>JAIVFI010000020.1:57410-709540 GCA_025558095.1 Hyaloraphidium curvatum
GGGGGACCGTTATCCGATGCACTTCCAGCGGGAGTTCGAGCTCATCAAGAGTGCCGCAGTTGTCGCAGCAATGGAGGCCGGTTCGGTGTCGCGTGAGCTGCCTGCGGTTGCCGAGTGGAAATCCCAACTGGTCGATTCGCGGTCCTGGAAGTGCTTCACTTGCGGGGCTCCGGCCACGAAGGTGGAAGCAGTCGTTCATCAGCCGCCGTCTCTGCCCGACGAAACGAACGTGCTCATTGTTGCTTGCACCCCGGTCTGCACTCGCGCCGGTTGCTCCGCCGAGGTTGCATCTTCGTTCTCGTTCATGAAGGGATCGGCGATGAACGACGTGCTCATGAGCGCGAAGAACGCAGCCAAGAAGGGCACAGTCCTCATTTTGCTATGGTCGGACTCGGGCGGAGTGGGCTCATTGCTAAGCACGGTCGACGTCTGGGAGCTCGGGAGCACTCTGCAGAGGCTGGCGATAGGCCCCATCCTCATCTCGGAAGCTGTGGACATGCGGGACACCCCTGGCGGAGCCAACCGGGATTGGCACTGCGTGCGTTGCGGTGCAATCAGTTGTGCCTTCGTCCTCGGCTTCGACGTCGCGGATCCGTTGGATCAGTCACCGGCTCCGATCAATTGGATCGCAGGAGTTTTCCCTCACTGCGACAGCCCGTCATGCCGAGCGGTTGCATCCGCCAGGGCTCGGGAGGTTGCGAGGGACGATCCCAACGGCGTGGTCGAGGGAAGCTTGTGCGTCGCATGCTCCGCGAGCTCCAATGACAGGGGCCGCGGGATGCAACGCTGCGGACGGTGCAAAGCGGCGCGCTACCGTTCGGCCGAGTGTCAGCGGAAGGACTGGCCCCGTCACAAGGCCACGTGCGTTCCGAGGGAGGGCAAGTAATGGGCCGACGGGTTCGAAAAAGTGTCTTTGAGCATTCTACTATAGATTTCGGCTCCCCGAATTCGGAGCTAAAAGAAGCGTGTCCCGCCCCCTGATCCGCCGACGATCGGTTCACCGACGATCGACACGTCACGATGCAAACCGAGGTCGCGCTTGGAATCTTGGCGGTCGGAGGTACATTGGAGGTTTCGGGAGAAAGTCTAGCCGTACATGTAAGATGTACTACAAGGTGCGCGCGCAACTTGTCGACTTCGCAATCCCGACCGCCACGTCACAAACTGCAATCCTTCTACCCACCTACAATGGCTCGTATAACGGAAGTTATCGTGATCTCCAGCGACGAGGAAGATGGCACGCCATCGCGGCAGGCAAAGCGGAACCGCAAAAGGCCCCCGGCCAAGCGGGTCCGAAACAACAAGGACAGGGCTCCCATCTCCAACTCCGAGCTCGGTGCACTTCACCGCGAACGTGTCGCCCGCCTCGGGTTGAGCCTGCACGTGCGTTCGACCTCCGAGAAGGCCGCTGTCCAGTCGACATTTCCGTGGACGAGCTTGTTCGCCGACGCTCCGACCATGGGCCTGATCCTGCCTCCTTTCGGACCCTCCATGGATGTGCGTCTTCGCCGCGCCGAGGGATCGGGGCTGCCTTCCGCCATTGCGCACATCAAGGACATCTTCGGCGACCGCGGCTGCCGGCTCTGGCATTTTCTGAACCGCCACTTCAACGGCTCCTACTGGCTCCCCGATCCGCAGAACGAGCTCCGCAACCTCAGCAAGAGTCTTTGGCTGCGAGTGGCCGAAAAAGGTCTCACGTTGCCTGATTCGGTCTACCGCGGCGGACCGCTGGCCGCGGCGGAGCTATCCCGTCCAAGCGAGTTCGAGGGCCTCGGCTGTCTCCTGCTCTACCGCGGCCAGACAATCGGCGAGCACGTGGACGGGCACGGCCGGTGCCGCATTCTCTACTCCGTTGGTTGCACGTACCTGTTCGAGTGCGACGGAAGGAAGTACGAGATCTCGTCGGGGGATGCGGTCGTATTCAACCCGAGCTCGGCGCACGCCGTCAGACATGCGGTGGGATCGCTGGTTCCCGGAACTGCGCCTCCCTTTATGCCGTTTGGGCTCAAGGACGCACGCTACAGCGTGGATGTCGGGAACAAGTGACGCTTCGACGTAACTGCCAGAACTGCTGGACACTCTTGAACTGTTCGGCGTTCAAATCGAGGTCCTGAATGAACAGAAGAGTCTTGCTTGCGAGATTGGATACAACGCTTCACCACCGCCCGGTTCCACCGCAGAAATCGCACGTCTCCTTGCTGTCCAGCCTCTCTGCGAACGTCAAGCTCGGCAGGAACCGTCCTTTGCGCATGCAACCCATCGCCCACTCCTCCCGTCCAAGCGTCCGTCTATGGGATCCCTTGTACTCGTGGTCCATTTCAAAATCGACGCCAGCGGCTGACAGCTGGGCCTCCTCGGCCTTCAGTTCCGCTCGCGTGACCGTCGCGTCCCTCCGCTGCGGCAAGGAACCCGCAGGCAAGCACACCAAGCGTCCGACAGTTTGGCCAGTTGCCCGTGATCGCATTGAGAAGGTGCTCCAGTAGGTCTGGTGCAGCCCGCCTCCGAGCAGGTCTCCACATCCGAGCAGAATCTGGTCCATCACGATCGCGACGATCTCCCAGTGCACTTTTTCTGCCGCAGCCCCGTGGCGAGCGACGAGATGGGAGTGATCGGTGAAGTTTAGCGCTCGATGCGAAAGAACTGCACGGTACAGGTCCGCAAAAGCACGAGCAAAGAAGATCGGGGGGCGCTCCGCGGCAGGAATAGCAGCAAAGGCATCCTGCACGACGGTGGAAGTGCCCCATCCGGGAATGCCGACGAGCTTGTCCCCGGCGAGAAAAATCGCGTTCGGTCCAGCTGTCGATCGAGCGAGATCGACGAGGGAACGCGCGGCCAGCTCGTCGTTCGTGGCGCACAAGGGGAAGCGCATGCGGTACGAGCAAAACTGAACGTGGTTGGGGGAAGATCGTACGTGCGCCGCCACAAGGATGGGGTTGGGAACGGGGTAGGAGGCGTAGAGCGGGGAATCGAGCGCGGGGATCTCGCGGGTTGTCGCTAGCTTGCTGAGGAGCGCCGCCGTAGCCGCCTTCCCGTCGGCTGCGGATGCCAAAGATCCGACGTCGGGAGACAGAAGCCCGTTCCAAAGCAGCCACTTGGCGGCCTTCAGGAGCTCGATCCGCGGCGGCACCTCGTCGCTCCCCGCCATCTCCAGTGCACACTCCAGGTCTAGCATGAACGGCTGCGGAATGGCCACCAGCTTTCCCGCTAGGCTCCCGCGGAAACGTGCGAGCTCAGCCGAGGGTCTCGGTCCCGGGTGCGTCGCCCACTTCTGCAGCACGACGAGCTCCTTGCACAAGAAAGGCTGCTGCCGGCCCGTGACCCGAGCGTCGCCGTGCGAATGACTGCCTAAGAGGCAGGGAAGAGACAACGGCTTCGCGTTTCGGTACTGGTGCAGCAAAAGTATGGTGCGATCGGCCGGTAGCCGGATTTCAGCGATCGAGCTGGTATCGTCCCCGCGGGCCTCAGCGACGGCCCGCGAGAGCTGGGCAACCTGCTCCCCGTCCGAGAAATCTACGAAAGCACCGCGTGTAGAGTAGTAGGCGTCGAGGGGAATCGTCCCGTTGTCCCAGCCTAGGGCGTGCGGCCCCAGAGACAGGAACATCGGAAGCACGAGGCAGTTCAGCGTCCGTGCGAGGCCGATGATGCGCGTCATGGAGAGCAGCTGGCTCGAGAACATGTAGGTTCCCAAGGGGTCGGCGAAGATGAAACAGGGCCGCTCCGCCGCTTCGCTGCCCGCCGGCGGGGGCGGACCCGACTTGGGGAGCAGCAACCGAAAGCACAGCAGCGTCGAGGTGGCAATCACCGGTATGAAGCGCCGAACCATTGCAAAGCGCATGGGAGAGTTTGCGGGGGTGGTTGTGCGACCTTGGATGCTCCGGCGGAGCTCAGACTCCGACGGTCGCACGAAAAGAGCGAACGGCACTTGCGTTCCACCGAACCCCGCCTTTCACCAGCGACCAACACTTCTCATGGTCATGCCACGGACGGGAAAATCGATCATGCTCCTGGTCCTCGCAACCCTGCTGGTGCCGCTTTCTTTGCTTAACGGCAAAGCGCGGCCGCCTTCCTCGGTCGCACAAGCACCGCCCGGACGCCGCTGTCTCCTCTTCGCACGGGTCGCCAACCCGAATCACGGCCTGAATAATCAACTGACGTCGATTTTTCGGACCGCCGACGTCGCGAGGAGGCTGGGGTGCCGGGTGCTCCCCGCCAACATCGGCGCGCACGGGGCGGCGGCGCTGCACGTCCCGCTGGAGCGCAATTTTGACACTGGAGAGGGAACGATATTTGCCAATCTGGACGATCCGGAAGAGGCCAAATGGGTCGCGAGGCTGGCTTCCGAGGCCGCGGGACGGCAGAGGGCGTCCGGGATCACCCCCCCGGACCGCGCCGCACACTCAATCGACCCCAACTCCAACCCCGAACCCCTCTCCATACCCTGCCTCGTCGGCCTTGCCTCCGTGGATGACCCCCGGACTAACACCACCCAGCCGTTCCGGTGCTCGCATCACCTCGTCCTCGAAAGCTGGTTCACCCACCCCGCGGACCCCTCGGCCGATCCCACTTCCGATCCGCGCGCGGCCCATCTGTGGAAAGCCACTGAGGGGAAGCTGATCGGCGTGCCGGTGCCGTACGGGCTCAACGTCAGCTGCGCGGTGGAGCTGGAGGTGTCGAGGTTGCTCCGGCCGAGGGGGGAGCTTCTGCGAGCCGCGAAATGGCTGCTGTGGAACTTGATCCTCAACACCCGTGGCATCTCTGCGGAAGAAGCGACGGCGCTCCTCGGACGGACGCCTTCCCTGCCGGACCTCCGATCGCCCGCCTACGCCGGCTTCCCCGGCCCCGGCCCCGCGCCGATCCTGCTCACCGCACACATCCGAGGCTCCATCGACCACCGCATTATGTGCCGGCATAAGATGCGGTTCCCCCTCTGCGGCACGACCTTCGGACGCGCGACCGATTTTCTCGTGCGGCGGATACGGGAGATCGGATGCGGGCACGGGGCGGTGAGGGTGTTGCTCGCGGGTGAGACGCTGGGGAACCCGGCGTTCCAGCACAGAGAGGGGGCAACGGTGGTCAGAAAGGGCATGGCGGAGCTCGCGGTGGGAGCGTGCCCGCCCAGGGTGCTCTCGACCGGCGGCGACCTCGCCTCGCTCTACCCGGCCGTGCTCTTCCACCCCTCGCTCGCGTTCTCTGTCGCTAACGAGGACCGGGAAGCCCACCTGAGGATTTCGGGCGCCATCCTGGACCAGATCCTGCTCGCGTGCGGAGACTTCCTCGGGAGGGCTGGAGGCGGCTTCTTCCAGACACGGGAGTCGAGCTTTTCAGCACGCGCATGGGCGATGGGCGCCGCGGTGGGAGCCGAGGTGTGCCTCCCCTCGGCTTTCGCCCCGATCGAACTTTCGGCGGAGATGACCGTTGACGAGCAAGCATTCGAGGCCGAGGCGATCGCTTTCTCGGGTGCGGATTTCTCGCGCCCCTTTTCGGCGAGGTGCAAAACGCGTACGACGCTCAGACCGGGAGAGTCGGCCAACGGGTGCTCGTCCAAGGGCAGGTTCCTGCCGTCGCTGACGTGGGAGGAGAGGGATGCGCTCCCTGATGACACTGACATTTGCCCGGGCTGCTTCGCCAAGGAACGGTGGTGATTAACGAAAAATGTAGAGCTGCGCTTTTCTTGCTGAAGAAACGGAGCGACGCTTACCTGTTCTATGCCGAGGACGGGAGACGGGCGGGGGTTCTGAAGGAGCGTCTGCTGTTTGTCCGCTCAAAGACGCCCTCCCCCACTTCAGGGATCGCGGGCCATGCCGCCTTTCCGGCGCCTCCGCCGGCTCGCCGTCCTTGTGCTCTGGATTTCGGCCGGCTGGTTCGCCGCGGACGCCCTCCGCCGCGGCCGCCGGGCGCGCGCGCGCGGGCCTCCTCCCTGCGTGCTCTTCGCGGCGCCGGCGCGGGGCTCGCACTCAGACCAGCTCATTGCCGCCGGGCGGACAATTGCGGTGGCCAGGGCGCTGGCTTGCAGGGTGCTGCCGCTCTTTTTGGCGCCCGGGGTGGACGCGTGGACGAAGCAGGAGACTTGGGATGTGCCGCTGGACGCGTTCTACCAGGCCCAGGACCCGTCGATTTTCTGGGACATGGGCAGTAAAGCAGATCTTCGGGCGGTGGGAACCGCCGTGGAGGCTTCGGGGGTGCCGCCTCGGACACGGAATGGCCCGGGAGGAGTCCTCCCGGCCAGGCATGACCTGGGCCTGCACCAGACCCGGAACGAGCACCCTTTGGCGATTCCTTGCCTAGTGGGGGAACACTCTCTGGACGGTGATCCCCCCGGAGGCATCCAGCAGCCCTTTTCCTGCTCCAAGTCGGCCGTGCTCGGATCGTGGGCTACTCACCGATCCAACCCCGACGCGCCGCCCTCCGCGGAGCTCTCGGCCCTCCGTGCGAACTACAGTGGCATGCTACTCGGTCTCCCCGCTCCGCGGACGCTGAATCTCAGCTGCGCCTCGGAACTGCGCGCCGCCTCGGAGCTCCTCCCGCGGACTGAGCTCCGCTGCGCCGCCAAGTTCGCCCTCTGGAACGCGGTGCTCCCCCTCCGCAAGCCACCCCCCGGGAAATCCCCCTCGGAGGCGTTCCTCGCCCGTCTGTGTCTGTCGGAAGCCGGCGTGGTTCACCCCCTCTCCTCGCCGCAGTACGCTTCGTACTCTTCCCCCAACCCGCGCCTCGTGACCAGCCATGTTGACGACTCCCCCTCCCACCTCGCCTACTGCAACAACCGCCTGCGGTACCCCCTGTGCGGCACCACCGCCTTCATGGGCGCATTGGGCACCAACGACGAGCTGGAGAAGGCATCGGGCATTGGGAGGGCCGTCGCGTTCGTGGCTGGCGACGTGGACGAGGGCAAGCCGCCCGTGCGCAAGGGGGTGGCGGCGAGGGCGGCGAGGCTGCGGGCGGCGAGGGCGGTGTTTGCGGGGGACCTGCGGGCGGCCTACGCGGGGCTGCTGGCGCATCCGTCGGTCAACTTCACGGGCGACGCGGGGATCGCGACCGAGATCGTGGAGCAGATGATCCTCGGCTGCGGCGTGCTCTCGGGCGGGTTCCTGCGGACCTACGGATCGCCGTACTCGATGTGGGCATGGTTCATGGGCCACGCGCTGCCGGACGTGTGCCTACCCACGGGCGCTTCACCCGCCCCGATCGCACGGACAGCGGGCGACGAAACGCGGCGGGAACTCCGCCACGCCAGCCTCGCCGGCGTCGACTTTTCTGCCTCGTTCCCCCGGCGGAACGGGACCCGGCGGGCAACGCTTGGCAGCGGCGCCTGGGCGGCGGGGTGCGAGAACGCGGGGGAGCTTTTGCCCAGCAGGCCGTACTACGACCGGTCGGTAAGCAAGCGCGATTGCCCGGCGTGCGGGGAGGGGAAGTGGTGATGGGCCGCCTCATCAACATTGTGTAGCTCTTTCTGCCTGGTAGACGCCGCCCGCCTACTCGCTCCACGTCTCGCGTCCGGGCACCACCACCAGCGTCTGCAACGCCGTCGCGCACAGCTCCATGTCCCCCTCGCCTAGCACCGCATGTTCCCAGTCCTCCTCTCCGTCGCCCAATGGGGCCGAGAACAGCTCTCCTCGAACAACAATGACGTTTTTCCCCGCGCGAACGAGCTGCGCCCTCGCGACGGCGAGGTCGCCCCTGGCCCCCTTGAGGAAGTTGGACGACATCTGCGCCGTAACCACCATCCTATCCGCCGGGAGCACAGTGTACGCGGCCTTTCCACCCGCAACGTCGAGGGCGGCAAGCACCGCGCCCCCGTGCACCACGCCACTTGGGTTTGCGTATTCTGCTCTGCCCGACGGGAACCGTAGCTCGCAGTAGCCCGGGCCCACGGTGTGCAGCCGCAGGCCGAGGTGCGCGATGAACCCCCGGCGGAAAGACTCGGCGATGCGGCGGGCGTAGTCTGCATGAACGCGCGAGGGGGGCACGGGGGGGCCGGTGTACCAAGAGGGGGGCGGGGGGGAGGAGTCTCCGTGGAACAGGCGTGAGAAAGAGGGAAATGCTTTGGAAGGGGGTTTGGAGGCCGGGTTGGGCACGAGCGGGAGGAGTGTGCGGGGTCCGAGGAAGCCGGGGAGCGTCCGTGGCGGCGGCATGGCACAAAGCACAAGGGAAAGAGCAATGGACCCCGGGAAAAGTGTGGCAAAAGGCTCGGCTTCCCGAAATCCTCCAGGGAGCCAATGGAATGGAATGAACGGAGCGAGAGGAAGGGCTTGACGCTACCCTGTAAACAACGTGTGGCGACTCGAAGCCCGACCACCTCTCTCGCCTCTATGGAGCACCCGGAGCCCCTGACTGGACGCATCTTTCGCGCCGCTGCCTCGGCTGGCTCCGCCGTCCGCGTCTCGCCCATCTTGCCCAAGCTGATCCTCAACATCGCCGAGACGCTCCGCCCGCAGCACTCAAGGGTAGCATACGGAACCGGATCAGATTCCTCCTTTGGAGGACATTGTTGAGGGATCATGGCTAACTGCTGCTCTGATTATGCTCCTCATTTCATTGTAGCGATATCAGTGTACTTGCGTAACACGTCATCTACCGCGCACACATCACGTCAGCACCATGAGCCAACGGTTGAGATCGTCGTCCTCCCTCATCGCGCTGACCCCAAACGCACAACGCGCGAACCTCCAGCACAGCTCCCCGTCCCTCCGCCCCAGCTCCTGCAGCCCTTCCGCGTCCAGCGACCACAGCACCGAGTCCTCGTTGGCCACCACGGTAACGAACCGGCGGTACCGCCCCAGGAATTCGAGCTCCCCGACGAAGCACCCCGGGAGCAGGGTGGACACGGTACACCTGCCTCGCCCACAGTCGAGCTCCACCCACGCATCCAGGCACCCCGATTCCAGGATCCAGAGCCGGTCCGCCGGCTCCCCTGGCGAGAAGAGCGGGGACCCTGCCGCGAGCTCCTCTCGCCTGAAGCTGGCTGCGATTGACGCCGCCTCGGCGGGGGAGAGCTCCTCGCCCGCGCTCCGCACCGCCTCGCGCAGGATTCGCGCCGGCTGCCCCTGATCCGGCGACTCCGCATCGTCCGGCGTGCCCGCATCCTCCGGCATCCCCTCCCCGTCCCCGACCGCCCCCCGCTGCCCGCCGCGTTGGTCGTCCCCGCGCCCTTCCCGGCAGAATCGCTCGATCACCTCGTTCTCGGCGTGCTCCAGCGCGAGGTCCAGGCTCGCGAACGCCCCCGGGCTGGCCGCCACCGCGTTCGCGCGCTCGAGCTTGGCCCTCGCGCGGGGGGACGCGGCCGCGACGAGGAGCTTGCATCCCACGGAGCTGCGTCGCGGATGAGCATTCGCGGCCAAGCGGCCACCGGTCCTCCACCCACGCGAGGGAATCCCTGGCCGCCGCCAGCCCCGCGCAGAAGCTGTAGTCGATGCCCGACGCCCTCTCGAGGTCCACGACCAGCACCTCGACCGCCCACTCCCCCGCGACGACCGTTCCCACCAGCCTGTCCAGCGCCGGCAGGTTCCCGAAGAACAGCGCCCCCTGCATCCTCGCCACCCCCACCCGCCACCCTTCCCTGTCCAGCACCCTCCTGTGCGCCGCGGGGCGGGCGACGGAGCTGCGCGCCCTGCGGACCGAGTGCACCGCGCGCACGGGGTCCTTCCTCCCCTGCCAGACGGCGAAGGTGACGCAGGCCATGCCGAGGCCGACGGCGATCCCCGTGGTGAAGTCGACCAGCCCCATGACGAGCACGAGGACGAGGATGGTGAGGTACTCGAGCGCCGTGACGTTGCCGAGCGTCCCCACGAGTGCGTCGCGGAGCAGCCCGAGGCCGATGTAGAAGTTGACGGCGCCCACTACGAAGGTTGGGGCGCCGTAGGCCGCCGCGGGGCCGAGCCAGAGCATCGCGGCGTCGGCGGCGAGGATGGCGAGGCCGGTCAGGCGGGTGCGGCCGCCGCCGGATTCGTAGAGCGCCGCCGAGGCGACAAAGGTCATGTTTGTCGGCATGCCGCCCGCGGCCGCCGAGACGAGGTTGGAGACGGCGTGGGCGTGGATCTCGCGGTCAAAGTCGACGGGGGTGCGGGCCGAGAAGGCCACGGCGGGAACGTTGATCGGGACCTGCAGCAGGGAAAAGAAGGTGGCGGCGAAGAGGGTGGGGACCAGGGCGCCCAGGGCACCGGCGTCGACGAGGCCAAAGTCCCAGATCGCATAGTAGGGCGCGAAAGGGTTTGCCTGCATCCCATCCGAAGGCGGTAGGTCGTAGAGCCAGCCCTGGGCCCTAAGGTCGGCAAAGTCGGCCCGCGTGGCCGCGACGACGACGTAGAAGATGACGAGAAGGAAGACGTAGTACGTGGCGGTGAGGCCGTACCACTTGATGAACCTGGCCAGCGCGAAGAGGACCAGCGCGGCGCCCAGGGCCGGGCCCCACACCAGCGCCTTTCCGGCGGTGAAGAGCGCCGGCACGTCCGAAAAGGTCAGCGGGCTGATCCCCGAGGTGATCTCAAAGGCCGTCCTGACGAGGTACAGCCCGATCCCCCCGATGACGCCCGTCAGCACGTGTAGCGGGAACAGCGAGACCAGGAACCCGGCCCGGAAAAGGCCCAGCAGGAAGAACGAGACGGCCGACATGATGGTCACCAGGCAGTAGGCGAAGAGGACCGTGGCCACGGCGGCCGGGCCACGGAGCTTGCCGCCCTCGTAGCCGGCCACGATCTCGGACATGAGGAGCATCGAGGGCAGGATCTCCAGAACCTGGGTTCCGACGGCGCCCTTGAAGCCCGAGAGGAGCGTCATGGCGGCCTGGCAGGTGAACTGGGAGAAGTAAAACAGGAAGACGCCGAGCACAACGAGGTTCGGGGCGCCGTCCCCCGGGTACAGGTCCTGCGGTAGCACCAGGGCGCCGAAGGTGATTGCCTCGAGCGAGTTGAGGATGAGCGCGACGACGATACCGGGCGCGCTGGCCAGGAGCTCCCTGCCGGCGCCCTGCCGCGGCCACGAGGGTGCGAACGGCAGGCTGGGCCAGTAGAGGCGCCCCAGCGCGCGCGACAGTCTCGCCGAGATGGGGGCGCCCGGGGCCGCCGGGCGCTTCCGGCGCAGGTCCGGCGGGGCGTGCGTCGGGTCGGCGTCGGGCGCGGCGTGCCACGGCGCCGGCAGCGGCGTCCGCCGCATCTCCTCCAGCGCGATGCGCCGCGACTCGACGTGTGTCTCCGCATCCCCGGCCTCGACGTCCGCCTCCGCAGAGCCGCCCTCGCCCTCGCCCGGCCCGCGGTACGCCCGGCGCAGCTTGTCCCCGTAATCCAGCGCAGGCGAATCGGGGTCGCGGCCGGGCCCGGCGGGCATCGGGGCACAGATCGGATGCCAAGTTGGGATGACCAGGTGGGCGCGGGGAACGTCGGGAGGGGGCTGCGGGAGTCGGCGACCCTGGCGATGCCGGACGAATTATCGCCCGGGGTGCGGTGCGGCTGGAGGCCCTTGCCAACCTGGCGGATACCGAGGGCGAGGAGGGCGACGATGGGCCGGGACAATATTCGGAAGATGTGCCGGATCCGGTGGAGCGGGATTGGCACCGGGGGGGATGAGATTGCGCCGTTGGAGAATGTCTGGGAGGCCGAACTCCGGCCAGAACCGGTGCTAGAGTGCGCCCGATGACCGGTTGGTTGTCGGCCTCGACCCTTTTGGGCGGGTTACTCGGGGTCTGAATAGTCTCCAGAGGACACCGGAGAGGGAGCGGAACGGAGCGAGGCGAAGGGCTTGACGCTACCCGTAAACAGCGCGCTCTTGGTCGCCTCTCCCGTCCCTATGGAGCACGAGGAGCCCCTTACCGGACGCGCGTTCCGCGCCGCTGCTTCGGCTGGTCCCGCTGCCCGCGTCTCGCCCGTCCTGCCGAACGAGCTGCTCCTGCAAATCGCCGAGAACCTCCCGCCACGCTCGAAGCGCGAGTTGGCCCTCGCGTCGAGACGTGCGATCGTTCTTGCGCTGCCTCTGCTCTTTGCGACTGGTACGGAGAAGGGGACGGGGACGAGGGCTGGGATCAGGGGTTGGTGCCCCCGCTGGAGGGCATTGATTCCGATTTCGGCGGCGACGACGGGAACGGGCTGGAGGAGCTCGAGCCGGACGGGGTGCCCGAGCGGGGGGCCAACTTTCCCCAGCTTGGGCCCCTGGATTCCGACAGCGACGACGGGCCCGGGCTTTAATGGCTCCGTGCAGGAGGGTGACATGACCAGGCTGAGAACATTGGCCAGGAGGGTCAATCCGAGCCCGGCGATTGTGAAGATGTTGGGCGAGGGCAATCTCGAGCAATATCTGAGTGCGAACGTGCTACAGAGTGGCGGAGCGAAGGAGGGACGTAAGGCGTGTGACGTATGAAGCAGCGCGAGGCAACAAATGGGATGATTCGCGCAGCGAAATGCGTTGGCCATCGAGGATCGGCCGCGATCCCAGCAGGTCGACCGAACGATGATTGTTCCAACTGAAACCTAGGATCCGGTGGCAAGATTCGAAGCGCGTGGACGAGTGCCGACAGTTGTCCCGAATGTGCCAAAGCCGACGGCCTTCTGAGGCTGCGGGAGGTTTCTACGAGATGTGCCACTGCCCCTACGTATCTTTTTTGATGAGGGAACTTGGAGCGGGTGAACTTGCGGATCGCGCAATCGGTTTCCGGCCGCCCGAGCGGCGATCGGCCAGGGAAACCCCGCCCGAGCCGCAGCGGACCCCCACGCCAAGGCTCGCGACCCGGCCCTTGCGGCAGATTGGCGTCAGGACGATCAATTCGTTACCAGGAGGTGTCCGATCTGGTTCCCGTGTTGCCCGGCGCGTCGCCGACCGGCCTGCGGGCGGAGTTGCGCCCAGGCGTGCGGCCGAGACCACACGACCTTCCCGATCGGCCCGAACCCGAAGACTGGCGGGATGCTCTGGGCTCCCAGCGAGCTCGGAATGACACTTTATCATTGCGCTTGAGCCTGCTCGCAACAGGATAGAATTGCTCCGGTGATTCTCTCTCCGCGAGTGAGTTACGGCGCTTCGGGTGGCTGACGCGTAGTCGCGCACGGCCGCTCCGAAGGGACTCGTCGGCTTCGCGCTCCAGCGATGGGCGACGGGCGCGGGGGCCGGCGTGCCGCGGGCGAGCATCTCAGAGGCGGCGGCGGCAGCGCGGCGCGCGTGGCCGCCGCGCCGCGGGCGAGCTGGTGGGCCGCGCCGCGTGGCCGACTCGCCGACGGCCAGGACTGACCGCCGCCCCGCAACCCGACCGCGGATCCGCACCGCTCCTGCCAATCTGCCCCGCGCTCACCGCCTCTTTCTCGACCGCCCACCCCGCGCGACCGGCGTCCCGCACCTTGCCGCCGTCCCCGAAACAGCGAGCAGTGCAACCGCCTGAAGTGAGCAATCCGCGCCGCTCGGCTCTACGGAGCTCGGACTAAAAGTTTCTACTAGGAAAAAATGCTTCTATGCCGGCGCGAGCGAGACGTGCGAGCGGTGCAGGCGATTGGGGCACCTTTGCACGCCGCAGACCTCGCAGCTCAGCCGGCGGGCGCGGGAACAGCTGCGCAAAGCGGAGAGGGCGCAGGCCACGGGCGACACGGGCGGGGCCTCGCCGCCGGAGGACGCCGAGTCGGACACGGCGGGTGACGAGCCTTCGGGGCTTGCGGCCGAGGATGGCGGATCAGGCAGGCCACCCTCGCTCGAGGTCTCGGTCGCTTTGGCTTTGGCCAGGGGGTTCTCGTCGGCTTCGGCGGGGATGCCATGCTCCGCCGGGGTCGCCAACGCCGACTCGGGCGTCTTGTTTGGCTGGTCGCCTGTTTCCCGGCTGCCGGGTTCACCAACCTCCAGCATTCCGCTTGCCGTGCCGCCCGATTTCCTCTCGCCCCAACTCCAAGCGCGACTACCCTCTCCATCGCCCGAAATGGCGATCTACGCGGGGCTGGACCTCCCTGGTGAGTTCAACCTGCCTTCTTCGTCCAGGTTTGAACTAATTTCATCTAAGAATCCCTCCTGGACGCCGTTGCCGCATACTGGGAGACTTTTCATCCCCTTTACCCCGTCCTTCACCGCGCAACTTTGGAGGCCGCGCTCTCCCGCCCTGGCTACACGCCCTTCGGCGCTCACCGCCCCCTGGCTCTCCTTCACGTCGTCGCCGCCATCGGCCTCCGCGGCCGCCCGCTCGACGGCCCGGACGAGGCGGAGCGGCTCAGAGCCGCGCGGCACTGCATCGAGCGCGCGCTGCAGATGCTCGCCGCGGGCTACGTGGCCCACCAAAACAGCGCCGCGTCGGACGGCATGCCTTGCGGGCAGCCCGACCCCCCGATCTCGGACCTTGAAGCCGTGTGCTGTATCGGCATCATCGTCGCCGTGCTGGTCCCCTCGGGCATGCCGGACAGGTGGTTCCCCCTCCTCCGGTGCGGCGTGCGGGCCGCGCGCGCGCTGTACATGCGGTGCCACGCCGGCCCGCCCGCCGACGCGCGCGAGTGGGTCGGGGGGGAAATGGCGGTGCGCAACTGGATCGGCCTCTGCTCGCTGGACCTGGGCATGGCATACCATTCCGGCGCCGAGCCGGTCGGGAGGTATTTCTTCCACCACCGGATGCGGCTGCCCGCGCACGAGCGGTTCTGGGACCACCCCAACGCCGAGGTAGCCTATGGGATGGTGTTTGGGCCGGGGGGCATCGGGCCCGCCTACGTGGACTTTGCCGCGCCGGACCGCACGTCGGGCCCGCGGCTCATCTGGGAGCTGATCCACCCGATTTTCGATCGTCGCGCGAGCATCCTTGCGGCCTTCCACCTCTGCAACTACCTGCGCTACCTCCGCATGCAGATCTTCCTTTTTGGCCGGGACCGCGGGATCGAAAGCACCCCCGCGCTCGCCAACGCCCAACGGACCCCGGACGAGACCACCTACCTCCGCCGTGTGGACCTCTTCGAAACCCTCTGCGCGGAAACTCACCGCGCCATGCCCCCCGAGATCGGCGCCGCCCTCGCCCGCGGCGACCCGCGCCCCTTCTACGCCCGCGCCCCCTCGTTCGCTGAGCACCCCCTGCAGGCGCACCAGCTCATGACCTTCCTCCTCACCGTGCGGAGCTACTCCGTGGAGCACTACCTCCGCGACGCCCCCGGCACCGGCCCGATCCCGCTCTCCCCCGCGGAGCTCGCGCGGGTCGCCGCCTGCGCCGCGGCGTTCGCGTCGGCCCTGTCCGGCCCGTACGCGGACCGCGCGGACGAGACGCCGCACAACTACCTGCTCCTCTCGCCGGCGTTCAAGGTCGGGAGGGCGGCGCTGGCCGCTGCCGCGGGGCCGGGGATCGCCGGGGCGCAGGAGGAGGAGGCGCGCGCGGCGGCGAGGGCGGTGGCGAGGTGCTTGGACGCCGTTGGGAGGAACGTGGGCCTGCAGAGTGAGTGCCGTTTGGGGATGGGAAGGCGAGATTGCTGACGGACCGTCGGCGGTGCTAGCGCGCAAGGTGGCTGCTTCCTTCCGGAAGGCGATGAGGGAGCTGGGGATCGACGTCGCGTCCCCGCGGGTGCCGCACGATGCCGAGGCGGGGGAGCCGCAGGCGTCCGAGATAGGGGGGACTTTCCTGGACGTGGTGGTCAGGAGCGTCGCGACGGTTTCGGTGCGGTGAGGCGCCCCGGATTGCAGGAGGGGACCTGCGCTGGGCATCCCACGAGGCTGCTTGCCAAGATCTGATAACTCTGGTCAAACGCAATTGCATGGCTATGTACAAACTGGCCCTCCAAGTCCAGCCCATGGCGAAGATGGTCCCTCTCCTCCGAACGACGAAGTAGCAGCTCCTTGCCCTCAGCTATCCTACACCAACTCTCCAACCGCGCCCTTCTTCCGTCCCTGATCGCAAGCGGCAGATCCCCGATCCACGGCAATGCCCACTCCTCAAGGAGGGTTCGAGAATGTCCGGGCGTGCAAAGGCGGGCGTGGCCCCGCCGCGACCCCGTACGGGGCAAAGTTCGGAGTCCTCCTGGCGCCGCTTGCCGGCTGCAGCTGCCAGCCCGCGTCGTCCGAGTCTGTCCCCGCCTGCTCGGGGCCTCCGATCCCCGGCTCGGGCGACGGGGCAGCCGTCGACGCCGAAGACGCGCTGCCCGCGCTCAGCGCCCGCGGCCGCCCCGGCGGGAACCCCTCCAGCCTCGCCTCGCCCGCCGCGAGCATGTCGCTGAGCCGGCACACGGGTCCGCAGTACAACGCCGCCTGGGTTCGCGCGGGTCAGCTGGAATCGGGGCGGGCGGGGGGAAGCGGGACGCACCGGGTCGCCCTCGCACTTCCTGGAGCACACGGAGCACCACGAGAGGTGGTAGTCCATTCGGTCGGCTTGCCAGTCGCCGGTGCCGCGCGGGAGGGTCCGGCGCGGGACGTCGGGACGTCTCGGTGAGACGGGATGATCGGCGAGTAATCGGAAGCGGCGTGCGCAATGTCCCCTTTTCCCGATATTGGGAGACAGGTCGATGCCCCTCCAAACGGCCCGCTTCTGCTCCGGAACGTGTCCCAAGATGCCGGCGGAGCTTATCGGGTATTGTTCCGCCCGGCGAAGAGGCGCCTGGACGAGCTGGACGTGCTATCGGTGGCCCCTGCGGAGAAAGCGCGGCATGTCGCCATCCCAACTTTCGGGAACTTCGGACGTGGAGCCGGGCACAGGACAGAAAATCCCATGCACCTGTACGTCGAAGAAGCTTTCCAAATGATGGGCGTGTGGCGTAGAAGGCCGATGCGGTGTGCGTGAGGACTGCGGGAGTGGCAAGATAAGGATTTCAGGACCCCGGGATCCCAAGTCCGGCCAGCGGCCCACGCGCAAAGCAAGCAAACTCAATGCAAACACATCATGGACGCTGTTCGGCATCCTGCGCACGCCGGCGGTTACTGTCTTCACGCTGACCGTGGCGATGTCCTGAGGGGGGCTGACTGGGCATACTGCATTTCCCTGACTTTCAGACGATCCATCCCGGGCGGGCGTAGCGGGTTCCGGGACGGCCGTGCACTTCCGTTCTATCCCGCTCTATGTTCCAGAAGCAGCCATTACCGACATAAGAAGCCCTATATTACCGGCCCGGCCGCCTTCTTCCCGCCCCGGCGCGCTACTGCGCCGTCCACTCCGCCCCGTCCCCGAGGCTGCCGTCGCACCACGGCCTGATGGCGTCGCCCCAGACCATCGTCTCGGCGTTGAGCTCCCGCAGGAACTCGCGCCGCACGGACGGCTTGTGCGTGACGGCGTACGAGACGTTGCCGCGGTCGGGCTCGATCTTGTCCTCCTCTGCGGACGCGTGCGCGCAGGGGGGTCAGCCGCGGGCTCTTTGCGGGCGGGGAGACGGGGAGACCCACCGAACCACAGCACCATCTTGGCGCCCACCCCGCCCTCCTCCACCGGCCGCCCCAGCTCCAACACCTGCCTCCACCACCCCCTCTTGACCTCCATCTCCTCCCGCCCCCCGACCGTAAAGTCGCTGGTCGGATAGTACACCGCCCCCGTCTCGGGCACCGCGAGCGGCTTCCCGGCCTTTTCCGCGATCGCGCTCACGCTCCACACGGGCACGCCGGGATCGCACAGGTCCTCGCCCGTGATGAGCGCGCGCGCGAGGCCGGGGCGGGGGACCGAGTTGTTGCCCTCCGTGCCCTTTGGCGCGCGCTCGGGGGCGGGGATGGAGTAGTGGTACACCGAGAGGCCGATCCAGTCGACGTGGGCGTCGCCGGGGTAGTACGGCGTGTACCTGGCAAGCAGGGACGGTCAGCTTCAACTCGGGTCGCCATCCGCCGCGCGCACTCACGGATCGTCGTCCCCGTCAATCCTCCCGTCCCCGTTGGTATCCAGCGCCAGCTTCTCCCTGTCCCCCGCCGGCACCGGGTACCAGTTGTCGTCCCTGCCCCCCACCCAGGGGTACCCGCAGTTGCCCGCGTTGGGCGCCCACATGGTCGCCGTCATGTTGGTCCGCGCGTGCACCAGGCGGTGCAGCTCCCTGAAGGTGCGCACGTACGCGACGGGGAGCTGGCCGTAGGGGTGCCATGGCCCGTTCATCTCGTGGGCGAAGCGGACGATGCACCCGACGCCGAGGCGGTTGATCCGGGCGAGCTGGTCCGCGAGGGCGGAGAGGGTGCCCTCGGGGATGTTGTCCATCGTCACGTTGGGCAGCACCGTGACCATCAGCAGGGACGGGTCGCCGCCCTCCTCCTTGGCCTGCGCGAGGAGGACCTTGGGGTACCAGTCCAGCATCTCGGCGTCGTACCCGCGCGAGTCGATGTGCACCCAGCACCCGTAGATGGCGGGACGGCGGCCGATGCGCGCGGCGAGGAGCTGAGGGGTGTCGATGGCCCAGTCCATCTGGAAGCCGAACAGCGGGCCGCCGCTGCTGGGCTCGAGCAGGGCGCCCTTGGGGGGGTAGCCCGCGGGGGGCAGGGAGCAGTTGGTGGAGCTGGTGTAGCCGGCATTGGCGACCGCCGTCTCCGAGGCCATGGTGGCGATGCGGTACGAGATGCCGGCGATCAGGCCCGAGGCGATGAGGAGGGCGAGGGAGGCCTTGAGCCAGTGGGTGAAGGACCAGCAGGCCTTGCGCCGCCGCGTGCGGGCCGACATGGGCGCGAGGGGGTAAGTAGGCGCCTCGACGGGGGTCTTGGAGCGGCGCAGGGTGGCTTGGGTGAGGGTGGCGGAGGATGCGAGGGAGGAAGGGGTTGCCGGAACGATGGTCGGCGCCGGGAGCACGGCAGCGGGCGTCGACGGGCGGCTGGGAAGAGGGGCGGGAGGGCGGATCTGGCGGGGGGTGCCGCTGCCCACGGTCGAGGAGGGCGAGGAGGGGGAAATGTCCGAGGTCTCCATGGCTGCGTCGAAGGCAGATGCCGAGGCGGGGGGAGCTGCGGGTGCGAATGCCGATGCAGCCGGCGTAGGCAAAGCCACCGGCACCGCCGCCGATGCAACCGCCGCCTCTTTCGGTGCCGCGGATGCAGCCTCTGGCACCCCCGCCGGACGCGCGGCCTCTGCCGCCTTCGCCACGACCGCACCGGCCGCCAGCGCCCCCATCACCTCCTCCATCAGCCCATCCGCCACCTTCCCCTCGCCGGAGGTAACGTTGCGCAGCTTGGTGGGCACCGCGGCGCGGTACCGCTTGCCCGCCGCCCCCGACGCCACCACGATGGTGGGCGCCGACACCGTGGGCGCGGCGACGGTGGGCGCCGATACCGCGGGGGGCGATATGCGGAAGGAGGAGACGGTGAGCGGTGCGGGGGCGGGCGGGTCCGGGGCGGGGGATGCGTCGGCCGCGACGCGGGCGGCGACGACGGAGGAGGTGATCCCCGATGAAGAAGGGGGCAACGAGGCGGGCGGGGGATGCGACAGCTTAAAGTCCCGGGGCAGAGTGGCGTTGCCCGCCTGCTGCCGGGCGGCGGCGGACGCCTGCGGGCCCGACAGCATCGCCGAGACGGTGCGCGGCGGCGCGGGCGCGAGGTCCGCGCTGGTGCGGCCGGCGGGGGCGTCCGTGCGGCGGCGCACCGCGCGCTTCTCGGCGGCATTTGTGCCGGATCCGCTGATCGGTCCGGCGTGGGCGGCGGACGAGTCCGGGGCGGCCGGCTTCTCCGGGGCCCTCCCCGGCCTGCCCAGCGAGTCGAAGCGCGGCGGCGGCCGCTCGGCGTCGGCCGGCGGCGGCAGCGAGCCCGATCGCGATCGGCGCACGGCCGAGGCGTCGGCGGCGGCCGACGGCGGCGAAGGCGTGCGGTGCCGGGGCCGCGGCGCGGGGGGCGCCGACGCGCGGTTGCCCCCGGCCGGCGGCGCGGCCCCCGGCGGCGATGCGCCCGGCGCGGGTGCGCCGCGGTCCATCGCGGCGGCGGGTGCGGTGGCGCGGTCGGAGCGCGGGAGGGAGGGCGGCACCGGCGGTCTTTGCTCGGCGCTCGTCGGGCGGCCAATCACGGCTATCCCCGGCGCATCGGCCGCCACAGGGCACGGATCGCTAGGCCGGGGCCGTACGGAGCAGATGGCTGCCCGGCCGGGGGGATCAGTGGCCCGGAGGGGGGGGGTGTGGGCGTTGAAGGCGATTTCCGGATTGGGCCCGATTGACTTGGGTCCAAGACCGCGCCTCGCGGTGGAGGTCCCCAAACGGGGACTCGGGCCCTACAACCGACTCGGATGCCACCATCAAGGACTCGCGGGCCCAGGACCGACGCATAAGGCATTGAAGCGTCCGATCCGCGTCCGCGGCATCTCGCCCCTTGCCACACGTCGGTCTGCGGCGGCACGTCCGCCCCATCGGTCCATCCGCCACATCCACAAGTCCAAGCAGGGCTCCGGGTGCTCCGAGCGGGTCATCCATCGATGCCGACACTGGGAAAAATGATGCGATCGCGGCTATCGACAAAAAGCATACAGGAACATCGGCAGCAATACAGCAGGAAACCATCCGCGCTCTTCCCCTCCCCTTGGAACCATCCCGAGTTCCCTCCCGAGGTCCCTCCCGCGTCCGAGCAACCTCCGAACCCATCATCCGTGGCACCCATCGGCACCATCCGTCTGCACCCCGCTAGACGTTCGCAGACACGATCCCGTCCTCCTCGACGCTCTCCACCCCCTCCAGCGCCCGCATCTCCTCGACCCCCCACCCCTCGACCTCGGGCAGCTCCACCGCGAACCCGAGGAACACCTTGCTGTAGCGGTGGGTGATCCTGCCGCCGCGGGAGAGGATGAGCGAGATGGCGTCGTCGACGAGCATGACGTTGGCGTCGGGCGCGAAGGAGACGATGTAGCGGCGGCGCGCGGCTGGAACGGCAATGGAGAGGGGTTAGGGATGTTGTGGGCGGGGGAGGAGGGGCGGGGGAGCGGGGGGGCATGGGTGCCTCCGTGCCGTTCCGCGCAAGGTGGAACGGGCAGCCCCTCCTATCTTCCCGCCCTCCCAATCCTTCCTACAGAGGAACACCAACCGGCAGCGTCCGATGCGCCCACGACCAGCGTCTCCTGCGGGTCCTCCACGCGCAGCCTGTGCGGCTCGACGTCGCGCTTGTCGAGCGGGATGGGCGGGTGCGCGGCGAGCGCGAGCGCGGGGAGGACGAGCGCGAGCAAAAGGGAGAGGAGGAGCAGCGGCGGGAGGGGGGAGGGGCGGCGCATGGCGGCGGGGCGGGGCATTGTTGGTGTGCGGCTTGGACGGCAGCAGCAGTGCCGAGTCAGCGGCCATGCGTCCTTCCGTGGCTCTCTGCAAATCATTCCATCCTACTTCAGACAAACCTAGATTTTCGACAGCAGCTCCTTCCTTTTGTTGCCCTTGAAATCCCACGTCTCGATCCCCCCCTGTTTCCGGGCGTCGTTAACCGCGGCCGCGGCCGCCCCCGCCCTCCGCACCCACCTTGGGCGTGACCCTGATCACCTCCCCCGCCAGCGCCTCCTCCTCCACCGCCAGCACGATCGCATCCGCCACCCTGTCCACGGGCACCTGGTAGCTCTCCAGCATCGCCCTCGTCCTTTCCGCCCGCGCGGCGACCCGCATCTGCTCCCGCAAAAGGCCCGTCACGGCGGCGGCGGGGCACACGGCGTTCAGCCGGATCGGGGGGCGCGAGCCGTCCTTCGGGAGAAGCGCCTCGTGGAGGGAGCGGGTGAAGTGCACGACGGCGGCCTTGCCGGCGGCCTGGCCCGCGGGATCAGCCCGGGCAGCGGGGGAAAAGGGAGGCACGAAACCCACGTAGACGGGCAGGTCATCCTGCGGGAAGAACGCCGCCATCGACGCCGTGTTCACCACCACCCCCTTCTTCCCGCGTCCGCCCGACGCCCGCCTCATCTCCGCCACCGCGAGCTGCGAGCCGTACACGACGGCGTCGATGTTGACGCGGTTCATCAGCGCCCAGGGGGCGTGCTCGGCGCCGTCGTCGGACTTGGGGTCCAGGGCCTTGAGGAAGGCGTCGTCGCCGAGGCCGAGGGCGGCGTTGTTGACCTGACACGGCGGGCGCGGGAGCCAGGGTAGGTCAGAATGCCGGTATGCGGAAGCCGATGGACATGAACAGCCCACCATGATGTCGATGGTGCCATATCTAGTGGTGGGAATCAGCGAGCGGCCCGGTACAAGCCGAAGGATCGCGCCTCCCACCTATCGACAACCTTGTCGAACGCCCGCTTCAAATCCTTCAGATCCGCCAGATCCACCTCGACGAAGATGAAGTTCTCGATGTCCAGCTCCCCGGAATAGCTTCATACCCCGCCGGAAAAGCGTCAGCGCGGAGCCGGCCGACGGACGCGTCGGAGGTTCCCACTTGTCCACGAGGTCCCTGACCACCGCCTCCCCCCCCTCCCGATCGCGGTCCAGGATCGCAACGATCGCGCCCCTGGCCGCCAGCTTCCTCGCCACGGACGCGCCGAACCCGCTGCCGCGTCCGTCCGGTGTTTTCAGCCGGCATCATCCCGGCGCGTCGAGCGGGGAAAAGGGACCCACGAGGCGCCGCCGGTGACGATGGCGACTTTGCGGACAAGCTTGGAGGGCTGCGCGGGGCCGGAAAAGGGGGCCATTTTGGAAGGGAGGCAGGCGGGATCGTCGCGTCGGGGACTGGCCACCGGCGATCCACCCTCCCGTCAACAACGACAGGCGGCCGACGAGCCGGGATCGGACGGCATCGGACAACTGTCCAGGTACCTACCCTCAACCTCTTCTGGATTGGAGTGGATGTGCAGAACGGCACCCAGTATGCGGGCTCTTTCGGCCGACGGCGACCTCCCCGGCCGGCCTGTGGGCGACCAGCGGCGACGGTTGTTTTCGAGGACAAACTGGTGCATTTGTTGCGGTTCTTGTACGTCGAAAACGACCTCGCCAGTGTTTTCGTAACCGTCGGCAGTGCGGTGCTCGCATTTTGGGGGTCGGACGTCCGGCGCCACGGCGAGCGCGGCCGGCCAGAGACGGCTGGCAGCCGCACTTGGTGGCGGGCATCGAAAAGAAAGGCATCCACAATTGCAGCACCGCCCAGAAGCGGCGATTCCCGCACGGCCGACAGTTCTTGGCCCTGACTGGATGGGGACGATGCGGCCCAGCGGTTGGAATAGGCGATGAGCAATCGTGATGCGGGCCGCCCGCGGCTGGCACGCATGGGGCACGTCGCACAACGGTCCGGTCAACACATTGGTCTGTGGGGAGTGTCTCGCTGTGGTGGTTTGGGCCTGCGCCGCCGCGGGGATGCGGAGGATGCGGCAAGGCGGTTTGAGGGACGTGGGGCCAGACCGTGCGTCCTCCGCCGCCCCAACCCCTCGACGAAACCCCACCGCGGCCCACCAACCGCAGCGGGCCCCGAACATGCCACCTCCCGCACTGCCCGCGCCGACGGAGCCCGCCGCAGCGATCCCGCGCACGCCGCCCGGCCGCCGCCGCCGCGGGGCCGCGCGCCCGCTCTTTGCCCGACTCGCCCTGCTGGCCGCCGCCGCCACCGCCGCCCTCGCGGCCCCCGCCGCCGCCCAGCCCGCCTCGTGCGCGGACATGACCGCGCCCGCCGCGAGCACCGACGAGAGCCCCGCCGTGCTGGACGCCGGGCCGGCGCTGCTGGCCCCGGCTGGCGGCTTTGTCATCGACCCCGCGACGGACGCCCTGGAGCTGCTGGTGCAGTCCGCCCCCGGCATCGGCAACCAGGCCAAGACCGCCTTCACCCGCACCCTGGGCTTGGCGCTCTCGGGCACCGATGTCGACAAGTGGGACGACGCGCTGGCGCTGCCCGAAGGGTGCCGAAGGCTGTGGGACCGCTTCTCCCTGGGCAGCGTGCCCGAGAACGTCTCCGTCACGACCGGGGAGTCGCCCACCTCGGCCGCCGCCTCGGGCGCCGCCCAGACGTGCTTCTTCACGCACCGCCTCTCGCTCCCCTGGGAGGACTTTCGTTCCGAGGCGCTCAACTCGTGCGGCTTCTCCAAGATCGCCAACGCCACCGCCAACGAGTACCGCGGCCGGCTGCACGTGCGCTGGGCCGACTACGCGACCCTGGCCGCCTCGACGCCCGTGCACAGCCCCTCGAGCATGTGGTACGCCGTCTCGGTGCGCATCGCGGCCGAGGCCACCGTCGAGGCGGCGCCGGTGTCGAACCAGGAGGCGCCGGTAAAGTCGGCGTTCGCGGTCACCTCCGTGTCGTACCTCACCGAGCCCGGGCACATGCACTTCAAGGTCGCCTACGAGGTGTCCACCGCGTGGCCGTACTATCCCTACTTCCCCTCCGAGGACACCGGGGTGTTCGACGACGGCACGCAGCTCACCAGCAGGGGCGGCGGCATAAACGCGTTCCCCTCCCGCACCTGGCTCAACTCCTACGACGACGGCATGAACGGCACCGCCTCGTGCTCCAAGCCCAGCGACGAATGCACCATGCGCGGCACCCTCGTTTTCGCATGGGACCCCTCGGCCGAAACCTCCTCCTGCACCGTCGCGGGCACCTACTCCTTCAACCCCTACCTCGGCTGCTCCCCCGCCTCCAACGCGACCAACTACTGCGGCCTCCCCCTCCGCTCCGCCCTGGGTCTTCCCGACTCGTACACCGCCTTCGACGTCCCCGAGACCATCGTGGACCCGTGCACGGTGTCGACCACCGCCGGCACCCCCGACGGCGGCTCCGCGCCCCCGCTGGGGTCGGACGTCGGGTTCTCGCTCTCCACGGGGTTCAGGCAGCCCGTGGCGGCGCTGCAGCTCCGCTCGTACCGCCTCTCCCGCAAGGACCTGCTCCCCGCCGACGGATACTGGGACCTCTGGGACCCGACCGGCGAAGGCGCCGCGACGGCCATGGGCACCGCCGTCTCGCTCGAGGTGTCCATCGCGCAGACGGACCAGGAGGGCAGGCAGTGGGCGCTCACCAGCGCCTTCCGGCCCAACATGCACGCGACCGCCACCCCCGTCGCCGCATCGTACTCGGCGCCGTACGTGGTCAGCCTGCCCGACGATCTGGGGAAGGCGGTGGAACTCGAGGTCGCGGCGGAGCTGCGGATGTTCCTCGCGGGGCCGGCGAGGCGCAGGCTCGGGTACAGGGACGGGAGGCTGCTGAAGAGGCAGGGCGGGGACGGGGACCTGGGAATGGGATCGGGGCCGCTCGATATCGAGGTGCCGTCCTCGATTCCCTGTAAGTCATTCGCATGCGGGCCGATGCACCTTCATGCATGCATGTCGCTGACCTCGCATTCCCATGCAGACAACGCCACCTTCATGCTGTCCGCCGTCACATACTCCAAGGCCGCCGACGGCACCGTCACCGCCGGCTTCTCCTACTCCGCCGTCATGAACTGGCCCTACCGCGCGTACCTCCCCGCCCCGGACGCGGACAAGCTCGCACACGCCGCCGGCTACGCGGGCCTGCAGCTCGCCTCGTTCCCCTCGTCCGCGTGGTCGCACGAGGTCGTCAGGAACGGGAGCTACACCGAGAACGGGGACGAGTGCACGGCCTACGGGCAGCGCTGCGCGCTGGTCGGCACCCTCTCGTTCTCGTGGAAGCCCACCCCCGGATCCAGCCCGGCGTCGTGCGGCCTCTCCTCCCCTGACCCGCAGCGCTTCGTGCTCTCCATGGCCTGCATGCAGGCCGGCTTCAACGACGCAGCGGACTGCGACGAGCCGCTGGCGACCGTGCTATCGCTCCCCGACTTTGGCGCGTGGAGGCTGCTCGGCGACGTGGACTTCTGCAAGTCCGCCGCGTCGGACTTTGCCGCCGCGTGGTCGGTCCCGTACGATGCCGACCGGGCGACCAGGGCGCTGGGGCAGCCCGTCACGGCGCGGGGCAGCTTCTCGCTGGGGAAGCGGCTCGAGGCGGTGAGGGTGGGGTACTTCCGCGTGCAGCGGACGGACCTCTCGGGCGGGGACGGCTACTGGTCCCTGTGGGATGCGGGGGCGGTGTCGTCCGCCGGCTCGGCGACGGCGCTCGGCACCGCCGTCTCGTTCGGCAAGTCGATCGTGCCTTCCGGGGACGGCAAGTCGTGGAGCGTCGAGACCTCCTTCACCCCCAATGTGCGCCTCACCTCCGCACCGGCGTCGCTTTCCTACGCGGACAGGGCGGGGCAGATGATCGTGCTCCCCTGGGACACGGACAAGACGCTCGCGTTCGTCGCGTCGATCCAGCTGCGGATGTTTGCGGATGCCACGGCGGCGGGCGGGGCGAGGAGGAGGAGGCTGGCGTACCGAGACGAGGCAGCGGTGCAGCCGCTCGAGGCGGGCGAGGCCACGGCGACGGCGTCGGCGGTGTTTATCCGCGTCGCGACGGGTGCCAACGCGGCGTCGGCGGGGCAGGCTACCGCTTCGTCGTCGGGCATCTCGACGGGCGCGGCGGCGGGGATCGCGGCGATCGCGGCGCTGGCGGTGGCCGGGGCCGCGGTGGCGGGGGTGTTGGTGTACAGGCGGAGGAGGAAGGCGAGGGTGGTGCGGACGGTGGAGGTGCAGGTGAACGTGGCCGGCGAGAAGGGGGACGGGAAGAAGGCTTGGATGTAGATGGCGCCGGGTTCGGTGTAGACCCTGCGCTGTCGAATTCTGCCGTCGTGCATGCAATCTGAACTTTGTCACTGTCTTTGCTGCTTCGCGCTGGTAGCTGCTCAGTCTCGGTGAATCATTCCGCCGACTCCACCTCCCAACAACCGAACTCCCTCAAAATGCCCATCGACGAGCGCCCACTCTCTGAGGGCCTCACTATCCTCGACTCGGGAAAGGTCGCGTTCGATGAGCGCTCCGTCCGCACCGCGGAGCAACTCCTGTTCGACGCCGTCGTCGCGCAGGATTTTGGCCGGCTGCACGTCCTCCTCGGCCTCCCGGTCATCGACGTCAACCCCTCCCGCGACGGACCGCACGGCAGAGAGACCCCGCTGATCCTCGCCGCGCGCTTGGACCGAGCGGGCTGCGTTCGCCGCCTGCTCCGCGACCCGCGCGTGGACCCCGAGCGCAGGCCTGGAGGCGTCACCGCGTTCCAGGCCGCCGTAAGAGCAGGAGCCACGGAAGCCGCGCTCGCGATGCTGAGGGACGGCAGGGCGGACCCGAATGCGCGGATGTCGGACGGCTCCACGGCTTTCCTCGAGGCGTGCAAGAGGGAGACCGGTGACGTGGTCGGGCTGCTCCTCGCTTGGCGGCACAGGGTGGACGTGTTCCAGAGGGACGCCAAGGGGGACACGGGGTACCTGGCGACAAAGAGCCTGTCGGTCCGGAGGGCGATGCAGAAGGTGCTCAGCGCCGAGGACCTGGGAAAGATGACGATCCCGGTGCAGCGCGAGCAGGCCCATCCGACGCCACCTGTGACACCACAGACGGTGCATCCGGATGGAGGCCGCTCGCAGCAGGCAGGAATGCAGCATGGAAACCCTGAGAGGCGCCATTCGGACGGAGGGAGCGGGGCGATCCGTCTTTCGCACCAGCAGGGTAGGCCTGACCGTTCGAGACCTTGAGGCGTCAAAACTCACCGAATTCCTCCTCCCGAACCATCTCCGCGGCATACCGCAGGCCCACCAATTCAGAGACGTGTTCAGTCCAGCATCGCTGCCCCTTCGCACCCGGCACCACAGCCCGAGGCCGCCAATCCACCTTCCCAACCCCGCAGCAAGCCCACGACGGACGCGATCGAAGAGCTCCTGAAGGACACCATGTCCGAGGCCGGCTGGACCGCCCCCGGGTCCGGCAGCAGGAGGCACTCGACCAGCTCTACCCGGCCCTGATAGATACAACATGCTGTGCATAGCGACCGTGAATCGAGAAACCTTCTCGTGCCTCGTCGATCAGTGCTCCCTGTTGTACCGCATCACAAAGTCCTTGTTGAGCGATTTGCTCTTGAAGGTGTTGGTCCGGATCTGGACCTTGCCGTCGTCCGAGACGCTCCAGATGGCGGTCGCCTCCCAGCCGCCCTATTCCCGAGAAGCAGAGTCTAGGAACAAGAACTACAGAGACACGAAACCCCCTACCTTTTCCGAGCGCGACTTGATGAAAAGCGTCTTGCCATCCTCCGAGATGGAGGGCGTGGAAAGGACCTGAGGTTGATACCCCGATCAGTGGGCAGTTGCGAGCGCTGCCGGTCCGGGAAACCTACGACGCCAAACAAGGGGTCCTCGAGAGAAACCTCCTTGCCGTCGAGCAAGATGTCCCTCGTTTGGGTGGTCGGACCGACGCCTGGGTGAACCGAAAGTCTGAACCTCCCGTTTCCGCCCGAAAAATCGACCGCATCCCACCGCTGGTGGTGTTGTGCATGACCCACACCGTCTTGCCGTCCTTTTCCGAGGATTTGGCGGTGATTCCGACCCGCGGCGTGGAGTTGACGATGAGCTTGCGGACCACCCTTCGGGGCGGCGGGAAAGAGGCCGTCAGGAACAGAGCCCGAAACCAATCCTGCTCGTGGCGTCCCCAAAAGCCGGAATTCCACGGTTCTCAGCTTCTCGACCTCCCCGAACAAGCCTTCCGTCGTGTGTGTCCCCCGGTGGTAGGACGAGTCCTTCCGCGTCCACGCTTCCGAGCGCAGGAGCCTCCGCAACGAGCCATCGCGTCCCATACCACCAGAAGAAGAACACTCACCAGCCGACACCCTGTGCCGAAAGCACGTCCTCGAACTTGTCCGAGTTCTTGTGGTCGAGGATCCACGACCCCTCCAGGGCGACGAGAATCGCGGGCTTGTCGGCCGCCATTGGGAGCGAAAGGGCACAAGATGCGGCGACGAGCTACTAGGGAGCGCTGCCGCGTTCTTGCGCAAGAGATCGGCAGCAACGAAAGGAGGTGGGGGACCTCGCGCGATCGGGCGGGAAAACACGAAGACGCGCCTTCCGACGAGCTGTCACTCGCTCGCTGTCATTCGTCGCTCGTCAGACCTATGTCGTCCCTCGGTCGCGCCATCCCGGTGACGCTCCTTGCGGCGGCGGCGGGCACGTTCGTGGCGTGGAAGCTCTACGGCCTCCTGAAGCCCGTCGCCCTGCCCCCGTCGCGAGCCGTGTGTCTCGTGACAGGATGTGATACCGGCATAGGGCATGCGACAGCCGTTCTCCTCTCGGAGCTCAAGGACTCTGCCGGGGAGGCCCAATTCAAAGTGCTTGCGGGGTGCCTGACGGAAGTTGGTGTCGCGGAGCTCAAGTCTTTGGGACGGCCGAATCTGGTGCCGTTCTCTCTGGACGTTGCCAATGAGGAGAGCGTCAAGAGCATGGCGGCGCTCGCGGAACGGGAGTGCGACGGGGAGGGCCTCTTTGCCCTCTATAATGTGGCCGGGATCAACGCCGGAAACTTTGCCGATTTGACTACGATGGACGAGTGGAAGAAGGTGTTCGACGTCAACCTCTTTGGCAGTGGGTTGCGCCGGATAGCGTTGCGGGGAATGTCGTCTCACCTCTCTCGCTCTTCCACGGACGCGATTTCAACAGTGGTCCGCTGTACCATGGCGGTGTACCACCTCCTCCACCAATCCGCGTTTCACGCGCGGCTCGCCAACGCCCGCGGCCGCCCGACTTTGCGCCCCAAAGTCATCTCCATCTCCTCCATCGCCGCCGAAATCCCGCTCACCTCGGCGGCAGCGTACACGGCCTCGAAACACGCCGCAAAGGGCTTCATGAATGTGCTAAGGATCGAGGCAAAGCCTTTTGGAATCGACGTGGTGGACGTTCGACCGTTCTGTAAGCCAGACGTACCTCTTGAAGCTCAAGTCGCTAACATTTTGTTCAGGGGTTGCTACAAACATCGTTCCCGACCAAAAGGCGGTCTCCGAAACCGTCAAGGCCAGGCTTCTAGGGAACTTCGGAGATCCTAGCCCAGACGGAGAGCAGCGGGATCCTTTCGGCAAGGAAAACCCGCTGAACCGCTACGTGGGGGGCGTCGAAGGCATCGTCAAACGCGGCATTGAGTCCACGCGCATGCTTCCCGACCGCAAGGACATGATGCAGCCGCGCTACATTGCCGAGCAAATGGCGGCGCAGATGCTCGCGGAAAGGCCGAGGATGACCTTGATGCTCTATGGTAGGACAAGCGAGCTCTTGAGCTACGAAGCAATGCGGCACTTCCCGACCACGCTGATGAATCTGATGGCGAATGGCAACGCCGCCAACATGGCCGCACACGTTCGACCCGTGCCGCAGGCGAACGTTCAGATGGTGGATATGAGATCGGCTGGACAGGAGGCTCCGATGGGAGCATAGCTTTATCCTTCTGCTATTTGCTACACAGATAGAGACGACCGATACGCTGCACAACACTAACCCCACGTCCCGCTCATCGAGCTCCAACCTCCGCCGTCCTTGATCTTGATCGCGATCGAGCCCGGCGTCAGGTCGAGGTCCACCTGTTTGCCCGAGGCGAATGCGGCCGTGACCTGATCCTTCATCTGGGCGAACGGGATAGCGTCCAAGACTTTCTGCACTTCAGGCGTCATAGCCGTTGCGTCCGTGATCGTGGCCGAGAAGCCGCCCTGCGCAGCACCGGCAGGGATCGTGACCACGTTGGCAGGCCGCGAGCCTTTAGGTCCGACGCCACCGGCAAAGACTTGGGTGCACATGGTCCTGATGCTGGCGTGCGGGCCCGTTGCGATCCCGACGACCTTGAAATCAGGCTTGAAAAGGTTCTACGGCAAGAGCGCGCCTCAGAGTCTGGTTGGGCAATCGAACCGAGTTAACCTACGGTCCTGTGGCCCCGGCTGGGCACGCCGTCGTCGACGCAGAGCTGCATCACGATATCTTCGGCTTCCGTCGTGCCGTAGGCTATGTTCTCTCCCATCGTGACGAGCCAATCGCAGTGCCGCTCGATGCGCGTCTGTGGGCTCGATCCGTCGGATCCGGTGTGTCCAGTGATGCCCTTCGGCCCAGTGTCGGCGCAATGATCGGCCGCCGCGAGACACAGCTCCGGGGACAACGAGAGGGCCCCGACAGGGGCCTGCTTTCTCAGGACTTCGATGCACTCTTGCACCGCGGCCGACCCCTCCTGCGTCACGAGTCCCGGCGCGCCGGGCGTGAGCGGCTGGAGAATGTTCCCCTGAAACCGCGCGAGCTGTGACTCCAAGTACGGAATGAACTGCGCGGGATTCGTGCGGAGTCGGTTCGTCGCGTCGAGGATCTGTTCGGGCGTCGCCATCGCGGTTGTCCTGGTCGGCTAGCGGAAAAGAGACACGCGACACGCGCGATTGTAAGGGCCGGAGACCTGAGCGTGAGCGATTCGCGGTGGTCTAGGGGCCTGGGTGACAGAGGTGACGAGGGGCGGGCGGAAGACCCTGAATGGACCACTCCCCGACGACAAAAGACGTGTGCAACTTCTCTCTAATGAAATTTCGACATCCTTCATAGTGTTAGGTAACGCCAAGGCACAGTGCCAAGTCGCCGACTCCCCTGGTGGTGAATCCGAGCCCAGAGCCCGACGATTCCACGATCCGGATCTCCTCGAGCTGATTCCAGAGCTGCGAATCCCCTTCTGCCGCCGCAGTCCTCATGGTGTGTTCCCTGAACTCCCAAAATGAATCGAACAGGGCAGCAAGCTCGCCCTTCGCGAAGCCGGAGTACAGCCCAGTAATCACCAAGTGCCTCAAGGCTCCAGCAATACGTTTACGTCCAAGTGAGAGAAAAAGCTCGCGGAGCGATCTCCATGGTTCGATCATGTGGCAGCGGAGAGATTCAAGCCTTTCCAGCGCGACAAGTGCGGCCAAAATGACCTCACTTTCGAGTCCGTCGCCAGCAAAGCCCACATGTGGGCCAAGAACGAGACGCCGGAGATTGGGCGCAATCTCGTGCAGAGCGGCCGCATCAATAATCCAAGACATGTTGAGAGCGGTATCCAGCTCCAGGTCCCGAAGTCTGCAGAAGGGAACGCACGACCCGCGATCAAGCATTGAAGGCAGAATCCTGTCCCCAGACTCGATCCGAATGCTCAAGCGTTCGAGAGCTTCGCAGCTCCGAGAGATGTTGGAGACGGCCGTGCGCCATTCGTGTCCCCCGGCGAGGCGGGTTTCGGTCCGAAGAAGGTGCAGCTCAAGCTCCTTCAAGGAAGGCCACGGTCGTTCCATGAGCTCGACTATTAATCCAACGAGCTGGGGAAGAATGGAACCGCTCCAAGTGAGGCTCAGCCGCGTGAGCCCCTCGCGATGTGCCTCAGACATCGCGCCAAGAACGGGCGACACCGAGTCGATCCCTGGATGTCGGTTCGCGCCCACGTCCAGCTCAAAGTCCCTGATTCCACGCCCATCCTGTGCAGGATTTGACGCCGCAATCCTCGTGACCAGCTGGAGAAGGGCTGAATCGGGGATTCCGCTCAGCGCCCTTGTCGCGCTCGCGCGTCGTGATTCCGGGACGACAAAGACGCGTCGCCAAAGAGCAGGATCGTAGGCCACGTCGCTGAACAATGTGCAGGCTCGTCGTAGTCGCAAAAGCTCCTCTGGCCGTTCGAGATGTGCCAGGATTTGGACGAGAAGCTGCGGCGGCACGTTGAGCTCTTCGATCCCGTCGTTCGAGTCGCAGGCGGCACCAACTTCAACGGGCAAGTCAAGAAGGCATCTGGATGTCATTGCCGGCGAGATAAGGCTCGCCAAGGGCGCAACGTCTGCAACGTGAGCGCCTTCGGCGGTGCCGTCTCAAAAGCGGCAGCTAGACCCCACCCCGATCCCACGCAGGACTCCATGGCCGCCGAGGATGGAGCACGCCAATCTGATGACGGCTCGGACGTGGAGGAGCCTGTCTTTCCCCCAGAGATCCTGTCCGCTGTCATGGACAAGCTCGGCGCTCTGAGCTTGAAACGAACCCTCCTCAACATGCTCCTCTTGAATCATAGTTGCCTCGAACTGGGAACACATTCGCTCTTGCGGTGTGTCGACGTGACGGAAACCAACTTTGGGGCAGTACGACGCTGCTTTGGAAACGACCCAGACAGGGCTCGGCTCGTGCACGAGCTCCGAGTGGAATCAATGCCTTTGCATGGCAAAGGCCTCGAACGCCTACTCGAAGTCTTCACCGCCGCGGAGCGGATCACGATCGCTTTTAGGACCAATGAACGCCTGGACGCCATGACTTCGGTGTGCATTTTCGCTGCGGCCCGGTATCGCACCGTGCTGCTCATCAATGCAGCGCTCATGATTCCCACGACCTTCATCGCCTACGCTTCCAGGCGGACCGAGCTGCTCTGTCTCCAAAGCCCGACCACCCTGCCCGTCGAATTCAAGCCGGAGCACGCTCAGTACATTCTGCGGACCATGCGTGATGCCGTGCCGAGATCGCAACACGTCCCGTTGGAGATCAGGGTGTCGGAGCTGAACGGAAGCAGCACCTGGTCGCTCGAGCAGTTGAAAAAGTTCTGGAGTGCGGTCCCGAACGCAAAACTCATGGACTAAAGCTTAGCGGAACTGAACGCGATAAACACGTGCATTTGTCATCGATGTCATTGTCATGCAGCGAGCGTGTCCGGTAGCTTCTAGCGCAGTCAATCCCCAGCATTCGCGGTCCACCATCACTGAAGAGACAGGAATGACAGCGGAACCATGCCCTCTTCCTCCATGCCCGGATCGCTGACCATTCGGCGAACTCTTCCCCAACCGTCTGGCAAGATACGGCATTAATCAGGAGGAGATCGGACGGGCGATCAACGGACAACCCACCATCATGAGAGGTCAGGATCAACACCTTGTCGCCAACGGCAAGCGAAAGTTCGTCCTCGTGTTGCCGTTTGTACGGCTGGATGGCGACCGCATTCTTGTCGACGAGCGCCGCTAGCAGCGGCTCCTTCGACTGCGGAATCGAGGAGGAGACGGGCGTGGAAGGAACGGTGGCTGCCGCAGCCGTGGCGGCGAACGATCCGGTGTCGATGGCGCCGGGGTAGGGGGGTGCCGACGGCGCGACGGCGGCCGACTTGCCGTTGATGGCTTGGTAGCCGACGGCGCCGTTCGTCACATTGGGCGTCGCGGGCGAGTTGAAGTCCGCGGGCTTGGCCGTGAGAGACTGCAGCTCCGTGTCCCCGTGGCCCCCCTTGGCCGCCTGCGCTGCCGGAGACTGGTTCCGGCGGTAGAGATAGTAGCCGCCGCCCCCAATGAGCCCGACGGCCGCGATCCCGCCAATGACGCCGCCGACGATGGCGCCAATGTTGGCGGAGGAGGATGGAGGAGGGAGCGGTGTGGGCGTGGGAGTTGCGAGGCCGTTGGCCGTGACGCTCCACGCGGAGGCCTGCGCGTCCTCGCACGGACCGACCCTGACGACGTTGCCCGGTGCACTGCCGGTCGACGTCGGCAGGAGCAGGCAGCCGTCCCGGACCTCCAGGTTGGAGTTGATGACCTTGGTGTTCTGGCTCCCGGCCGTCGAAGATTGGTTGTAGATGGTCCAGAAGGGCAGGTACGATGCCGCCTGGCGTCCGCGAAGGCGCCGCAGTCTGTCGCAGCTCACGCCCACCACGTTGCGCGTCCCCGCATCAACCGCCAAGCATTTGCCAGGCTCGGTGATTGACATGAGATCCATGACATTGCACATCGGAGCCCTGCCGGAAGGGCAGTCGACGCGGAACGTGCCCCGCGCCGACGGGTTCATTGTGCAAACGGAGCCCGAGCAGGAAATGGACCCGGCGGAATCCGAAGACAGGCGCACCTCGGATCCTTTCGGCAGATCGGCGGCACGTGCGCCATCGGGGAGGAGAGGAGGCCTCGGCGGCGGTTCAGGGAACACCGATGTCGGAGTGGCCGTCGCCGTCCGGCTGAGTGTCGTAGTGCCCGCCGTTTGCGAAGCTGTTCCCGACGCCGTTTCCGTAGGTGTCCTCGAAGCCGTCGCAGAAGCCGTCGCCGAGGCCGTGGGGCACGTGGTGATTGTTTCGTTTGCGAAAACGGCCAAGGCGGCCTCCTCACACCACCCAGCTAAAGTGCAACGCGACATCAGTGGTGCCCAATGAAGCGTCCAGACTGCAACTCACTGCTCAGCTGATCGCAGACGTAGCCCTCCTCGCCCGAAGCTTCGGGCATGACCTGGCCCGGAGCAAGCACCGTGCAGGCGGAATTGCTGTACCAAGAGCATTCCTCCGCGTTCGGTCCCTGGCACTGGACTGTGCCACCCTCCACCAGCTCCCCGACTGTCCGAGCTTTCACATAGCCCGGTTCCGTGCAGCTCCGGACGCATTTCCACGGCCCCAGAGCGCCGCATTCGGTCACCGGCGGCTCGCCCGCGAGCAGCACGGAGGCCGCAACGGCACACCACCCGGCCTCCGCCTGGCCGCAGATCATCCCCTGGTCCGTCACGGGCGCAGGCTCGTTGGGCGCGAGCCGCGTGCAGTTGGAGTCCGTGTACCAGCTGCACGCCGTCACGTTGGGGCCGGAGCACTGGATGCGGCCGTTGGGCTGGCTCAGAAGGCGGACGTTGATGTAATGCCGCTGGTCGGCGCAGCTGCGGATGCAGGTGTAGTTGGTGGGGCCCGTCGGTGGCGGCTCGGGCGGCGTGGTGGTCGAGTTGTCCCCGCACACGGGGATATTGGGGTTCGATTCGACGCAGTGCGAGTCGTAGAATGCCGTGTCGAACTCCCAGCAGAGGTTGTCTGGGAAGATGGCGGTTAGCCGAAGTGATCCGGCGTTTGAACGCCTATAATGCCCACTGTTTTCGGGACTCAACCGGCAGAAGCCGTATCCGCTGGCGGAGTTGCCGTAGATGCTGTCGCGGACCTGCATCTGCGGGATCGGGCCCGAAAAGTTGTTCCCCGCAAGGTTGATCCCGTTGAAGTAGCCGTTCTGGAGCATGCTCAGCACAGGCCCCGAGAGGCTGTTGTTCTCGAGGTTGATCCCAAACAGGTCGTTGATCTGGGTTGCCCACACGGGGAACCCGCCAGAGAGCCGCTGGTTCGGGAAGCCAACGTTACGCAGGCCCTTTAGCTCCGAAAGGGTGTTTGCCGGGAGGTTTATGTCGCCCTTCAGCGGCGGATCGGCCTTCCAAGCAAGGAAAGTGATGCCCCAAGCGAGGCAGGAGACCTCGCGATTAGGCAATATGCCATCACGCCAGACTGCAGGTGCTTGCATGAGTACAGCGATCCAACCAAAACGACAAGCTACTCACATGGACAACATCCGGCAGTATCGTTCCACAGACCCTTCTCGTCCTCGCCGTGGAACACGAGCCACTGCTTGAGCAGCTTGCACTGCTCCGCGGGGGTCTTGAAGCCGACGTACGGCTCGTCGACCTCCTCCATGTGGGGCGACAGCACCGGCGGCAACGGCGGGGGCTCCTTGTCGACGGGCGGATTTCCCGAACAGGCGACCAGGTTGCTAAGGCACTGGAGGGGCGTCGAGGGCGTCCACGAGGCCGTGGGGTAGTAGCACATCTGCTGGGTCGGGAACGAGCACTCCTGCAGGGTCGAAGGCAGCGCGGGTAGGTAGCCCGTAATCTCGGTGTCCGAAAGCGTCAGGGTCGTCAAGTTGAGCCAGCCCCGGTCCAGCCGAGGAAGCTGACCCGAAATGTTGGTGCCCGACAGAACAACGGACTGCAGGGTGCGCAGATCCATCATCCATCGGGGAAACGGGCCGCTCAGGCCGGGGTTGTCCGAGAGATCGATGGAGGTGAAGTTGTCGGACAGGAAGTCGGCGGTGATCGGGCTGTCCTCGAGGTTGCCCCGGAGCGAGTCGCCTGTCCACGTCAGCGACTGCAGCTGCAGGTCCTCCGTGCACGTGATGCGCCGGGTGGCGGTAAGCGTCGACTCGTCGTAGCCGCAGCACCTATCGGCACCGGCAATTCGGCGAGGGAGAGACGCGATGATCAAGAGATGCACCCTCGGATGCTGAGGCCGGCTCACCCCGTCGAGTTGCCCGCCTGCTCCGACCAGAGCACTCCCTCGGCTCCCAAATTGGTCAAGAAGTTATAGATAGGCAGACATTTGTAGTACCAGCTTTCACGGGGCGAGGGGTGCCGGTGTCAGGGCCCACGCGAGATAGGTCCCCCGCCGAGCAACATACAACGGGGGTTGCGTGGTCCGCCTGTGCTTTGTCGCCGCGTCCACTGCGTGGGAGCCGAGCGGCGCGGCCAGCAGCAGCAGCAGCGCGCCCGCGGCGGCGGCCAGCGGGATGCCGCAGCGCCGCCGGCCCGAGGATCCGCGTGGCGCCATGGAGACGCGGCCGCGCTGCGCGATGCGGGCACCACCGGTCGCCCGATCACTCGCGCGCAAGGCGTGGCCGAGGGATGAGCGGCCGGGGCAAGCCACCTGTGTCCTTGTCGGGTGGAGGCGGAGTTTGAAGGACTTGCCTTGCCCGCTTGCCCGTGACGAATTTCGGTATACGAACGGAGCCCGGCGCCTGGTATTCACGGACCGCAATCTATTTCCAAAACGACCGAGGATGGTGGAACGAATGCATGCCAATGTAACACGCGTACTTCCGACGTAGCAGTGCGCTGGCGCGCATCACCGCTGCGCAATCACCTCACTAATCTCCCGACCACGAAGCCGAGGGCAAAGCCCGCTGCTATCGCCGCTCCTCCCACGAACAGTCAATCCTCGTCCACGAAAAGCAGGCGCTTCTTCCGCGCAGTCTGTGGAGGAACAACGGGCACTGATCAGCCCTGCGATCGCGGGAAAGAGCGCCGCTCCCACCTTGGTCTGCACGAGGTGCTCGTACACCTTCTCAAAGATGGTGTGCGTGTTCTTTTCCGGGTCGCCGTTGACGTAGGACCACGTTTCGCCCTGCAGCTCCCAGGCAAGGTGCTCGTCGTACAGGCAGGCGCGAACAATCTCGTCGAGGCGCGCCCGTTGCCGCGGCGAAGTAATGGGCACACTGAGGGAAGCGGTCAGCGACAAGGCCGTCTTCATGCTCGGCTAGGAACCAACAGAATCTCGCACCGCCGCGAGATGTTGCGGTGCATCAGGTCCGCGCTGGCGATGTACACCTTGGTGTCCTCGCCGTCCCCGAACTTGTAGATGCGCGAGTGCTCGAGGTACTTGCCGATGATGCTCCGCACGCGGATGTTCTTGCTTAGCCCCTCGACGCCGGGCTTCAGGCAGCACACGCCGCGGACGACGATGTCGATCCAGCAGCCGGCCTGGCTGGCGCGGTACAGGGCTCCGATGATGCCAGGGTCCGTGATCGAGTTGCACTTGATGAAGATCTGGCCGTCATCGCCCTTGGCGGCCTGCTCCTCGATCAGCTCCATCAGCTTGTTGCGCATGAGCAGCGGGGCCACGATCAGCGAGTTGTAATCCTGGAACCGCGAGTAGCCCGTGAGGTAGTTGAACAGGTCCACCGCGTCCTCGCCGATACGCTGGTCCGACGTGAAGAAGCTCAGGTCCTCGTAGATGCCCGCGGTCTTGCGGTTGTAGTTGCCCGTGGACGCGTGGACGTAGCGCTTGGTGCTCTTGCCCTCCTTCCGGATCACCAGCGTTATCTTGGCGTGCGTCTTGAGCCCCTCAACGCCGTAGACCTGACAGCCGCTCTGGTCAGACCCGGCGAAACGCGAGCACCACAGCTGGACACTCACGACGTGGACTCCAGCCTGCTCCAAGCGTCGGCTCCAGTTGACGTTGCTCATCTCGTTGAACCTCGCCTTGAGTTCGAGCAGGACGACCACCTGCTTGCCGCTTTCGGCCGCGCGGATCAGCGCCTGGATCAGAGGGTTCTCGCCGTCGCTGGTCCGGTACAGGGTCATCTTGATCGCCATGACGTGCGGGTCCAGGCTTGCCGATTCGACAAAGGCCTCGACGCTGGCCGGGAAGGACTCGTAGGGGAGGTGGACCATGATGTCCCCCTTCTTGCTGAGGATGTCGAAGAAGCGGTGAGGGGCTGCCATGTGGTCGAAATCGAGGATTTTGGGGATGCGGGGAGCGTAGTTGGTGGATTTGAGGTGCGGGCGGTTGAGCTTCATGAGGGCCCAGAGGCAGGTCAGGTCCATGAGTCCCCAGTCGCTGGAGAGCAAGTCAGCTTCCACAGTCGCTGCACACCAGCGCAACGCCCACTTGATGTAGACGTCCTCGCGCTTGATCTTCATGCGGTTGGTGAGGAGTTGCGTCACCTTCTCCTGCTCGTCCGGCTCTTCCTCCTCGTCGTCGACATCCGCCTTCGACCGCCTCGACTTCTTGTGGAGCTCCGCGTCCTTGCTGTGCTTCTTCTTCTTCCTGTGTTGGTCCGGGAAGTCCAGCTCCAGCCGCACCGCCGGCTCGGCGCGCTTGTGCTTCTTGGTCTGAAGCTCGATCACCTCCCTCAGGTCGCCCTCGATGTCCCCGTACAGCCCCAGATCCGCGTGCCGCGTGAGCCGGAACACGCACCGGCCGATGATCTTCATGCCGCGGAAGAGTTCCTGGGCGTTGCCGTAGATGAGCTCCTCCATCGGGACGAGGACTACGGGTTGGTCGGGGCCGGCCTGCTTCGGGTCCAGGAGCTGCGTGAGGTTGATGAGGCGGGTGGAGGTGGGGACCTTGACGCGGGCAAACTTCTCTTGGGAGGTGACGGGGTCGAGGATGGAGAAGCCCTGGAGAGCGAAGTGTCTCAGCGATCGTCTCTGCGGACAGCGGTTCTCGGCCGCGGTCGCCAAACGTACGATGTTGAGGCTGAGGTTGCTGACGTAGGCGAAGGGGTGAGAGGAGTCGACGCTCAGAGGGGTCAGGGTGTCCATGACTTCGGTCTCAAAGTAGTCCTTCAAAGCAGCCTTTTCGGCGTTGTTGAGCTCGTCCCACTTCTTCAGCGTGACGTGCTCCCGAGCCAGCTCCTCCAAAAGCTCCTTGAAAATTTCAATCTGGTGGTTCACTATCGGCGGCAGCTTCTCGCGGATCCGCGCTAGCTGCTCGCTCGGGGTGAGGCTCTCTTGCGAGAGCAGGTGCGGGATGTCCCGCTCCATAGCGTTCAGCCGGCCGACGCGGACCTCAAAAAACTCGTCGAGATTCGACGAAAAGATGGCCAGGAACTTGAACTGCGGAGAATGGATCAGCGACGCCGAGCCGACGAGCGGCGGAGATGCCCACCCGCTCCAGAAGGGGCAAATCGGTCCGTTCCGCCATCGCCAGCACGCGTTTGTTGAATTCTATCCAGCTCAGCTCCCGGTTGACGAGGTCCTTGGGGTCCGGCATCTCCCCGCGACGCTCGCTCAGCTTATCCGATATCTCGTCCGGATCGCCGGCGGCGTCCGCATCGGGGTCCAGGAGCGCACCGGGCAGGACAGGCAGCACGGTGGTCGCCTGCTGATCCTCGATGAGCATCTGCGTGAACTCCTGCGCCGACAGCGAGGGCGTGATGCCCTCCGGCGGGAGCTCGGGGTCCGTCGGCACATAGGTGTTCGGCGACCGCGGGTCGGGATGCGGTTTGTCCCGCGACCATGTCCGCGTCTTCTCCAGGATCGGCGGCCGCCGCAGCGCCGCGGTCAGCGGCGATTCAGGGCGCTCGGCGTCGGAGTGGGAGTGGTTGGTTGCCGCCGAGTCGGGCGACACCCCGTTGGCGCCGTTGACGGCGTAGACGACCGTGCCGAGGTCGGCATCGGCCGTGTGGCGGCCGGACGTGTTTGCGTCCCCGGCCGACATGTCCGCGGGGTCGTGCAGGGTGCCGAGAACTCAGAGCCTCGCGGGCGGCGCAGGCGCAGCACGATCTGTCCACGTGCCCTCCCGAGGCGGAGAACACACTAGGGCCCGCCCCGTTCAGCATTTCCCGCGAGCGTGGAGCGAAGCCAGCATCTGGATGAGCCGGAGTCGATGTTGATGACCCGCGATCGGTTTCCCGCTGGGGGAGTGATGACGTGGAGCTCCCTCCCAACATCCAAACACGCCTGGCTCAATCCCACTGGCCCGAGCGCATCGGGGTCTGACCGCGATTCGAGCGCTCGAAGCGTGGGCTCCATCAGACCTTGACTCACCAACAATGGACGAGGCGCACACCGCCCTTCTGGTCGCCGCCGGGATCCTGCTGGTCTACTTCCTGCTGTCGCTGCTCCGGACGCGGGTCAATATTGTCCATGCGGAGGTCCCGGCACTGGTCCCGACGGGCAGGAACGGCAAGCTCGCGCCGCTCTCGGATCTCGTCAGCCCGGAGGCGTGCCCGGCACTCCATCGTTTCCGGCCGACGCCGTGGCTGCTTTCGGGCCACCTGCAGACCTATTACGCCTCGGGTTTCACCTACCGCGACGAGGATCTCGTGCACTATGAGCGTGACACGATTAGGATGCCGGATGGCGGCACCGTGACGCAGGACTGGTCGCCGAGGATCCCGGCTACCCTGGAAGAGGCGGTCAAGCCCGTCGTCTTCATCACCCATGGTCTGACGGGCGGGAGCCACGAGTCCTATGTCATGTCATTGGTGCGATATGTCGTCGACGACCTCGACATGTTCGCGGTCGTTCAGAATTTCAGGGGATGCGCTGAAACGGAGCTCACGAGCCCCATTTGCTACAACGGCGGCTGGACAGGGGATCTCGCTCTCGGAATAGAGCACGCTCGGCGGAGGATCCTTGATGTCCGACGCCAGCACGGGAGCGATGAATCCGCAATCGTCATGGCCGGGGTCGGCTTTTCCCTGGGAGCCAATATCATGGCGAAGTTCGTGGGCGAGACGGGACCTGCGTGCCCGTTGACTTGTCACATATCCGTGGCCAACCCTGCGGACCTGCTGGCGGGATCGCGGCACCTGGAGAGCTCCTTCTTTCTGAAGAACGTCTACAGCCGAATCATGGGCGGCAACTTGATCACCATGCTGAAGCGCCACATCCACCATTTTCACGAGGCCCAGTACCCGTTCGTCGACCTCCCCCGCGTCGTCGCCAGCAAGAGCATCCTGGAGTTCGATGACCGCTTTACCGCTCCTTTGTTCGGCTTTGCTTCCGCTGCCGAATACTACCGCTACGCGAGCAGCGCCAACTTCGTCCACACCATCTCCATCCCCACCGTCTTTGTGCACGCGCTGGACGATCCTGTGGCGCCCATGTCGAGCCTGCCGATCCTCGAGATCACCAAGAACCCGTATCTCTCCCTCGTCTGGACGCAGCACGGCGGGCATCTGGGCTTCTTCCGCGGACTGTTCCGGCCGCACAGGTGGTCGACGGACGCCGTCGCGCAGCTGCTGCACGTCTTGATTCCGCAGCAGCGTGGGCCCGGCGAGCTCGGCAGGGCACCTGGAGACACCGTGATTCCTGTGCAGGCTCGTTCGGCGTGGGAGAGGTCTCAAAGCCGAGAGAGGATGGGCTTGCCGAGCACGTACGGGGAGGCCGAACTCGCTGAGCTCAGAATCCGGGCTTCCCCTTGGAAAGAAGACTCGGCGCATGTCGTCATGGCGAGGGCGCGAAGCCCCACTTGGCTCCTGCCTTCGGAGGCCAACAGACGAGAGGTGTTGGCACCGTCGCCGATGCCGCCGCTCAGCGAGCGCTTCAAGGAGGACCTTGCGTTGGCGATCGTCGGTGCGAAAAAGCTGTCGTCAAAGTCGGGGCGGCCAGCAAATGCGGCTATTGCGGCCGTCGACGTTGCTCCTGTTCCTCTCAAGTCGGCCTCTTTGTTCCCGTTGGAGTCGGCGTCGAAACGGCGGAGGGAAGGGAGGCCTCCCAGCGCGGCGGAGATGGTGGGGACGACTCTGACTGTTTCCATGCTGGGCATCCTATTGTTCCACTTGCGCGAAGCCTTGAAGTGATAGCCAATAACATCGGAGAGCTTCATAGATCGAACTTAATCCCCGTCCACTCCTCGCTCTTGTCCCAGAGTTGCCGCGCCATGTCCGCGTCCGCCGCCAGCTTCGGCTCCGGGTTCAGCACCGGGTAACCTCCCATCTTCGCCCAGCCGTCCGGCCCGATGAAGGCTTCCCGCGGGCAAGAAGGCTCCGTCGCGGCAAAGAGCGTGGGGAGAGCCCCCATTTCGGCAGACTGGCCGAATAGGTAGTTGGAGAAGCCGACCAGGTAGCTCATGATTCCGGTAGACATCTGCGGTCCGTTGTACTGCATCACAATAGTGTCGGCATTAGCAACGGCACCCCGAGACGGGGACGCGCTCGATCGGTACCTGGAGGTTGGTCGCGGTGTAGCCCGGATGTGCGGAAGCCACGAACAGCTTGGACTTGCCCCCCGCCGCGGCGTCCGCGCGGCGCTGGAGCTCGTGCGTGAAGAGCAGGTTCGCGAGCTTGGAAGCCGCGTACGCCGTCCAGGCGCCGTATCCCGTCTTCCAGTCGGGTAGGTTGTTGAAGTCCAGCTTCGAAGCCATGTTCGAGGCATAGCTGGACACGTTGACCACGCGCGGGGCGGGCGACTTCATGACGCGGTCAAAGACAAGCGAGGCCAGGGCAAAGTGACCGAGATGGTTGGTTCCGAACTGACAAAGCAGCAAACACTTCAGCGGGGGCCCTCTCTTTGGTCAAACGGCCGAGACGAACCTGCATCTCGAAACCGTCCTTTGTCAGAGTCCGCGTCGGAATGGCCATGACGCCTGCGTTGAGGCAGAGAATGTCGACGACGTCCCACTCCTTCTTGACCGCTTCGGCAAAGGTTTTCACGCTCTCCAGGCTCGACAGGTCGAGCGGAGGCAGCCACTTCAGATCGGCGCCGGGAACGGACTCCTGGATCTTCTTCACGGCCTCTTCCGCCCTTTCGGGCGACCGACAGGCGAGCCAGACGGAGGCTCCCGCGCGGGCGAGCTCCAGAGCCGTCGGAAAGCCGATTCCTGGTCGCGATCTTTAGCCGACATCCTGGATTACGTTTGCCGGCAGCGGGGCCCACCAGAGTTAGCGCCGGTCACGATGGCCTTCTTCCCCTCCTGCGAGGGGATCTTTGACGCGTCCCACTTCTTCGGAATCGATGGAGACGCCGACATTCTTCCCCCGCGATTCAGGATCGGTTTCGCGAGGAATGAAGTCAAGATTGAGAGGTTTCAGTTTCAGGGTGTTCCGCTACTCGTTCGAGGCCGACCGCCGCTCCGACGGGGCACGCGACACGGCCATGGCGACCGCGACGGTGTCGCCCTCGCCGACAGGCACTTCTACTCCTACGGGGATTCCGTCGCCGACGCCCGCTCCCACGCCGTCGACGTGGCAGCAGTACCAGTCGCTGTTCTTTGCCCTTATCCTCGTGGTCCTCTTCCTCGCCTACCATGCGTACCTGCTCTACGTGCTCCGGGTCGCGCCGCACCGGACGGTCATGGGCGTCACCAAGGCGACGCGAAAAATATGGGCTGCCGAGCTCATGATGCCCCCCAGCTCGCCGAGCAACCTGCAGCAGATCGTTGCGGTGCACACCCTGCGGAACATGAACATGTCCAACACCATGATGGCCTCGGCGTGCGTCGCCATCACGTTCGGCATGACGAGCTGGGTGTCGGCGCTCTCCAAGGCCTCGGCCGAGAGCATCATCTCGTTCCTCGGCGGGAGCGGGAGCCTGGACGAGTACAAGATCGTGGCCATCATCTTCCTGTACATGGCTGCGTTCTTCTGCTTCACGCAGTCGGCGCGCTACCTGAATCACTTTGAGTTTCTCGTCACGCCACCGCTCAGCGAGCTGGACCTGGCGTACCTAAGCTGCGGCGACGATTCCGAGAGGAAGCTGGAGAACACCATGAGGAAGATCAGCTCGGTGAAGCCGAATCCCGTTTCGGCGGGGCGCATCTTGAACGTCGGGGGGGCATGGTACTCGGCCGGCCAGCGGTTCGTCTACGCGACGTTCCCCGTAATCCTGTGGTTCTTTGGGGACATAGCGTTCCTTGTGAGCGGCTTGTGCCTTCTGCCGTTGATGTTCGTGTTGGATTTTGTCGATATTGGACTTCACTTGAAGCAGAAATAAAGTGTCATTGCTCGCAGTCGACCGCGGAACTCGAAGCCGGCGCGCGGGGCCCGCGGCGCGGCGTCAGCCCCGAACTCAGCGCAGGAGCCCGAGCCCCCGTCCTCTGCCTCATCGCCGGCTAGTTGCCGGCTCTTGTTGCCGCGCGCGCTCGGCTCCCCGCCCGGCCGACATCCCCGCCGCGTTTGCGGCCGGCCTCGCACGCTAGGGCCGCGGAGACCCCGCACCGCCGCCCGCCGCGATGTCGTTCGGCGGCCGCGGCCGCGCCTCGGAGACGGAGGAGCAGCTGGCGCAGAACGTGAAGAAGGCGCTGTCCCCGGAAGAGAGTGCGTCGGGCCGCGGCAGTCGACGTTCGGACCCGTCTGATCCCCTGGTCGCCGCCCCCACCTTCACCGCGCTGAAACGCGTCGGTAGCTGCTCCCAAGCAAAAGGTGATACAGTTGCTGACATTGCTGCTGAACGAGTGCTGACGGCGTCTCTATATGGAACGCTTGCTTGTTGTGCCACCGTGCTCCGACCCACGCTGCTTCTCCTGGCCCCTGGACCGCTGATGGACGCGCACAAAGCACGTGCGAGCGTGCATTCTGTTCACATGGGATTTCAAAAAGTCGGAGCCTTTCTGGGCCAACGTGCGAGGCAGCCCTGTGCTTGGGGACGAGATTCAGACGTGGAAGGCCCTGGTGCTGGTTCACAAGGTGCTACGCGGGGGACACCCTGTCGTGAGTTGATTATGGCGTTTCGCATTGTCATTGGCTGACCGCGCTCTCGCTCAGACGCTGCGAGACGGAATCAACAACATGTCGTGGCTCGAAAACCTCGGCCGTTCCGTGGGCTCCGTGAACATGTCGGGCTCCGCCCAGCAGAAGGGCTACGGCCCCATCATCCGCTCCTACACCATGTTCCTCCTCGCCAAGCTGGATTACCACCGGCTCCACCCTGATTTCAACGCGACTTTCGACTACCAGGAGTACACTAGCCTTCGACGGGTCGAGGACCCCAACGAGGGGTGAGGTTCAGTATTTTCAATTCTGGAGATGTTTGCTGACTTAGCGGCCACAGCTATGAGACTATCGATGATCTCATGAAGCTGTTGGACAAGTGCGATCAGCTCCAGCGGCAGATCTTCCAGTCCTTCCGCCCCGGGGTCAACAACGAGTGCCGTATCTCGGCTCTGGTGCCCCTGGTCGAGGAGAGCTTCGGCATCTACCAGTTCTGCAAGAGCATGCTGACTGCCATTCACCAACGTTCGTGCCCGTTGTCGGTCTATTCGAGAGAGCGCGATTCTGATCCAACGACTTGCCAGTGGTTTCGCCCGACGTGCTCGCCCCGCTTCGGGACAAGTTCGACATCGCCCACAAGCGCCTCTACGCCTTCTACAACGAGGCCATGAACCTCCGCTACCTTACCTCCCTCATCACCGTCCCCAAGCTCAGCCCCTCCTCCCCCCAGTTCTACGACCCCCGCGCGCCCTCGCTGGGCCGCCGCCCGCCCGAGCCCGAACCGGAGCCGGAACCGCCGCGCGCCCGCGAACCGGCGCTCGTGGACATGTACGAGGAACAGGCGCACTCGGAGGACCCGTGGATCTCGCGCGCGGCGTCGATGGAGGAGATGCAGCGGCAGCAGCAGATGGCCTGGGAGCAGCAGCAGGCCGCGCTGCAGCAGCAGGTGTGGCAGGAGCGGCAGGCGAGGGAGATGGCGGAGCAGGAGAAGTGGGCCCAGGTCGGCAGCCTGCAGTCGGAACTGGAGAGGTGGAGGATGCAGTCCGCCAGGGACCAGGAGACGATCGGGCAGTACGACCGGGTGAGTTCCTTTGAGCATTGTCGTTTGTCGACATTGACATTTCGTCTCCCTTCAGAGAATGCAGATGTTGGAGGCTCAGCTCGGTCAGCTTTCGCTCCAGAAGACCGAATCAGAATCGCGCGACGGCTACATCCGGTCGCTGGAGGAGCAGCTCGCCCAGCTGAAGCAAAAGTACGAGGCCCTGGCCAAGCTCTACGCGCAGCTGCGCAAGGAGCACCTCGAGCTGCTCCAGAAGATCAAGGACCAGCGCGACGTGGACCGCCGGGTCGGCGAGGAAACCAAGCGCGAGGCCGACGCGGCGCGGACCGAGGCGCGATCCCGGGCGGCCGAGGCGGAGGAGGCCAAGAGGAGGGAGGCGCTGGCCTTGGCCGAGGTGGAGCGGCTCAAGGCCAGCCACGGCGAGGAGGTGCAGGCGCTGCGGAAGGACCTAGACAGCACCCACGCCCAACTGACGGAGCTGGGACGGAGCAAGGGCGACGAGATTGGAAAGGTCGTCGAGAAGTACGAGAACGAGCGGGCCGAGCTCGAGGATCTGAACAGGGTGTGTGGAATCCATGCTGGGCCGGAGATTGGCGCTGATGCGGTTTCGCAGACGAAGCAGCGTCAGATCGACGACCTCAGGCGGCAGCTTGACCAGGTCGACTCGGAGCTGTCGCGCTCGAAGCGCGGCAAGGAGGAAGAGGTGGCCGTGCTCCAGGTCGGAATGGACCAGACGCTGCAGGCGCTCGCGCAGCTCCAGAAGACGTCTCGCGAGACCGAGGCCAACCTGGTGAAGGAGCTGGACAAGCTCCAGGCGGAGCACGGGTCGCAAATCAACCGGATCGTCGGTGGGTCTTTTTTCCCGGCGCCGACCCCGCCTGCAGTGGCTCACCTTCCACGTCGAAGACGCCGTCCTCGACACCTGTATCCGCAAGGTGGACGACTCGGTCTACGAGCTCGAAAGCCCGAACCACCAGGGCAACCAGACTGCCACTCCCGAGTATGTGCTCTCTGTAGTGGAGAAAGCTGGACAGGCGTCCACGGACCTGGCAACGGCCTTTACGAAGCTCGTTCAGGTGCGTATTGTCTCGGAACTCAGTGTGAAGTGTCAGCTGACATCTCATTGGCGTCATCAAGGGCACTGGCGAGCAAACGGACGCGATCACTGCTGCGAACGAGTTTGCGCAGGAGGTTTCCCAGCTGCTCCACAATGCCAACGGCATCACCCGGCTCGCCGCCGCGGACGTTGTCGACAGTATCACGAGCTCGGCCCGCGCTGCCGCGGCTGCTTCGAAGGACTTTTTCGGCAAGGTCAAGTCGCGCAGCCTGGATAGCTTGCCCGCGGACAAGCGGACCGAGGCGATCACTAGCCAGGCAACCGCCTTTTCAACCCGGCTCGCGGCCTTCACCCGGATCGTCGAGTCCCTGGTCCCGAAGGACGTCTCCAAGATCACGTCCAACGCGGACGACATCGCCGACGCCGTGGAGCGCGAGATGATGGCGGCTGCAAAGGCGATTGAGGATGCAGCAAACAGGATCGCGTCCCTGCTTCAGGCTCCGGTGGACCCCCGGCTGTCGGCCACGGACATGCAGGTCAACTCGGCCGTCCTGGAGTCGGCCATGGCCATCACGAACGCGGCGGCGAACCTCATTCGCTGCGCGACGGTCGCGCAGCAGGAGATCGTCGCCCACGGCCGCGGGAGCTCCACGCGGCAGGCCTTCTACCTCAAGAACAACCGCTGGACCGAGGGTCTCATCTCGGCGGCCAAGGCCGTCGCCCAAGCGACCTCGATCCTCGTCGAGGCCGCGGACGGCGTGGTCAAGGGCACCAAGAAGATGGAGGAGCTCGTGGTGGCGGCGACCGAAGTCTCGGCGGCGACGACCCAGCTCGTCGCCGCGTCGCGGGTCAAGTCGATGCCCATGTCCAAGACCCAGGACCGCCTCGAGTCGGCGGCCGTCGCCGTGCGCGACGCTACCAAGCTGCTCGTCAAGGCCGCCAAGGACGCGGCCATGCGCTCGGCCGAGGCCCGCGCCGTGGCCGAGGTGCGGGACATGAGCGCGTACGAGGTGAAAAAGGCAGAGATGGAGCAGCAGGTGCGGATCTTGGAGCTGGAAAAGGACCTCACCGCGGCGCGGCAGAAGCTCGCCGAGATGCGGCGGAAGCAGTACGAGGCGGCTGTTGCCGCCGGCGCGGTGCCGGACGGGGACACCAACGGGGCGTAGCGGGGTTTCTTGGTCGTCTTGGTTGCGATCTTTATTCCGGGTGCTTTGCGGAGAGTAATATACAGGTCGAACTTCCACTTCCGTGCCATCCACCGCCAATCCACCGACCAGGCGCCGCCGCGCGCAATAATTAGAGGAAGCAGTTCTCCACCAGCTCGTAATCCTTCACCACGAGGTCGTGCGGCAGGTCCTGCATGAGCTCGTCCACCGTGACGGGGTCGTCCGAGACCAGCCAGTCCTTCCACACGTTGTCCTCGAACTTCGCCCACTCGAACCTACAGTGACAGCGTCAGCACGGAAAACCGGTCACAACGCAATGATGCTCACCAAGCGATCAATCGGAGCATCGGGAAGATGTTCTCGTGGGTGTCGCGGTCGTACAGCTGCCTCCACCAACTCCGCTGGAGCTGCCGCCGCGTAACACCCGGCGCGTTCGGGTAGTACGTCGCGGATGTCTCGAATGTGCCCATCGGTTTAGAGCGCCGAACGGAGAACATATCCTGCGGGAATGGGTAGGGATTGGTCAGGAAGGTGTCTCGCGGTCCGGACCGACGCGACCCACATAAAAGTTGAAGTTTGTCGCCGTCTCCGGCGTCATGTCGTAGCCAACGGACCCGCGGATGAGGTTGATCATCTTGTTTGCGAGCGCCTCCTCGTTGAAGTCGCCCCAGGGGAAGTAGTTGCCACTGTCGGGGATGGGCCGGTCAGCACCCACCAAGCACCACCTCCAAAGAAACCCACAGGTGGTACAGCGACAGACCTGCCCAGTCGACGTACTTGTCGCCCGGGTAGTACGGCGTGTACGGATCGTCCCCGGGGTCCAGGCCACCGTTGTTGTTGGTGTCGAGCAGGGGGTCATAGTTGGTGTTCCCGAACCTGCCGGAGCCCGATAAGCCACAATAACCACCCCGCGAAGTACAGGACCCACGGGTAGCTGTGCGCCTCGTTCATGGGCCACACAGTGCGGGTGAAAGGGGCGACCTCCTTGACCCGGGTCGCGAGGCGCTGCCAGGCCTCCTTGTACTTGGCAGGCTGCGCGCCATACGGGTACCACCAGCCTACGACGCAATCATCAGCACACTCATAATCACCAGCACCACGGGCAACGCACCATTTGCTTCGTGGGCAAAGATCAGGTGCGCGTAGACCCCCTTGTCGTTCACCTCCTTGCAGATCCGCGCAATGTCGTCCACCACCGCATCCGTGACCGTGTCCAGCCCGCCGTTGGGCATCACCACGATGCCGAGGATGACGGGGCCGTACTTGAGCTGCAGCAGGCGGTCCGCGGCGCCAAGAACGTTCCAGGAAGCGAAGAAGGGGGAGCCAGTCTCGTCGCGGTCGACGTAGGTGTACTGCGGGGGATGTGAGCGGGGGCAATCAGGAGACCCCCGAGTAACGCACCATGTTGTAGAAAGTCGGCCTTACGCGGTCGCCAACGCGGTCGATGTAGTGAAGCCTGCAAGCACCCTGAGTCAGTCACGCGAATCAAGAACCGGCAGGAAGGACCCACGGATCGTCGTGCCACCAATCGAGGTTCACGCCGTAGTGGAACCTCCCCTTTGTCGGGCACGACGGCTTGCAGTGCTTGCCCGCCGCCAGCGTGATGTTGTCCAGGGCGTAGAAGAAGTTCCCCCCGGCCGTCTGGAACCCGCTGAACACCAGCCCCTTGAGCGAGTCGATCGAGAACGAGTAGGGCTGGAAGGGCACTTGCGCGGTCGAGTTGGCCGGCCGCAGGGGCGGACTCGCCGGGGGCCGGAAGATGGAGCAGTTGCCCACGGAGCGGTGCGACAGGATCCGGAAGGGGTCCGTGAGCAGCGCCGGGTTGAGGAACAGCGGGCGCCGCTGGATCATGCTCCCCTCGGGCACGAACGAGTAGGCCGACAGGATCGGCTGCCACTCGGCCGAGAACACAGGGTCGACGACGGCCGCCCCGGCGAGCTGCACCGCGAGGTTGTAGTCCAGCGGGGAGCACACGAGCAGGCTCCCGCGGGGCATGTTGGCCGCTAGCACCGCCGAAAAGGGGACCGAATGGCGCTGGCGGAACTCGGTGTGCTGCACCGTGGTCCAGAGGGTGCCATCGCCGGTGCCGTCGGCCGAGGCGTTGCAACCCGACAGGCCCAGGCCAAAGGCCGTGGGCGGGCCGACGAGGTCGAACTCGACGGCGGCGAAGTGGTCCGTAAGGACGCAGGTGGGGAACGACGTCGAGAAATACGAGGTCGAGTCCGAGGGAACAAAGTAGAACATGCCGTCGTTGGCAAAGGTGGTGTTGACGGCGACGGTGGCGGTGAAGTTGCGCGTCGTGGCGTTGATCGTGCGCATGTCCTGGAGGGTCCCGACGAGCCTGGCGTGCGTCATGTTGCGCGGGACCACCGTGTGGTTGCTGCAGAGGGGGATGGCGGCAGCAGGTTAGCAGGATCACGGGGAAGGAGCGCCGCCGGCAACCCACAACTGCGTCTGATCCCACTGGCTGAACGGCACGATAGACCCGTTCTGCGCGATCGAGTCGAACCGGCCCTGGTCCACGTTGATCCACGCCACGCGCGATGACCACTGCACAAAGTTGGAGAACTTGTCCTCGGTCCCGGCCAGGGTGCCGTTTTCGTCCACGATCAGGTAGATGCCGTGCGTCTCGGGGTTCACGAGCACGTTGCGCTGGTTCAGCAGCCTGATGAACTCGCCGCTCACGTCCACCGAGATCCCGGCGTCATCGACAAGCCGGCCTCGGAAGGTCGCCGTGCCGTTGACGTAGCTCACGAGCATGCCGCCGCCGCCTGTGGGCCCGCCGAGCCGGTTGCGCCCCAGCCCCTCGAACGCCGCGCGGTCCTCGAAATCGTCGAGCTGCACGTCGAGCTCGCAGGTGTAGTTGCGGCGGAGCGAGTCGGTCAGGTTCCACGAGGCGTAGGGGACCAGGGGGAGGGACGGGTCGCGGACCGTGTTGGGGTTGTAGATGTAGGCGTCCTTGAAGTCGCGGCGCTTCTGCGCGCCCTCGGGAAGGGGCAGCTGCGGCGTCGCGGAGGTCGTGGTCGTCGTGGTGGTCGTCGACGGCGGGGCGGTGGTGGCCGCCCGGGTCAGCGATCCCGAGATCGTCGCCGACGCGGTGCCGGTGGCCGAACCACTGGCCGAACCCGTCACCAGCGCGGTGGCCGTTCCCGTTGCAAGGGATCCGGTCACCTGCGTCGCCCTGCTGGCGATCGCGCTGTCCTGCCTCCTCCGCCGTGCGTGCTCGGGCCGGTGGTTGGTCTCGAGCACCATCCGCATCATCTCCTTCGCCCGGGCCGCGTACGCCTCGCGCAGGGCGGCCTCGCGGTCCTCTGCGGGGTCATCGCGCCTCAGCAGCCGCCACAGGGACGACCGCTTGCGCAGGTGGCCCTCGTGGTGCGCTGTCCATCGAGCGAGCACTGCATCAACGTCGGCCACCCCGTCTCGGGATGGAAACGCGGCCGCGGGGAAAGCGGGCGCCGCAGGTGCGGTCCAAACAAACAGTCCAAAGAACGCGCACAGCGCCGCCGCCGAGGCGAGCAGCGCGACCGTGCGGCCCGTCTTGCCCGGCGGCCGCCGCGCGGGGGACCCCCCAGGAGCAAAACCGAGCAGCGGCCCATCGCCGCCGTCCGCGCCCGCCATGCGATCCATCGCACCCAAAGCACGCCGATCCCGCGGTCGGGACCCGCCAAGTGCAGTTGCAGGGGAGACGGCCGAGGGGGGAAGTGTCGGCGGGGACCGACCGTTTTGGCGGCGGGCTTAGCCAATCGTCAACGCCCTTCAATCTTCCCCCAATCGGGAAGCACTCCGTCGCGCGTCTTTCCAGGCCCAGGGAACAGGCAAGAGCCATGGCACTTGCTTGATCAATCCGATCGGGGCACGCGGGGCGGCGGATGGAGGCGCATCTGTCCGATTCCTGGCTGATCGGTCCGTGTCCACTTTCGCCGACGCGGCACCGTCATCAATGGGGGACACCGGGAAGCTTGCTCAGAGCATCCAGGCACGAGATCTATCATGGATTGGTAAAGAAGTGGCGTAGCAACAAGGATGCCTCGGTCGACTCGCGCAGTTGGTCCGCAGTATACACGCCCAGCCACGGACGCTTGCTCGTCTCTCGATCCGTCCTCAGGTGCTCTTTCGCGACCGATCCGCGTGGTACCGTCCTCCCTTCACCCGCCGGTCCTTTGCGAGCGCGACCATCCCCCTCAGCGCATCAACGACGGCCTCGAGCTGCCCCTCGCGCCCCATCAGCCGCTCTTCCAGCGCCCTGACTTGGTCCACGGCGCACAGGAAGCCGTCGCCGAGCTCCCGTTCGGTGATCGGGTCGCCGTCGCGCAACTTCCGCTCAATGTCGGCGACGGCGGGCATGTCTTCGTCCGCCATGCCGCGGCGCTACGACGCTGTGTGCGGCGCGAGGAATCGGGTGGAGGCCGTGCATCGTTGGGGCTCGGAAGTGCGGGACAGCTCAGCAGTGCGTGTAATTACCACCGCATCGGGGGCAGGTGCGGGCGCACGCTACTGTCAGATCTGCCTGAATGGAGCTGCAAAATCAGGGTAATCGTCGTATCCCACGAAAATGATGAACAAAGATTGACCAACTGCCGTGGTTGGCTACAGAACACAGTCAAATCACGCCGCAGCCCCGCGCCTTGTCCACGCTCCACGCACTCCCGCGCCAGGAAACAGAACCCAGCAAGCTCCACCGCGCAGAAGCTTCCCGAGAAAGACGCTACGAACGACTTCCCGGGACATCGCCCCGATCGATCGGAGCGCCCTCACGCCCGGATGTCCGCCGAGACACCTTCGGCCGAAATGACCTTCAGAACGTTCATGTCCTCGTCCGCGTAGCGGTAGAGCGAGTCGGGCAGCGCGCCCCGAGCGAACCCGGCCCGCACCACGAGCGCGACCGCGGCGCGGAGGAAAACGCGGCCCGAAATGTAGATCCCCGCGGGCCGGGTGACGTCCACCGCGAAGTGGATCTCGCGCGAGAGGTCCTTGTAGAGCGTCGACAGCTGCTCTGCCACGTTGGCGGAGTAGACGTTCACCATGTCCGCTCCCTCCAGCGGAGCCAGCAGCTCTTCACCGAAGGGCGTGAGCGCCTTCCTCCCCTGACGGTCCGTGACCAGCATGGGGAGCACGTGCTCGGCGAACATGCTGCTGAGCGACCCCTTCGTGCCCTTGCCGCTCTTTTCCGCCAGGACCCGCGTCACGATCTCGACGGCGACCCGGTTGCCCACCACGGCAACCACGCTCCGCAGCTCTCTCGCCTGGATCTCGGCTTCCAGGGCCGTGGCCTGGCGCACCTCCTCCACCCGAGCCGCCGCCTCCTCGGCCCGCGCGTGGGCCTCGTCGAGAGCTCGGGCGCCCAGCGCCGCCGCCAGGTCCGCGCGCGCCCGCGCCTCCTCCGCGCGGGCCCGCGCCTCGTCCGCGCGCCCCCGCGCCTCCTCCATGCCCGCCCGGTGGCCCGCCGTCTCGGCCTCGGCGGCCCGCAGCGCCACCAGTGCGCCCAGCAGTCCGCCCCGCAGCTCCGCGCCGCCGACGCGCTCGCCGCGCACCAGCCGATCCTCGAGCGCCGCGAGCGTGGCCTGCGCCGCGCCACGCAGCGGTGCCGACGCGCGCGGCGGGCCGAGGATCCCGCGGACCGCGAGCCGGGGCGCACGGCAGCTGGCGAGTCCGAACATTGCAGCGGGGTTTCTCGCAGCAGAGGTTCGATCAGGTTCGATCGCCACGACAGACTTCGTCGCAAACCGCTCCCCACAAAGCGGGAGTAGCGACTAAGCAAGAAGCGGTACATGGATTTGAGAAGTTAACAAGGACAAAGCCATGCGTTATCCATTTCGCAAGGAGAGAGTGAGTCGCGGGGGAGCGGGACGTTGATTAAGGTCCCCTGAGGAACAGAGACGTAACGACGCTACTCCGATTCATGGTGCCCGAGGCTTTAGAAACGGCTCGAATTTCGCCCGTTCTTGATGCAATGTTTCCGTTTATTGCACCTTCATGGGAATCGAGGATCCTTCATGTACCTTTTGAGTTCGCCGCAGGAGCCACCATTACGCTCTCCCTAGGGACACCCAACATGAAGAAACAAGCAAGGTGATCGGGGTGAGAAAAATAGAACGGGACTCCCAGCTGGCTCGGCCAGACCAATGTTCCCGGTCTCCTCGACGTCTTTAGGATCAAGGTCAACTCCGTCAGCTACGATGCATGCTGGCTACAGGGGCATCGTGCGGTGGGGTATCGCCGCCCCCGCGGTCTCGAGGCGAGAGTGCGTCGACCGGAGCGGGGGGAGGGGCGGAAGAGTGGGGAGAATGGTGCAGCGGTTTTTGACAGCGGTGAGCCGAGGGGCGGGGGATGCACGGGTCGGGGGATGGAATCGCACCGCCGGCCGTGCCGCGATTCTCGAAGCCCGGTCCGGCCATGGAGCGGTGGGGGGCGGTAGCGGCGGCTCGCCAGGGGATGCAGGGACGGAGCCTTTGGGGGTTCCGAGCGGGTTGGAGGGGGACGGGAGGGGGCGGGGACGGCGGGGCGGCCGGGGGGGTCGGCGGGTGGACGGCCGGTGCTGTGGCGAGGGGTCCGGGTGCCGCCGGCGGATGCACGGGGTGCGCTGCCGGGCCGTGCCCCGGGCCTGTGGGTGCTGTACATGCAGGGGTGTATGTGTGAGGGGTTGCCTTTGTTGGTGCGGGGACGGTTGGCGAGCCGATTCTGGGGGGCGTCCAGGGCATCGGCGATCGGAGGCGCGGAAACTCCTTGGAGCGGCTCCCCGAACCCCTGCGAGCCCCACTCCGATGACCCCGCACGCCGAGCCGCCCGCCGCCGCGCCGCCGCCGCCGCGCAATCGACGGGTTGCTCGCGCTGGCTCATTGTGCCCAAATGGGAAGCATCCAGCAGCGAGCCTCCAACGCAAGAAAATGAGCAACAGCAATGGCAATTGCTTGATCAATCCGATCGGGGCACGAGGGGCGGCGGATGGAGGCGCATCTGTCCGATTCCTGGCCGATCGGTCAATGGTCACTTTCGCCAACGCGGCACCGTCATCAACGGCGGACCTGGGGAAGCTTGCTCACAGCAGGGTAAATCCAGGCAGAAGAACGATCATGAATTGGTAATGTGGTGGCATGGCGTAGCAACAAGAGTGCCTCGCGTCGACTCGCGCAGTTGGTCCGCAGTATATGCCAACGCCCAAAGACGCTTGCTCGTCTCTCGATCCGTCCTCAGGTGCTCTTTCGCGGCCGATCCGCGAGGCCCCGTCCTCCCTCCACCCGCCGGTCCTTTGCGAGCGCGACCATCCCCCTTCAGCGCATCAACGACGGCCTCGAGCTGCCCCTCGCGCCCCATCAGCCGCTCTTCCAGCGCCCTGACTTGGTCCGCGGCACGCAGGAAGCCGTCGCGGAGCTCCCCTTCGGTGATCGGCCCGCCATCGCGCAGCCTGCGTTCCAGCTCGGCGAGGGTGGGCGAGACGCGGCCAGGGGCGGCGCTGGGCCCAGCGTCGTCCGCGGTGCCGCGGCGCTGCGGTGCGGTGTGTGGGACGAGGAATCGGGCGAAAGGGCGGCAGAGGGCGACGAGTGGCACGCGGCGGTGTGCGAGCATCTTCATGGCTCGGAAATGCGTGACAGCTCAGCAGTGTCCAATCATCACGTGCGTCGACTGCATCGGGGCCGGCGCGGGCACAAGCTTGACAGTCAGACCTGCCGGAATGGAGTTGCACGGCCACGGCAGGGTAATCGTTTGAATTTGAATCTCAAAGAAACTGATGACAAGGAAAGATCAACTGCTGTGGTCTACCAGAACACTGTCCAGGACGGCGCCGCAGCCCCGCGCGCGCTCCTCCACCCTCCATGCACTCCCACGCCAGCAGACAGAACCCCGCGAGCTCCACCGTGCCGATACTTCCCGAGAAAGACGAGACGAACGACTGCCTGGCACATCGCACGATCGATCGGAGCGCCCTCACGCCCGGCGGTCGAGACACCTTCGGCGGATGTAACCTTCGGGACCCTTCTGTCCTCGTCCGCGTAGCGGTAAACCGAGTTGGGCAGCGCGGCCCCGTCGGCCCACGCGTGCGCCTCCTCGGCCCACGCGTGCGCCTCGTCGAGCGCCCGGTTGGCGAGCGCCGCCGCCAGGTCCGCGCGCGCCCGCGCCTGCTCCATGCCCGCCCGGAGGCCCGCCGCCTCGGCCTCGGCGGCCCGCAGCGCCACCAGTGCGCCGAACAGTCCCCCGCGAAGCTCCGCGCGCCCGATGCGCTCGCCGCGGACCAGCCGATGCTCGAGCGCCACGAGCGTGGCCTGCGCCGAAACGCGCCGGTCGAGGCTGCCGCGGACCGCGAGCCCGGTTGCGCGGCGGCTGGCGAGTCCGAACATTGCCGTGGGGTGCTCGACTTTCGATCGACACGAGTCATCGCACGCCGCCTTACACCGACAACGTCGGAATGGGCTCCACAAAGCGGGAGAACGGACAAGCAAGGAGTGGTAACTTGGTACATAGACTGGAGAACGAAACGGATACGCGTCATCCACTTCGCAAGGAGAGAGTGAGTCGCGGAGGAGCAGGACCTTGAAAGCCCCTATAACCAGAATCAGACGCTGCGCGACGCTACACCGACTAATCGGCTTGGGGGCTGTTGGGATGGAAGGGCACTCCGAATGTTGATAAACGTCTTGCCATTCAATGGCCTTGATTGGCGTTGGAGTCCACCGGAGTTACAAGCCATCCGGACTAAATCACTCCGCGTGGAGGCGCATCGTTTCCCAACGTGAAGTGGCACTTTCCGACACCGCGACATGGCGCACCGATGATCATGGCGCACCGATGAGGACGAGGACGAGCTTTGGTCGTAGCGTGCCGGAGATAATGCCGCTTGCGCCCCACGTCGAGCACACCCGACAACTGAATCTCAAACCCCTTCTAACCTCATTGCGCACGAAAGATTTCCATTAATCCGTCATCGCATTCTCGCAATCTCCTCACGTATCTCCCTCAGCATCTCGGGCGACATGGTCGTAGTGCTCAGCTCGACGCCCGCTTCCGGGATCTTGACGCTGAACTGCTTCTTCTTCTCGCCCTTCTCGCCCTTGCTTTCGCCAGACCGCGGCTCCGATGCCGAAGCGGCCTCGGATGGGAGGGCCGGCTTACAGGTGCGCTTGTGCCGCCGCCAGTCCTGGAAATCGTGATCGGTCAAAGGCCATTAGCTGGAAAACTAACGAGCGAGAGACACCAACCGCCTTCTGGCACTCCGCGCCGCAGTACATCACAGCCCGACAGCGGGAGTAGCGCTGCATGGACGACTTTTTCTCCGAGCGCACGGGGCAATCCGCGTTCTCGCACTCCTTGGCCCGCGCCTCCCGGCCCTGTTGCGCCGCCATGACCTCGGCCTTGCGGCGGTCCCACGCCTCAAACAGCGCGCGGAACTCGCGCCGGAATGTCGCAACGGCGCGGGGCTCCATCTTCCTCTCGATCATGTTGGCCACCTGGAACGCCGCGGGCGTGACGTAGCCCCTCTCCACCGCCTGGTTGGCGTTCGCCGCGCACTCGGCAATGTGCAGATCACCCAAGTCGCCGGTCATCATCGCCTCGGCGCCGCAGTTGGCGATGAGCGACCGCGCGACGTTGGGCAGCGAGTCGGGCGGGTCCCTTTCCTTGGGCCCGTCGAGCGCGGTCCACGCCGCCCGCCGCCACCACATCAGCGCTTCGTCCCGGTTCTTGTCCGCGCCCAGGCCGAAGTAGAGCGCGTCCCCGGCCCGCACCATCGCCGCGACGTCGCCGGCCTCAGCCAGTTTCTTCACCGCGGAAAAGTCCGCGAACTCCCGCCGCACTTGTGACGCCGTCTCGGGGTCCATGATCCTCCGGCGGATCGCATCGCTGTCGACCGGGGCGGACGAGAAGCCGCGGCGGCACGAGTTCTCGCTCTGTGTGTAGGAGATGAAGTCCTTCTCGCCCCAGTCGATGGTTTCGAGCCGTTTGCGGGGGCGGCGGGACATGGTTGCTGCCTTCGCGGAAAAAACCCCAATCGCCCCAGCGAATGCGGTGGACGGCAGTCCAGTGGAGGGTGAGTTGCGGGGGGAGGAGCAGGGAGGTCGAGTCCCCCGAAAAACAACCGGACGCCAAAGCCGCTCCTTTCAATTCAGCGAGCCCGAGGCTTCAGATACGGCCAAAGAACTCTCCCAATCTTGATGCAATGCATCGGGTCATTGCGCCTTGATGGGAATGAAAGATCCTCCACGTACCGTTTGAGTTTGCCGCAGGAGTCACCCTACGCCTCACGTCGTCGCCAACCTGATGCAGATCAGCGTATACATACGTAATGCGAGTCGGGCTAAAACTCCGCTGAAGGGCGGTTCTAGTTTGCATGGTCGATTCGACCTTGAACCGATGTGTGACGCGAGTCCCGAAACATCGAGTCGGGCTCGCGTCCTCGACAAGCTCCTTTTGCGCCTGGCGGCCCGTTCGTCCTTCAATCGACGTCTTACAATTGTCACAATTTGATCCCGCTCGCAACGAAGATGGCAATCTGCGGGGCCGAAAGGAGCGAGCGGGTGAGGTGCTTGACGCAGGTCCCTCTCCCACACGTCCCTCACCCGCATCCGCCCAGGTAACGGCCCTTTCGAAGCTCCAGCCCAATCTGCAGAACGTCCCGTTCCACCGCTCCCCATCCCGGTCTCTCCGGTTTTCCCGACGGGCGTTCCGCCCGCCCCGCCCGCCCGCCATGGACGTTCCCACACCCCCGCTCCGCCCGCCGCGCGAGATCCGGCATCGGCGCCCGACGGAAAATCCACCGTACAGTTTGTCTGCGCATCTGGTGCCGCGCAGGCTTGCGGGGTATGCGCACTTGGACGCCGGGATGCACGGGGAAAGATCCCAAGGGCCGGGCGGGCGGGTCGAATCAGGTAATCAGAGACATCAGAGGCGGGCGGCTCGATGTCCTTTTCCTCGTCCCCCAAAGGACACCTAGCGCTCCACAGACCGCAACGCACCCCAGCACGCCGCCCACGATGTTCAAGCACGCTTTCGCCGCCCTCCTCGCCGCCCTCGCGCTGTCCGCGATGGCCGCCGCGGCGCCCGCCGGCGGCGACGCTCCCGCCCACGTCCTCTTTGCGCGCTCGTGCGGCGACTGCTCCTCCGACGCCTTTTGGTGGGCACCGCCAGGCACGCCGCCTCCTTCCATCGCAGCCTTCTGATCGATGGTGCTCCACAGCGAGCTCGCGTACCCCGGCGCCCCCGATTCGCAGGTGGCCTGCGTCAAGTACGCTCGCGGCGCGCAGCACCTTTACCGCCGCTACGCCATCCCCTACACCACGTGCACCGGCAAGTACGCCAGCTGCAGCGGGGTCTTCATCCCTCCCCGGGCCGAGAACATCGAGACCGCCGCGGCCTGCCAGGAGTACTGCGACGCCGACAACACGTGCGTCTACGCCGAATGGAATCCGGTCGGAAAGACCTGCGACAAGTACAGCTCCATTGCCGGCGTCGGGTCCTTTGCCGGGGGGGCCAACATCTACGTCAAGAACGGGGGGGAGTGCCCGCCCGGGTGCTGATCGGTCGCGGTGCGGACAGTGCGACGGTGGGCCTGCGCATGTGCCGACGATCATCCCTCCGGATTCTGAACGATCGCACGTACAGGCGTTTCTTGGGGGAGGGAATCAGCGGGGACTGGGAGGTGCGCGGCAGGGCAACCACCGACAATAGCACACTCCATAGAATCATTTCCGAGCGCATCAGCCTTCGCATGCGGCCCACCGTCCCTTTCATCGGTCCGGCCGGTCAGCGCCGTGCGTGCGCTTCTGGCAGCCCGATGTCTTCAAACGAGCGGCAGCCCGGGCCACCGAAACAACTTGGACGCGGTATCATCGATCCAGCTCCCTTCGAGCGCACCCATAACTCGACGGGCCCAACTCGGCATACCAATGCAAAGACAACGTGCACTAAGGATGATGGATCCGACCCGCACCGACCTCGTTGCGCCCGTGATGCGCGGACACCGCCGCCCCCTCACGCGCCCGGCGTCGCCGCCGCCTTGGCCGTCGTCGTCGCCGGCACCCACACCCACTGGAACGTCCACTTTCCGTCCTTCCACACCCAGCTCCCCGTCCATCCCCTCCTGCGGAGCCGCGGGGGCCGCGCGGGGGGCGCTGCAGCGCGCGGGACGGCGAGGTCAGGTCAGGACCGCGGTGCGGTGCCGCGCGGGGGTGTTGCGCACGTACCGACGGGGGCGGTGGGGTCGTCTTGCTCGGCTCCGGCGCCGGCTTCGTAGCCCTGCACGGCAAGGCCACCCGGGGCGGGGACCTGCGGGCGGCTTCCGCTTCCTTCGGCGCGCGCGGCGGGCGCGAGGCAGAGCAGAACGAGCACCATCGCCAGCGCGGCGAACACGAACAGCGCGGTGGAACTTCCGCGGCGGGCCATGGCGTCGACGAGATGGAGAGAGAGACCTCGGGACGGTTGGGGATGCCGCTCGCAACAAACAATCCGGACCCGTCGACGTGCCGCGTGCACCGCCCTGACACGGCCTCGCATCGACACACCCGACGCTCCGATCCGGTCTCCGGGCCCAGCATCCCGCTGGCAGGATGATGCCGGCGCCCCCGACTCCCTCCGCGCGAACCGACCCGCCCCGGCCGCGCCGCGCTCCCGGCGAAAGCCCCTGCGATCACCCCGCATCCGCCTCCCTCCCCGCGCAGCAACCTCCCCAGCCCCTCCCGCGTCGCCGGCAGCCCCGCCTTCGGAGTCCGTCCCGGGGGCGCGGAGGAGGGCCGCGGCGAGCACCTCCGCGGCGGTGGGGCGGGAGGGGGGGACGGGCATCGAGGAGGGCGAGGGCGGCGGATGTGTGGGCCGCTTCCGACGCGGGGGAGGAGGGCACATCACCGTCGGAGGCGGCGAGGAGGAGGGATGCGAGGGGCGACGGGTATCGGGGGCCATCGCACGGAGAAGGGGGCACCGGCGTTGGGACCGGGACGTCCCACGTCGGCCCCTTCCCGCCGTCGTACCGGGACGGGGCGATGCACATCCCGGCGCTCCGAGCCGCGCGCGCCGTCCGTGCCCGCGGCCCCCGGCCGTACGTCCGCACTCGGCCGTCCACGTCCGCGCACCAGTCCATCCATCCATCCATCCGCAACCTCACCATCCACCCTCCCCTACCCCACCGCACGGGGCGATGGGATACTGGGTGACGCACGGGGTGGCCGATTGGCGCATGGCGCCATGCCGTGTCCAGGCCCTCCGGCCGCGGCGGCTTCTCGCACCCCCGCGCGGGCGGGACGGGGATTGAAACGGGAATGCAAAGGTGGCAGGGGGACGTCGCGCGCGAGGCAGGGAGGAGGCAAGACGGCGGACGCCCGGCGCCGGGCGGTTTCTGCCGGGCCGAAGCGGATGGGGCTGGTGCGGCCGTTCGGCCCGCGGGGGTGAAGCCTGCCCCCGTCTCCCCTCCATTCTGTCCCCCGTCAGGCCCCCGGGCGACGTCCGGCGCGCGTCCGCCAAAACCCCGACCAGCCGGGGCGGCCGGGTCCTCGATCCCCGGGCCGCGGGCGAAAAGACCTCTTGCCGAGGGGCGGGCTGGTGCGGTGGGGTATCGGCGCCCCCGCGGTTTCGCGGCGGGAGTGCGACACCCGGAGTGCAGGGAGGGGCGGAAGAGTGGGGAGAATGGCGGGCAGGCCGGCCGAGGGGCGGGGGATGCACGGGTCGGGGGATGGAATTGCACCGCCGGCCGTGCGGTGATTCTCGAAGCCCGGTCCGGCCACGGAGCGGTGCGGGGCGGCAGCGGCGGCTCGCCAGGGGATGCAGGGACGGAGGCTTTGGGGGTTCCGAGCGGGGACGGGAGGGGGCGGGGACGGCGGGGCGGCCGGGGGGGTCGGCGGGTGGACGGCCGGTGCTGTGGCGAGAGGTCCGGGTGCCGCCGGCGGATGCACGGGGTGCGCTGCCGGGCCGTGCCCCGGGCCTGTGGGTGCTGTACATGCAGGGGTGTATGTGTGAGGGGTTGCGGTTGTTGGTGCGGGGACGGTTGGCGAGCCGATTCTGGGGGGCGTCCAGGGCATCGGCGATCGGAGGCGCGGAAACTCCTTGGAGCGGCTCCCCGAACCCCTGCGAGCCCCACTCCGATGACCCCGCACGCCGAGCCGCCCGCCGCCGCGCCGCCGCCGCGCGCGGAGCCGTTGCCGGGAGCCTGGGGCGGGCCGGGGGCGCGCGCGGAGGGCGCGGGCGGGTGGGGCGGCCCCGCGAAGGACGCGGTGCCCGCGCGGTCGGCCGGGCCGCCCGGCCACTCGGCGCGGATGGCGATCGACGGGCTGCTCGCGCCGGCGTCTCAGACGATCGGCGCGGCTCCCGGCGGGGGCGGCGGGCCGGCGGACGGCGCGGGCGCACCCCCGGCCGCGCTGCCCGCCCCGCTGCCCGCGCCGCTGCCGCCCTCGCGCTCGCCCGCCGCGCGCTCGCCCTCGGGCGACTCGGTGTCGCACGCGGACGCCGTGCCGTTCGCATACGCAGAGTCGGACCCGCACGCCGCAGCGCCCGTCTCGCCGCCCCTCACGGACCCGCGCGCCGCCTCGCTGCCGCCCCTGCGCGGCTACCACCAGCTGCTGCCCCCCAGCGCGGTCCCCTACGGCCAGCCGCAGCCCGCTTACCCCGGCCAGCTGCCCCCCCCGCAGCCCGCCTACCCCGCAACGGCACCCGCACCCCAGTACGCACAGCAGCAGCAGCCGGGCTACCCCGCCTACCCGTACCCCGCCTACCCCCCGCAGCAGCCCGCCGCACCCGCACCCCCCATGATGCAGCCCGCTGTCCCCACCCCGCCGCAGCCCTTCCCGCCCTACCCCTCGCCGCCCGCCGCCTACCCCTACCCCCCCAACCCCGGCGTCGCCGCCTCCCCCTCGTACCCCCCCGCCTACCCCTACGCCCCCCCGCCCCCCGCCTACCGCGCCCCGTACCCGCCGTACCCCCCGGGCGCGGCCTACCCCCCGTACTACCCGTACCCCGACCCGCGCCAGCCCCTGCGCTACGACTCGCGCGGCCGCGTCATCACCGGCCCGCCGCCCGACGGCTCGGATCCGCCGCGGTTCCCGTGCCCCATCTGCAACGCGACCTTCTCCACCCGGCCGCTGCTGGCGCGCCACTCGCGGATCCACTCCGCCGCGAGCCTGACGTACAGGTGCGGCGTGCCGGGGTGCGACAGGGTGTTCAGGCGGGTGGACAACAGGAAGGTGCACGAGGAGGGGCACAGGCGCAGGCTGGAGAGGGAGAGGAAGGAGGGGAGGGGCGAGGGGATGGGGGGGCAGCCGATGCAGGGGGAGTGAGCGCCGGCACCCCCAGGGAAAGGGAAGTGAAGGGAAGGGGAAGGGAAGGGCGGGGGGCGCGTCCCGGGCCGGCGGCCGCCGCATCCCATGTACATATCTTGCACCGTAGATCCGCCGCCTTCTTTGCCGTGCAGATCTTGCGCGCGGTGCGCGCTACACGTCCGTGCCCTCGCCCTTCTTCCCAAACAGCCGGCGGAAGCTGCCCAGGCTCCGCTTGATGGAGCTGATGCTCCCCGGCCGCGCCGCGTCCTCGTGTTCGCCATCCTCGCCCTCGCCGTCCCTGCCGTCCCTTTCCTCGGGCTTGGGCCGCTCCAGGCCCTCCTGCTTCCCGTCCGCCGCTTCTCGCGTCCCCGTCCCCGCCGCCCTCGCCGGCGCCTCGGGCTCCTCCACGATGATCCTGGCCATCTGCACCGCCCTCCTCCACACTTCACCTTCTTCGCCCCCGCCGAAATGGCGCGCACCGGGCACCACGAACACCAGCGCCCCCGTCCTCTCCTCGCACTCCCTCTTGGTCCGCTCGTAGTCCTTGGTGAACGGATCGTTGTCCGACACCAGACACACCACCCGCCTGCACTTGGCATGCAGCCTCTCGTAGGACGGGAACCCCTCCATCCACGGCCCGACCTCCTTCCACGGCCTGTCCACGGCGAACCACGGCGCCACCGCCAGTATCCCCGCGAGGTGGTGCGGCGCCGCCGCGGCGGCGCGGAAACACGCCTGCGCGCCGACCGAATGCCCGACGAGCAGCGTGCGCCGCAGGAGGGGGGCGTCGCTGCCCATGGCCGCGAGCAGGCGGCGCGTCCATTCCCCCGGTTCGGGGGGGAGCGAGTCGCCGTCCCCCGGCATCTCCAGGCACTGCACCTCGCCGAACAGCTGGAAACGTGCGTCAGCCCGCCGGACTTTGCGGCGCCCGGCGGCGGGGCGCGCACCTTGGGGTACCGCCCGCACTGCTGCCGGAACCACGGGTACCAGTCCTTGTCGGGGTCGCCGGCCCAGCGGTGCACGAGGAGGAGGCGGAGGGGGGGGCGCATTGCGTTGCTGCGGGGGGGGAGGCGAGGAGGGGGAGGGAGGGGTGTGGGGTTGTTGGGCTGGCGGGGAGGCGGGGACGCGGGCGCGGAAACCGGAATCGGGGCGCGGGAATCCGGGCATGCGAGGCGGGAAAACGGGGGGACGCGGCGGAGCGGGTGCAGGGAAAATGTGCGGTGCTCTTTCCTCCGTGCGGGCGCACGGATGGCGGTGAGAAGGAGGCGGACGATCGCGGTGGAAGGGGACGCCCTGCGGGGGCCGGACGGTGTGCTTCGGGACGGGACCCAGCGGCCGCTTCGGATTCAGTAAAGAGCAAACGGATGTGAGAAATCGAAGCAAGAAGTGTCGACGTTCGCGAACGCCCCCAGCGGGCGACGGCAATCAGACGCCCCCGCCGTCGTCCCGGGAGAGCATCTCGATCCACGGCCCGAAATCGGTCATCCGACCGCCGCGAACCACCTGCATGCTCTCCGCGGGTCCCAGGATCCCGGTCGTGTTCCACCCAGCCTCGTCCCGGAGGTACTCCCCGCAGAGCAGCCTCCCCCTCCCGGTCCTGACCCCTCTTGTCCAGCACGCCCCGCACCCGTGGCCTCCGGGCCCGCACGCGCTCCCGCTCCCGAGCGGATCCCCGCACTCGATGTCGGCCTCGTGCGGTCCGCACAGCTCGCGGTACAGGCGCCCGCAGGCAAGGCATGCGGGCCTCGTCCCACTCGCTCGACACGCCGTCCCCGTGGACGTAGCTCCCCTCCCATTCGCACGCGAGGCATCCGTCGTCCCAATACGCCCCGAGAACCGATTCAATGTCCGTGCGCCCCACATCGGCCCCGGCGGCGCCCACGATCGCGGCGGGGCGGGAGGGCACCCAGGGCGGGCGGCGGCCCTCCGTGCGCACCACGTCGCCCGCGGCTTTGGTGCGGAGCAAGACCTCCCCCGGCTCCTCCCATGTCGGCTCGAGGCACCTCGCGCACGCCAGCTTCGGATCCGCGAGCACGCACGCCGCGTGGCCGCCCCACCGCGCCAGCCCCGGCCCCCGAGCGTGCGCCGCACCTCCTCCGCATCGTCGTACGGGAACACGGGGTGGACGTGCGAAAGGTACTCCCGCTCCCAGGTGCGCGCGAACGGCGGGGCGCGGAGGGCGCCGAACAGGGATGGGGAGGCGTGCGCGAGGTGCAGCAGGGCGTGGTCGCCCGTCCGCGGTCGTGGGACGACGAAGTCGGCGATGCGAAGGAGGAGCTCGGGAGGGAGGTCGTGCAGGCCGGGACGGGGTCCCGGATCGGCTGGGGACGCCGGTGCGGGCCGGCCGTGTGCGGCGGCTACGCCGGCCGGAGCTCCGCTTCGCTCCGTTTGGCTTCGAGTGGTGCTCATTTCAGTGCGTCGAGTGCTGGTTCAATCCGCGAGAAGGGAGTCGAGGTCACACGACTGACGAACGCCAGCTGTCGCACGAAAGCCACAAGGAGACTTCAACCATCGGATTGCCGGACACGATTGGCGAGCGGCATGAGAAAATAATCCAAAGCTCAACGGCGCAGTATAAGAGATTTTTCCTGGCAACCAAGCTCATCGGAAAGAGCGCTAGCCGTCTGTCGATGTGGCAATGGACATCTTTGAAAAACACGCACAGGAGCCCAACGCGACGTGTCTCGATCGCATCCAACACGACACATCTATCGCCGTTCAAATCTTCGCCTTGGCCTCCAGCTTCCTGGGATCCTTGATCTTCCTGAACTGCTCCACCTTGGTCCGCACCAGATCCGTCCCCCTCCACGCGACCCGGATCGAAGCCCCGCTTTCCAGGTCGTCGTTCTCGATGGCGTACATCATCCCATCGGCGACGTCGTCGGGCTGCAGTTTCGGCGGTTCTTAGCAACGAACTGGTGCAGGGAGCGAGGAAACCCACGACGAGGATCCCGAGCTCGTGCTCGTTGGCCTTGCCGAGTTCGTCCGCCCCCGGGATCGTGGTGAAAGAGGACCGTGCCAGCGGCGTGTTGACGGCGCCCGGGTGGACAGCTGGCAAGTGCAATCAGCGCGTGCCATCTATCGTGCTGCTTGCGGAGCACTCACTGTGGACGCGGACCTTGGGTAGCAGCTTGGAGACGGAACGGGCAAAGTTGTAGACAAAAGACTTGGTGCCGACGTAGACGGGGAGCGACTTGACCTGCGGTGGAAGCCAGATGAGCTGTTCAGCGCTGGCAAGCGTTGCCGGGGAGTCGACACACAGCATGGAAAGAGCCGATCGAGGCCGTAATGACGATCGTTCCAGGCTTATTCATCTCACGGAATTCAGCCATGGCTAGCTCTGACAATGGGTAGTGTAAGCGAGCGCCGCGCCGGTCGGGCTCGCGACACGAACGAGTTCCGTAGACAACGGCATTGACGTTGACGTCAACCATGGTCTTCCAAGCGGTGTTGTCAGGGTTCTTCTCGTCAAAAAAGAACTTGTCGCCGTCGCCGATGCCGGCGTTGAGAATGACAATCTGCGATCAGACAACGCGCCGGGAGGCGGGAAAGTCTGAGAATTCGAAAAGAGAGGTCCACGATGCTCCACCCACGTCCACCGTCGCGAAGCGCTTCATGCACTCGTCAAAGACCTTCTTCGTCCCTTCGAAAGTCGACAGATCCGCTTGGACGAACGGGAAGAATCCAATGTCCAGCTCGCCGCCATAGCTTCCCCCGAAGAAAATCAGCTGACGGTCACGACGCCAAAGAGCCCGTCCCACGTCGTGTCCAGCTCCTTCGCGAGTTTCTCGCCGCGCTCCGCGTCCTTGTCGGCCAGCACAACGATGGCACCCTGAAAGCGATTCGTAGACGACGCCCGCAGCGACCAGAGACGGCATTCCGCAAGAAACCCGCGGCGGTGGGATGTAACGTTCGGCAAGGCACCGGAAAAACGCCCGGGGCGGGGGGAGACAGCGTTCCGGCAGACACGGGAGACAGGGAAACAACAAGGTCGACACCGTCAGACACGTCAATCTTGCCGCATGGGCACCGTACCCTAGCCGCGAGTTGCCGAGAAATGGCTTCGCCGCTATAGCAACGGACGATGAGAACCTTCAAGGGCCAGGAGGCCAGCAACCCACAATCCCGATGCCGCACCGGTCACAATGCACACCTTCCGAGTCAGGTTCTTCTTGTGCGCCACGGCAGGACCTGCGGGAGCCATTCTTTGGTCTAGAAGAGTAGGATTCCCGCGGTCGATTCGTTCAGGGGAGCTGCGGGTGCTTTGTTTGAACGACTGCCGGTTGCCGGACTTGCCGATCCGATCGCGGCCGGCGCTGCGCATGGCACGACATCGTGGAAGCGCGAAGTCCGTGCCGCGCAACTAAATGATTCTCTCCAACGTCTAACAAAGTAGAGCTTTCGAATCAATGGTCACATTCCTAGTCCGGCAGCTTGATGCGGCCGCCGGATCTCACTGTTTACGTCACTCGTGTCACGCGCTCCTAGTGCAAACTATCGCAAACAGCGGCCACTCGGCCATTTGAACCATGGGCTTCGTTGGTGTCATGTCGGTATCTGCTTAGCAGCGCGTCCTTCGCGTTTCTGACGGCCGCGGCCGGGATCCAGCGTGGGAGGCACCCGCGGCATTGGGCACGCGCTCGCGAAAGCTCTGGCCCAGGACGTCGCGTCGAGCCAAGACGGGGGTGTCGTCTACCTCACCGCGGTGAGCGAACGTGCTGGAACAGGCGAAGTACACGCTGAGGCTACAACGCTTCCAGCGCAACGAGGAATCGGGCCGCAAGGCCGTTGAAACAATCCCGGTCCCCGCTGCCGGCAGTACCTCCGTCAAATACCTCGTTGCCGATCTTTCGGATCCCTCGACACTCGATTCTTTGGCAGAACACGTTCGCAAAGAGCACCCGGAAGGGCTGGACGCGTTGGGTGGGCACCCACCTCCTTGTCACTGAGGTCTCAGACTCATTCGTGCCCTTTTCACCTGATTCGGCTGTTGCCTCTTTCCCAGTCATCAACGGGGCCTATGCACCCCGCGACGGAATCCCCGCCGACGAAGATGCCCCCCTCATGATTAGGACCAACAACCACGGCACCGAGCACCTCCTCCGTACCTTCCCGACGCTGATGAAGCCCGGCGGAAGGATCCTTGTTGTCGCATCGGGATTTGGGATGCTGAAGAATATTCCGGGCAAGGCAACAAGGGACAAGTTCCGGGCGGCTATATCGAAGGGCGACATTTCTGGGGTTGGAGCGTTGATGGACCAGTATGTGGCCGAAACTTTAGCCGGCACCGAGTCGGAGGAATGGGGAGGGTGGGTCAATGGGCCTTCGAAAGGTGGATTGGAACTGCATTGCCTTGTCGCCTGGGCAGTCTTACAAGTCCCTCCTCGTGCGGACAGTCGGTCAAGTCGCTGCCGCCCGCGCCCTCGCAACATCTCTTGCCTCGCAACCTCCGTCTTCCCGGCCCTTCATCATGGCTGTTAACCCTGGGTGGACTTACACTGACGCGGCGGGCCCGTACATCGCCAAGAGCGAGGACCTGCAGAAGATTGCGAAGCAGCCTGACGAGGCCGCCGCTTACCTGCTTGGGTACGTGAAGGAGCCGAAGCCGCAGTGGTTCGGGGAGCTGGTACGCTACAACGAGATCCAGCCGTTCGACGAGGAGAAGCCTTAGTGTAAAGAGGATTGGATCTTCTTCGCGAATGCAGCTGTCCCGGCCCGCAGGTCACGTGAGCAGCATACAGTATGCTCTTTTGGTTAATCCTGCTTCGGCAGGCTGACTGAGGAAAGGAGCGCGAAGCTTGGGGGACAAAGACGCAATCCCGACCCTCGCGCTGGCGAATAGACCGACATTCAATGCAGCTTCACATGAGCTGCTTTCTTTTGAGGTCCCTCTGAAGGCAGGCTTTCGGTTCAACGTCCAATGAATGCTAACGCCGTGGGCTGCTAATGCGGCCGGTGGATCCGACTGTTTACGTCACCCCGCGTCCTATTTGCAAACCATCGCGGACATCTCCGTCGCACCGAGTTGAGCCATGGGCTTCGTTGGTGTCATGTCGGTATCTGCTTAGCAGCGCGTTCTTCGCGTTTCTGACGGCCACGGCCGGGATTCAGCGTGGGAGGCACACGCGGAATCGGGCACGCGCTGGCGAAAGCTCTGGCCGAGGACGTCGGGTCCGGCCAAGGTGGAGGTGTCGTCTACCTTACGGCGGTGAGAGAGCGTGCTGGAGACATCGCGAGCATAGTCTCATGCTACGACGCCGTCAGCGCAACGACGAATCGGGCCGCAAGGCCGTTGAAACAATCCCCGTCCCGGCCGCGGGCAACACTTCCGTCAAATACCTCGTTGCCGATCTTTCGGATCCCTCGACACTCGATTCTTTGGCAGAATACGTGCGCAAAGAGCACCCCGGCGGGCTGGACGCGTTGGGTGGGCACCTACGGCCCGCCGCGTGTATCCCCGGACTCATTCGTCTTCTTCTAACCGGATTCTGCTTTTGCCTGATCGTAGTCATCAACGGAGCCTATGCCGCCCGCCCCGGTGTTCCCGCCGCCGAAGATGCCCCCCTCATGATTAGAACCAACAACCAGGGCACCGTGCACCTCCTCCGTAGCTTCCCGGCGCTGATGAAACCCGGCGGAAGGATTCTTGTCGTCGCCTCGGGGTTCGGCTTGCTCAAGACAATCCCGGGCAAGGCAACGAGGGACCATTTTCGGGCGGCAATCGCGAAAGGGGACGTTTCTGGAGTCGGCTCGCTCATGGACGAGTACGTGGCCAAGACTTCGGCTGGCACCGAGACGGAGGAATGGGGAGGATGGGTCAATGGGCCTTCAAAAGGTGGCTCGATCTGCAGTGCCCCGTCGTGAGGTGGCTTTTGACATTTCCGTCCTCGTGCGAACAGTCGGTCAAGTCGCCGCCCTCCGCGCCCTCGCGACCTCTCTTGCCTCGCAACCTCCGTCGTCCCGGCCCTTCGTCATGGCTGTCTGTCCCGGCTGGACGTACACGGACGCTGCGGGGCCATATATCGCCAAGAGCGAGGACCTGCAGAAGATTGCGAAGCAGCCCGACGAGGCCGCCGCTTACCTGCTTGGGTACGTGAAGGAGCCCAAGGAGGAGTGGTTCGGGGAGCTGGTGCAGTACAACAAGATCCTCCCGTTCGACGAGGGGAAGCCTTAGGACTCGAGATGGTCAGATCGGGAGATCCTTTGCAGGTGCACGTGTGCCGGCCCACAGGTCGCATGTAGTGCGTGCTCTCGTAAATCAGTCTAGTGCTCGCGCGTTCTCATCGTGGAAAAGAGCGCGACGTAGAGTGCATGGGAGAGGCGGGAATCAGTTTCCGCCTGCCGCCACTCCGCCCGCGGACAGGTCTCCCACGAACACCGTTCTCCTCTCGCGGTCCTCCTGGTCCTCTTTTCTCGTACATGACATGGCGTTAAACGCCGATCAACGGGCTGCCCACGCTGAGACGCTGTCGAAGGTGGGACGCCGTGGAGAGCGTGCGAGGTTCGCCGTTCCCGCCACCTGCGGTCGACGCAACCCCCGCTTCCCCGCGTGCCTTGGGGCCGAAGACTTCGCAGCTGACACTATGCCGCCTTCCGCACTTGCTCTCCGCGCCATTTCGCGGCTCCCTTGTGCTCGGTCTGCGTCTGGATCCCTGCGTGCTCTCTCTCTCCTCCGCTCCTCCCCTTTTCCTTCCCCGCTTTCCCTCTTCGCCGTCATCTTCGACAGATTCAGGAGATCCTCGACGCACACGGCTACTCGGACGCTACTCCCCTTTCCCGTGTGCCCAACATCTTCAAACCGTCCCACTGCCATCCCTTCGACGCCATGGGAATCGTTTTCGGAGGGCGTTTCCGGGTGCGGACGGACGACAACGTCTTTGACTGTGTGCGTACTCAATGTCTCGTCTAATGGAGCTTCTGATGCGAACATTTGATTCACCAGGCACCCGATCCGAAGACGAGGATCTCTCAACCCTTCTTTGTTCCCAGCATGACGCTGCACACCGAGGAGACGTGGGGACAGGGCGCCATGATGGTGATCGGGCGGAAGTGGCCGGAAGGCGACCTCGGTGCGTCCCGCCATCCACTTTTGCTTCTTCAAGAGCTGACTGTCCACGATCGGGCAGAGCAAATAACGGAGGGCAAAATCACGAAGCTGCCGCAGAAGTCGGAGGAGGTCGTTGGGTCCAAAAACAGGCTCTAGAATAGAAGGCCGCGTTGAGTGGACAAGATGGATGCCATGGATGTTCGAGGACGTGCGTCACGTGATCGCCCGGCCCGCGAAATCAGCCGTCCTCGATTCCCGCACACCCCCTGCCGAAGGCCAGGGCAGATAGCGACGGGCCCAAAATGGCCACCGTGGCGGCCTTGTCCTCCGCGCCGTCTTCGGCGGTCAACTTCTTCGACTCCACGACGGAGATTCGCCGGGTCGGAAACACCAACGAATACGTCGGCCGGGTCCACAAGACCTGGGCGAACCCCGACAAGGGGGCCTTTGGCGGGGTGGGCTTCGGTCGGCCCCTCTTCTTTGCGCTTCTGACCTCGATTGCCCCGCCAGGCCGGCGTCATGTACATGCTGCGGGCTCTGATCCTCCACGCGACACAGATTGGCTTCCCCACGCCGGTCTCCTTCACGTGCGGCTTTCCCGGGGCGCCAAAGGAGGACAACTTCTTTCGTATCCAGACCGAGACGGTGCGCAAGGGCCGCTCGCTCCTTTTCGTTCGGGCCACCATGGCCGGCGCGAAACCCGGCGACGATCCGCTGCTCGTGGCCCAAGGCATGTTTGCCTCGCGCACCCGGCAGGTCGACATCTTCCCGCCGAGGGCGCTGCCGGGGATGTCGTCGCCGCAGCCGAAATCGGACGACCTGGTGCCGCTGCTGCCCCTGATCGGCATGCAGGGCGTGATCAAGCACTTTGAGGCGCACGCGGACCTTCGTGTCTCGAAGTCCGAGTATTTGAGGGCCGCTGTGGAGTTGAGGGACCTTCTGGCCAACGTGAAGGATGGCGCGGACGCCGAGGCGATCATGTTGCGGGCGTGGTCGGTGCTGACACCCGACATCTGGGTCGCCCACAAGCCCGATCCCGCGCTTGGCGGCCGCAGGAGGCGCCCCGACGAGGTTTCAATGGGATACTGGTCAGACGTTTTCATGACGATGGCGCAATCGGCGCTGCTCCCTCTGGACCTGGTGAAGACCATCCCGAAGCTGCTGAAGCGGGCCGAGCAAAAGGGGAGCGAGCACCTCCGCGATGTCGTCGACGGCTTGGAGGCGCCGAAGCTGGAGAACATCGCCTTGGCCTACCAGACGGGCGAGGACGGAGAAGGACGGGTGGGCAGGAAGCCGGGCCCGAAAGGCATGGCTGATGTTGGTGAATTCAAGTACTTGCGCCCGAGGTGAGGCTCCTCGTCGGTCATTCGATCGCTAGTGCTGACTAGGTGCCTGCCCCATGAAGCACGAGCAGCTTGACGATGCATTGGCTGCCTCTCCCCCCTGGCAGCCCCATGGACCGCCTGGACGACGGCCCGCTCCGATCCGACGACGAGGACTTTAAGAGCTCCGCCGTCGTGCTCCGCGTCCAGATGACGGCGCAGGCGCGCGACGTCTCGGAGCGGGAGGTGCAGATGTTCCTGCCGGACGCCCAGGGCACGTACCAGATGGTCTGCGTGGCCCGTCAGATCCTCTTCTGGCGCTACCTTTCCGTCAAGCTCTGAGGAATGCGGGCTGATTCTACTTTGGCGACATCGCTACGACAAGCAAGCTCGGAGTTTCCGAAGATTGTGCTGCTGAAGGCGTGCCGAATGAAGGTGCCAGGTGCTGCTGATAGACAGAAGCTATTGCTAGATGTAGAATCGCCCATAGAATTGTGACATTTAGTTAGCCATCGCTGGGAGTGGGGTGCGATGAGTCCGGCTGCCGGGCGGCGAGGCGGGCGGAGCTTGCGATCGCCACGACGCTCAAAAGTCGGACCCTGACCTCCGCTTGCGACTCACCGCCCGGGATCAACGCAACCGCATGGGAGGTTCATTCTCGACGCAGCCCGCTTCCGCCGAGCAGCTCGACGTTCCGCGCTCCGGCACGATGGCCGACGCCGGGCAGTCGAAGGCCCCCTCGTTCGGGCACCCTCTCGATGTGCACATCCCCCCGTCGGAAACCCACACGCCCGTGGTTTCGCCGTCGCAGCTGCGGCGCGGCGATGCCGTCTACTACGTCTTCTCCCTTTCCGATCACAAGGTGGACGGCAACCCCTCTTCCTTGGGCTCCTCCCTCCCCGCCAACATCCTGGCCTCGGCCAAGGCCCCGCCCAAGGGCGGCGTGCACCTCGCCCTGGACTTTGACGCCCTCTCCCTGGACGCCCGCGCCCGCCACGTGGCCATTTACGTCGGCACCGCCTGCGTGCCGTGCCGCAGGCCCCTGCCGATGGAGGCCGCCGAGTGCGACCAGTGCGGCCGCAAGGCGCGGCGGGACCTGCTCGTCGAGCGCATGAACGAGACCGCTATGATCATCCCTCCGGACTGCAACGGCGCGGACGACGAGCTCTGCGCGCTCGAATGGGTCGAGCAGCGCAAGCTCGCCAAGGGCACCCAGGCCGGGGCCGTCAAGAAGGTCGCCGTGCTCTGGTCCACCTTCCCTTCCTTCCTCGCGCGGGCCTCGAAGCTGCACATGCCGGTGTGGCGGCTCGATGCTCCCAGGGGGGCCAAGGACATCCACCCGGACGAGCGCGCCGCGCGCGCGCTCTACTTCCTCGGGAAGGAAGAGGTCGGCGGGATGCCCTACTCCCTCCTCGCCAACAACTGCGAGACCTTTGCCGCCTGGTGCTGCTGGGACGTGATCGAGAGCGCGCAGGTCCAGCACGCGCTGTCTACGGCCTACTCTGGCGCCATGGGGTTGCTGGGCGTCGGGCTGGCCGTGATCGCCGCGTCGTTCATCTACGGCGCCGTGCGGAGCGCCCGCAGCGACCCGGAGCCGCAGCCCATGGAGGGCAGGCCGCGGAGCCGCAGCCGCAGCCAGGAGCGCCGGCCGTGGGAGTTTGAGTCTTCTGGTGCAGCGAACGCTGCGATGATGATGCACGGCAGGCCGTCTTGACGGACGAGGCCGCTCACGAACACTTGGACACCGCACAAAGCAAACGGAGTTTGTTGTAACTTGCGAATTAGATGCCATTGCACTGCACTTTCTACTACAGTTCGGGCCAGACCATCTTGCCGCTCGCAACTTCCCACGCTTTGCCCGTCAGAAACACCCTCTTCTTTTCGCGGTCCCACCTCACGCCAATCTCCCCGGTCCTCGCACTATCCTGCCTCCCGCGCATCTCGTCCGCCCCGAGCTTGGGAGCCCAAAGGCACGCGAGCGTGCAGTGTGCGGAACCTGTCGCCGGGTCTTCCGGGATGCCGGCGTTGGGGCCGAAGAAGCGCGAGAGGAAGTGCGGTCCGCCCTCTGGACCGCGCACGGTGACGATCACTCCGCGGCCAGGAATCTTGGCCTGCTTTCGCGATCAGACGAAGTGCGACACGGGAACCAGCAAGTACCAACCAGCGCCGTCATGTTGGTCTTCAGATCCCGCAGGTTGTACCCCTCCTTGAGCACCACGACGACGTCGTCCTTGCCCCTCCCCGTCCACTCGACCGCCTCCCTGGCGACCCCGAGCCCGGCCGTGATTCCCGTCCATATCGCCTCCTCGTCCGCGGCCTGCGGCACGTCCTCCGGGAAATCGAGCTCCACCTCGTCCCCCTTCCGACGCGCGACGAGGGTCCCGGAAAGGGTCTCGAAGTCGATGCTCTGCAGCGACGCGTCGACGGAGAAGAGGTGCGCGGCCGAAGCCAGCGTCGCGTGGCCACAGAGGGAGACCTCGACGGCGGGGGTGAACCACCGCAGCTTGTGCTTTCCGGGCGACTGTGGCATCAGGAAAGCCGTTTCGCTGAGGTTGAACTCCCTGGAATGGCCCGTCAGGGAGGCAGACCGAGGAGGCAGCTCGAGGAGACAAACGCGGCAATCTTCTTCAGGACCTCATCGCCGGGCCACGACGGGCCGGAGAGCGGCACGATGGCGGCGGGGTTCCCCGCGAACGGGCGCGCGGCGAACGCGTCGACGACGGCGAACGCGAACGACATAGTGAGCGGGGAGTCGACGACGGCGAACGCGAACGAAGTGCGCCGGCGGGCGGAGTTGTCTGGTGGCGCGGTTGGCGCGGGTCGGCCGGGATGCACCTCGAATCTTCCGCGCAGAGAAGCCACGGGTCTCACTCCAAACATTGAAACATTGGCCGATCGGCTACAAATGGACTCTATTTGCGTCTGTCGGATCGTTTCAGGGGACTCGCGACGCTCCGCCCGACCGGAATGAATTGCCTTTCCCCCCCCCGCCAGTCAGTCCCACACAGCCAGACGCGCCAGCTCGCCAGCAGTCGCAAGCTCTGCCATCCTCGCACGGCGTTGGGGTCCTCCGTCGGACGCGGCGCTGCGTCAGCCTTGCGCTCGGGGCGGTGCGCGGGGACCCCATCGCAACGCCAGTCAGCCATCTATAAACATTGCGACGCGCCGCGCCGATCGGCCCGACGAAAACAACTGGACTCCCGCAGACCATGCAATCTCCGACAGACGGTGCTTGCGCTCCCGCCGACGGCACGCTGCCGGCCATGGACGGCCCTGCGTCTCCCCCGGCCTCGCAGCCCTCTGCATCGCCGCCGCCGGCCTCTCCCCCTCGACCCGCCCCTCGCCCCCGCCCGCCGCCCATAACCACCATCACAACCGCCCCCGCGCCCTCGCCTGTCACGCACCGCCGCGTGCCGTCGCGTCCCACCCCCGCCGCCAACGTGCCCGAACACCCCGTTCCGCGGCACCCTCCCCCGCGGGTGGAGTCGGCGCCGCACCGCCCGCGCCTGCGCAACATCGTGTCGCCGCTGCTCGCTGCGGGCCCGGCGAAGCAGACGGACGACGGCGGTGGGATCTCATGGCCCGGCCCCGGGGGCGGGAAGGTGCAGGAAGACGGGAAACCGGCGAGCCCGGCGCGGGTGATGCTGGAGCCCAAGACGAGGTGCGGGGGGCATTGCGGGGCCGGTCGGGGGTTCTGGGTGCTCGTGGTGCTCGGTGGGCATTTCATTCGCCTTTGTCGGGTCCGCACCGTGGTTGACGGGTCGCGCCGCGTTTGACAGGTGTCGTGGTGCTGCTGACCGTGGTCATCGCGCCGACTGCTGTGGTCTTTTCGAGGTCGTCGGAGGTTGAAGCGGACACCGGCAGCCCCAGCGGCGGACTTATCGAGATACCGTTGTCTGCGACCACGTTAATGTACCCCTCCCCGACGCCGGTGCGGACCACGCGTCGGACCACGACGGTGAGCACCATCTTGCCCCATCGCACGCACCACTCGGAGCTCACCGATCCTCCCGCGGACCAGAAATCCCGCACTACGACGACCACCACCACCCGCCGCACCCTCCCCGCGCCCGACGCCCCCCTCCCCCGGGTCGCCCCGCTTCCGCCGGCCCAGCCCATCCGCGGCTGCGTCGTCCCGGGCACCATGGCGCTGACCTTCGACGACGGCCCCTCGGCTGTGCACACGGCGAGGATACTGGACGTGCTGGGCCGGGAGGGGGTGCCGGCGACCTTCTTCGTGGGTCTTCCGTTTGCGGCCCGACGGCGGGGCATGCTGATCCTTCCGGGTCCTCAGATCAACGGCCGCAACGACGGCGACATCACCCGCGAACCCTGGCTCTCTATCGTCCGCCGCATGCCCGCCGAGGGCCACGCCGTGGCCAGCCACACGTGGTCGCACCGCGTCCTGCCCTGGGCCACCGAAGCTGAGGTCCGTTCGGAGCTGGCGATGCTGGAGAACGCGACTTGGCACCAGTACGGCTTCCGCGCCGCCTACTTCAGACCGCCCCAGGGGAAGCACGGCGAGGATGTGCGGAGGCTACTGGGGGAGCACGGGTACAGGAGGATCGTGATGTGGAACGTGGACACGGAGGACTTTGCGTCGCGGGAGGACCCGGAGCCGCCGTTCCGCGCCTTCCTGCGGGACATCGCGTTCGTGGACAAGGAGAGGGAGGGGGCCATCGTGCTCATGCACGACCTGTACGGGGGCACGGCGAGGGGGCTCGTGGAGATGGTCGTCAAATGGGCGAGGGGCAACGGGTGGAGGCTGGTGCCGCTGCACGTCTGCCTGGGGGACAGGGCCGAGGAGGTCTACAAGCCAGGTGCCAGGCCCATCAACGAGCACATCTCGCGGTACCATCGGTGATGGCTGGAGAGGGACTCCGGGGAGATGAGGGGATCGGCAGGGCAACGGGCCGGCCAAGGGCGTAGGGGCCCTGGATACAACCTACAAGAACATGTAGACGAGCTAGAACTATACCAATGCTTTGTCACTCCGTTGCTTTGGCAGCTCTGGCTGTTTGCTTGGGGGCTTTCGGGACCGGCCAGGGGCAAGGAACCCGCCCGCGTGCGGACGCTCCCCCAAACAACCGATCGAACCCCGAATCCCGGCCCGATGGACGGCGCCCCGGGGCCCGGCGTGCCGCCGCACGGCCTCAAGCCGCTCGCGGTGCCGCGGCACAAGCCGCGCCGGTCGGCGGGCGTCGCGGCGCAGTCGGCCACGCTCCACAACCCGCCGCCGGCGGAGGGCGACGCGCGGCGCCGCTCGGCCGAGGCATCGCGCGGCGCCGGCGCAGGCAGCACTTCGGCGACCCATGTCCGCCGCTCGTCGCACCTCGCGGAGCCGCACGTCGTGCAGACGTCGGCCGCCCGCGTGTCGCCGACGTCGCCGGTCGCCCACCGCGCCGGCTACACCGCCGCCGAGGAGGCGTACTACCCGCCAGCCAGCCCCGCGCACGCAGCAACCCCCGTCTCGGCTGCCGACGCCGCCCCGCACAGGCCCGTCAGCATCTTCACGCGGCTGCAGGCGCTGGTGGCCGGCGCGGGCAGGGTGCAGCCCATCTCGCCGACCTCGGGGCCGCAGTCGTCGACGCCGTCCAAGCCGTCGGCACTGGCCAAATGGCCCGCCGTCGCCGTGGTGTCGGAGGACTGGAGCACGGGCAGGGCGTCGGGCGTGGACTGGAAGGACTCCGCGGTAGCGGGGCCGGACAAGATGGACGACGAGGACGACAAGGCCTCCAAGCCCTCGTCGCCGTCCATGATCATGCTGCAGCAGAAGCAGCGGTGCGGATCGTGGTCGGCCACGCGCATCTGGGGACTGGTCATTCTCCTGCTCGGTGGGCTTGAATCCGCCCCCAGACGGAAAGGACTCACGCCCTCCCGCAGCCGTCATCACCGTGCTGGTCATCGTCATTGTTCCCACCGTGGTCGTCGTCAAGCAGACCCAAGATGCCGGCCTGGTGGCCCAGGAGTTCGATGCCCCGGTCGAGCAGTACGAGACCTACGCGGTCACGTCGTCCTCGACCTCGTCGACCACCTCGCGGACAACCAGCCGGACGGCGACGCCCACAAAGACGAGGACGCGGACCACCACCGCCACCACCGTCCGTATCCTGGCTGCAGTGCCTTGTCGACGTGCCCCGAACTAACCTAAATCCGCTTTCCTCCGCAGACGCAGACCACGACGACGACAACCCGGCGCCTGCCGGACGCCTGGGATCCCCTGCCCTGGACGGACCCCCTCGGCCCCGCCAACGTCGTCAACCGCTGCGTGGAACCCGGAATGTTTGCGCTCACCTTCGACGACGGTGGGATGCGGCGCGGCCGAAGAGCTGGGTTTCGAGGATGCTGACAGCCGTCTGCCTCCAGGTCCGATGGACTGGACCAACATCCTGTTGGACCAGCTGGCGCAGGAGGGCGTGACTGCGACCTTCTTCGTTGGTACCTCGTCCTGCCGTTCCTCGCATCCCGCTCACCCGCACCCAGATCAACGGCCGCAACTTCGGCGACATCCGGATGCAGCCCTACATGTCCATGGTGGACCGCATGACCTCCGAGGGCCACGTTGTCGCCAGCCACACCTGGGGCCACCGCACCCTCCGGGGGCTAAGCGAGGACGACATACGGTGGCAGATGAACAACCTCGACAACGCGACGGTAACTCGCCCCTTCCCCCGCGCCTCTCTCGTCCGGAAGATCTGACGCGTGCGCGGCAGTTCTACCAGTACGGCTTCCGCCCGCGCTACATGCGGCCCCCCTCGGGCCGGTACGACGACTCGGTCCGCCGCGTGCTCGGCGAGCTGGGCTACCGCGACATGGTCCTCTGGACCGTGGACCCGGAGGACTGGTCCACCCCGCAGGACCCCGAGGGCACCTTCCGGCGGTACGCCGGCATCATGCAGGGCTTCGACCCCGCGCGGGACGGCATCATCCTGCTGCTGCACGACGTGCACGAGTCGACGGCGCGGACGCTGGCGAGGAGGGTGGTCAGGCATGCCAAGGACAACGGGTGGAGGTTCGTGACGATGGATGCGTGCTTGGGGCAGTGGGGGCAGGCGTAGTGAGTCTTGTCGCGCGGTTCGGTTTCCGAAGGCTTCCTGATGCCGTCCGTGCAGCCGCGAGAGGCCGGTAAAGGACTATTACGCTCCATGAGCACAATGTTTCGTTTCATGTAGGGCGAGCGGCGCGGCGGCGAGGGACTCTGACGGACAACATGTATCTCTTTCCACATCCGCGGACGGCGGCAAGGCAGATACCCCGAAATAGACGCCTGGGCGATCCTGACACCATACACTCCAACCCCGCCGCGCGTCTCTAGTTCTTCAGGGCAACCTTGAAGTCCGCCCCCGTCGTCGCCCGCACGTCCTCGACCGTGCTCCCGGGCATCAGCTCGACGAGGGTGAGGCCCTCCTTGGGGTCCACGTCGAACACGCACTGTCGGTCCGGGGAGTGAGTCGGCAATGACCGCAACGGCCGTGTCAAAGACGCACCTTCTCCGTGATGATCCGCGAGACGCACTTGGTGCCCGTGAGGGGCAGCGTGCACTTTTTCAGGATCTTGGGCTTGTCCTGGACGTGGTCGGGGTCTGTTAGCATGTCCGGCGGCTTGAGATCGCCGAGGCCACATACCCCTTTCGCGGTGTGCTCCATCGTCACGACGACCCTCGTCTTTTCCGGGCTCGACACGAGGTCCATCGCGCCGCCCATGCCCTTGACCATCTTGCCGGGAATGATCCAGTTGGCCAGGTCCCCGTGCTCCGACACCTCCATGGCCCCCAGCACGGTCAGCTGCACCTTGCCGCCGCGGATCATGGCGAAGCTCTGGTCGCTCGAAAACACCGACGACAGGGGGAGCAGCGTCACGGTCTCCTTGCCGGCGTTGATCAGGTCCGGGTCCTCCTTGCCCTTGACCGGGAACGGCCCGAGGCCGAGGATGCCGTTCTCGGACTGGAGGACGACCTTGGTCCCGGGGGCGATGTAGTTGGACGCGAGCATGGGCATGCCGATGCCGAGGTTGGCGTAGGTGCCGTCGCTGAACTCGGCGGCCGCGCGGCGGACGATGAGCTCGCGCTTGGCGTGGTCCGAGCTGGGTTTCTTGGACTTGACGGTGGTCGCGCCCGACGGGTCCGACAGGGTGAGGCGCTGCGCGGGTTGCAAGAATCAGTGCCCTCCCACTCCCGATTTGTGACCAACACACCTCAATCCGCTTCTCGTAGCTGGGCCCCTTGACCACCCGGTGGACGTAGATCCCGGGCAGGTGGATGTTGTCCGGGTCCAGCTCCCCGACCTCGACCACCTCCTCCGCCTCGACGATGCACGTCCTCCCGGCCATCCCGCACGCGGGGTTGAAGTTCCTCGCCGCCATCCGGAACACGCAGTTGCCCTCCTTGTCGGCCTTCCACGCCTTGACGAGGGAAAAGTCGCCCGTGATGGCCTCCTCCATCACGTGGGGCTTGCCGTTGAAGGAGCGGACCTCGCGGGGGGCGGAGACGATCTTGGGGACGAGGGTGGGTTTGGAGCCCGCGGGAACCGGCTCGTACGAGATGGGGAAGCCGCCTTCGGCGATGACCGTGCCGTACGCGGTGGGAGTGTCTGCCAGAGACTCGGACGTCAAGCTTGGTTGATCTCGGCAGCAGTTGGCAGCGACCCACAGAACGCCGGAATTCCGGCACCTCCCGCCCTCAGCCGCTCTGCGAGGGTACCCTGCGGGGTCAGTTCGACCTCCAGCTCGCCGTGGAGGTACTGCCGCTCGAACTCGGCGTTCTCCCCGACGTAGGAGGAGATCATTCGGCGGATCTGCTTCTTCTGGAGCAGCCGACCGAGGCCAAAGTCGTCAACGCTGTCGAATCGACGCGTTAGGCGCCCCGAACGATCGGTATCTGGCCATCGGACCCACCCAGCGTTGTTCGAGACCACGACGAGGTCCTTCACATCGTCCCGCTTGTTGAGCGCCGCAATCAAATTCTCCGGGATCCCGCAGAGCCTGTCCAGTGCCGCGGCAATCAGCTTCAAGCGGGGCTGAACCACGGTGGCCCTCCCACCCGAATCCCCCGACAAGAAGCTTCATTCCGCTCTTGATGTCAGCCACCGCCTCGTCCGCGGTCTCGTAGATTTTGTCGCTGGGCTTGCGCGCCTGGACGACGCTCGCAAAGAAACGGAAGGCATGGGCCGGGGATGGGGAGCTGAGCCTCAGCTGAGGTCGCGGGGAGACTCGCGGACGGGGGGAGGAGTGGGGGACGGCCGCGGCGGTGCGGAATCCCCGCGACGCGCACGGAGCGGCGGCGCAGGGCCGCGCCAGAAGCACGCCAACAGAGGCGCGGGAACGCGTCGGTGCGAGCATGTCGCGTCGCGTCTGGGGCGGGAGACGGGGCGGAAACTGAAGGCAAGTTTCCGCTGCCTCCTCCCTCCTCACTTGCCACTCTTCGAGCGTGATCGGTTCGGGACTCTGAAGGCCAAAAGCAGTCGAATCAAAGAAAAGACACGCGTAAAAGCTGCTATCTCTCGATCTCGCCCTCACTTGCCCGCCGCGAGGTAAACATCCTTGATTGGACCCTTCCACCCAACCTTCTCCGCCCTTTCGATGTAGCTCTTGAGCATGCGCTTGAGCTCCTCGACCGGGCCCGAGTGCTCCCGCGCCTTGCCCTCGTAGTCGATCGACTCGGCCTCCGGCATTACCGCCTTGGGATCGGACACGGCGCGCCTCAGGAAATCCGCGATCCTGTCCAAGCAGACCTGCGTCTGGACGAGGAACGGGAGCAACTGGAAAACCTGCACGGAAAGCACGGCCTGTGAGGATGGACGAACGAAGCCGAATCCGCGAAAGTCACCCACGTGGAACTGATCCAGGTAGATGTCCACCTCCACGGGAGCCCCAGTCGCCATCCTCGGCACGTAGAAAGCGAGGTCCTTGCCAAGAAGCCTGTCCGCGGTGGCGAGGCAGGCGAGCGTGGGCGGCAGGGCCTTGCCGATCGGGTCGGCGATCGGGGCGAAGGTCGGGTCGTCCAACTTCTTCGAGTAGATCTCCTTGGATCCGGCGTACGACACGGCCACTGAAGAGGAAGTTCGCGAGTCAATTTGTAATCCAATGCGTGCGAAGGACGGCCATGGCTCACTGGAATCCGTTTGGTCCCCCAAAGTCTTCGGAAGAATGTCAGCGTCGAACTCGTCGCCGAGGTACGACGTCGGGCTGCTTCCACTCAGATCGAGCCAAGGACTGCAAACAGCGAATCAGTGCCTTGCCTGCAGAACGTTTCCATCGACATGGGCACCTGATCGCCACGATCCCCGCCACCTGTCCGCCGAACTCAGGGTGCTCGCGCAGGTAGACCGCCGCCGCGTGGGCAAGCCCGCCACCGGCCGAATCTCCGGCAATGCAGATCTTCTCGGCGGGGACGTCGGAGCAGCGGAGGTGGCGCCACGCGGAGAGCGCGTCGCAAACGGCCGCAGGGTGCGGGTTCTCGGGCGCGAGGCGGTCTGCGGTGGGAGGAAAGCAAGCGCTACGGATTTGGCCGGTCACGATTAAGTCAGCCGCACAGTCGATCGAGAGGACGCGGATGCCGCGAGCGGCGATTGCGCCCGTGATCATGCGGTGGCTCTTGGGTGACATCATAACGTAGCCGCCCTGATCAAATGGTCAGAACTACGCGCTTCACGCCAGCGCATGTCTTACTCCGTGCACGTAGATGAGCACCGGGAGCTGCTCGTCCCCCTCGCTACCCTTGGGCTCAAGCCACTCGCCGTGCACTTCTCCCTCGGGCTCCTCCTCCCACCCGGGCACCTTGAAGCGCGCAAACGTGGTCGGAGTCAGCGTGACGTTGTCAGGCACGGGAGCGACCGGAAACTGCTCGGCCATGTGCCTGTGGAAAGCGGGGTCGAGGTGAGGAACGTCCCGCTCGTCGCGTCAAGAAGCCGCCCCGGACGCAGACGGACCTTATGGCCTTGACGTACACCGCGACGCCGGACTCGGCGCTTAGGCCGGCCCTGAAGGCTGCGACCGCGGCGGTCTCCTCCTGCGACCAGCTCGCTGGGTGCGGCGCGTCTGTCCGTCAGCGTCGGAGCGCGTCTAATGGCGCGAGCCGTGCCCACCAGGAACCTTGGGGAGACCGGCAGTTTGCGTCGCCATGTTGCGCTCTTGATGTAGCGGTTGATTTCGGCACGATGGGCGAAACGGGAACGGGATAGCGGGGGACAGAACAGGACAGGACAGTCGGACAGTCGACGCAAGCGGGCAGTCGGTGACTCGACGACCGAAAGCCCGCCGGCAAAAGCACGCTTCGCCGGTCATCATTTCCATTCCAGCGAAGATAAGTGAACACTCAGCGAGTTTCAGGATCAAAGTCTCCGGGGAGCTGGAGGAATGGCGGAGTCCTAATATAGGCTCCTCGATGCCTCCTTCCGATGAACGGTGGAAACGTCTAAGCCGCCTCCAGGTGGTAAGCCGCGCCGGAATGGCAGGCATTGGAGGTCAAGGGTGCTGATTGGTAAGAGCTCAATGTATTGTGGGCGGAAACGTGTTGGTTTGTTTTGCGTGGGCGACGGCGCGATAAAAGGCGACAGTTCGGACTGACACCACGCGGCGGAGTTCCGGGATCCTGCGCGGCGATGTTGATCTTGGTCCATTCATCAGGAGAACTTCACGACGAGCTTGCCCATGTTCTGCGCGCCTTGGAAAAGCGACGCAAAGTGCTCCGGCACCCGCTCGAACCTACGCACGGTGCGGCATCAGCCCCAGAAACATCCCCCGTACGGCGGTGAACCCACCCCTCGACGACCGTCTGCCTCGCCACCAGCTTCCCCTCCCTCATCCACGCCGTCAGCTTCCCCCTCGCCTCCCCGAACCTGTCCGCGTAGTCCGGCAAAAGGAACCCCTCCATCCTCGCCCTCCTCGTGACCATCGCCGTCGTATCGAGCGGGTATGAAGGATCCGCTGCGTTGTAAACCGACGCGGCGCCGCACAGCGCTATGCGGGCGCGGTTGGCGACGATGGGGAGGACGGCGGCCAAGACGGGGCCGCCGGTGTTGTCGAAGAACAGGTCGATACCGTCCGGGGCGAGGGAGAGGAGGGCGGAGCGGAGGGAGGGGACAGGTTGGCGGTGCGTGAGGGCGTGGTCGGCGCCGATGGTGAGGAGCCAGTCGCTGCGGATCGGGGGGCGTCAGCAGCTTCACCAGCTCAGGCAAAGGTCGTACCATTTCTCCTTAGAGCCCGATCGCTGCCGATTCTTCAAGATCTGCACGGCCACACAGCCCGTGCCACCTGCAGCCTGTTGATGTGCGGTTGCGATCAACTGCCCATGCATCCCGAAAGCGCCGGAAAACCCCACCGCAGACACGACCGCGACCTCCCCCGCCTTGGCCTTGAGTATGTCCGTGACCCCGAAGTAAGCAGTCATGCCCGAATTCACCAGCATCTGCAGCGCCGTCCCGTCGTCCACCCCGTCCGGCACCCGATCGCCCTCGGCCGGAGACACGACGCCGTGCTCCTTCCAGCCGAGCCTGCACGAGATCCTATCGCCCGGCGCGAAGGAGGGGTGGCGCGAGGCGAGCACGCGGGCGACGCAGGAGCCGGGGACGGGGGAGCCGAGGGGGGTGGGGGGGAGGTAGCCCCGGATGTTGGGGTCTGCGAGGTTCCGGCAACATCACTCGGCGAGGGAGCGTGAAATGGAGAACGAATGGCTCACTCATGGCGACCAGGCGCACTGCGAATGGGAAGTCGTGGGAGACATCGCGTCAGAAGGCGATACTCCGACCAACCGGGCATTCCGGAGACTCACTGCCGGCATCAAGGGCCAACATAAGATTCTGCACGAGCACCTCGCCGTCCTTTGGTGATGGGAGTTGGCCATGTGGTCGCGGTGGAACGAGTCCGGGGCGTGACCACCTTCAGCGCGGGCAGGGGCGCCGTCTCGAGCCTAAACGTCCCGACGTCGACCATGGCGGCCGGGTACTCTGCAATCACCCATTGACGCGTCTCGGTCGGCAGCTTGTCACCCATACTGGCAAGGACGAGACTGCGTGCGCGCGTGGCGTCGATCACCCGGCCTTGTTTACGTCGCCACATCGTCATGGGCAAGGCGGCGCAGGAGGCGAAGAAGCGGCGGCGGGAGCGCGAGCTGGGGTTGGGCCCGTACGCCCATGTCCGCGAACCGGTCGCCGTGGCCGCGGAGGACGGCGATGGGGCGGACGAGGGGAACGGGGCACCTCCGCTTGTCGGACTTCCCGTGTCGGCCGCCGAGCTGGCGACGGCCTCCCGCGTGCTGGCGGCCCTAGCCGGGGCGCAATCTCAGCTGCACCCGTCCGCGGCTGCGGCGCGGGAGCTGAAGCCGCTTCGGCGGGCGGTGCACGCCTTTCTCCGCGCCGAGCAGGAGGCCTCGGGCACCGGCGCCTCGCTCTCCTCGCGGGTTTCTTTGGCGCTGGCGTCGGGCCGGTTTACGGACGCACGGGTGCTGCTCGCCGAAATGGCCATCAGGGGACTGCCGCTCAAGCTGGGCCAGGTCCAACGCTGGGTCAGGGAGTGTGACGCCGCCGCCACGTCGGCCGAGGCCGACCGGGCAGAGGTGTGGCGCGCCCTCGAGGGCATCTTGCGGGCCGCCGGGGAGTACGAGCCGCCGAAAGGCAGCCAAAGTGGTGCCTGGAAACGCGCAACGGACGGAGAGCACGACCCGGGGCAATCGTCGGACGAGTACGGCCCCGGCGCACCGGTCTTTCGGCACCGCCCCTGGACCGTTGGCGATCCGTCGCCTCTCCAATTGTGGGCGCAGCGCGAAACCGGCACCCTCTTCGCCCCAGACGAGCTCCAAGCCCTCCGTGCCCCCTTCCGGGACGTCCTCACGACGCCCGGCCCGCAACGGCAACCCCCGAATCTGCACCCCGCCGTCGTCTGGGCCTCCGAACCCGGCAGCATCCCTCTTACCGCTTCGGCACCCGTGACGCGGCACGACCACCCATCCGTGCCGGGCTGCTTCCTCCTCCGCGACCTGCTCGACATCGAGGACTGCCGCACCATCCTCCGCCATGCCGAGGCGGTTGGCTACCTCCCCGACCAGCCGCAGGCCAACAAAGACTCGATCCTCGCGCACAACTTCATCTGGCTCGCCGACCCGGCGTTCATGTCTGCGCTCTTTTCGCGCGCGCGCGAACTGCTGCCGCAGGAGACGGACGGGGGCCGGCTGCGGGGGATCAACCCGCGGTTCCGGTGCTACCGGTACGTTCCCGGCGCGGTGTACAGGCCGCACATCGACGGCGCGTGGCCCGAGAGCGGGCTGGATGGGGAGGGGAACTATGTCTACGACGTCAACGGGGCGAAAGGCGAGGCGGTGTGGAGCAGGCTCACCTTGTGGGTCCTCCTGTTCGCCTCATCCTCGCAATCCCTCTTGCTCACATTCCCCGCGCGTACCAGCCTGATCTACCTTAACGACGACTTTTCCGGCGGCTGCACGACCTTCTTCCTGCCCCGTCCCGGAGGCGGCCTCGACGCCTTCCCCGTGCGCCCGCGCGCCGGATGCGCGCTCGTGTTCCCGCACGGGGAGGCGAGGGGGAGCCTGCTTCACGAGGGGTCGGGGGTCGAGGAGGGCGGGAAGTTCGTGATCAGGACGGAGGTGCTGTACGAGGTCGGAAGGAAGGCGGGGGAGGGGACGGGGATGTTCTGACGTCGGCCTGGATCACTTACTGTTCTTCCTGGTGTGATTCTGGAATTCATGGTGCTCTGCGGATTCTCCACGCATCGCGCACCGATCGTCGCAGCTGCGAAGGCGATTGCGGGAACGCCTGCCAGGCGTTGAGTCAGAGGCGAAACAAAACAACAAACGTCCCGCCGCCACACCGGCAGTTCCAAGGCGAGCATCGCCGCCTAGAAGGTCCGCCGCCGCGATGTCGACGCCGACATCGAAGCGCCCCGCCTCGGGATCCCCCTCGGCGTCGGCTAAGAAGCAGAAGCAAAAGGCCGCCGACATCCCGCCCGTCGAGATCCGAGCGCTATATTCCGCCGACTCGCCCGTCGTCGCGGCCCTGGGCGAGGCTTTCCGCGGCCACAAGGACCACAAGGACGAGGAATCGGGGGCCTTCGTCGTCGGCGCGCCCTTCCCCGTCTGCGTTCTCGACGGGCCGTTCGACGACGGCTTCCTCCGCACCGTCAAGGAGGAGCTCGAGGACCAGGAATGGGTGCCCAAGTCCAACGACCTCTACGAATTCGTGCAGACCAAGATGGACCTCGGCCGCGCCGACACCCCCGCCATCTCGGCCCTGCGCACGGCGCTGTACTCCCCCGAGTTCCGCGCGCTCGTGGGGGCCGTCACGGGCCTGGAATTCAACGACACTACCGACCTCTCCTCGCACCGGTACCCGCCCAACGGGTACCTGGCGTGCCACGACGACGACATCGCGGACGACGCGGGCAACGGCCGCCGCGTGGCGTTCATCCTGTACCTGGTCCCCGAGGGATGGGACCACGAGCACGGCGGGCGGTTGGAGCTGTTCGATACGGACGGGGACGGGCAGCCCAAGGAGGTCGGGGCGCGGATCATCCCGCGGTTCGGCCGGTTCGCGTTTTTCGAGACCACGCCGACGTCGTACCACCAGGTGTCCGAGAACCTGGCCAACATGGACCGGTGGTCCATCAGCGGTTCGTGATCCGGCTTCTCGGCGGGATCTTTGTCATGGAGCTCACCTGATCCGCGATCCAGGTTGGCTCCACGGCCCGCGGCCAAAGGTCACGCCTCCCAAGCAGCCATCCGCGATCCAGAACCCCGAGCTCTCCCTGCACGACCGCCCCGCGGGCGAGCTGGCCGACTGGATCAACAAGGAGTACCTGACGGAGAAGCTGGCCGAGGAGATTTCGGACCAGTTCGTCAAGGCGTCAGAGGCCGACCTGCGCCGCTGCCTTGTGCCGGAAAAGTACGCCGCCGTGGCCAAGCAGCTCGAGGAGGCGTCGTGGGAGGACGTTGGGCCGGCCAACCGCCGGCGGTACGCGATCCTCAGGGACCCCATGGCCGACAAGGAGACGCCGCTGGCGAAACTCCTCGACTTCGCCACCTCGGCCAAGTTCGCGGGCTACCTCAACAGGCTGACCAACCTCGACCTGGAATCCGTCCGCGTCGAGGTGCGCCAGCTCGAGGCCGGGAGCTACACCCTCCTCTCGGACAGCGACGCCGGCGAGCGGCCTACGCTCGACGTGCTCCTCACCTTCTTCGAGAAGCCCGACGGCACGTGGCCCGAGGAGTGGGGCGGGGAGCACCACTACGTGGCGGGGGAGGACGACCTGCTGGTGGTGTTCCCGTACGACAATGCGCTCAGCATGGTGTACCGCGAGGCGGGCGTCATGCGCTTCGTCAAGATGGTCAACCACCAGTGCGAATTTGCCCGGAGGGAGATCGTGCTCACCTTCGCGGAAAAGGAGCGCGAGCCGGGCGAGAGCGGCAGCGAGGAAGAGGGAGACGAGGATGCGGGCGAAGAAAGCCCGAGCGACGAGGACATCGACGAAGGCGACGCGCTCGAGATGGAAGACGAGGACGAGGACGATGTATGAGATGTCATGGAGAATCGATTCAAGTTCAACCGTGCCAGAAAGAAGCCATTGTCTGCGGGTCTGTCTCATCCGTCCAACTCCATGTCCCCTTCATCCTCCTCGCTCTCGTCGCTATCGTCGCGCCGCGCCGCCCGACCGGAATCCACGTCCATGGGTTGCGGTCCTTTCCCGGGACCGCGCGCGGCGCGCCAGTTCCTGACGAAGGCGCCAACGCGCTTCGCAAACTCTTCCTGGGTTCCGGAAAGGACGCCAAGCTCCTTGATGCAGTCTATGGCGCAGAGCGTATCCGAAACCGAGGGCGAAGTGATCCAGAGCTGACCATTGAGGCCGATGGCGACGTCAAAGGTCATGTGCTGTCCTAGCGAGGGCAGGAGAGGGTGACTCGGTGCCAGCATCCTAAAAGAGAATCGTCAGGAACGCGCTTAGCATCCACCGAGAAAGAAACCCACTTTCTGCAGATGCCGGCGGGTATCTTCGCGACCGTGCCCCCCTTCAGCTCCCCGAAACCTTCCGCGCGGCCGCTAGGTCCCAAACACTCCACTTCGCCCTCACCGGCTCCGATGCGGGTCACGCGCGCGTACACCAGATCGCCCGGTTTAAGCTCCGGTTTGTTCCTCTTTGTCGCGTTTTCGAAAGCCAGGTACGGGAGCAGCAGCGGCGGCGCGAGGGGCGCGTACGAGCAGAGGTACGCTTCAGCACCATACGGCGCACGGGCCAGCACCATGAGCACGACCGGGTCGCCAACGCTGGGCTTGTAGGCCCGCGTGGCGACGCGCTCGATGTGCCACCTCTCCGTGGGCACCTTCCCGCCCTTGGCCTTCTCCATGCCCGTGGACCGGTACAGGATGCCGGCCTGCACACATGTGGGCGTCGAACCGTTGAGCACGATGCCGGGTCCGAGCTTGAGCACCGTCGGCGGCTCCGGCAGGGGAAGCGGCACGACCGCGGGCGGAATCACCGGTCCGACGGCCACGGGACCCGTCGATCGCGGCTTGGCCGGCGCGTCCTGTTTTGCCTGATCGTCCTTCGCGTCCTTCTTTGGCTGGGCGTGCTTCCCGGCCCCTTTCGCGGCATCTTTGGCCGCAGGCGCGTCGCGCTCGTCGGGAAGCTTGGGCTTCACAAATCCCGGCGATGGCGACGCGGGGGCGCCGGCCGGCGGTTTGAGTCCCGGCGGAGGCTTTGCCGCGGTGGCCGGCAGCGGCGAGGCGGGTTTCCGCTTCTGCGGAGAGGGTTTCATGTTAGTGGGCAGCGTCGCTCTGTTTACCGAGCTGTGCGGTTGCCGTCATCCCCCGGTCGTCCCCCACGCTCAGAGGGCACCTGCGCTCGAATAGCTCCGGCAACCACGGCAGCTGACGCGTTTTCTTCTTCGCATCGCCGCCCGAGGATCCGCGGTCATGGACGCGGTAAAGCAGAGCACCATCGCGTTCCGCAGCGTGAAACCTGCTCGGGCTGCTTCCGGCGGCGAGAAGAAACCGGAAGACCCGGCACTGATTGCTCCGAAAAATGCCGTGTGGAAGCCGACGAAGGAGCAAATTGCTGCCGCCGCGGGAAAGACCCTTGAGGACGTCATCGCGCCCGGCCTCTCCATCCTTTTCGTCGGAATCAACCCGAGTCTCTACAGCGCTGCTATTGGACACCATTTCGGGCGGCCTGGGAACCGCTTCTGGCGCGCGCTTCACCTCGGAGGACTGACCCCCGGCGTGCTCTCCCCGTTCGACGAGCGCGAGCTGCTCTCGCACGGGATCGGGATCACGGACGTCGTGGACCGCGCGACAAAGTGCGAGGACAACCTATCGCCCGCCGAAAAGCGCGAGGGGGCAAAGAAGCTCGCGGAGAAGATACGCACGTACCGCCCGAAAGTCGTGGCCTTTGTCGGGATGACGGTCTATCGGGACGCTTTCGGACGGAAGGATGCCGCCGTGGGGCTCCAGAAGGAGTCGCTGGGCGGAAGGCCGGTTTGGATCCTGCCGAGCACGAGCGGGCTCAACGCGAACTACCAGCTGCCCGAGCTCGCGAAGCTGTTCGGCGAGGTCAAGGCCGCCGCAGACTCGAAGAACAGCCTCGAGATCGGACCGGACCTTTTGGATGGCATCGATGACCTCCGTGCGGCGAGCTCGAAACCCAAGAGGAGCGAGCATGCGCCGTCAAAGAGGAAAAAGATCAAGAAGGAGCACGACGTCGGCAACGGCGGGAAATCCGGAAACATGTTTGCCCAGTTCATGTTTGAATCAGCCGCTGTTGTGGGCGTCGGAACCGATGCTGAGCCTCACACCGTTGGCGGCGTCACGGAAGCCCCGCAAGTGGAAGTCAAAATCGAGGCACTGGAAGTGGAAGTGAAGATTGAATCCAACTACTTTGCTAGTTGAAAGTTGTGATACCTGCGCGATACTGTAGGCATTCTATTCGTTGCTTTTCGTTGAATGGTCACGCGGACCCCGGCCCGCCCTTAACGATTCCCTTCTCTATCGCCTCCTTTGTGATTTCATCGTTGATGGGTCCTTCGGACTCCACGGGCCCTCCATTCCAGCACCACTCGATCCACGACCCGTCGTAGAGCCTCATGCGCTCGAAAGGGACGCCCAGCTTGGCCAGGTAGAGCGACACCCCGGCCGCAGCGACGCCGGAACCGCACATGGTGACGAGCACCTGGTCCGGATTGGAAAACTCCACGCCGACCTTCTCGAACGCGGCCTTGAGCCGGTCGTCGGAGACCAGGACGCCGTCCTTCGTGACGAACTCGAGCGCGGGTATGGAAACCGCACCGGGGATGTGGCCCGACGGCATATACGGCCGCGGTTCAAGGCCCGTGCCGTCGAAGCGGGCGGCCGGCCTGCCGTCGATGATAAGCTGTTCGGTTCGAGGCAGCGCGTAGGTCCCTTTGACGTCCTCGTACGAAACCCAGGTCGGAGGAGGCGGATTGCTCGAATACCTCGTCGGCTATCGAGCGCTTTAGCGATGGGTGATTTCGAGATGCTCTGGAGGAGGCTCACGGTCACTTTCGGCTCGCCACTTTCCACCGGGCGACCCTCCGCGATCCATTTCGGCAGCCCGCCGTCCAGCACGGAAACCTTTTCGTGACCAAACTCCCTGAACGTCCACCACACGCGTGGAGAGGCATTCACTCCGTACGTGTCGTAGACGACAACGTGGCTGTCCTCCGAAATGCCGAGAGCACCGACCGCGGCGTCAAAGACCTCCTTCGGCGGCTTCATGTGCGGGAGGTTGGTGCTCTTGTCCTTGTGCTCCTCGATGTCGAAGAAAAGGGCCCCGGGAATGTGCGACGCCCTGTATTCCGCCAGCGCGTCGCGTCCCAGGCGTGGGAGGTGCCAGGTCCCGTCCAGGACGACCACATTCAGGTTCGCCGCGAGCCACTCCGTGGACACGAGCAGCGGTGCCGCCATGAACGCTGTGTCGCGTCACGCGCCAGACGCGTGAAATATGATTGCAACGCGCCCGTGGAAGTGGGCGACAGTGACAGTGAAGCTCGCGTCATTCGGCAGCTCGCGATCGACGATCGTCGAATCACCTCCCATTCACCGTCTTTCGTCAGTCCGGAGAGCTCAGCGACGCCACGCGGTTCCTCCTCCTTGTCGTCGTCGTCGCCGTCGCCGGGGCCCTTTTGGCGCCCGTCTCCGGCAACGCCCAGACCACGGTGAACATCCCGATCACGTCCCCCACGCAGGGCCAGGTCTATCAGGCGTGCAGGCGAGTGGCTATTTCCCTCAATCACAGTTGCAATCTGACGCTGCTTCCACACAAGCTGCATCAACATCACGTGGACCTCGCTTGTCGGTGCCGGAGACTTCGACCTTCACTTCGACGCCTGGCGCGCCAACACCACGGTAAGCTCGATCGACTTCTTCTCCTACCTTTGCAAATGCTGATTGATGCTCTTCTTACGCAGTGGGCCCCGATTCACGTCCAGGACAATGTGCCGTACACCCGAGGCAGCGACGGCGGCTTCTCCGCGGGCATCCCCTGCAGCGCCAAGCCTGGTACGTGGTGCCAGCAGACTAATGGAGAGTGGCCGCGATGGTCTATTCATTCTCTTAGGTCTCTACTACATCACCGGAGGCGGAACGTCGCCGACCGGGGTGGACTTCGTCGGAACGAGCGGCGTTTTCAACATGACCTCGTACTGAGGAGAAGGTTACCGCATCGCCGAGGGCGGCCAAGGGCGACATTCTGATCGCCAACCGCACGAATGTGCGATGGGCTTTCTTCTTCACATGTAGGGGATCCTTGGGGGATGATCGGTGCACGGTTCAGCGAGAGGGGAGAGGGAGCGGCCGCAGACATAAATCTTGATCGGGTTTGGGGACACATCGTCGTCACCGCGCCCTCGATCGGATCCCTGTGTCCGCAGCGGGCGGTGCAGCTGCGGAGCTCGGCTGCCGCATAAAAGGGCCAGGGATCGCCGGTCGGTCCAACACCTCGGCATTGCATTCCGCCCTGCGACCTCGACGATTCTGCACTCCAACAGCAACATGTGCGACCCCGGCGCCCTTGAAGCGAGCGCGATGTCTATGAAGCTGATTGGCCGTCGGCATCCCCCCTGCTGCAGGATCCCCAGCATGCTCCGACTCTCGCGAGCGGCATTCGTCGTGGCCACGGTGGTCCTTCTCGCCAGCCCAGTGTTCGCCGACCTCTTGTGCCTTACGAACCTCGGTGAGTTCCATTCTGCGCTGGAATCCGTGCATGCACTGAGCGTGAGCCCGGATCCCTCAATCCCCCGCTCCCCCGCCACCCATCCGCAGAGCGCCAGAAGGCCGGCCTTCGTCCTCTGCGGTACAACCAGATCCTGTCCAATGCGGCCAAGGCGCACACCGACGACATGTCATCCAAGGGTTTCATGTGTACGTCCTTTCTCGCCGGGGTGCTGCGGAGCCTGATCACTTGACCGTCCTACAGCCCACGTCGGCTCCGATGGATCGAGCCCCTGGGACCGCTTCGCCCGTGCCGGATTCACCAACATGAGGACCGGCGGCGAGAACGTTGCTGCGTGAGTGCGCTTGCGGGCTCCCGGGAAGCAGTTGATTGACTTCTCCAACAGGGGCCAGACTTCCGAAGACCAGGTCATGCGCGACTGGATGAACTCTCCCGTACGTCATTTCCGAGCTTTCAGGTCCCCGAGTGCTGATCCTTGCCACAGGGCCACAGGGCAAACATCCTCAGCCCGGACTTCACCCTCTTCGGCTGGGCTCGCACTGGCAACTACTGGGGTGCGCTGAGCTGCTTGCCTGCTTGACATGTTTGCTGACGAGCTCCATGCAGCCCAGGAGTTCGCGGCCACCTTCAACGACGACCCCTCGGTGCCTCCCGTGTGTCCCGGCGCGCCTGCCCCTCCGCCCCCGCCGCCGCCTGCTCCTGCTCCGCCGCCGCCGCCGCCGCCGCCGGCTCCCACTCCTCCTCCTCCGCCGCCGCCGGCTCCCGTTCCCCCGCCGCCGCCTCCGCCGAAGACGACCAGCCCGCTCATCCGTCCGGCGACCACAAAAGTCAACGCCCCGGCGCCGACCAAGAACCTCAGCGCGTACAGGTGGATTATCAACGGCAAGCGCTGCATGCTGACGTGCCTTCCGGCGTCGTACTTCCGGCCGTCGTCGAACAAGCGCCCGGCCAATGCGAACGAGTACCGCTACATCGTCAACGGCAGGCGCTGCAGGGCCACCTGCTTGCCTTGAACTTTCGCATCTTAGCAGTGAGGAGGGAGATAGGTAGCGTTCTGCTGGCAAGAGTGCACCGAGGAATAGCAGTCAGTCTTGGACCGGGATGTAGCTTGCGGTAGCTCGTACCATGATCAACATGATTCATTCAATCATCGGTCTCCACAAATTCGAGTCCACCGGAACCGGCGATCGCGTCCGGCGGCATCGTGCCGAACTTCGAGAGATACAGCGCCGTCTTGAACGGCCGGAGGCCCGTGCGGTTCTCGACGTACTCCGAACAAACATAACACCTTCGAAAAGCAGGTAAGTGCCTGACGAATGGAGCCAAAACGGACCAACTAGACTAACCACGTCGACAGATCAGAGAAAGACGTTGCAATCGCGTGGCCGGTCTCGTTGTGGTGGATCTGGCCGTGTCCATGAACTACCCGCTCTTGTCAGGACCTTCCTCGGAAAAAAGAGCAGTCGGACCCACCATAGCGAGAACAAAAGACCTGGTGGCACCGGAGACATATCCAGTTCTCGGGAGACGCTCCGCACACGCTGCACGGGTCCTGCACCGAAATCACGACGTTCGGACCCAAGGGTGCGACGCCGGCTTCGGATCTGATATGAGGGCAGTCGAGCTTGGGCTGAACGCTGAAGAATCCGCCCTCCTCGTCGTCGAACGACAAGTCCGGCGGCAACGCGTCGGCGGAGCCCGAACCCGAGCTGGGACCGCTTGCCGACGCGTTGCCAGTCAATTTGTCTTTTCCTTTGGTATCTGGCACCTCCGCCGGCGCTTTTCCTTTCCCCTTGTCGCTCATCGTCGCAACGATGAAACGGTGCCCAGGATCAGTTGAGAGGTCCCAGAATCCGGGTGACCTCAAATCAAGGTGCCGGATGGCCCTGCTCGTGAGCACGGTCAACCGAGGACTCCGAGAGCTCGCCGAATGGGACATCGAAGACACCATGGGGGACGCCGCGGCTCTCCTCCGACCGCAACCTTTCAACGAGGGCAAAGTCTTTTACAGGCTGACGGGCCGCTCTTCCTCTGGGCTCAAAAGGAGTCACGACGAGATGTCTCGAGAAGGGGATTCTGCGGACGCGGAAGCTCCATGGAACGATTTGCGCGAAGCTGTGAAGTTGACGGAGCGGCTTCGAACGGTCGAACGGACATTCGCGTGCCTTGGTTTTGAAGCTTTTGACGCAGTGCCAGCTCCTGTTCAATGGAGCCCCGATGTCGTGTACCAAAGGGTTCTTGATCTCGCCGGCAAGTCGGACTGGAAACTTGGGGTCGCTGCTTGGAGTGCGGCCCGATCCTGGAAGGGACGGACGTTGGAGGACAGTCCTCCCACCTTTCGCGTTTCCCTCCGCTTCCGGGGAAAGGACAGCAGGCAACCGGACCTGTACGAACAGCTTTCGGCTTCGATAGCCAGGGCTCTGCAGGGGAACTGGCGGGATACGCTCCCAGAATCGGAGCTTCCCTGGAATGTCGACTTGCAGAGCTACGACATCGAGGTGTGGGTTCATCTCAACGATGACGGCATCGTCGTTGGGCTTCCATTGCGTCCGGGTCGCAATGTTTACGGCTCCGGCAACGAAAAGGGAGGGCTCCGCGAAAGCGTAGCGTGGTGCCTAGCGAGGCTATCTTTTTCTGGAGAGTCACCCGCTCTTGCTGTGGATCCTTGCGCCGGGAAAGGGACCGTGGTTGCGAAACTGTCTGATTTGAGCCGTCTTGCTTGGATCGTCGCTGGGGATATGGACAGAGACTCTCTTTGCCAAGCACGGGGATGGCATGGTGAACGACACACGGACTTTGTCTTGTGGGACTTCACGCGTAAGCTGTTGCCTAATCGCTTCCCTTCGCGGCAAACTGACATTAGAATCAGGACCTCCTGTGAGGCAAGGAGTCTTTGACCTCGTCGTGTCCGACCTTCCCTTTGGCCACCAACACGCCCTACCTTCGGATTTATATACCCGCCTTCGCCGATCATTCTCCAGGACATTGAGTCCGGGAGGCAAGGCCGTGCTGCTCTGCGCCGCTCATCGATCGCTGGATCTGACTGCGCCTGATTTCATCCAAGAAAAGGCGCTCTCGACGCGTGTTGGATCCATAGAAACACAGATCCTTGTTTCGCGAAGGTCTTCGGAGTGACCAACAGACCGCGTTTCTGAATCGGAAGCAATCAGCCCTGCTTTCTTGCCTCCCAGATTGCGACTAATTTCCACTTGCACTTTCAGCCGATCTCCGGGAGGGAGAGCAAGAATTCTCGTATGTCCTCCATGCCGCCGTACCCGCAGCTCCGCTGCCAGGTTCTTGACGAACCACAACTCGTCCCGCTCTCTTCCTGCCCCGGGGGCCAATTTCCGCGAGAGTTCCGTATGCTTCAAGCGAATCAATGTACGCCAGGACGATGTTGCACGACGCAATCTGCCGCACGGAACGTTCTGCCAGATCACGCCGGGTGACGCCGTCCACCCCGTGGTCCCTGATCGACGAAGGTCCAGCGTAGGCCAGACGCTTGCACATTTCTGCGTTCAATTCATGCGTTTTCATGACGTCGCTGCCAAGGATATTGCTTCTGTAGCTGTCTACTCGGCCGGCAAAGTAGATGCGCGGCCTTTCGGTGCCCATCCCCCTGCCAAAGAAGCGCTATCAGCCGGAGGTTCTCGCTTTGCTGAATATCAGCGGCACCCGGCAACGCGCGGACCCGGCACCTGCTGCACGGATGTGTGTTTGGGGCTAGCTTCCTTATGTGTAATGAGGAGCTAGCAATCCCACCGTACACTTAGCACGAACGCGTTTCAGGCGCCTGTCTCCCCGCCGTCACCCTCATCGAGATTTATGCCCCGCCTGCGCCGCACTCTAGCCCCCTTGCTAGTTGCTACCGCAGTGTACATCGCGCTCTACCGCTACAGTTCTCCGTCGGCCGACCCCGATCCGCCAGTGCGGCCCGCCGCCCGCGAAATGTCCCCCGAACTCGAGAAGCTGCAGAAGGACTACGTCGAACGCGCCTTCGGCTCGTTTCTCCACTTCTCCGTCGGTACTTTCACCGACGAGGAATGGGCCAAGCCGAAGCGAACCGACGTCGCGACCATCTTCAACCCAGCCGAGCTAGACACCGACCAATGGGCCGATGCCGCCGCGTCCGCGGGCATGAAGTACTCCGTGCTCACCACGAAGCACCACGATGGATTTGCGCTATGGGAGACGGACATTGACGCTCTGAAGCCGTACTCCGTGTTGGCAACAGAGTGGCACAAGAAGGAGAAGGCCGCCGGCCGTTCGGGTGACATTGTGAAGCGATACGTCGAATCGTGCCGCTCGCGGGGCATCGCGCCGGGATTCTACTTCAGCATCTGGGACAGGACCCTCGACCTGAGCCTGAAGAAGACGACGGACAAAAGATGGGCGACGGACTTTGTCAAGGCCCAGCTCACGGAGCTCCTGACCAAGTACGGCGAGATCGCCTGCATTTGGACCGATGGCTGGCTGTGGTTCGACCTGAAGGAGCCGGGGCCCGTGGGGTACGAGCTGGTGGACTACCAGGAAGTCTACGATCATATCAAGAAACTCTCCCCGCGGACTTTGCTGGTGGAGAACAACCACGAGCGGAATCTCCAGCACTCTGACATTGTTGGATTCGAGCGCAACGTCATCTGTGAGCCGTGGCCTTCGTCTTGCCGCGAAGCGAACTTCTAACTCTCGCCGAATAGCAATGCCTCCCCACTCCAACCAGCTGCCGTCGGAAGTCTGCGACACCATCCGTGCCGACAAGTGCGTACTGTTCGTTGGTGCCCGACTTTCGCTCACGCTCTGTGTGGCAGCCGATGGTTTTACCACCCGGGAGACGACGACGTCAAGTCGGTGGACTTCATCGTCGAGAGCCTCAAGGCCTGCAAGGAGCGCAACACGGCGTACCTGCTGGATCTGACGCCGGATCGGAGGGGTTTGATACCTGAGAGCCAGGTGAACAGGCTGAAGGAGGTCGGGAAGGCGCTGGAGGCGCGCGGAGGCGTAGCGAAACTCTAGAGTCTAGGGAATCCATAGGCCCGCGGAGCCGTGGCGACTAGAGTCTAGAGCAGCATAGGAATCTATAGCTTGGGGTACACGGGCGCTTTCTTTGCCAGAAGGCTCGCCTTGCCGGCCTCCATGTCCTTGCCCTGGTTCACTGGTGAACGGAGAAGCGTGTGTGAGTGACCGGGAGACAACTGACTACGGCAAATCTCACCGAAGGCATTGTGGAGATGGTTATACTGAGGGAGAAAGGCGGACATGAGTCCACTACCCAAGCGGGGCCGACCCCACACCCACCTTGATCGACGCGTCGACGCTGTGGTCCCGGGTGAAGAGCAGCACGTCCTTGATGGAAGTCGAGGCGATGGGCGATTTGGCTGTCGCAAAACGACATGAGCACCTGTCTCCGTGAATCTGGCGGGCCAATCCTACCAGCGATCATCCTGGCCGTCTCGAGGGCGGCTTCGATTGCGGCCTCCCTAGTCGGGAGGATCTCCGACACAAAGCCCTGGAACCGGGTGGTCAGCAAGTGCTGCCGGCCGAGGACAGCAGAAACCAACCCCAACGAGCGCCTTTTGCGCCGGAACGTTCCGTGCAGTGAGCGCGAGGTCCCTGACGAAAGACTGGTTCCCGCAGCTCTTCGAGATCCGCTGGAGACCGCCACCATCCGCGGGAATCCCCATCTCGGCCTCGCGCAGCGAGAACACGGCGTCCGCGCTGCAGTACCGGATGTCGCAGGCGCTCATAAGCTCCATCCCGCCGCCGATGCAGATTCCGTGGCTGACGGCGATCACGGGTTTCCCGCACTCCTCCACGGCGCGGAAGCAGCCCTCGATCGTCTTGCGCAGGCCGCGGACGATCCAGTACGCCTTGCGGGCGGGGTCGTCCAGGTCGCGGCCCTTCTGGGCCGAGCTGCCGTTGGCTCCAGCGGTGGCCTTGAGGTCCAGGCCTGAACGTCGCGGTAGTAATGTTAGCCTGGCCGTTTTTCGGGCCTAGGACGGCGTTCTGACCCGCGCAGAACATCCTCCCCTGCGCCGAGATGATGACGGCCCGCACGTCGCCGTCCTCCGGGATCCGCTTGAAAACGTGCTCGACCTCCTGGAAGAACCGCGGCGACATGGCGTTCAACTGGTTCGGCCGCGCCATCTCGACGTGTAGGACGTATTCAGCGGGGAAAGACAGCTGAATCGTCTGGAGGGGCCCGAGGCCGTGGATCGCGTTGTACTGGGCGAGGACGTCGGTCATCTCTTTAAGGCGGCGATAAAGAGGTGGCGGTGGGCGGAAGGCGCGAGAGGCGGGGAGGTGAGGGAGACGGGCTTGCGGACAAACAGGAAGCGCCGGAGCCGAGTCGCGGCCGCGGGCGGATACGTCCACTCCCAACCCCTGAGGCCGCGCCTATTGCCCATACAGAACTCTAAACACGGATTCGTTGATCCCATGTGTTCCACAGTGAGGTGGCTGGCAACTGCCGGGGCAATGCGCTCTCTATGCCTACACTCGGACCTTTTATCTAGCCTTGAAATGCCTCGCACACGCGTCGGCCGCCTCCTCAAACGACGAATACACGCCCTCCACGGCCTCGCATATCATAAGGTTCTCCTCCAGGTCCCTCCCGTCCCTGTGCTGAAAGTGTTCGATCGCGAGCCCCTTCGAGTCCTCCCAGGAGCCGTCGGCCCGCTCCCGCGCGTCGGGATCAATCGCGCGGCACCGCAACGCGTAGGATCGCGGCAGCTTCCCGGGATCCAGGTAGGCAAACACGGGCTTGCCCAGCGCCGCCGCGAAACCGACCTCGAACGCCGTGCCCGAGTCCATCCCCGGGCCCCTGAACGGATCCAGATTGGCAATGACCGCGTCGGCGCGCCGGACCATGTCCACGTTGGCGACGTAGATGTTGCGCGCGGTCGGCGCGACCAGCACCGCGTCCATCGGGAAGAGGCCGTCGAGGCCGCGCGCCGCGCACATCGACTTGAGGCTCGCGGCGGCGCCGGCGTGGTCCGGGAGGAAGACATCGGGGCCAGCGAGGTACACCTGCACCTGCGCGGGGGAGGAAGACGCGTCGCCCATCAGTACGCAGGTTGTCATACTACAAACAAGGGCGCCTATGTCGCAAGGCTCAGAGCCACATCTCCAAAGATACCGCCCCCGACCATAGTGACGGCCGCGAACGCTGAGGCTAAGAAGGTGGAATATTTCAACGGTCGCTTTGCGATCCCGGACCCGGCTCCGGTGGACTATGTTCCTCTCGGCCAAGAGACCCACGGTCGGCTCGGACCCGCGGCAGCGGCCTTCATCCCGCGGATCGCCCGACGCGCGCACCCCCCGCTGGAAGGATCAGACGGTAAGGAATGGGACGTGGGGGGTTTGATGGCACGGTACACGGCTCGCCTTCGCGCCCGAATTCAAATAGCGCGGGCCATGGGCAATGATATCCTTTTTCAGGCGTTGCGTGAGGGCAAGCCCCGGGTGAGGCGGCGGTAGCGGTCTTCGATTTGTATACGCACTGGAGCCCAACACGACCAAATCCCTCGCCGCGACCGCCTCGACACAACCGTCACTTCCTCCGCGCTAGTCGGCCTCAGCGGACCCTCGCGCCATCCGCAACAGAAGGGGGAGTCGTGGGAGGAGATTTGGACCTCGATCGGGGGTAGGCTCACGCTCCCAGGATCGGAGCTTCCCTAAGCCGCGCGCGCCCGCTGAGCTGTCCAATCGAACGCCCACAGAAAAGCCGCTCCCCCGTCGTCGCCGCGATAAGGCCACCTGGAAAGATTTCGACCGCAAACTGTTCTGGAGCGTCGTCACCGACGCCGCGGCGGGGTACGCAGCCGCCGCTTCAGGGGCCGCCGATGCGCTACTGGCCGCGGACCCGTCCTCCTGGCCACGCCTGTGGGCCGGCATGGAAGGAGCGGTGGGAAAGGAGATGCGGCGATGCGCCGTGCCTCTGCGCGCCGTGAAACCCTTCTTCGACTACCACCCGTTCTGGCAGAGGTACGGCGCCCCGTGCCTTCCCGCCGGCCGCGGGTTGCCCTCGGATACGGCCTCCCCGGCTCTCAAGAACGACGTAGGGCTCGAGGTTTTTGGCGGAGCGTTCGACCAAGGGCGGCAGTGCGCCGTGAAGCTCGGCCGGATGGCTTCGGCGGCGGGCTGGAAGCCACAGTGGGAGACGGGCGCGACGCCACGGGGGCGCCGGCCAAGGGCGACCACCCGCTCTACGAGGTCTACCACGGCGTTTGCGGCAAGGTCGCCGGAACAGAGTTCAAGCTGCGCAAGTGCGGGCGCTGCAAGACGGCGCACTACTGCTCGCCCGAACGCCAGAGGCGCGCGAGGGCGAGGCGGCCTAATGTACTGTAGCCGTTCACGCGCATTAGATCCGTCAGACTTGAAAGCTGTGCTTTTGTACACCGGATATACGGACCCTACTCCAGTCGCGTGGTAGAATCCCGAAGTGATCCGCCATTAAGTAAGCTCTTCAAGTGAAGTTATCGGCTCCGCCGGTTTTATTTCAGTGGAGGCACGAGTTCCAGCGCTTGCGGCGCCTGATCCGAGTTCCAGCCAAGGTCGACGCCCGTCGCCTCCAGCGCTCGCCCGCCATGGACTCGGTCGCGACGCCTGCCGATCATGCTGCCGACGGTTCCTCCAAGCCGGCCGGGTTCTTCCTCCCCGAGGACCTCGCCGCAGCGTTCCCGCGGCCCCTGCCGCCACCGGGCCCTTGGGACCGCGGCAGGCCCTCCAACCCCGCCCCGGCCGCACCGTGCACGGAGGACGCGCTCATGGCCGCGCTGGAGCCGTACCCGACCCTGCGGACGCTCGCGAAATGGCATCTGACTCTGTTTTGGATGCCGTCAACGCTCCTGGTGCGCTATTCCGTTACGAGCGCCGTCGTCGTGGCGTTTTGCGCGTGCGCGCTCGTCTTCGGCGGGGACACTTTCGGGGCGCGCCAGCTTATTGGCGGCTTCGTGCTTGTGGCGATCTACTGCGTCGCGATCCCCACCGTGTGGTTCGCCGCGCAGGTAGTGTTTGTGGCTCGCCTCGTCCCCGACATGTTCCCGACTTTGGCGGCGGCCGCGCGCATTTTGCTGCGGGGCCAAATCCGGCCCGCTGTCGACGGAGACAATCTCCGGATGTACATTCTGTCGGGCTACGCCATGGTGCCCGCGTGGGCGCGGTGCGTGAAGGACGGTGCGCTTTTCGCAACCGGGCTCGGCCACGTGGAAGGCGATTCCGAGTGCACATGCGCCGCTCAGCGTTGCTCCGGCGGCCTATTGACAGCCGCCGCGCGCCAGTGGGCGTTCAGTGTTACTGCTTGGTTGATCCTGTCTCTGGGGCCGTTCGTTTTCATGGGCTGGACGCCTTTGTTCTCCCTCCCGCAGGTCTGGGCTCACGCATGGGGCATCTTCCTTGGGGTCTGCTTCTGTGGGTGGCGGGGGCGGCCGGGCTTTGGAGTTTGCCAGCTGACACACCCGTCACCTGTTCCGCCGCGGCGGCAGGTCTCGCAGTGGTGCACATGGCGGCCGAGCCATTCGCCAATCCGACGGCGGAGAATATGCTCCTCAGATTGGAAGGCCGCGTCCGCAGGAGGCTGCTACGCCGCGCTCTCGCTGCCTTCCTCGACCGCGCACGGCACGCCGCCCTCGCCGAGAGAGCTTTCCCGGCACCTAAAGATCTTTGGGGATTGCCGGAAGAGCCGTACATGCAGCTCCGCGCCGAGCTGCGGCCGCGGTGGCGGCAAGATGTCTCGTCAAACACCATCCCCTTTGTCTACCCCATCTTCATCGGCCTCTCGATCCTCCTGATGGCCGCCAGCATCGTAAGTCAAGCCCTCCCTGCCCCCCAACCCTGCCCCCACTGCCCACCCCCGCCCAGATCATCGGCACCTGCATCCCGGCATGGATGCTTGCAGTCCTCGCCCACTTCGCTTACTACCTCCTGCGCGACCTCTGGCACGCCGCCGTCGCCAACTCCGAGATCGCCTCCGTCGGAGACCTATACACCTCCGCGCTCGTCGAAACCCGGGACCTCCTCGTTTCCGCCTCCCCCCCTTCCCCGGACTCCGCTGACGCACCCCGTGTTTCGGCGCTGCGGCGGCACCTCAAATCCCACGCTGCCGCGCTCGAACTCTACGCCGGCGAAGCCCGCGACGCGAGGCGCCGGTTCCTCGGCGTCGCCGTGGGATTCGGGTCGTTCAGGGGCCTGCTGGTGTCGCTGGCGACGGTGGTGTTCGCGGCGTGGGGGCTGATGAGGGGTTTCGGGGTCGCGGCGACGCTCGAGACCGTGTGTCCGGGCTGATATTGGGGTGAGCGGGGAACGGCGGACCCGGGCGTACCAGAGGACTTGGAGTAACCTATGCAGCGCAAAACGTGGGTTTCAGCTTTGGCTTGCATGATGTCATTGCGGAGCCAACCGTCTCTCCTGGCGGCAGTGGAGAACCTGTTTCAACCTGCGGCGGAGAATGAAGATATTCGGCAGCTCCTACAGCGGCCCTTTTTGTTCTTGGTCGAAATCGAGGCGGCCGTCGGCAGGGAGCTTTTCGGGCGGAGGGTCGCAACGGCCTACAACTAGACGACAGCAGCGAGTACATTTTGCAGCCCAAAGGCCAATACAACTTCCATCCACCCTCCTTCAAGTCAGATACTGCACTACAAATCTGCTGTCGGCCGGCTGCCCGTCCGCCGCGAAGCACCACACGTCGACGTACGCCCCGCCCCACCCAAAGATCGAGCACCTCCTCCCCTCGTCCCCGACCGCGTCGACATGCGGGCTGCCCGGTCGCACCTGATCCACCGGCAGGCCGTGGACGAAGCGGTAGCGCCCCACTCCGACCCGCGAGACCATGTTCCCCGTACCGGCGGGCTGGGAGCGCCACTGGAACGCCGACAGGGGCGGGTACGAGGCCTGCGAGCCGGGCCGCTCCGCCAGCGCGTAGGCATGGTTCATGGGAAACGCCGAGAGCGGCTGCCTCTCGGTCCAGATGAGCGAGAAGGGCGAGTCCCCGTCGTTGATCCGGTACCGGCACCGGACCTGCACGACAAGGGGGCTGCCGCCCCACCCGACCAGCGAGCAGCGGCTCTGACCGCCGCGCACAGCAGTCACCTTGGCCGTGCCGCGAACACCGTTGACGATGGCGGGGAAGGTGACGTTGTACCTGCCCTGCGCGATGCGTCGGACGGTCGCTGGCGGTCCGGGCGGGCCGGCCTGAACCGGGGGAGAGTAGGGCGCGGCCGCGGTGGGCAGGTTGGCCAGGACGTGCGCCCATCCGGGGGGCCGGCCGTCGGCGTTGGTGAACATGACGGTGAAGCGCGAGTCTTTCAGGTTGGCGGCCTTGTCGAAGCACTTGACCTTCACCCGCACAGCGGTGGCGAGGATCGTCCAGTCGTCCACGGTGCAAAAGTCGCCGTACCCGGGGCCGTAGGCCGATGCCGCGACGGCGCCGCGGAAGGGGCCGCCGCCGACGCGGGGGAACCGCACGTCGTAGCGGCCGTAGGCGGTGCGCGTGATCGAGGCGGACTCGGTGGGTGCGACCGAGTTCCACGCGAACCGGGCCTTTTGGGGCTGGTTGTACGGGGTCGAGGGGTCGGCGCACCACGCGTACGCGGCGCGGGTGACGGTGGCGGCCGAGGGGGCGGGCGCGGCGAGGAGCAGCGCGGCGGCGAGCGCGAGCAGCGCGGCGGCGGGACCGGGGCGGTGCATTGCTTCGGCTAGTTGACGCGCAGTGGTGGCAGAGCAGCACTTTTGTGTTTGGCGTTGCCGCATCGGGTGGGCCGGAATGACGAAATGCTGTGGCGGGACGAAGCGGAGCTGTGCTTTTGATCCGTCCGCCGAATCCCGCCCGCTCGCTCGCTCGCTTGCCACGTCCACAGGCCGAACAAATGACTCCACTAAGGTCTGGAGCGATATCTTCTGCCTTCCAGCTCTCACTGGCCGCGGAAGCGGCGTTGCTTATGCGCAAACGGCCGGCTTGGGGTCCTCCCGCGAGCATGCGGAACGGCTGCCAAGCCCCGACTGCCACCGCACGACCATCTGCGGCAAATGACGTCAACAGCTTGCGCAAGTGCCGGGCGCTAGACCGCGCACCACTGCTTGGCCGAATGTCGAAGCGCGCGAAGTGATCGCGGACGTGGGAAGCTTCGGGACCGGAGCTGCCGCATGAGGCGCGGATGGTGTCTCTGATGAAGTTTGGGCAGGATGCTTCCTGGTGGAGGACACGCCGCACAGTAGCGTTGACCGATAGATTGTTTCATGCGCGATGCTGTGGCAATGGCGGGCGAGCCTGTCCCAACTCATCCAGCATCCGACCCTGCCTCGCTCCCCGAACCTTCCTCGTCGGACCCAGTCTCCCCTCCCGATCCCCCGCCGCCGCTCCCGCCGTCCCACTCGGATCCGCTCTCGAAACCCTCCAGCGCCTCCTCCCACCATCCCCCGTCCCGCACGGGGATCTCAACCCGCGGCTGCGCCGCCCAGAACGCCTCCTCGGCCCTCGCGGCGCGCACCTGTTCCGCGTCGACCCAGGACCCCTCCATCGTGTCCCAATCCGGCTCGATGCGCAGCGCCGTCCGCGACGCGGCCGCGGCGGCCCGCACCGCGCCGAACGCGGCCGGGGAGAGGTCGAGCCGGCACCGCTCGAGGACCAGCTCCTCCAGCGCGGTCCAGCAGCCGTCCGCGAGGATGGCGGTGCGGTGCATGGCGAGCTCCAGGGAAGCGAGGCCCGGGAACGCGGCGAGCACGGCGCGGAGGTCGGCGCGGTTCGGGGATTCGGAGCGGAAGCACAGCCGTCTGGCGCGGGGGAAGGCCCCCGGGACGAGGGTCCAGAGGGCGGAATCCGACGCGGGGAGCTCGAGTTCGTCGAGCCGGGCGGCGACGTTGGGGAAGCGGCGGATGGCGCTCGGCCAGTCGAGCCAGCCGGGGGCGGTCCCGGGGGGCGGACCGTCGTCGACCGGGTCGAACAGCGAGAGCGCTTCGAATGTTGCGAGGCAGTCGAGGCGTTGCAGGAGGGGGAGGAAGTGCGCCGCCTTGGGATCCCCGGCCGGCCGTTCGGGATCGTAGATGCCGTTAATGGTTGCCCGTCGCAGCGCGGCGATGCTCTCGGCCGCGCCGAGGAACGACATAATTCCGGCCGTGCAGCTGGCGTAGATCGTGAGCTCTTCCAGCGAGGGGCCGACGCCGGCGAGGAGCGCGGCGAAGAACGGGTCCGCGCAGGACATCCCGACGGAGAGCTTCCTGACCATGCGCAGCTTCCCGAGCCCGAGTCCGTCCGCGAGGAGGCCGCGGAACTTGTCCAGGAAATCGCCCGGGCCGTCGCCCTGCTCGTCGACGAACTGCAGCGCGGTCGCGTCCCACCTCCGCCGGGGCTCGTCCGTCACATCCAGCTCCCTGACCAGGATCCCCATCCCGAGCTCCATCATGGTCCGACACGTGGAGAGCAGGTTGAGCAGCGACCGCCGCTGGAAGCTGCTCAGGAGCAGTTCTCCGAGAAGGAGCATGATGTCCGCGGGGAGCGCGGCGAACGGTTCGTCGGTCCACTCCTCGGCCGGGTCCGCGGCAGATGCATGTTCATCGGGCTGCGAGGCATCGGTTTCCTGTCGCACATCGGCGGCAGTGAGCTCTGCCATTGCGACAAACGCGCAAGCGTCGGTCTGTTTATCACCGTCCCCAACTGCCCGACCGAAAGGCTTCGCTTTTCAGTAGTGTACTCGTTTAGATTCGGCGTCAGGACCGAAGCGGAAGGATGCGCACGGTCTCCTTCACCGTTTCCGTGCCGCCGCCCTCGCACCCCGACTCGCTGGTCTGGGGCGACGACCCGGCCCGCGACCCAATCGACCTCGCGTGCCGGCTGGACCGCCGGGGAGGTCCTCGTCAGGGGATCGTTGTCCTGTGCCACGGCCTCCTGGACAACAAGGAGAAGCCGCTGGTGTCGGCGCTGAGGGAACGGCTGCCGTGCGATGTCGTCTCGTTCGACTTCAGGGGCATGGGGGGTTCCGGCGGGAGCACTTCGTTTGCCAATCACGGCTTGGACGCGGACGATATCCACCACGTGATCTCGCATGTGGAGGACCATTTCGGACCCGTCCTCTGCGTGGTGGCACACTCCGCTGGCGGCGCCGCCGGCTGCATCTGGGCGGCGCGGTATCCTCTGCAATCCGCGCGCGTCGGCCGACTCGTCACCGTTTCGGCGCTCTACTTTAACGGCGTGCCGCCGCCGGACGGCCACAGGAACCCGGATCCGCTGAAGCTGGCCAAGGGCAGCAGGCCGGAGCCGCCTTACCTGTTTGCGACCTACCGCCGCGGACCGCCAGGAGCGCGCAACGAAACAGTGGACGTCTTCGTGACCGAGCGCGCGCTACAGCTCCGGAACGAGGTGCTGCCCATGAGCCGGCACGTTCCCCGGTTCCCGCATTCGCTGTCAATGCTGGCGCTCATCGGCGGGGCGGACAGGCTGATTGTCGCGGAGCGGGACGTGCCGCTCTGGAAGGCCAGCTTTCCCGGGGCCGACATTACGGTGAAGGTGCTCGACGGGTGCGAACACAACTTCAGGGAGACGCGGGAGCAGGACGTTGCCGTTGCCGAGGTGTCGAGCTGGCTGGAAGCGCGATGGCCCGCGGAGCTGGAGACGGTAGGAGCATCCGCGGAAGCAAAGCTCTAGAGCTAGAAGCAACAAGGAAGGATGCCAATCACTTTGCGATTCCGAGAACCTTCCAGACGGTTTCGGTCGTCCGGAAGAAGGCTCCAACGTGAGGCACCACCCCGTCCGCCGCCGCTGCCGCTCCGTCCACCCCGTTGTTCAGGACCAGCAACGCCGCGTGCAGAACCCCCATGAACGCGTCGCTGATCGCTAGCGACGCCATGCCCGACGGCCCCTCCCCCTTGGCAACGAGGTACCAAATGGCGGAACCGGCGGCAGCGTGGACGGCGACGCTGGCCGCGAGGAACCGCGGATCGTCCCGCATCGCGTACTGCAGCGCACCGGCGGTGGCAAAAGCGATGCCGAGGAACTTTGTCGCCGCGGAGGTCGCAAAGACGGGTGCGGTCGATTCCAGCTTCAGTGCCTTGTTCTGCGCGTCCAACGCGCCGGAAACCAGGTCGCCGCGGCCGAGGAAGAGTGCCAAGCCACCTGCGATGTTGGAGAGCGCGGAGAACGCCCAGAGAAAGGTCGATGCCATTTCGGGCGGATTCCGGAGTTATGTTCTGGATGGGAGACGGGGGGCCGGATGAACTCGCCCTTATTCCGGCGGTCCGTTCCCTCTCATCCAATCACGCAATGAAGTACCCAGCGATTGCCGGCGCGAAGCAATTGCGCGCTAAGACCAACGGGATCGAGCTGGACTACCTCGAAGCCGGCCCGCCGGACGGCGAGCTCGTCGTCCTCCTGCACGGCTTCCCGGAATCGCTATGGTCGTGGAGGCACCAGGTCCCGGCCCTCGCCGCCGCCGGCTACCGCGTCGTCGCGCCGGACCAGCGCGGCTACGGCGGCTCCAGCAAGCCCCGCGAGGTGGACGCGTATTCCTCGGACCAGCTGCAGAAGGACGCGCTGGGGCTCGTGGACGCCGTGACCGGCAAGCCGGGCAGCAAGGCCGTCTTTGTCGGGCACGACTGGGGTGCGCTGCTGGTCTGGGATCTCGTCCGCGAGAACCCGGACCGCGTGAGGGCCGCCGTGGCGGTGTCGGTGCCGTACACGCCCTGGCCGGCCCCGCCGACCGCGGTCCTCAAGGCTATGGTGGGGGACAAATTCCATTACATCCGTAGGAGCACCGTCCAGCGTTGTGCCTGGCAGGGACCTCATTTCCTGCCGTCGCCAGTGTACTTCCAAACCGTCGGCCCCGCCGAAACCGAGATGGACGCCGACAAGTCGGACGTCCTGCGCAAGACCATCTGGGGGGTCAGCGGGGACATGCCCCGCGGACCAGCCTGGGGCACCCAGAACGACGTGCTGCTCGAGGGCGGCAAGCTCGCGGACACGATGCAGGGCATCCCGGACGGGCTGCCGCCGTTCGTCACCGAGGAGGACTTTGCGACGTGGAAGGCGGCGTACGACGAATCGGGATTCTTCGGGCCCGTGTCGTGGTGGGCGTTGCCGTGGCGCGTCCGTCGGCTGCGCGTGCTGATGCCGCTGCTTTTCAAGGTACCGCAACCTCGACCGCAACTACGAGCGCACGAAGTCGATCCCCGCCTCGGTCGTCAGCTTCCCGGTCTTCTTCATCGGCTCCGAAGCCGACATGGTGCTCGCCGGCAGGGCAACAGAGGAGGCCATGGACGCCGTGCACAAGGATCTCCCGGGGTACAAGGGGGCCAAGGTGCTTCCCAAGGCCGGGCACTGTGGGTGGAGGCGGCGGAGACCCGCATCTGTTCTGAACTGCAGGTGCCAGGGACGCAGCAGGAGATACCCGCCGAGTTCAACAGGGAGCTGTTGGCGTTCCTCAAGTCGCTGCCGCCGGCATCCGCGTAGTCTTTGGGTCGGAATGTGATAAAGCTTGGTTAGAACTCTGCGATGTGCGGCTACAAAAGCGTCGATCTGTTTACCCTTTCAAGACGCGTTCTAGTGCTTCGTCCACCGTCCCCGCGATGGACGACGAGGCCGCGCTCCGGCAGTGGGACGCCGGCTCGGTGTCGCACCCGCCGCCGCACGCGCTGCCCGCGGCGGCGCTCGTCCCGTTCCTCAACCCGCCGCCGCGTGGCCGCCCGCCGTTCGCGCCGGTCCCCGTCGCGCGCCTCGCCGCCGCCCGCGCGCGGTGGAGCGCCCCGCCCGGCGACGCCGCCGCCGTCGTCGACGAGTTCTACGCGGGGCTGGCGGCGCAGCGGGGAGCGGTGGGCGGGCAGGGCGACTTCGGCGAGGAGGAGGCGGCGGGGGGCGGCGACCAGACCGGCGGGTACGAGTGGGACGGCGAGGGCTGGGAGAAGGGGTACCTGGACGCGTGGTACGCCGTCGTGGGGGCGCACAACGCGGAGGTCAAGGCGCGGGGCAGCCTGGGCGGGGGGAACGGGACCGGGCTGCAGGCCGCCGGCAGGAACGACGCCCGCGGGAGGAGCAGGGACGCGCAGCGCGACCGGGACCGCGCGAGGCAGAGGAGCAGGGACCGCAGCGGGTCGCCGCAGCGGGGCGGGGGCGGGGGAGGCCGGGGGAGGATGCGCACCCCCTCGCGCTCCCGATCCCGTTCCTACTCGCGGTCACGATCGCGCTCCTACTCGCGGTCGCGATCCCGCTCCCGCTCCCGCTCGCGGCAGCGCTCGCGCGACCGCCGCCGCCCCCCCTCGCGGCGGCGCCGGCGCTCCCCCTCCCGCAGCCGCTCGCGCTCCCCGCCGCGCCGCAGGCAGCGCCGCTCCCGCTCGCGGACGCCGAGCAGGGACCGTGGGGGAAAGCGCCGCGCGAGGTCACGCTCCGGCTCCCCGCCGTACCGGCCGTCCTCGCGGTCCCCACCCCGCGGCGGGGGCAAACCGGCAATGGGCACGCAGCGGACCATCGCGCCGCGCCCCAACATGCCCGCTGCGCAGCCGGCGGCGGCGCAGCAGAAGCCAGCGGACCCGCTGGACGACATGGTGGAGAGGTTCAGGAAGCAGAAGAGCCAGCAGGTGCAGATGATGCTGGGGATGTACGGAAGGAGGCCCGGCGGGCCGGAGTGAGGCGCCGAGGCGGGACGGCGACGGTGTGCGGTGGGTTGGGTTCGGGAGGGGACGGACCTGAAGGGCGTTCCGTGCGGGATGACAAGGAAGATCGAATCGATTCTCTCTCCAAGATCGCCCGGTCTTGCCTGCCCTTTCACCCATCCTCGCCCTCCACGCCCTCCTTCTCCTGCACCAGCACCGGGAGCCCCAGCCTGCGCTGCATGCCCTCGACCGCGCTCCGGCCCGAGGCGTACCAGGCCGCGCTGCCCACCAGAAGCCGGCCGTCGCCCGGCCGTTGCTCGACCGGGCCGGGATCGGCGCGGAGAGGGGAGCCCGCCTGATCGCCCGGGTCCACCGGAGGCCCGCCTGCATCGTCCGAGCTGGCGGGCTCCTCGGCGATCTCGGGGTTCCTCGCCAGTTCGCACTTCCTCGAACCTCCTCTTCTTCGGGGGGAGGTGCTCGAGCGCCCTCGCTCGCGCTCGGCGGGTCTTGGGCGGGGAGATCGGTGCGCGGGCTTTCGCTGCGGTGCTCCACCTCGCGGCTCTCCGCCGGCAAACGATCGAGCCTCCGCTGCGCGAACTCAAGGCCCTGGACAGCTGCCTTGCGGAACCACTTTGCCGCAGCCACGAGATCCTGAGCGACGCCCTTGCCGTTCTTGTAGCACAATCCGAGGTTGTACTGCGCAACCGCGTGGCCCTGGTCAGCCGCCTTGCGGTACCATCGCGCCGCTTCGGCAAGATCCTGCGGTACGCCCTCGCCCTTCTCGCAGCGCACTCCGACCTCGAACTGCGCCTCCACGTGGCCCTGCTCGGCCGCTTTGCGAAGCTATTCCGCCGCCAAGACTGCGTCCCGGTCGACGCCGTCGCGGCCGACCGCGCAGCGCTTTCCGAGTTCGTACTGCGCCCACAGGTGACCCCGTTCAGCCATTATGCGGAGGTCCGTCACCTCGGTGAGGTGCGGATCGCAAGGATTGCGCGCGGTTTGTTTGGTCCTCGGCATCGCGACGCACGCGGCTTTGCCGTGCGTTCTGGATGTTGTGGTGGCTGACCGATGACGTGGCCGTGCCGCCTCCGGTCCCGCGTGCACGTCGGTCCGCGCATGCCCATCTCCAAATGCCAGGTCGCGGGCCACAGACAATGCGGACAGGAGGATCGAAGGCCGAAATCCTTCCGATAGGAGCCCAGGGCAATCGAGATCGATTCCGATGTATTCCTCCCGTCTAAGTCTGCGATCAAGACCACTGTCTGCAGATGTCCTTGTGCTCCTTCCACGCGGCCCGCTGGCAGTTAGTACCGCAGTACCGCGTGACCTTGCACCCGCCGCATCGCATGAGGCGCTCCGCCTGGGCGCCGCACCGGTCACATAGGTCACCGACTTCGCCGACGAAAAGCTCGTCGTCGTCGTCTATGGTGCGTCTTCGGGCGGCCGGGGTGCACCGGACTCAATCGCAATCTTCGAGCACCTGAGCTCAAGAGCACCGCTCTTCCTTTGTCGCCGCACGACGCAAAATGGCACACGTGCCAATGAATCTGAAGACGTCGTACAACGCCGCACCCAACCGAGCCGATCCATCCGTTGGCCGCACCTTGACCTCATCAGAAACTCCAATGAGTCAACCTTCAGTCCCGCACAGGCATTGGCATCCACCTTAGGCGCATGTTAGCCGGAAGAGCTGAATAAAGAATCAGATGCCCGCGCGGTTGGAGGCGAGGAGGAGTGTAAGTGGCAAGGGCTCACCAAGGATTTCTCCGCAGAAACGCTCGACTTCCACCGAACGTTCCAAACATCGCTCGGATCTCGCTCTCCGATTGAAAGCAACTACGTCTTGCTCCTATGGCCGACATGCTGGCTCCTCCGCCCTTTGCCGCTGCGATTCTCTCCGGCGCGCACGGCCGCGTGGTCCTCGACTCCCCCGGACCCGGCCCGCTCTTCTGGCCCAGTATCCTCGGAGTCGACCGGATTCTGGTCGCCGTCTCGGGGAGCGAAGCGCGGGCAGCAATGCTCTGCGGGATGGGGCTCGGCGGCGGCATGACAGGCACAATGGCCGCGATGCAGGGCGGAGCGTCGGCGGCCGTGGGGATCGATGTTGCGCGGGTGCTGGCCGCGGCAGTCGTCGGCGATCCCGGCCGCAACCCCAAAGGTGGCCTTTTGCTTGACGCCGTGGCGCTCGAAAAGGTCGCAGTCGAGTACAAGCGCCCTGCGGCGATCCCGGCGTGGCTGGACGTGAGAGCCTCTGCTACGAAGGCGCCCGACGGGACCGTTTCGTGCCGGTCGGCGCTCTGGGACCCCAAAAGGGAAAAGGAACTCGTCGTCGTTACCACCGGCTGGATTTCTCGTGAGGCCAGCGCCGGGGACAGCCCGGTCGCCGCTGAGGTCGCCAATGGAGCCGAAAAGGAGCTACCGGCCGCCCTGCAAGCCCTAGTCGATGCCCACGGCGACGCCGGGAACATTGCAATCACCGATCGTGCCTTTTTGGAATTCTTTGAGGCTGGGCGCCCGGTCGTGATTTCGCATCTCGGGCCTCCCGACGACCCGCGGACGCACGCCTTGCCCCCCAGCTTCAGCCGCTCCCAGTTCATCTGGGTCTCACGCAAAGAAGGGAGGCTGTATAGCCTGTGCTTCTCCGTCTCCTGGCCCAAGGGGCTGGAATCTTGGTACGAGGTTCCGCGGAAGGGCGAGGAGCTCCTCTCCGCCGGAGGAAGCGTGCACCCCGCGATCCCCTTCACCATTGTGGAGTGGGTGCACTAGATCGGCATATCGCAGTCGCCGCTCTGACCTTCGACGTCTCTCTGCAGCCTCGCCCTAACCGGCCTCTCTTTTTCGTTTTCGAAGAAGGTGACTGCCACGTCGACGCTCTCGGTTTCGACCACCCCGGAAGGCCGCCGATTCTTGGGCGGATGGACCCGCACCACGGGGAAGGTCATCCATGCTACCGAAAAGAGGGTACGAATCACGGGGGAGGTCGCGGACGAGGCGGGACGCTTGCTGATGACGGCGGACGGGGAATTCGCGGCGATCGGGCCCCTTTCCATGCTGTGATCTCAATCCGAACCGCTGCCGCCCGCACGGGCTACCTAGAACGTGCTTCAGGTTCCTGGTGAACTGCTGCTAGGAGAGAACGTGTCGGGCTTATTTTGGCGGCGAACCCCGAGGCGTCGGCAGAAGTTGACCGCTTGCGCGCCCAGGCTTAGTGTTCTATGCCAAGTCGTGGAATGCTACAACAGTTAAGGCCTTATATCGAGCTGGATTCGAGACATGGCCATCGGATCGACTGCTCCAGGGTGACGTGTTTGCATGTTTACGGTCCTCCGTGCGCGTCACTCATAGTTGCGCGCCTTTGCTGCCCCAACGACCTTGACACGGGCATCGCCCTAGCTTTTCGCGACCGTAACGGCGATGGCGCACTCGTGCGGCGGCTCGTGCGGCCACGCCCACGGCCCGCCGGCGCGCAACCCGGGCCTCGCGCCCATCGCCCTGTCCACGCCGGCGGGCTCGCCGTGGGCGGGCTTCGACGCCGCGGCCTTCGCGGACCACGTGTGCGCGCTGCTGGACGGCACCGCGGCCCTGCGCGAGGCGTACTTCGTGCCCGGCTGCCCGGCCGACGCGGCGGAGCTGTACGCGGTTGCGGCGCGGTATCGCCGCTCGTTGGACCTGTCCAGGTACCTCGTCGTATTCCTCTCGCCGATGGCCATGGTCGAGAAGTACAGGAGCGATTGGAAGGGCAGGAGCCCGGAGGAGTACGAGGCCGCGCGGCGGACCCTGGCCGGCTTCCTCCCGGACGGGCGCGCGGCGCCGGAGGAGGCGCTGCCCGAGGCCACGTTCCACGAGCTGGCGCTGGCGCTCCACCGCAGGACGTACCACCACATCAGGCTGGCACTCATGGAGTGGGCGGACCAGGAGCGTCGCAAGGCGTGGGGCCTCGAGGAGCTCGACATGGAGGGCGCGCCCGCCTGGGACGCCCTCGCGTGGGACCGGTACGAGCGGTGGAAGGGCGCATACTGGCCCCTCTTCTACGCTGCCGCCCAAATACTGAACATGCTGACCACGGCCGCGCCCGTGCGCCGCCGGGTGGCTCAAGACATCGAGCTGCTCGACAGGATCGCCGTCGGCATGCTTCTCATGCCCGAATTCTACCTTTTCGCGCGGTTCCCCCGAGGACCCCCACCCGCCTTCTTCCCGCCCCGCTCCCGCGCCGACCTCGCCAGCCGGGGCTTGTGGGAGTTTGTCAACTTTCTCCCGCTCCTGCCCAACATCTTCGTTGTCCATCCCGGCCCGTGGCGCCGGCACACCCGCGCGCTCCTCCGCGCCGGCCGCTTCGCCCCCGGCGCTTTCCTGTGCGACGCCATCGGATCGTTCCTCCGCGCCCCGGAGCTCGATGCCTTGCCCGAGCTGCACGACGAGGTGCACCAGATGAACCACACGCTTGCCATGATGAGGGACGGGCTGCGTATCGGGAGGAGGGAAGAGATGACGGACTACGAGCGGGACTGGAAGGACGCGGCGCGCGGGCTGGGCGCCATCTCGGACACGTGCGACAAGTGCGGCAGGGTCCCCGAAGAGGGACAGAAGTTCAAGAAGTGCGCGAGGTGCAAGGCGGCCTGGTACTGCGGGCCCGAGTGCCAGCGCGAGGCGTGGAAGGCGTGGCACAAGGAGGTCTGCGTCGAGGTCGCGGACGGCGCCGGGGAGGGGGCGTCGGCGGCATGACCGGAATCGTTGTGATTGTTTCGTAGAGTGTCGGTTGTTCTGAATCCTCTTGATTTATATCTCATCGTGCTTTAGTCAATTGCGCTACGCCCCGGCTTGCTGCGCAACCAGCCCCGTCCGCTCGCAGATCGCCCTCTGCACCTCGGCCGCCCTCCTCACCACCTCGCCCGGATTCAAATTCACCATCCTCCCCGCCATCTTGAGCACTCTCCCGTCAACCACCACCGTGTCCACGTTCGCCGGCGCCGCGTGCTGCACGAGCTGGAACGCCGGGTCCGCGCCGGGCGCCGGGATCATGTTGGGGTCGCCGGTGCGCACGAGGATCAGGTCGGCGCGCTTGCCCGGCGTGAGGGAGCCGGTGATCGCGCCGAGGCCGAGCACTTTGGCGCCGTTGAGCGTGCCCAGCTCGAGGATCTTGCGGGGCGGGAACAGCGGCACCGGCGGGCCGGCGCCGAAGAGGTCCTCCGCGACCACGCGGTCGAACGACGCACCCGGGCCGCGCTGCGCGACGCGGGCGGCGTTGCAGAGGATGCGTACCGAGGCGAAAGGGTCGGCGGGGGTCTGCGCGGTCACGTCGACCGAGAAGGAGATGTCCTCGAAGGGCACTCCGGCCTCGAGAAGCTGCTGCAGCGGGGGGTAGCCGGCGCCGATGAGCGGGTCCGTGGCGGGGCAGAGGGAGACCTTCATCCCCGATTGGGCGACGTGCCGAAGCTGCTCGGGCGGAGCGCCGGCGCCGTGCGTGAAGAGGCAGTCGGGGCCCACGAGCTCGGGGTGCTTGGAGTAGTCCGCGTGCAGGCCGATCGTGGGCAGGCCGAGCTCGCGGGAGGCTTTGATTTCGTCGGCCAGGGCGGCGCCGTTGTGGATCGCAAGGCCCAAGGTGAGCCTGCCGTCCCCGTGCTCGGCCTCCCATTCTTTCGCGCGCCTCAGGTCGTCAACCGTCAGCGGCTTCTGCACCAGCGGGAACGAATCGCAGTAGCCGAAGCGCGCCCGCAGGCCCGAATCCACCAGGGCGCGCATCTCGGCCTCGGCGTCGGCAAAGTCCTTGAGCGAACTCGTCCAATTATGCACCGTCGTTATCCCGGCACTGACCGCCTCGAGCGCGGCGTAGCGCACGGCGTCGTAGTGGTCCTGGGCCGTGAACGCGCCCGCCGTGCGGCCCGTCATGGCGAAGTAGCCTTTCGCGTCATGCGTCAGGCCGCGGAGGACGCCGTTCCACATGTGCCAATGGGTTTCGACGAAGCCCGGCATCGCGATCATGTCGGTGCCGTCGATCACCTCGGCTCCCGCGGCGTCCAGCATGCCCGTGGGGCCGACGGCCGCGATGCGCCCGTCACGGATCAGCACGTCGCCGGCGGGGAAACCGCCAAGCGACGCGTCCATCGTGAGAGTGTGAGCGCCCTTGATCAGGAGGTCCTGCCGTGGCATGGCTCCGGGGGTGCGAGCGGCCGCCATCGCGGAGAATGTGAAGTGGAAGACACCGTGAGCGGGAGGCAAGGTTGGGGCGAGGCGGGTGAGGAACCGGTCCGTGCGCATTCCCCCTCGCCTACTGCTCCCCTGGGCACTAGCCAGTTGAATGCATGGGCAAGAAGATGCTGGGACGCCGATGAATGGAGCTTGGCCCCACGCGTCACCGGCGGATGTGTCTCAAGCTCATGTCTTGTTTCGGCGGCCCTCTGGCGCGGTAATGAAGCCTACGCGGCGCGTAGCCCGGTCGATGATTTCAGTTTCGCACCACGACGAGCAGAGAAGGCAGGCTGCTTCCGATTTCCGAACATTCTTGGGGATTGTGCGCGGGTGAATGGTGTGAAGCCTTGCAAGCCGACCGATGACTTTCACCTGCCGCACCGGACACGCGTCGCACGGCACTCCGCGTCCACCGCGTCTTCCGGCCACTTCCGCGCCACGACAGCTGCCAAGGTGATGCGCTCCGACGGTGCCGACGCGTGGCGCTCCGGGGCCGCGGCCGGCGACCTCTTCGCGTGCGAAGCCGCGTGGCTCGCGTCGGCGTCTCCCCGCCGCGACAGCTCCCGCTCCGGCCGCCGGCGCGTCGCTCTCGGCGCGGTCTCAGGAAGGAGCCTGCCGCCCGCGTGTGACGGCCCGCGCCCGACCGCCTGCGCCTTCGCCTTCCGCGCTGCCGTCCCGCCGCCGAACCCCGTCCGCGAACCGCGCCCCGCGTCGCCGACCGCCCGCCGCATCCTCGCGCGCTACGCTCTTGGAAGCGATCTCGGCTCCGACGAAGACGGCCGTGCACGTCTTGCCGCCCTCGCGCTGCTGCACGACCAGCCTGTCGCTCTGCTCTCCGCCCTTCGCACGCTCGACGGGAACTTCCTCTGCCCGGACCCCGACAAACCACGCAGGGTGGACTGGCACCCCGGCCTGGACCCCGGCAGCTACCCCTCGACGCTTTCGGTCGCGCTCGTCGCCGCCGCCGTCGACGCGCCCGCGTGCTTCATCGCGCTCCCCGGCTCGGCGGCGGCAGACGTGCCGATCGGCGACGTTCTGCGCACTGCGGTCGAGAACTTTTCCGTCGGCGTCGTCGGGGTGCTCGTCTCGCTCGCGGGGAGGCCGGGCTGCATGGCCGCGGAGGAGCTTGCTGGGCCCTGGAGGGACTCGGTGGCGGGGGTGCTGGACAAGGCTGAGGACAGGCGAAAGCTGGTCGACAGGGCGTGGAAAGGGGAGCTGGAGCTCAGGAAGCTGCACGGGAAGGAGGGAGAGCTGCCGGCCGAGTGGGAGGCGAGGATCGCCGAGACGATGGGGCTTCTCAAGGTGACGTGCGCTGACGTGCGCCTTCCGCTCGACGACTTACCATCCCCCCACCGCACAGGCCGCCTTCCTCCGCATCGAATCCGCTTACCCCACCCTCGCGGACCTGTACACGCTCGACGGCCCGCACTCTCACCCTGTCCTGTACCCGCCGCGCCTCCCCAACGCCCCGGTCGTCTCGTCGCTCCTCTCCTCCGAGCTGTCGCACGCCGTGCTGCCCTGCCACGCGGAGCACGCGTTCCCGGGACTGCTCATTGCCCCGGCGATGCCCTCGACCGCGTGCGCCGCGCTCGTCCGCATGCTCTCTTCGTTGCCGCGCGCATCCGCCGCCGAAATGCTGCCGCCCTACCTCCCGCAGCTCCTCTCGCGTTGCCGCTCCCCCAAGGTGATGCGTTTCCTGGTCAAAGAAGGCATGCTCCCCCCCTCGGGCTGCGTTGCGATGTTCCTCGCGGGGGAACCGCCCGATGGGAGCGGACTGCGCGCGCTCAAGGTGCTCCTGGACCACGCCGCGCGCCGCTCCCCTCTTTCGCTCGTCGGGCTGCACGGACGCTACGTTGCCCGCCTCTCCCGGCGCGGCGATCGGGGAGCAGGAGGGGCGGGGAAGCTGCTCGCGGTGTACGACCCCGTCGCGCAGGGCGAGGACGGCGAGGCGGGGAGGGCGTGGAGGGGGTGGTTGCGCACGGGAGGATTGGGCGGGCTGCCGGAGGAGGTGGGGTGGGAGGTGGCGCTGCTGAGCTGGGGGGCGTGATCGGGCGGCGGAGGCGGGACGGGTCGGTGATCGGAGGCAGGAACGGGCAGGGGACGGTTGTGCGATACCCGGATACAACGAAGTGCTTGTCGCGTTGGTGGAAGGGGGTGACGTCCTGCGTGCCGGCTCAGAGGCGGGCCCTCCGCGGCCAGTGAGGGGCGTGCGAATCCAACTCGAACACAACGGCTTCTCCGTGACTCCACCGCCAAAATGGCCCACCACGCCGCCGAACAGGGCACTCCCGCCACCGAAGCGCAGCCGGAGCCCGGCGTTGCGTCGTCGCCGGGCGCGGCCGCCTCAAACGCGCAAACCGGGCAGAGCCCCCTTTTCCTCCCGGAGCTGCTCCTCCACGTCGCCTCGGTCCTCCCCGCCGGTTCGCGCAGCCTCCTCGAGCTGATGCTCGCGTGCCGCGAGTTCCACCGCGCGCTGCTTCCGCACCTCATGTCCCGGTTCTCGGGGAAGTGGCTGCCGCATCGAGGAGTTCGTGGGGGCGCTGGAGCGGAGCGACAGCCTGCGGTTCGTGAAAGACCTGGACCTGAGAGGTTCCTGCACGAATGGGGAGCGCATGCCAGACGGTTTCAATGGCCGGGTCCTTCTGCCGTGCAGCGGACCGGAGGCTGCGCTCGTGAGGCTGTCCCTGATCCTGGACAACGAAACGGACGCGCAGATCTTTCTGGACGCAGCTTTCCCGCACCTGGAATATCTGGATCTCAAACTCGCTGTGATGCCGCCGGAGCCGCCCGCCTTTCGCTTCCCGCCTTGCCCGAAGCTGCGCCGGCTCGTGATACAGACGGCCTACGATGATCAGTTCTTCGCTTCCATAGAAGCTGCCTACCCTGCTCTCGTGGAAGCGCATTTGGACGTGGCTTTTCGTTTGGGCAGCCACAACGCGTGGTTTTCCATGTGGTTGCTGGCCAGAACCTCGACATTTACGAGCTACCACCCGTTCAAGCTCGCCCATCTCGCAAACGTCCCGCAATTCGCGCCCAAAACTCTCAAACTCAGGATGCCCAAACTCACGGTGGCTGCACCTGCCGTCTCGCGGTGCAGCAGCGTGGATCCGACGATTCGGACGGTGGCAGCGAAGCATCCGATCTCGAAAGCGAAGGAGCACACTCCGGCAGCGAAGCTGGGCCTGGAGAAGATGAATAGGAGAAGACCGGGCGAATAGACCTCGATCCGCCACCTTAGTTCACATCTGAGGTCTGCACCCTGCGCATCTCCTTCGTCGCATCGTAGCCCTTGCTCTTCAATGTTTCCGTCACCCATGCCCGATCCCACGTTCCCTCATCAATCGCCGTCTGCGTCATTCCCTCCTTCTCGTGGAGCCTCTCTGCGGCTTCCACAACCGCCTCGGCCTCCTCGCGCGGCACAACCACCAAGCCGTCCAAATCCGCGACGAGGAGATCCCCCGGCATCACCACCAAACCCCCGCAGCACACCGGCACCCCGATCTCCCCCGGCCCGTCCTTGAACGGCCCCGCCGGGGTCGCCGCGCGCGCCCAAACACCAATGTCCAGCGTCCGCAGCGTGTCGACGTCGCGCACCGCCCCGTCGATCACGAAACCCGCGATCCCTCTCGACGCGGCGTACGACGCCATGAGCTCCCCGATCAGCGCTACCGTCACGTCCCCCGCGCCGTCGACCACCAGAATGTCCCCCGGCTCCGCGAGGTCCAGCGCGCGATGGAGGAGCAAATTGTCCCCCGCGCGCACCCGAACCGTCAGCGCGGGCCCCGAGATGGACGCGCGGCCGCCATAGCGATGGAATGGCACGCGGGCGGATTGCATGCGCGACATGGCGTCCCCCAGGTTTGCCGCGGGGAGGCGCGACGCGCGGGCAGCGATCTCCGCGGGGGCGCGTGGGAAGTGCGCGACGATGCGGGTGCCGACGACCATCGCTCGCTCCGGCCAGCGAAGCTGATCTCGGAGCCGATGAATAGGAAAAGGACAGCGCGAGTCGACCTGCCCGGGAGACGTCCAGGATGTGCTTTGGCCGCGTCGATCACTCGGCTGGCTGGAGCCGGAGGCAGCAAGAGTTGGCACGCGCTCCGTGAGGTCCGTCAGGTCCGTGAGGCCTCGGGATACGCCACGTCGCGTCCCGTCGTTGCTACGGAAGCCATCTTTCGGCAGTCCACGCCGGAGCGGGCGAGAATATGCCTCCCCCGGAGGCCACCGCGCTGTCGGCCGCGGAATGGCTCGTGCTCTTCCCCGGCGGCAGGACAAAGGCGCCCTCCCGCCCGCTCGCCGACCTTCCCCAGGCTGCGCGACGAGGATCCGCTGACGGCGAAGCTCGTCGCCGAAACCTTTGCTTCCGCCGGCCTGCGCTCCATGGCCCGCCTGGTGCGCTTCCATGAGCTGGTGCCTTTCGTCCGGATGTAGTTTCGGCTGCTGCACCTCGTGCTGTGGGGTGTCGTGCCGGCTCTGGTCTGGACGGGTCTTTACGCAACGGAGAACCCATATAGCCAGCGGGCCACCGCGGCCGGTCTTGTCGTCGCCCTGCTGGTAACATGTGAGCCGTCGATCTACGCCCTCTGGGATTATCTGGCGAAGTTTGGACTCCAAAAGCCAGCTTCTGCCATCCCTTACGACACATTGGCTCCCGGAGCCATGGTCAGGTGGCTGCAGCTCTGCAATCGTTGCGGCAGTTCGGCACAGAAGAGCGAGACCTCGGTGCTACTTCTGCACGACGAGGACGATGCCATGTGCTCGTGCCCGCGCGAGGATTGCGCCGGCGGACAGCTGACGCGGGACTCGTTTCTTCGTTTCATTGACTTTGTCAGCGACATGCTCCGTACGTCAATCGTGCTTCCGCTATTGCTGTGGACTCCGATGGTCTCCCTCGCAAACGAGGGTTTCTGGACCTCGTGGTGCGTGACTGGGTTCGTCGCTGCCCTCATTTGGCTCGTCGTGGTTTGCCCTTTCGCCCTTCATCGCGAGAGATTGCCGTTCACACTGGGGCCAGCGCGAACTTCTTGCGGCGGAACCTTCACCGGGCGCTCTCTTCGTCTCTGCGCTCCTTCCTACGGCGCTACCGGGATTTTCTCTCTCAAGGCACCGGCACGAATCCTGCAGCGGTTTCCTCGGTCGAGCTGCACCCGCGCATTCTTGCCTTGCTGGCGCAAGCTTGGGCCGCCCCGCTTGCCTACTTGGACATCATCCGCCGGCACATTGTCACGACCATAGCCGCCAACCTCATTGCCTTCGTCGTGAACCTCGCAGTCGGACCCTGCATTGCGGCCTACCAGATCGCCGACGTCGCCGGCCTCATTCTCCTCGTTGCGCGGGATCTCCTGACCCTCGCGGCGTACAACGCCCAGGTGGAGGACGTGGCCAATCTCTGCACCGCCGCCGCCACCGCTTCCCGCAACCTACTGGCGGAATCTGCGGGCAACTCGCCCGATCCGGCGGCCTTTGCCGCCCTCCGTGCGCATGCGGACCTGCTCTCGGATGCCGCGGCGTCGGCGCTGGGGCAGCGGGTCAAGTTCCTGGGGCAGCCGATCGGGTTCGGGACCGCGAGGGGGCTGGCCATCACGGGGATCACGGTCATGTTCGCAGCGGTGGGGGCGATGAGGGGATTCGGGGTGCGCATCGTGCTCGAGACGGTCTGCGTCCCCGGGTGAAGGTGATTGGCGGGCTTGGTCAAGGAGGGCTGCATGTCAGCATCCTTTCAAGGCAAATCACAATTCAAGCAGGATCGGACCGTTTTTCCGGTCCGTAGCGCGATGTTAGCACCGCCACCTGCGAATATGCGAGTGATGTGGCGCCGGCTCATTCCGGCTCATTACGGTTGTTCCTAGAGGACCCCGCCCGCCCGACGACTCCGCCTCACGAATCCCAAGCCCCGACGGTATCCCACGGGCGACACATTCGACGCTGGGAATCCCGTCCTTGCTCCAGCGATTCTACTTTGTCGCCGACTCCGCCGCTCCTCTTTTGCCCCTCGCGACCGGAGCCGCCAGAATGTCGGCCGCTGGGACCCTCTCGGTCCCAATCCCCCCCACGCCCCCGTACCTCCTCATGGCCGCCGTCTCCCTCCTCGTCGGCTCCGTCTTCCTCGTCGCCGTGCTCGCGCTGCAGTTCCCGAACCGCGCCATCTTCACGCGGAAGCGGACCGACGTGCCCCTCGTCAAGGGCGGGAAGCCCCTCATTGGCAACCTCTACGGCGGCCTGGAGCACCACGGGCGCCGGCTGGAGCGGGAGTTGGAGCAGGTCAAGGAGTACGGCATCGTCAGGAGGGCGACGGCGTGGCCAATCTTCAGGAAACCGGTCGACGCGCTCATCACGCACCACCCGCAGGACGTCCGTGGGTGTTTTTGGGCGGTGTTTGCTCCTCCGTGTTCTCATTGACCCTGCCATTCGCAGAATTCGTGCTCTCGGACCCTTACCTGTTCATCAAGGATCACGGAAGCGACCCGACCTTCAAGGACATGCTCGGCGACGGAATCTTCATCTCTGACGGCCACGCTTGGGCCTCCAGCCGCAAGATCGCCTCCAAGCTGTTCACGGTCAAGTCCTTCCGCGACGTCTTCAGCCGCGACTTTGTCGAGGAGTGCGACCACCTCTCGGCGCACCTGCGCAAGGCGGCCGACCAGGGCGCCGTCGTCGATCTGCAGGAGCTCCTGCTGAGGTGTACTCTGGACTCTTTCACGCGGTTGGCGTTGGGGAAGGACCCGGCCTGCTTGAGCGGGGAGGGCAAGGTCGTCGACGGACGGTGAGCTGATCGCCCTGCCGTGGCAGTTACGGCCAAGCTGATCCTCTTGTCGTTGCAGGTACACCCTTCCGCCCAGCGAGTTCATGACCATGTTCGATCTATTCGTGCTCCTGTGCTCGGTCAGGACCATCGACCCCCTCTGGCGCTTCAGCGAAGTCTTCAACGGCCGCGGCCGGATGATCGCCGAGTGCAAGCGCGTCGTCCACGGCTTCGCCTCGGAGGTGATCGCCGAGAAGCGCCGCGCCAACGCCGCCAAGGCGGACCGCGAAAAAGCCGCAGACGACCGCTTCGACCTGCTTGACCACTTCATGCAGAGCCGCAACGACGACGGCTCGGACCTCACGGACGACCAGCTGCGCGACGCCGTGTCCAACTTCCTCCTCGCGGGCAGGGACACCACCGCGCAGACCCTGAGCTGGTGCTTCTGGGAGATCGCGCAGCGGCCCGAGGTGGCGGAGAAGCTGCGAGAGGAGGCGCTGCGCGTGCTCGGGCCCGACGGACCGACGACCTACGAAAGCCTGAAGGATCTGCAGTACACGTACTGCGTGTTCCAGGAGGTGCTGCGGCTGCACAGCAACGTGCCCTCGATGGGCAAGATCGCCACCGCGGACACTGTCCTCCCCGGTACCGGGACGAAGGTCTATGCGGGGCAGGAGGTGAACTACTCGACCTTCGCCATGGGCTACCTGCCCGAGGTCTGGGGCCCCGACGCCGCCGAGTTCCGCCCGGAGAGGTGGATGCTCCCCGGCGGCGGCGTCATGAAGCAAAATACGGTCAAGCACCCCGTATTCAACAGCGGTCCCCGGCTGTGCCTCGGGATGAACTTTGCGCAGCAGGAGGCGACTGGTGAGCGGCGCTCTGTTCCACTGCCGCTGCGCATGATTGCTGACCCATTCGCAGTCTTCCTTTCCACGCTCATCCGGAGGTTCAAGTTCACGCTTGTCAACGAGGACGACCCCGAAAAGTGGGGGGCGTGGAACCCGGATCCGGCCAAGCGGCAAGGCCGGTACACGGAGGCCATCACGCTGGGCCTTCGGAAAGGCGTCGACTTTGCCCTGACCCCTCTGATGTGAGGATCGGCGATGGGCTTATTGGACAGAACCGCTGCGGGCGGGCTCGGGCGATCGGCGGAATGGCAGCCCGTGCGGGGCCGCCAGAAAAAGCAAATACATCGCATCCACTTGCTTTGCTGCTTGATCGTGTCCGTCGAGTACTTGCCCGGGACTTTCGTGCGTGCTGATTCTCCCCCTCTGTGCCGGGGCGACATTCGCATGCGCTCCCGGAACGAGTTTTCCTTCACCGCACAACCCACCACCGCCCGCTCCCCCGGGCCGTCCTCCGCCGCTCCGCCGCCGCCTCGCTCGCGCGCGCCACCGGTCCCGCCGTCCGCCGCCGCGCTCCGCAGCCGCCCCGCCGCACCGCGCCCCGTGAGTGCCGCCGCCGGCCGGCCGCCCGCCGAAAGCGGGATCCGCGCCTCGGCCGCCGTCTCCGCGCTGCGACGACGATTCTAACAAGCGCCGCCTCGCCCATCCCGCCCCCCGTCGCCCGCTGCCGTGTGTTGTGCCGGTGCTTCCCCGCCGCCGCCCTCCCGCCCCGCTGCCCGCCCGCCGCGCACCGCGCCGGAACGCATTTCGCGCCGACCATCGCGCCTGGCCGCTGTTTTCATCGCGCCGCGCCGGCACGGCCCACAGGTGCGCCTTATCAGACGACTAGCCTGCTTTGAACGACCCGTGCGCCGGGGCGTTCAAAGTATGAATAGTCGCCTTTGATTTCGACTCCGAAACTCGCAGTTTTGCCTACTCCAGCCAGGTGCGTTGGGCGGTGCCGTGTGGTTGCGCAAGCGAGGACTGACCGAGCCGTCCACCTCACCAGCTCGTATGCCTTCTCCGCTCACCTCGGACTATTCTTTTCCTTACGACAGTGTAAAGGACATCCTCTACCGGTGCGGCGATGCGCAGGGCTTTGCTGAAGGCCTCGCTAACCTCTTTCTTGCGCAGCGTACACTTCGCGGACCACTACAGGTGACAAGCCCAAAGGCAGACCCCTTTGCGCTTGCCAGCGACAGACCACAGCTTTTGGCTGTGCACCGAACCCCGAAGGAACCACCTTAACCCGACCGGCCGTCGGCTGAAACCGACGTAAAGCCACCACCGAACACTCCTCGCCGCATTCGATCCCCCGGTCACCGAGGGATACCGAATGCTGGTGAAAGTCCCTCCCTTCCAGCCTTCGGGCCCTCCCAGCGATGTCGTTGTGAACGACGCCTCCGCGGCCGCTGATGCGGCCGACTCCCACGCCCCCAACTACGTCACGGCGTCGAGCTCCGGCTTTGAGGGGCCCGAGAAGCTCCTCGAGCTGTGGTTCTACCCCAACGCCGAAGACTGCGGCTACGACCCCACGGACCCGACCAGCACGCACACCCATGGCGACTGCGGCCTGCGCAAGGTCGCGCGCCCCGTCTGGGAGGACATGCTGGACCTCGTGCACTGCAAGGTCCTCAGCGTCATCTCGAACGAGCACATGGACGCGTACCTGCTCTCGGAATCCTCCATGTTCGTGCACTCGCACAAGCTGATCCTCAAGACGTGCGGGACGACGACGCTGCTGCACGCCATCCCGCGCATCCTCGAGATCGCGCACAAGATGTGCGGGCTCACCTACGTCGACTCGTGTTTCTACTCGCGCAAGAGCTTCATGTTCCCGGACAAGCAGACGTGGCCGCACGGCTCGTGGGCCGACGAGGTCAAGTACCTGGACCTCATCTTCAACCGCGGCCACTTCCACACCTCGGCCTACATCGTCGGCAAGACCAACGACGACCACTGGAACCTCTACATCGCCACGCCCAAGTACTCCAAGGAGGACGAGGGCCGCACGCCCGAGGAGATCATGGACCTCGACGACGAGGAGGAGGAAAAGATCGACGCCGAGATGGACCGCATGTACCAGGACGACATCACGCTCGAGGTGCTCATGACGGATCTGAACCCCGAGAAGATGAAGATGTTCTACAGCAAGGGCGAGGGCGACGACGGGCCCAGGGTCTACGTGGGTGTTTCCCTCTCGCATGGTCGCTGACCGAATGCTTACTTTGCATGCGCAGCACGAGACGGGCATGGACGAGATCTACCCGCACTCGGTGGTCGACAGCTTCCTCTTCGACCCATGCGGCTTCTCGCTCAACGGCATGCTCGGCCCGTACTACTGGACCGTGCACGTGACACCCGAGGACCACTGCTCGTACGCCTCGCTCGAGTCCAACATCCCCATCACGGCCATCGGCAAGGCGCCCGACTCGGAGCACGACCTGTACGGGTCGTACGAGGAGGTCGTGCGCAAGGTCGTCGAGGTCTTCGAGCCGGGCAAGTTCACGTGCACGCTCTTCAGCCGCAAGCCCGACGAGCTCACGCGCGAGGAGTCCGACTCGGAGTCGGTGCAGTCGACCAACAGCGGCGGGTCCGGCGGCGGCACGCCCGTCATCACCGGCACCGTCACCCCGGCGTCGCAGGCCACCGTCGGCGGCAAGCCCGAGCGCGCCCTGTCGCCGGCCCGCAGCCGCGCCAGCAGCGCCGGTTCCAACGCGCGTTCGGTGCTCTCCCTCGACCCCATCATCGCGCAGGAGCACGCTCGCATGCTGCTGTCGTCCAAGACGGTCGTGGAAGGCTTCAGGCGCCGCGACCGGATCGTATTCGACCTCGGCCGGTGGGACCTGGTGTTCTCGCAGTTTGCGCTGGGCAAGAAGCATCTCGCGGCGCGCAAGCCCATCGCGAACGGCACGGCCAACGGGCTCAAGGTCCCCGGGGACAAGGACGGCGACGGGATCCCCGATCGCAAGAAGTGACTTTGACATTCCTGCACTTTTGTGCACCTTTGGTGGAGGGGGGATTCGCGGCCTCAGCCGCGGATGTGGAGAGGGAAGCACGGATATTCTCTCGCGGCGCGCGCGTATGCGCCGTTTCAGTGATATGGGTCTTGTACGGGTGAGGGCAGGGTGCCCCGCGGTTCAAAGCCGCCAAAAATACAAGAGAGTGACAAAGGCTACAGAAATCGAGCTCCAAGAAGGCGTCCGTGCGTGCGCCGAGGCGAGCTTGCGCCGGCCGTCGGCCTCGCTCCACGATTCGATGGTGAAGAGCTGCCCGACCGCCTCGACCAGCTCCTCTTCGGTCCGATCGCCCCGCTGCGCCGTCCCCACGAACGCTGCCTGCCGGCCCCAGATCCTCACCGCGTACCTCGAGCTGCTGGGCAGCCCGCTGGGCACCTTCCAGGCCGCCTCCAGCCTGGTGTTTTCGACGCCGGCCTCGATCGTCGCCACAAGGGTGGATGCGAGATCGTAGCAATGCAGCTCGACGGTGTAAGACTCCAGCACGGCGTTTCTCACGGTCCATTCCACGCTCGCGGGGAGGGATTTGGTCCATTTGTCTTCGGAAGATGGACCGCGGATGAGGATGAGGGGGTTCCGGAAAGAGGCCGAGGGCCAGGGGTTCGCGGTGCACGCCCAGAGGAGGCGGGAGGTGCCGTCGGCGGGCGATCCGTCACGGCGATGTAGAGGAAAGCCCCAGATGCGGAGAAAGTGGAAGGTTCCGGCTTCGAGGTCCGGAGGAAGCGGGATCGAGGCGGAGGTGCGCGTCATTGGCTGATCCCGCGCAAGGGGAATGCCGAGGAAGCAAGGTGCGGAAGCGTTGGAGCAATGGATATCCAGGTTCCACGAAGAGAGTGGGGTGCCTCGGTAGCTGAAGGAAACATGGAGTTCCGCACCCGGGATGAGCTCGTTGGACGGTGACGGGGACTGGAGGCGGAAGCTCGATGTCGACGGCGGCCGGGAAATGCAAAAAGGGTCGCTGGTGGCATTGACAAGCTGGTCCGGCACTCCAGTCCTCTCGAAGTCCTGCTCAGACATTCCGCTGACCCGATAGACGTAGTGACATCCTTCGGGCAGGGTGAACGGAATGCTCCAGTGCACCTCTGTCGTTCCCGGGCTTTGGTTTTCGGCAACCAAGATCCTCTGCAGATCAGTCTCGCTTTGGCTACCGGAAATCTGCCCGCGCGAAACCGGCCTGAGGTCCAGCAGTTCGACCGTCAAGGGCAGCAGGGCGCCCCAACCCGCCGCATCGAGTTCGACCCGGGCAACGGAGCCGGCGACGACCGGTCGCTCGGGAGCCGCCACCGAGAGGCCGCCAATGGCAAAGTACTGCTCGCTGAGCGCGAACCGCGGTTTCGAGCCGTTCCCGGGGAAGGCAAGCAGCCGAAGGTAGTAGACCTTGGCGGGCTCCAAGTGGGGGACTGTCCACAGGAACGAGTCCGAATCCCCGGGCAGCCCGTTGGCGACACGAACCAGCGGGCGAGATTTGTTTGCCGCCGAAAAGAGGTCCAGCTGGAACGACGCCGCGGAAAGAAAGGGCGGCGCCGCCCAACGGACCTCGGCGGCGGCACCGGCAAAGAGCACCGCGTCCGCCGGCGGCGCCAGCACAGAGAGCTCGTGCACCGGTGGCCGCATGCGAATCTGAGAGTCATGTTTCCTACCGGGCGCCGGCCGCAGAGGGTCCACCGCCTCGGCCGGGTACAGATGCGCTGCGACGGAGCGGGCGACGCGCACGGCTGTCCGCTCGGCCCCGCCGCCCGAGTAGAAGGCCCATGCCGCGACGCAGAGCAGGAGCACAAAGATTCTGAACGAATTCAGCATGGTCGCTGGTCGGAGAAGGTGACAGAGGGGGAGGAGCTCATCCGGAATTCGAGGCCGTTGGCCGGTTCGTAGTCCATTCTTACACAAGCAAATCCCACAGAAGTACGATATCCCACGCTCGCATACTACACGCGATCTATCATTGAAGAGCGTTGAATGCAGCTTGAATAGATTTCTCTTTCGAAATTGGGTTAATCATCGACAAGGAGACCTCATATACGTGCAGCAGGTCATGAAGCTTGGGAGTGGTTGCCTGGTCTCCAAGCTTTTCCGCCTTCAGAATAGCGTTAAGGTTGCTCGAAAACTGCGTCGCAAATAGTTCCTCTTTGTATATGGTCTGGCTGTTTGTCTCGTCTGGTTTCATGTATGAGTCTACCAGCTCGGCAGCAGCAACCGCCAGGATATCCCGTGCAGGCCCATTGTCCGAGATCCTGATGATCGCATTCGATAAGGTGACTGGAGGAGCATCTGAAGGTCGCTTCTTCAAAACGCGGCGAATGAAGTCAACGAATATGAAGTAGAATAGGAAGCGAGACTGCCGCCGCCACGAGTATTGTGATCCTCTGCCAAACTTCGTCCGATCATCCTCCGAAATCCCTTGCACCTTGTAAGCAGCGTAAAGATCGTTAGCATCGATGGGGTTTGGTCCTTCAGTGACACGCTGGAAGACTGGTCCGCCTGGTGCAAAGGTCCTTGTTTGCCCTCTGAAAGCCAGACCAGGCTGGGAAAGCCATCCAGCCGTATAAACCTTAATGAGGTCGTAGAGATTGCAAAACTGCTTGAACTGTTGTGAATCAGGCTTCTGGGCCTGCAAAGCGCGTTGGGAGTCCCATCCGCCACGTTGAACTTCCAAGAACACGCCATGTGCAGCCATAGCCTCCGCCCAGACGTCCCGTCGTTCCACAAGGGCAAGAAAGTCTTTCTCCCGGACCGCATTCTGGGAATTGGTATACCGAGTAATGTTCATAACCTCCTCCCCATTCAACGGGTCGACCTTGGCAATCTTGACGATGATGTTTCCTTTGTCCAACCTGGTCTTCCACTCAGCTATAGAAGGAGGATCCTCACCGGCTCCGCTCTTCAAGCGAGGAACGCAGACGTCATAAATGGTACGTGTGGTCTGACATCCATTGACCACGTATGGGTCAGACAGAATCACCTTGTCATCGTTGACCGCGTAGTCAACAACGACAATGGTCACGCCATTGTTGTATAGACCGAAGTTCTCCGGAGCCTCCGCCAACGTTTTCCGCATTCCACTGTTGACCCGCCCCTTGAAAGCCAGGAAACGTCGAACGTTCTTGTCGTACAGTTGGTCAAGGTCTCCAGTCATGTCCTTGAAAGCACACAGGAAGTCAAACACGTTGCGCAGTGGAACAACGCCGACGATCTGGTTGGAAGCTACACCTTCGGAAGCGACAAGATTGCTCCGCCCGACCTTCAGGTCTACTTTGCGCGTGGGAAGAATGAGCTTCCGGGCATGGTCCGCCAGCAGATCGTCCCAAATAGTCTTCAGAGACACTTCGATCACCTCAACAATGTTCTTCCTCAATCTCTCCTGGAAAAGCCGTTCCACGTCCGAAAGCCACAGCTTCTCATTTGCTCCCATTGGGTCGAGCACCCCGAAGACGACCACGATCTTGTCCAGATCAGTTGCACCCCGAATGAAGTTGCCAATTCGTTCGCGAAAGGATTGAGCCATATGAGAGAGGTTGCCAGCAAAATGGTGGTCGGGGTCGATGGTGTCAAGCATTTTGCCGGCTTCGGCCAAAATGGAAGGGCGACCCTGGAATGCCGTGTTGTACTTCCCCTGAATGAGATACCAGGTGTTTCCAACGCGGCGATTTCTTCCAGCGTCGTCCTCTGCAGCACCGGCCACCGGGTCCCTTTCCTGATCGGCTCCCATCTCAAGCTGCGCAACGTCTATGCCCCCGTCACCAGCTCCTTGGAGATAGATGGTGTCCTCCGAGTCATCGTTGATCTCGAGCCATTGCTTTGCCAGCTTTATGGCGAACCTGTTGCCCTTGGTGGTTGTTGACGGGTTGTCTCTCTCGACATCTTCAATCCACTTCTGCTTGAACTTTTCGAACGTGAGGTCGGCCGGATTTCCGGCCTGAGGAATCGGCAAATCGATAGGAGGCGGGGGGTCGATCTGGTCTGCCGCGTTGGCGGGGACCGCGGCCATCTTCGCCGGGCAGTTCTTGCTCCTATTCGTGTGCCCAAGTGCTTGGTCCAACCAGCCTCTACTCTTGCAGGCCGTACAAGACGGTTGGCTCCGCTGCTTCTTCGATGGCGGTGGATCCCCCATGTTGCGAACTGCAGAGCGCGGGAGAGAAGCGCCGTTAGAGAGACCTACGGTCCACGGCGCCGGCGATCCGCAAGGAGAAGAGCTCACCTGAAGAAACTTGGTCGGCCGTCAAGGAGCCTGATTGCGTTCGTGCGGTCCTGTTTCGCGTGGTGTGCGCCACTTTCAGGGACTGAGGGATACCCACTTTCAGGGACCGACGTCGGGACACGCAGGTGAACAAGTCTATCCTATGGCGCACACCTTCATCTTCTCGTTCCTAGCTGCCCGACACAGAGGGCAGCACACGCCCTCGCAACGTCCTTTCGCAATAACGTCGTACAATTCATCACAACATACTCAAGCCTGTGAAGCCCGAAACCAGTCCGATCGCCACCGATCCCATCCAAACCGCCAAGCTCCCCGCTCCCGAAGGCCTCGACGTGGTCGGCGAAGCCGTCGCCGTCGTCGGCGACGGGGTCCCCGTCGTCGCGGCCCCGGTGGTCGACGCCCCGCCCGTCGCGGTGGGCACCACGGGCGGCTGCGTCGCCAGCATCTCCTTGGCAGCCCTCACGCCCGATCCCAGCGCGCCGTGCACGAGCGCGGGGAAGGTGCGGTTGGTGTGCTCCCCGGCAAAGAACAGCCATCCGTCGACGGGCTGGCCGAGGGTGCCGTACATGGTCGGATTGGAGCCCACGCCGAGGTGCGAGTAGGAACCGCGGCTCCAAGGGTCGTTGCGCCAGCGCGTGACACGCACACGGATTTGGTCTGCGGCGGGTAGCGTGTCGTCGGGGAAGGCGGAGCGAAGAGCCGAGAGGGCGTCGGCTGCGACTTCGGCGTCGGTCCTGTTTTCAGCTTGTTCCGCGAAGCTGCCCGAGATGAGGCAGACGAGCGAGTTGGCCGTGGGGACCACGCGGCGGTAGTTGAGCCACTCGTAGAACTTTCGCGTCTCGCCGGCGACGTCGGTAGTGTAGAGCCTGAAGACGTCGCGGTCCCGGATGGCTGCGGGGACGGCACTGCCGGCAGGGAAGTCGAGCACGACCTTGTCCAGCACGCCGTAGCCCATCTTGGTGATTGCGTTGGTCTTCGCCGAGGACAAGGGCGGGTTAAAGGTGATGTTGCCTGCCTTGAGCATGCCGAGCGGGATCGTGACGAGGATCTGGTGGCACTCGACCTGTTCGCCCGCGGCGGTGGTGATTGTCGGCACGCCGTTCGCGAGCGTGACGGCCGAGATCGGGGTCGAGAGCGAGATGTTGAGGCGCGAGACCATGCCGTTAAAGAGGTTCACGTAGCCGTTGCGGAAGATGAGCGCCTCCCCGCGCTCCTCGGCTTCGATGCCAAAGTACTTGGCAGACAGCCAATCCAGGTCCACGGCGTACTCGTTGCCGACGGCGGCAGTGGCCTGCCAGAAGACGTCGTTGCGGCGCGTCGCCGTCGCGCCGGTAAGGATCGAATCCAGCTGTGCCTGCAGGGAAATGTCCGTGGCCTCGGTGAGCGCCGGCTGCCGCTCGTAAACCTGGGCAATGGCCGCATTGTACTGCTGAGTGATCCGCGTAACGGTCGCCTCGGGAACGGGGGCGCCCGTGGCCATGTCCATGGTCTGGGTGCCCTCGAAGTCGGTCGCCACGGTCTGCACGGAGCTGTTTTCGCGCAGCAGGCTCAGCAGCGGGTTCCTCGGGTACGCACCCTGCGAAATGGACGTCAGATTGATCACCGTCGCGAAAGAGTGCCCACGCGAACCTGGATCCAGCCGGCACCGAGGTCGATGTAGTACCCGAGCGACGTATCGCTCCACACGCGGCCGCCGACGCGGTCGCGCGCCTCGAACACGCGGACGGGACGGTCGCCGCCGTTGGAGACGAGGTAGTCGCCGGCAGAGAGACCCGCGACGCCCGCGCCCACGATGCAGCGCGGCAGTGCTTGAGCATAGGCGGAAGGCAGCGCGAGAAGGAGCGCCAGGAGCGGCGAGAGGCGCGCCATCGCGAGATGCAGGCTTGTGCGGTCACTCAGTGTGCACTTGAAGGAAGCTTCTGCCCTTTCCGCACGAGATTGGCGGCGCGTGGTGGCCGAAGATGAAGGTTGGCACCGCCCGGCCGATTTGCTGTGCCGAGCGGGACCTCGATGGGTCCGACGCAACGGCGCACTCGGGTCGCTCACAGCAAGCGGAGCAGCTAAAAGAAGGCAGAAAATGGAAGTCGGATGTTGGATGGTTGAATGCGGGCAGGAACCGGGGGATCCGCTGCTTGACTACACTAATTGGGGCCGGTTACGCAACAATCGAGCCGCAACAATTCTTGAACGGAAGGGCACTACTTGTAGCTCAATGCTCTTGCTCGGGCTCTAAAGTACCTGTGAATCGCGACAGAGTGCGCCTGTCATAACTGCGAAAGCCTTTCTTGCCTTGCATGCAGTGAAGTCTGTACGTTACACACAGTTTTCAGTCTTCGACCGGAGCTGTTCGAGCTCTTCCTGGTCCGGCTCTAGGCCGGCGGCCGCGCGTAGCCCGCAACTGCGATGACCTTCTCCAGCTCCGCGACCACGACCTCGAAGCCCGGCCTGGGCTGTTCCGCCGGCGCCTTGCTGCCGTCGTACTGCCAGCACCGCCCGATCAGGTCCCACAAGCCGTTCGGCGTGTCCGGCTGTTGCGCCGGGCGGCCTCCAGCGACGAGACGGGCATGGATCTAGCGCACTGTGCGTCAGATTCGCGCGCGAAAAGAGGCCGGGCGACCCACCTCCGGCTCCGAGATCCGAGTGTTGGGCTGCTGACCGGGGAAGTACGGTTCGTAGCCCTTGGCTGTGGCCTGCCAAAGCATCATGCCGAAAGACCACACGTCCGCGGGTCTGTGCTTCCTGTAGATCAAGAGGTTGAGGGACTCGGGCGGGTTGAAGTACATGGTGCCCGCGCCGTAGTCGGTGGAGGAAGACGCTCCGTGCGACGGGCCCTGTGACAGATCGCGGTACCGGGCGGTGCCAAAGTCGGCGATCTTGGCGCGGTTGCCGACGATGAGCACGTTGAGCGGCTTCAGGTCGCCGTGGATGACGCGGCAGGAATGAAGGTGGCGCATCCCGTGGGCCACGTCGAGGAGGTAGTAGAGGGCGTACGAGTAGTAGAGGTTGATGTCGGTCAGCAGGCGCCTCGACCGGAAGCGGCCCTTGGGATCGTGGTACAAGTCGATCGCCATGTCCCTGTCGGCCAGCTCGGATGCAATCTTGAGTTCAAGGCCGGTCTCGTTGAATCCATAAAGAGATAGAATGCACTTGTGCTGCACGGCAGCCCAGACCCGGGCCTCTCTGACAAAGGCCGCCACGTTGGCTGGCGTTGGGTTCTTTCGCACCTTGACGGCCGCGGGCACGATTTTCCCGTCCTCAAGTCTAAAGGTCCCGCGCCAGACGTCCCCAAAAGTGCCACCGCCCAGGAGGGTGGACCTGTCGTTGGGATCGTAGGCGATCCTGGAGGATTCCACTCGCAGTGGTTCCGGGGCTGCGTCAAAGACGGCCCGACGGATCTCGACGCGGAGCTGCTGGTCCGGGATAAGGTCCACGGGCGCTGCACCGGTGGCGTCTGCCAGCTTGAAGTCGATGCCCTCCGCATCGACCAAAAGGCGGAGCACGGCGCCAGCACCGGCCCGGCAGGCGAGGTTGAACGCCGTGCAGCCGTTGTCGTCCTGGGCGTTCGGCACGCAAAGGTCCGGCCTCGACAGCAGAAGCTCGACGAGAGCCACGTCGTTGTTTGCGCAAGCAATCATCAGCCCCGTCCGCCCGCCTGCATCGCGGTGCGCGAATGTCTTGGGATCCAATCGCGCCGCGCCGTCGTACAGCGCTTGCACGACGTCGGTGCCCGCGGCGTCCCCGCGCGCGCAGGCGGCGGTGAATGCGTTGTGTCCGTCCGCGGCGGGGCGACCGGGATCGCGCAGCTCGCGGCGGCTGCGCAGGATCCTCCCGACGGCGCCGGCCTGGCCCGCGCGGCACGCGACGAGCAGCGGCGTCTCGCCGGCCGCGTTCGGCGCGTTGATCGGCGCGCCGCCGCGGAGCAGCCCTTCGAGCAGGTACTCGTGGCCCAGCGCCGCCGCAGCGGCCGCCGCCGTGTTGCCGTCTACGTCCGTAAACGCGCGCAGCCGCTCCGCGAACCCGCGCAGCAACCTGTCCGTCGCGTCCTGCCACTCGGCAGACCCGTCCATGCGGCAGGCGCGCTCAAAGAGCGCATCGAACGCGTCCGATGCCGCCATTCCGTGGGGTCTGACTCCGTTTGATGTGATGATGATGATCAGGGACCCGACGCCGGCCGGCCCGACAGTCAAGCAGCGTGACGACCGGGACGAGACCAACCCACGAGCCGTTCGCTGACGATGCACCCATTTGACCATCAGCTCTAGGAAGTCGATAAATCCGACTTGCATGTACAGCTGCTTTGCTGAAAGGTCGTTCTTCCGGCCAACCGCCCGGCGGCGGTCGATCCCGTCGCCCCAGTCCTCACGTTTAGAATCGACATTCGGGACACAATTTGCCAGACTGATGGCGGCGGCGGTGGATCTGCTCGTACCGCAGTAAGTTCTATTCGTCCCTTGCATCCCATGACATGTGCAAGGGAGGATGCGATTGCTTCTGCCGTAAGAGGCCCATCGAATGAATAGCTGTGCCAGAATGTCAGATCGCGTCCTCGATCTCGTGCTCTTCGTCACCGCCGCGCAAACACTTCACCCAGTCGTCGCGCCATTCGTCGTGATCGAACACGGTGACGCTGTCCCAAACCTTGGCCCACTCATTGCACTCCCTGATGAATGCCCCCTTGGCATAGCTCCAATCACTCTCCTCGTCCATCCATTCCAACACGTGCGAGGAGCTCAAAGCGCCGCCCGGATAAATCAAAACATCCCAGAAAGGTTCGATGTAGATGTCGGTCTCTCCGACCGCCGCCTCAATGGCATCGAACGCATCCAGCGGCAGCTCTCCGAGAAAGCACTCCAGAAGGTCGACCCTCTTCAGTCCTTTCCACTCGCAGCCGGCCATGATCGATGTCTGTACCGAATGAAGAAACAGGGTCTCAAGAGCAGGAAAGGCGGCCCGAATGCGGCGCACATCGTTGGGTTTGGGGGCCTCGGCGGCGGATTCGAAGCACGTAACCTCGAGCATACGAACGTTTTCGAAAACGTACGCAGTCCAGCCATCGAGCTCGCCGGTGTTGATGGTAAGGCGATGGAGGTTGGCCGCAACGGCAGAAAAAGCCTGGATCTCGCGGGGCCACTTCAGGTTGCTTCGGGCCCAGTGGCTGAATTCGACCGTAGACTGTAATTCGAGATCCTTGAAAGTGCCGCCGAGCTTATCGAGGTGCTGTACCAGAGTCCTCTCTGTCTGCATTGTGTTGATCCTTATCCCGTAGAAAACGTACGAGACGGAAACGCGCTCTAACGCATTTGCCGTGTCGATACCGCGGAGAAAGTCCGAGAAGCCGGCGAAGCTGACAATCTCAATTTTGAGGCTCACGAGGACGGGCCGACGCCGCGCAGGAGAGCTTCGAGGAAAGGGTCCGCCGAGCCGATTTCGATGCTGAGTTCCAAAACGTGCTGCAGCTTGTTCAGCTTCAGCTCGTCCGACAGAAGCCCTCGTCACGTGGCCGAAGGCTTCCCGGGGTGCGGCACGATGTGGAGCTTCCGAACCACAACAGGCGGCGGCACGTCGAAAGCAGCTTGAGAAGCGACTTCTTCTTGCCTCCTTCATCATTGTCGCAGAGCACTCGTTCCATGATGAGCAGGAGCACTTCGGGCGGCAGACTCGCGAGCGAGAGGTCCTCGGGGTTTTCGTCGGGGGCGAGCCGTCCGCGCAGCTGCAGGTCCGAATCGGCCGCGGGGTCCACCGAGGCCGTTCGTCCGCTTCGCTGGGTCATTTCGATAACGGCGTCGGGCGGCTAACCGGGGCGAAAGTCGGGGGCGAGCCTCTCGGGAATTTCAAGTCGAGGTGATGGGGGCCAACCTACCGACGAACCTTTCACCAAACATCTGCAGCAAAGTGGCCAGACTGATTGCCGCAGAAGTCCAATCTATTCAAAAGCAGCAGATACTAGTCGTCCCCGTGCACCCCGTTCGCCTTGCCTCCCCGGATGGTGCTCGACTGCAGCATCGGGCTCGTCCCCCCGCTTGTCTCGCTCTCAAAGTCGGGCTTGGGCGAAATGTGCCCCGAGTTCCACAGCTCCGTCCTCTTTCCCGGCGTCGCCGGCCGCCCTTCCTCGGCCGCGACCGCCTGCGCCTCCTCGACCTCGAGCTTGGCCTCGCCCCGCGCCACGTCGCCCTTGGCGCCCTGGTACATCCACAGCCCGAAAAAGGTGGTGCAGATGCCCACGGCCTGCATCCAGGTCACCGAGTCCTGGAACCAGACCATAGCCGCGACGATGACAAAGATGCGCTTGACCAGCGAGGCGACCGAGTAGGTCACGGGCGAGACGAGCGAGAGGAGGTTGAAGGCGAGGATGTTCTGCAGGAAGTAGCTCGCCCCGTTGAGGAGAAAGAGCCCCGAGACGTAGAGCCCGGGGAAGTACCAGCCCTTGACCGGTGCGTCGTCCTCGGGGGCGGCGCCGCGCGCCGGCAGGAGGCGGGGGGCGGGCGACGAAAGCACGCCGTCCGAGTAGATCCACAGGGGGATCATGAGGATGAAGGCCGTCGTGGCCGAGTAGAAGAGCAGGTTCAGCTTGTCCAGCTTGGCGGGGTTCGTCTTCGAGTGCCCGCCGTGCCAGTGCGACCCCACCGTCTGCGCCGCCCGCGCCGCCGAGAAGAGCTTCTTGGAGAAGATGTTCTGCACGACGAATATCAAGCAGGAACCGAGCGCGGCGAAGAATCCGATGTGGTGGAAGACGACTTTGTTGGTGCACACGAGCATGACGCCGACCGTGACCATAAAGATCGAGGAATAGACGCGCTGGGAGTAGGGCACGCCGAAGACGACGCGGTAGATGATGACGGTGAAGAGAGGGGAAAGTGCCTGGGAGAAAGGAGGCGAACAGTTAGCCTCAAGACGCTTCACCAGAGCGACAAGTTGGCCGGCATCCTCAAAGCTGCCCGGCAACCCCAGACCGCCAACCGGTCAACGAATCCCACTCGCAGTGTTTTCCCCAATTCGAGCGCAGTGCCAACTCTCGCCAACCGAGAAACGATGCCCACCTTGATCGTGTGCGCAAAGCTCACGGGCACGTACATGATTGCCACGCTTGACATGACGTGCCCCACGATCTGGAACAAGCTCAGCGGTGCCGTGGTCATTATGATTTCACGGGTTGGCGCGCGGATGCGGGTGAATCCCAGGCCGTGTCCAAAGACGGCCGTGAAGAGGCCCGTCAGCAGGAACTGCACGATGGTCAGGGTCACGGGGAAAGAGTAGTGGTTCAGGATGGATTTCCCGATGTTGTTCGTCAGGGCCGACGTCGAGTACCAGAGGAAGCACAGGCCGACGAACTTGGCGGTGTCGCCGTTGAACAGGGCCGGCAGCTGCACGCTGAGCTGCGACGTCGACAGCGGCGCGGGGAACGAGTCGAACACCCTGCCCCCGGCCTCGCCCTTTGCCGGCTGCGGCACGGCGCCCTGCATGCCGTGCGGCACGCCGACATTGACGACGTTCTGGGTCAGGTTGATGGAGATTGACACGAGCCCGGGTGACTGCGCCTCCTTCTTGCCGGGCGACGGCGCGGGGTCGATGTACGGGTACGGCGGCGGCGGCTCGTCCGAGTCGGCCATTGCGAGCGAGATGGAGCCGCGCGGGCGGGCGTGGGCGGCGCGGCCGAGGCCGGCGCCCGCGGGGAGCGGCAGCGAGGCGCGGCCGTGGCTCGGCATTACGCTTCCGAGGCACCGGGCCGCGGACCGTGCGGACGCCGCGCTGCGTCCGGCTGCCGCGGACGGGCGGGCATGGGCCGCTGGAGGGCCGGGGGAATCGGGTAACAGAGAGAAGACCGGGCCCCAACGCGGGCTGGGGTGGGCGGTGTCGGCGGTATGCCCTCACGAGTCATCGCCGCACAGGCCAGGCCAGCCAGAGCCACAGCATGTTCCAATCAAACTACAGGAGCGGCGGCTTCTCGACTCCGTACTGCCGCGGATGCGGGTCCGCCGCTCGCTTTCGCGCCCACTCCGCGATCTGCGCCAGCGCCTGGTCCAGCTGCTGCCGCGACACCTTATCCATGGCCTCCTGGCCCTCCTCGCTCTGCGACAGGACGTCCTTGTAGGTGTACCGCGGCACGTGGTCCTTCGAGGCGTCGACCTTCGGGCTCACAAAGGGCGTGAGCTGGGTGTCCCCATGGAAAAGCGATCGGGTCACAAGAAGGAAGCGGGAAGCAGCTGAGCTGCCCACCTTGAAGTTGCTCAGGTCCGGCACAACGTAATCCCGTACTTTCCACGGGTCGATGATGTAGCGGCCGCCTGTTGGAACGGGGAAGGGGGAACGGCAATCAGCACCCTTCTCGTTACGCCCCTGGGAAACAATCCCCTTCCTCGCCCGATCCAAATGCCGTCCAGAAAGGCAACAGTCGCCAGAAAATGCCCAAAGTCCGGCAATGAGAGCCGCTACCACGACGATGGAGCACCTCCGGTCGAAACGCCATGGGGCCCTTCCCTGAGCCCGTTGCGGGCCCCATTTCCGCCATCTGACGCCCTCATGCGTGTCTTTCACGACAACCCGAAGCGCAGATAGGCGCCATCGACACGGCGGGTTCCCATCGCGGCGTCGTGAGGCCATCCCCAACGCCGCCAGACAAACGCGTCCTGGCCGGCCCATCGCCCTTCCACGGCCAGTTTGCCGCTTCCCCGCGAATCGCTTCCATCCATTTCCCCTTTCTGACGCTTTTGCGGCCCCAGACCGCGGTCCCCGCCGGCCGCGACACCCACTCGCATCGTAGTGCCCCATCGCCCCGCTCCGCGTCCCCTTGTAGAAGTTCTTGTTCCCCTTCTTCCCCGTCCATCGGATTCGTTTGTTGGCGCCCCAGCGGACCTGCTGCCGCGCGTGCGGCGGCGTGGAGAGGGCGAAGGGGTGCGGCGCGCCGAGGGCGGAGGGCATCGCGGAGGGCGCGGCGGCGGAGGGGACGAGGGCGGGGAGGAGGGAGGCGGGTCGGGAGGGGAGGCAGCGTACGCAGAAGGGCAGCATCGTGGAGAAATCCGCTCGATGCCGCCTGGAGAGGGGACTACAGAGGTCTGTTGCTGACAGAGGGCGCAGCAAGCTTTACACTTCACACCACTTCGCCGGTTTCGCCTGAAGAGGCGCAATGGAGTCATCTGCATGTCGAGTAGTCAAGATCGATGCTATTTGTACGATTCGCCTATGTTTCTCCTCCAGAAGATCGCTCCCAGAAAAGAGTCACGCCCTCCTCACATCCTTCCCGGCAGCTCCGAGTACAGCTGCACCTTGATCGCCCCCGTGGTCTTGTCCGCGGCGACCTCGAAGGCCTTGGGCCCCTCGTGGATCGGGAACCGGTGGGTGACGACCGCGTCGTAGATGGCTGGCTTGCGCTTGAGCAGCTCGGCCGCCTCCACGAACTCGTCCATGTCCCGGTTGTAGTTGTGCGCAATGCTCGGTATAAATTTGATCTCCCGGACCATGATCATCGCGTTCACGGTGATCGGAATGGCCATGTCGCCCAGCTCGACGAGGCTGCCGCCCGGCCGGGTCGCGCGGATGCAAGCGTCGAACACCTCCTGCGAGCCCCCGATGCAGTCGAACGAGACGTCCGCCGCGTTCTTGCCGGCCTCCTTGACGGGCTCCGCACCGAGCTTGCGCGCCGCGGCCTCCTGGTGGGGGTACTTTGCGACGATCTTCGTCTTGTGACCGCGGTCGACGAGTGCGGCGGCGCAGAGGAGCCCGATGCTTCCGGCCCCGTAAACGAGCGCTTCGTCCCCCGGCTTCATCGCGGCGAGGTTGATCCCGTGTATCACAACCGACACCGGTTCGACCAGGCCGACGAAGCGGGGGTCAAAGCCCGCCGGCATGGGGACAAGCCGGTCCTCCGGCACCTTGACCGCTTCCGCCATCCCGCCGGGCAGAGCGAAGCCGACGACGTCCACGCCCGCGGTGCGACACAGGTGCCTGCGGCCCTTCTTGCACTGCGAGCATTCGCCACAGGAACCGGGGGGCCGGACAGCAACGAGGCGGCCGGAAGGGTCATAGCCGCCAAACTCGTGTCCGAAGATGCGGCCTTCGAGTTTCTCCTGGCCCTTCGCAGCTCGCTGAAGCGCGTGCAGATCCGAGCCGCAGATCCCGGCGGCCGTGGGCCTGATGACCACGCCGCGGCCGGGCGGCTCCGACAGCGGTTCGACAACGAGAGTTCCCCGGCGGAACACGACTGCGCGGGTCGACATTGCGTAGTGCTTCTCCTGCGAGTCTCTCGTATTGGAGAAACCGACAAGACGTGCGTGCCTCCTCGTTGGGCACTGCCTTACAGCTGGATGAAGGTGAGGTGGCGATGGGAGGCAGTCGGCGCGCGCGGTGCGCAGCGTCTCCCGACCCTGACGACGAAGCAAGAATCTCCAGAACGACCAATGCGTTGCGAACAATAGAAAAGGAATTGAAGTCATTCTGGCTGCGGTTCCTTCGATGGGCTTCGTTGCTCGGGTGATTGAGGCTTTCGCAATCTGCTCTAGCCTCTGCGCTTCTCCCACCGGTTGTCTGTTCGATCTGGACTCCTGCGGAGTTTTTCAATCCTCCTTAATTCAACGCATTCGTGGAAGGGAAGGTCGAATCCCGCTGCGAATCATCTTGCTTTCTCTTCTCGGGCGGGGTCCGGGCACGAAAGTGATGCTTTCCACGCGTCCATCCCGCTCGCTGATGGCCAAAATGATCCAATCAGAGGTTTATCGATCGCCGCTGACCTGTAGAATGACCTCGATCTGCGTTTCCCATCTTGGCCATGGGTGTGGGAAGTTCGTGGGTCCTGGTCTAGCGTGCGGAGTGGGACCCGCCGCGCTGCCGCACCTGTGACTTCGCGGTCTCGCAGCTCGCCATGGCGGGCCACCGCGTCGTGCCGCTGGGCGGCACGCTCGTGGTGGTGCTTGCCCTCGTGATCCTCGCGGTCTCGCCACCGTGGGTGGGTTCCCGGCTGCCCGCCTGGCGCGCCGTGTCATTGGGCCCCGTCGGCGCGAACGCTCTCTCGGTGCCGCCTCTCGCCGCCGGATCGAGGCTGGGGAAACGCCAGGATGATGACGATGACGACGACGATGAGGAGGAGGACGGAGATGACCAGGACGACGACGTGAGTCGCCGTGCCTTCCACCTCGCATGGGCGACATCTAACTCGGGCTTCCGCGCCTCGATGGCTCGCCCCACCGTCCCAACAGGACGACTACCGAGCGCGCCGCCTCCAGAGGCGCATCTTCGGGAAGAAGAAGAGCACGACGGGCACGACCGGGACGGGCAAGACCGCCGACGTCGGCTGCAAGCCGAAGGGCCTGCTCTCCAAGAAGCTCCCCAACCCCCTGCCGGCCGGATGTACCCCCGACAAGCTTGCGGCGTACTGCAAGACCAAGAACGGCGAGACCGACCCCGCCTGTGCCTCGATCCTGGGCTGCATCCCGAAGGGCTTGATTTCGAAGAAGCTTCCGAACCCGCTTCCGGCGACCTGTACGCCTGACAAACTAAAGGCGTACTGCGCAAAACCGAAGAGCAAGAAGGACCCTGCCTGCGCCACTGGTTGCACGCCCCAGGGCTTGCTCAAGAAGAAGCTGCCGAACCCGCTGCCCAAGACGTGCACTCCTGACCTGCTCGAGAAGTATTGCGCCGGAAAGAACGGCCCGGGCGACCCTGCTTGTGCGAAGATCATCGGCTGCGTGCCCAAGGGCCTCCTCAAGAAGAAGCTCCCCAACCCGTTGCCGCCGGAATGTACTGAGGAGAAACTCGCCAAATATTGCGCGGTTGCCAAGAACAAGAAGAACGATCCGGCCTGTTTCACCGGCTGCACGCCGACCGGCACGCTGAAGAAGAAGCTGCCGAAGCCGCTGCCCAAGACGTGCACGCCGGACTTGCTGCAAAAGTATTGTGAAACGGACAAGAATGGCCCCGGGGACCCCGCGTGTGCCGAGATCATTGGTTGCGTGCCCAAGGGCCTTCTCAAGAAGAAGCTACCGAACCCACTACCTCCCAGCTGCACGCCGGCGAAGCTGGAAAAGTACTGTTCGAACGCGAAGAACAAGAAGAACGACCCTGCGTGCGCTACTGGTTGCACCCCCACGGGCTTGCTTAAGAAGAAGCTGCCGAAGCCTCTGCCCAAGACGTGCACCCCTGAGCTGTTGGCGGAGTACTGCAAGACCAAGAACGGCCCTGGGGACCCCGCATGCGCCGATCTCCTTGGTTGCGTCCCGAAGGGGTTGCTCAAGAAGAAGCTCCCGAAACCGCTCCCACCAAGCTGCACCCCCGAGAAGCTCGCGCAGTATTGCGAGAATCCGAAGAACAAGAAGAACGACCCGGCCTGCTTCACGGGCTGCACGCCGACCGGCACACTGAAGAAGAAGCTGCCGACCCCGCTCCCTGAATCATGCACGCCTGCTTTGTTGGAGGAGTACTGTAAGACCAAGAACGGTCCCGGCGACCCGGCGTGCAAGGAGATCCTCGGTTGCGTGCCCAAGGGCCTCCTGACGAAGAAGCTCCCCAACCCCCTGCCGCCCGAGTGTACTGCCGAAAAACTGGCCCTCTATTGTGCAACACCGAACGGGGCGAAGGATCCGGCATGCGGGAATGCGGACAATTGCGTCCCGGAAGAGAATCCGGTGGGTGATCGCGACAAGTGACGCTCGCAAACTACAGCCTAATCCCTACCTTCTACCCTCGTCTGTGCAGGAAACGGGCGTCATGCAACTTCCCCTGACGCTTCCTGTCGAGTGTGACAAAGCATCCCTCGGCGCTTACTGCCGCACGATCGACAAGAGTGTATGTGGGCCAGGGCCAGAAGGTCAGACGTTTCTCACCGGCATCCCTCCCAGACCGAGCCCAAGTGTGCAAGCGGTCTCACCAAGGTCGTCGGCAAGGTCAAGAACGCCTACGCGGCAGCCAACGCGCAGATCGCGGAGCTCGGGGTCATGATCGGGCTAGAGTCGTACACGGCCGTCCAGTTTGCGATCGATTTCGGACCGATCCCTGCTCAGGCGAAGGGCGACACGGCTCTGATGGGTCGGCTCGTGGGTTTATAGTGCCCTCTGGGTGCCTCACTCCGATGCTAAACGTCTCGCGACACAGGCCGTGGCCAAGCTCAAGCAGATTGCGCAGAGCTCCGAACAACTTTCGAGCGCTAGTACGTCATTGGCAACGGCTATCGCGACGTGGACTCAACGCCCTTGCAGTTGCCATGGTCAAGAGCATCCTTGGTCTCCCTGCAGGAGGCCTCGACGGCGAGGAGGAAGTCCCGCCTGATGAGACCCCGCCCGAGGATGAAACCCCGCCCGAGGATGAAACCCCGCCCGAGGATGAAACCCCGCCCGAGGATGAAACCCCGCCCGAAGATGAAACCCCGGCCGGCGATGAAACCCCGCCGCCGGAAGATGATGATCAGCCTCCTCCAGGCGAAGAGTCGGATGAGGAGCCGCCCGCGGACGAGGAGCCTACTGATGAGGAGCCGCCCGCGGACGAGGAGCCTACGGAGGAGGAGCCGCCCGCGGACGAGGACACACCACCTGAAGACGAGGAAGGGGGAGGCGACGAAGAGCCCGCTGAGGAGGAGCGCTAACGGTCCACTTGCCGAACATTTGTAAAGGTACATGGGAACACACCTGTTTGGATCTACACGAAGTACCTATTTCGATCCCCATTTGTCTCCCACTTTGCTCAGACCGATTGCCAAAACAGTTCCTCGCGGGGCCTCAGGATCACGATTTCGGCCTCCGGAGACCCAAGTAACGCGCTCTTGCGTCCTCCGCGCGGCGTAGTTCACCTATTCGATCCCCAGCAGGATCTTCAGAGCAGTGTTTTCGTTCTCTGCAAGGACCATTTGATCCCCTTGCGGACCGCAAGGGGCCACCCGAAAGCGGCGGCCTGGTAGGCGAAGTTTCGGGCAAGCATGAACAGCTTCTCGCGAGCATGATCCGTGCAGTCGACCACCAGCTCCGCGGCAAACAAGAGCAAATCAACGACGTAAGAGCATGCGGCTAGCAGGCATGATACGGGACAGGGTGCGGAAACAGCCGCGAGTCGTGAGGACCGCAGAGATCTCCTCGATGAGCTCAGTCGGCAACACTGTGGCCTTTGCCGACATAGAGGCCAAGATCAACAGCGTAAAGGCAAATAGTGATCCCCAGGAATCCAGCAAACGTGCTTCTCGTCCGGGTTCATGTGGCAACGCAGCGCGCAACCGTCACTGTCCGGACCCAAGGGGTGGGCACTCCCAAAACATCAACATGTTCCGGACGTCCACCACACACACAAAAAGAGCTCATTTCTTCTGAAACTGCGCAGAATGCTGCGTTTGTATAGTAGCAATTTGATCTGGGGGGCAGTGGTTTGATGCCTCTGCGGGCGGCGACGATATAGGGCGAAAAGCTGGCGTGACCCGCTTCTACCCGAAAACGTGCAAGACTGAGGACTGGAGCCGGACTGGAGCCGGATTGGGCCGGACTGAGGGACCAGCGACCTCAAGTAACATCAGCGTATGCCTCACGCGGGATGGTTGGTAAGTGAATCGTAGTGTACGGCGCGCTTGAATCGAAGAGATCTGGTGCAGTAAAGGTGATCTGATTGAGTGCCACCGAGTTTAGCACCGACCAGATGCTCACGATTGGCCCTCGTCCGTTCGGGACTGCAGACTGACAGTTGTTTTTTTGGTCGGACTGAGGACTGGATCGGACCGAAAACATGCAGACGGGCGAGTCACGCTAGGACTTTAGACCTAAAGCTCCCCCGCTTCGCGTGATCGGCAAAAGCCAGCCCACCAATCGTACTATTTTGTAGCTCAGTCACATTCTGGGAGATTTTCTGGAGTTTTTGACGCGATTTGGGTGTGTGGTGAGCGCCGGGAGCGGGTTGATGTTTTGGGAGTACCCACCTCTTGGTCCGGACCGCTGGCACAAGGACCTTCCGATTCACGAAACCCCGCCGCAATCACCCCGGCAATGGCGTCTCGCTCATCTCATCGCTGCACCCATGCCGCCCCGAACCTGCACACGATCCCGGGCGAGCTTGTCGAGCGCTTCTTTAAACTGGTGTCGTTGCGGGACCCGCCCGCGTAACCCTGGGCACTGGGTGCCGACCCCGGACCGCACGCTCCTGTACGACGTGGACGCCCGTGACAACCTTGTCGCGGTTAAAGGAACCCCTCTGCGGACCCGGCGCCGCCCCGACCCCGGCCTGTGCCTCGTTCACCCCCGGCTCCTCCCAGTCGCCGCGCGCGTCTTGTACCGGGAGGCCAGCCTGCGCACGTGCAAGATTGCCGCCGGTCTAGAAGCCGCGGTATGCCGCTCGCCCCGCGCCGGGCACAGGCTCTACTCCTCCTCGTCAGGAAGCTCGAGGTCTGGACGGTGGACAGCAAGGGCTACGATGCCGCAACGGAAACGTGGAAAGTCGAATCCGCCGACGCGGTGCGGATGTCTCTTCACGCCCACGCTATCCTCTTCGCCTGTGCCGCGCGAGAGGTGCAGGTCTATGCCGGGCATTTTCGCGGGCTTTGCCGGACGCCAATTCCGCAGCCTCGCTTCCGAGGGCATGTGGGACGCCCTCCGCTCGTGTGCATCGATCCGCTCCCTGCGGCTGTGCGGGGTGGAGCTGGATGCGCCGGCGCTGGAGATGCTGGCGGGGATGAAGAACCTCGAGGCGCTCTCCCTGTTCAACTGCGGCTTCTCCCTTTTCGCTCCCTACCAAAAGCCGCCCAAGGCCTCGCAATCATCTCGATCGGACATACTCCACATGCCGACGAAGCCTTGGCCCTCCTCGCCTGGCTCTCCTCGCCCCGCATCCGCTCGCTCGAGATGGACTGCGGCACCTTTGCCCTTCCCGGATCCGGCTCCCTGCGTGACCTCGCGGCCTCGTTCCCGGGCCTGCGCACGTTGACTCTCCGCGCGGGGATCGGCTTCGAGATCTTCGGAATTCCGGGCATCAGGGCATGCGAAGTGCTCCGCATCATCGAGGGGTTTGCTGGCGGGGTGATCACGTCGGTGGAGGTGGATCGCACGGCTACGACCGCGTCCCCGGCGAACGCTCAGGTGCTGTTCGAGATCGGGCAAGCCCTGCTGTCCCTGGATTGACTCCGGGAATGCTCGGTCGGGGTAAGGATGCCCGGGGTGCGCGGGGCGGAGGAGGCGAAGGCCACGGAGGCGGCTGTCGTTGCCTTGGTGAAAGTGCTAAAGAGCCGTCTCGGCACCGAGGCGAGGATCACGCTGACGACGGACTCGTGAGCGCAATGCCAAGGAATAGAAATGAGACCGTACGATGCAGATTGACAAAATCGACATACGAAAGCAGAAATGCCCACCGACGCCCCTCACCCCATCCACGCCCGACCTACCCGACCCCGCTGTCGGGGCTCACCGCGCTTCCCCCCTCCTCCTCGTTGCTCGCCAGATTCCCCGACTCGGCCGAAAGCGCCGGGCTTCTCCTCCTCCCCCTGTCCTCCATCTCGACGTCGCCGTCGCCGTCCACGACCGGCACCTCCAGCACCGGCACCGCGCCGTCGCTGGTGGGCACCACCCCCGCGAAGCTCAGCTGGGGAGGCGGCCTCGCAGGTGACGGCGGGTCGCGCTCCCTGTCCCGGTCCTTGTCGCGCGCGAGCGGCGACGGCGCGGCGGGGGACCGGCGCACCGAGGGCGGCAGCGAGTGCGAGCGCCGCGATGCGTCGGCGGCCGCGGCGCGGTTGCGCTCGTACCGCAGGCGCGCGGCGATGCGGGTGGCGGCAGCGGCGGCGGAGAGGGCCTCCTCGCGGTACTCGGCGAACTCGCGGTTGACCTTCTTCTCGTAGTTGTGCCGCTTGAGCCACCTATCGTGGGCGGGTCAGCAGTGTAGACAAGAGCAGCGAGGCGACGGGAGCCCACTTGAGCTCAAACTTGTGCAGGTAGTAATACTCGACGCAGTCCGCCGTCGTCTTGCGCCCCGCCGTCCGGTTCCCAAACTCGAGCGACACGAGCCAGAAATTGCGCCCGTGCTTGTCCAGCGCGCGCTCGAACGTCTCCTTGTCCTCGGCCGTGAACACGGCCCGCCTCCGCCTGCGGATCTGCAGGTCCAGCTCCGGATCCGCGACAAACACCGTGTCCACCTCGTTCTGCACCCCCGGGAGCAGCGTGGGCTTGGCATCCTTCCTGCGCACCTCGGCCCGCCCGTCGGAAATGATGAGATCGGCGCCGTCGCGCAGCGCCCAGTCCGCCCCCGAGCCCTCGGCCTCGGCCCGCCTCACCGCCGCGCGGTACGACGCCAGCCGTGCCGCCGCCTGCTCGTCCAGCTCGGGCACCGAGGCGGCCTTGCGCTCGTCGTACATGGTGTAGTTGGCCAGCTCCGGCCCGCCGAGCTCGATCCCCGCGGTGGGGTCGAACTTGTCCCCCGGCACGCGCTTGCGCGCGAGGATGCGCCGCTGCCGGTACAGCTGCTCCGCGTCCGGGCCGGGGGAGCGCGAGCGGCTCGGCGATCGCTGCGCGCGCGTGCGGGCGAGGTCCCGTCTGTAGGGTCCCGGGGTGCCAGAGCGGCGGGAGGAGGCGCCGGATTCGACAGAGTGCGAGCGGGCGCGGCGCGAGGAGGGGGCCTCGGAGGCGGAGGTGCGCATGCGCGGGGGAACCGATGATGCGGAGGGTGCGATCGGGGGGAGGGAGTCGGTTGAAGTGCCGGGGACGGGGAGGGGCGGGTGCGCGGCGAGGCCGTGCGCGAGGGGCGAGCGCGGGGAGGAGATGACGATCTCGGGGATATGCAGGGCCGAGGAGCGCGGCACGCCATGCACCGAGTGCGAGCGGATGGGGCCGGGGAGCGTGTCGACGCGTTTGGCGGCGGCAGAGGCCGATCGAGCGACCTTTGCGGGCACGCGGCGCTGATCGTAGCGCGGCAGCGGTGGGTGGTCCCCGGCGCCGTCCTCGGACGACAGCGACGAGCGGCGCGGCGGGCGGTGCGGGCGGCGGCCCAGCTCCTCGCCCGACGACGACTTTTCGCCGTCTGCGACGATGTCCATGTCGGCAAAGTCTGCTGTGATCGACGGCGCGTATGCCGAGCCGACGCCGTCCGACGAGCGCGCCGACGGCGAGCCGTGCACGCGGCGCAGGCCCGACTCGCTGCGGTCATCGTCCGACGGGAAGCCGAGCGACTGCTCGCGGTACGCGCGCGCGAGGCGGCCGCGCGGCGAGTCGCCGCGGCGGCCGGGAGACGTGTAGGCGGGCTGGCCGTAGCCCGGCTGGCCGTACCCGGGCTGCGCGTACTGCCCATACTGCCCATACTGCCCATATTGCGGATATTGCGGGTGCTGCGAATATTGCCCGTAGTTCTGCGGCGGCCCGTAGCTGTGCGGTGTTTGTTCCTCGGGCGAGCCGGGGTGCTGCCCGCCCTGCTGCGCCAGCTGCCGCGACGACGGCTGCAGCACCGGCCGCGGCGGGCGCGGCGACGGCGGCGGGCGGCCGCGCGCGTCGAACGCCGCGGCGTCGCCCAGCATGAGCAGCGCCAGCGCGGCCTCGTCGGGCGACGACATGGCGCGTCGGACGCGTCGCCGCCGGATGGTCGGCGGCCAAACAACGCCCCGGCACGGACGGAACGCGGCAACGCGCCGCGCAGGGGCCGAAAGGCCCGCGTGACTTCGTTCCGTGTTTGGCGTACAAATACCAGAAATTCGCTAGCCAACGTCGCCTCGATCGCGAAATCCAATCGCGGCGAACGGCGCCCGAAAGTGGCTCTGCACGTCGTCTTCGTTGGCCAAAACACGCTTCGATCATTTCGAGACACGTCTGGACGCGTCGGCTTCGGATTCGGGGGGCCGATCGTGTCCCCGTCTCACCACCTCCCCCAAACCCCTGTCATCGTCACAGTCCTGCCAATTGGACTCGCCCGACCAATTGCCCGTCAAAGATCGACCCGAAACCGTGTTACTGCCGGGGAATTGCTCACCGATCGACTGATTTGCCACGAACCTCGTCACGATTTGCCACGAAGGGGGCCCCTAGAAATGGCGCCGCATCATCGCCCGCGCGATCGAACCCCCGAATCACGAGACAATGGCCTCCGACCCCGCCGGCCCGCCCGGGGAGCGCATCCTGCGCCTCCGCGACGGCCGCTCGCTCGCCTACACCGAGTGCGGCGACCCCGCCGGCCGCGCCATCCTGTGCTTCCACGGCGCGCTCGGCGTCGGCGACTTCTCCGCCTTCTCAAAGACCTTTGCCGCCGCGGGCTACCGCGTCGTGGCGCCCACGCTGCCCGGCTGGGGCAGCTCGTCGCCCTCGGCCGGCGACGTCTGGGCAGCGGCCTACTTCCGCGACGTCGCGGAGCTGCTGGACCACCTGGCCATCGAAAAGTGCGACGCCATGGGCGTCTCGTACGGCTCCCTGGCCGCCCTCAACGCCGCCGCCAACCTCCCCGCCCGCGTCGGCCGCTGCCTGCTGATGTCGGGTTTCGCCCCCTTCCGCCACCCGGGCCTGGACTACTCCCTGGGCATGGGCTTCCAGACCAAGCTCACCATGGGCTGGTTCGCCCGCGCCAACCCCTGGTTCGCGCGCTTCACGGCGTCGGCGGTGCGCAAGTACCTCGGCACCCCCGCCGCCGCCGCCAAGTTCGCGCAGGACAACCTCGCGGGGCAGATGAACGCGGACGAGAAGGCGCAGCAGGCCGCGCTCCGCGCAAAGGACCCGTCGGACCCGCGGCTCGACCCGGCGGTCATGGGGCTCAACATGCACCTCTCGATGGCCAAGTGCGAGAAGGGGTACACCACGATCCCCCAGAACCTGTGGGACCCGGACCTGTGGGGCCTCAAGTCGCTGGAAGAGTTCCCCGTGCCGTTGTACGTCACGGGGGCGACGGGGGACGCCTACGCGCCCATTAACCTGCAGCGGTTCCTGGCCAAGACGGCGCCAAAGGGGACCACCAAGATGGTTGAGCATGCGGGCGGGCACCTCAGCTACTCCTTCCTCTTCGAGGAGCTGTTTCCGCCGTTCGCGGCGTGGGACGGCAAGGGCACCGCGTAGCGGCAACATGGCGATCGATTCGAAATATCGATGACTGCCCCGCGGTCCCCGTCGCGCCTACTTGCCGATGGCCTTGTGGTACACCGCCTTGACCTTCTCGTCCATCTTGACCGCGGCCTTCTCGCCCCTCTCCAGCAGCTCCTTCAGCTTGGCCTTGGCCTCGTCCACCGAGATGGCCTTCTCCTTGCCGTCGGCGGTCACGTGCGCCATGCGGGCCTGCGCCTTGCCCGCAACCGCCGCGCGGACAAAGTCGGCGTAGCGCTTGTAGAAGGCCTGCGAGATGGGCGCGGCCACGTCGACGAGGTGGAAGTCGTGGATCATCTCGTCGTACAGGTCGAAGGCGATGACGTCGCCCTTGGCCGCACGGGTGAGGGCGAGGCACAGGTCCTCGCTGTAGAGGCGGTCGGCGGTGCCGGTGATGATCTGCCGGGCGCGCGGTCAGCGGATTGCCCCGCCCGGCGGCGCGGAGGGGCACCCACGTAGGTGGGCGGCATCGCCTTGCCTTCGTCGAGCAGGAAGCTCACGAGGGGGCTCTCGATCCCGACGGTCGCGGAGTAGGCCTTGGCGCTGTCAGTGAGCCAGCCGCCGATGGGCAGCATGCAGAGGTCGAACTCCTCGTGGAGGTTGCCCGAGGGGCCCGAGCAGGTCACTGGAAAGGGCGGCCAAAGTCAGCCGCTGTGCGCGGGGACCCCGAGCAGCTTGGACGCACTGTCGACCCAGGGGGTGAGCGCGGCGATGGCGGCGGGCATGGGGAGCTCCTTCTGGTGGTCGCGGAGGTAGACCGCCATGCCGTAGGCGAGGCCGCCGCCGGCCGAGTCGCCCGAGAAGACGATGTTGGAGGCCTTCTCGCCCTGCGCGAGGACTGCGGGGCGAAGAGAGTCAGTACGTCCGCGGGGGCGGCGGGAGCGGGACGCACGCCACTTGTAGACGATGATGCCGTCGGCGATGCCGGCCGGGGCCTGGTGATCGCGGATCAGCGGGGGGCGGTCGTCGTAAGAGACAGATCAACCCACGGGAGCCTCGGGCGCCATCCTGTAGTCGACGGAAATCACGCGCAGGCCCTGGGCCGCGATCTCGGAGGTGCTCTGGCGGTGGAGGCCGATGCCGCCGAGCGTGTAGGCGCCTGGAACGAACGGGGTGGGTCAGGTCCCCTGTTGGCGGTATCGCGGGGGCCACGGATAGGCACCTCCGTGGACGTAGAGCTGAGAACGATGAGGATCGGGTCAGTCTGCGCCGTTTGCGTGCCGCGGAGGGGTACCCACGACAACGGGGGCGTCGGCGGGCGCGCCGTCCTTGATCTGCCACTCAGCGGTCACCTCGCCCTCGTTCTTCTCCTCCAGCCCGGGCACCGGCGTGCGGGAGATCTTGACCTGCGGTCGATCGGGGCGTCAGCTCGCCCGGACGGTGGGTCCGGTCCGACGGCGCAAAGTCACCTCCTTGAGCTTGACGGACTCGTTGTGCGGGGCCGGGGGCGCGGCGCTGAGCGCGTTGCGGAAGCCGAGGAGGTCGCTATTGAACGTCGGGTAGAGAAGGCCGAAGGCGCCACGGTCTGTTGGGACGGGAGGCAGGGAGTTAGGCCCGCGGGAGACACACATCGGGGAGGGGCCGGGAGGGCCGGCGGGGGGCCGGGCGCCCCGCAATCCCGCGCATCCGTATTCGGAAACGAGGCGCGGGCCGGTGGTTGGCGGATCGGGCGTGCCGCGGGGCGCCCATGGCGCGGGACGGGATTCCGAACACCCACACAGAGCGGCGCCGCCCGCAAGCGTGGGCGTCCACGAGGGGAGCGACGGCGGCGGGGGAGCCTGTTCCTCAGCGGCGGCGGCCATTTCGTCGGTCGGAGGCTTAAGGGGCGGCGGGGAAGGCGGGGGAGACGATTCGCTTTTTGCCGAGCGCGATCGGACCGCCGCGGGACCCAACGAACGACGCCGAAGGGTCCGGAATTTGCCACGCTTCGCAGGTTCGAGTGCATCCGATGTGGCTTAGCTTCCCTCCAGTCTATTCCGGTTCCTAGCATTGCTTCGCAGCCCGGGGGCACGGCAGCGGGGCCGGCGCGGTGTTCCTGCGGTAAGAGAGGCCCCCTTAGCTCTCCTTTCCCACCCATTTCGCAACCCACTCATCTGATCCACATTCTCTCTTGCCATGAAATTTGTTATGCCCTCGTGTGCCGTGGGGCGGAGCTGGTTTCCTTCTTTACGAGGCGACTGCCGTTCGCAACACGCGCACAAACCCTCGCGGAGAGGCGCAGACCGCGGCAGCAGCTAGCGCGGTGCCTGAGACGTTGAAAGGCCCGCGCACGCGCGGCATCTCCGGCCCCCGGCGGCGCACGGTCCAGTGTTTGCGATGAATCAGCGCGGCGCCGCCCGCAGTTGTCCTCAACAGCTGAATCCAGGCCGTTCCGATCGGATCCGTCTTACATGCCGGCACGCACAACTCGATCGGCTGCCGCGTTGGTTTGCCGGGCCAGCCTCCGACGTCCGGGCTGAACGCGTGCGACAGACCTCGTCGAAGGCGCGTTGCCGCCTCGCGTCTCGCACGGGCCGCAAACGCGGCGTCGATCCATGTCGCCGTAGTCGTCGCCGGCTTTTTCCCTGCGGCAGGCTTGCCCTCGAGCGGATATGGGTTGGATCGGATGGGACACCGCGGTCACGGGGTGCGAGGATTTCCTAGGATTCCCGATTCCGATGCGCATGACCAAACAGCCCGCTCTTTTTTTTCAGTCAGGCCGCCCGCATCGAGCGGTTTCCTTTCCCGCCCGCATCCCGATGCGGCCCCTCGTTGCTGCCGCCGCGCTCGCGGCCTTTGCCGCCCTCGTCGGCTCTTCATCGGCCGCCCCCGCCGCGTGAGTCTTCCCGCGCTCCCGCGCCGTTCGACGAGTGACAAACACCGCCCGCAGCCAAGTTCCCGCCGCCGTCGCGCCCCAGGTGGCCTTTGCGGCCAGCTGCGGCGACTGCGACGACGACGCCTACTGGTGACGATAGCTCCCGGGCCGATCGCCGCCGGACCGGGGCGGCTGAACCCGTCCGTCCCCCATCCAGCGAATTTTCCTACCCGGACGCGCCGGCCAACACGGTCGCTTGCGTCAAGCACGACAGCACGTTCGTCTCGCTGTATCGGCGGTATTGCTTCCCCACCTGGACCGTGCAGGACAACGGCGCCGGCAAATCGTGTGACGAAACCGTCCTTGGCGAGACACCGATGGGGTCGGGCTCGTCCTCTGCGGACTTTGCGCAGAACGCCACGGCGTGCCAGAACCACTGCGACGACGAAACGGGCACCGCGACCAGCGTGGTCGCCGAGCTTCTCCTCCGCAACGTGAGTGGAGTGCCGACCAACCTGCCGGACGCGGATGCTGACATGGGCGGATGGAAGGGCGCCATCACGTGCCACTGCGCTGCGGACTCCGTATGCACCGCCGGCACTTTGGCCGACGCTACGGCTTCGCGTGCCTACATCAATACCGGCGGCTGCAGCTAAACGGCGGGACGGGCTGCTCCACTTCCAACATCCAATGGGGCACTGTTCGTCAAACATTCTTGTTGCGTGGACTGTGTATTGCTAAAACCGCAGTAATAAACACGCACAGTCGGCCATCATTAGCTTCTCTGCGGTCCGTTCCTGTTCCTAGCATTCCGTCGCAGTCGGGGGCATGGCAGCGGGCCGGAGCGGTGTTCCCGCGGGAAGAGACGCCGCCTGCGCTCTCCTTTCCCATCCACTTCGCAGCCTATTCATCTGAGCCACATCCTCTTTATCTCACAATTAAGGTGCTTTGTAATTCCCTCGTGTGCCGCGGGGCGGGGCGGGCGGTTGCTTGCTTTGCTGGGCGACGGCATTCGCACGCGACAACACGGGCACACGCTCCCAATTATCAACCGCCCTTGGGGAAGAAACCCCTCGCGGACGGGCGCAGACCGCGGCAGCAGCTAGCGCGGCGCCTCAGACGTAGCGGTACCCGGGCGCGCGCGGCATCCTCAGCCCCCGCGGCGAGCGGCCCATTGTTTGCGATGAAGCAGCGCAGCGCGTTCGCCCCGCCGGTGCGGCCGGCCGCGCTGCCCGACGCCGCCGCGCCGTCCGCGTTCGCCGCCACGCCGGGGGACGTGCGCGGGCTGCCGCACGCCGGCTCGGCGGCCGCGCTGCCCGGCCTGCCCCCGCTGCCCGTCATGCACCGCTCGGACACGCAGCAGTCGCTCGACGTGGGCTTCGCGTACCTCGACATCAACAAAACCCGCCAGGGCTCGACCGCCTCGACCGTGCAGTCGCTGTGGGCCTCGGTGCGCGGCAAGCTGCGCCCGGACGACACCCGCTCGCTGGCCCGCACAGAGTCGGGCGCGACCTTCTCCTCCGTGCTGCTCGCAGAGGCCGCCGCCGGCGCCGCGGCCTACCAGCCCGAGGCGCTGGCCTCCCTCTACCTGCCGCCCTCGGTCGACGGCTCGGCGCCGCTCGACTCGGCCCTGTGGAACGCGTGCTGCGGCTCCGGCACCTACTCGGCCCACGACGTGCCCGCGGACGACTTCCGCGCTGGCATCGCGCCGGGGCCCAACGGGGGCGGGATCACCGCCGTCGTGCTCTACACCGGGGTGTCGATGAAGGCCGACGCCGCCGTGGCGCAGGGCATGCTGCGCCAGCGGCCGCAGTACTCGCTGCGCGTCATGGAGGAGCTCGAGAACCACGTCGTCGAAACCGCTCGCAAGATGGAGTCGTCCATGACCCTTCAGGGGTGGGTTGCAGCTCAGGGTGCCGGGGACGAAACGTCCATGCTGACTGGCGCCGCGCTCGGCAGCTCCTCGACGTCGCTCCCCGGCGTCCCGCTCACCTCCCACCTCATCCCGCGCGGCATACTGCGCATCTCGGATGTGCAAGTCAGCCCCGCTCCCGGCGTCAAGCTGGTCAGCGCCTTTTGCGTCGTCACCGTCCGGGTGCCCGGCATCGCCGACCAGCGCTACACGTCGCCCACCAAGGTGTTTGTGCCGGCGACCGGCAAACAGAGCAACGCGGTCGTGTCGTCCATCGCCTCGGGCTTCGTCCTGTGCGTACCTGCCGCCCCCGCGTCCGTGATCTCGCTCACCTCCAACCCTCCGCTTCCAGCGACATCCCGATGGCCCAGGCCTCCATCGAGATCCAGGTCTTTGCCTTCAAGGTCCCCCGCTCCGCCGGCACCGTCAACCGCCTCGGCTCCTTCTTCAAGGGCAAAGCATCCCCCGCCCAGCCCGCGCCGCAGGAACCCGCCCTCCTCGGCACCTTCCGCCTGACGTTGGGCAAGGGCCCGCAGGAGGTCTGCCAGCCGTCCGCGGCCCCCCTGGAGCTCGCGGATTCCCGCACCGCCAGGGGCGCGGTGCTGCGGTACGCGGCCATGTACTACATGGACCAGGCGTGGATCGAGCCGGAGGAGGCGGGGAGCGACGCCGCGAGCGTGGTCAGGGCCGAGGGAGGGGGGATGGCGGAGATGCCGCCGTTCGCGGAGCATCTGACGATCATGACGATCCACAGGGGGAAGCCGGTGGGTGTTTCTTGCGCGCATGCTGGGCGGCGAGGGTAGCGGCTGACGGGTGTCGTGCAGAACTGGAGGCGCTACTGGGCCATCCTCGGCGACGGCGTGCTAAAGGTCTTTTCCGAGAACTACAAGGGCTCCGCCTTTGCGAACAACGAGGCCACCGGCATCCTCCCCATCTCCCGGCTGCTCTCCGTCTCCCCCCCGGACGGCGAGGAGCACTACATCCCCAGCGCGGCCGGGATGCAGCTCTCCTTTGCCTCCGGCGAGGCCGAGGAGGACCTGCTCTCGGACGCGGCGCAAAAAGCCTGGGCGGCGTCGGCGGTGCAGAACGGCCAGATGCTGTGCTTTGCCGACGCGCGGGACAAGGCGGCGCAGTGGGCGTGGATGCTGGGGCGGTGGCAGCCCGACTGCGGGGTGAGGGGGTTCGAGATGGGGGAGGGGCTGGGGCTGCATGTGCTCGAGTCGATCGCGGAGGAGTGATGGACGGTGGACGGTGGTGGATGGTGATGGATGGTGGAGAGGACCGGAGGATCGGGGACGGGATGTAGATTCGCCGAGCCATGTAGTCGCACTGTCGTTGCGTTTGGACTAGACTTGCGTTGAGATCGCAGATTGACACTGATTTGCAGTCGAAATCTACTGCGCGAACAAGCGACGTGCGCGCGGATACGTGGAAGGAAGACCGCAAATGGACAGACGGGCGTGTGGCTTCAACGAGTGGGATGGCAAACGGATTCACTATTCCAAAACGCGGCCCCTGCTCCGAAAACCGGGCAGTAAACCCAAAACTGCGCACGGACGCCCGCGCCTAGGCCTGGGCCTTCTTCTTGGAGGGCATGGGGCACGAGTTGTTCTCGAGCTGCAGCATGGCGAGCACGCGGCCGTAGCCCATGAACTGGCCGATCATCATGGACAGCTCGAGGAACTGCTTCTCGTCGTAGTGCTTGAGGAGCTCCTGCACGTCGTCGTCGGTGATGTTGTCTGCGCAGGGGAAGGGGCGGTGGGGGTCGGGAGGGCGGGGATAGGCCAGGGGCAACCCGGGGCGCGGCCGTCAGCCTCCTGCACAGATCTCCCGTCGGAGAAACACCCACGGTGGTCGACACACATTTTCTCGGCAAACATGATTGCGGCCACCTCGGCCTCGGTGAAGGTGGTGGGCCCCTCGGTGCCGTTGGCGTTGCCGTTGCCCTCCACCTGGTGCCCGTGCAGCTCCTTCAGGTGGTCCACGCCGAACGCCGCCTCGCCCTCCTCGACGACCTGCGGGGCCATCCGCGCGGCCTTGCACAGCTTGCACCCGTTGAGGGTGGCGATGCGGAGCCGGCAGAGCTCCTTGGTGCGCTGAGGGACCACGGAGCCCTCGGCGGTCGAGGTGGCCCAGGGGAGGTACCAGCCCGAGTAGCTGGAGAGGAGGGCGGGGTGCTGGCCGAAGACGCGGAGGTAGCTGGGGCCGGGGAGGGAGGGGCGGGAAGGATCAGCCGGGCCCAGAGGAGCTAGGCGGTTCCGGATTGTTTCGAGGCCTCCGGAACCGCCCTAGGGTAAAGAACGTACTTCTTGCCCATATCCGTGGTCTTGGGGTCGTCGTGCGCGGTCTTGAGCGCCTCGGGGAGCTGCTCGGGGTCGAGGAGCTGTATGGGAGACGGGCGGCGCGGGCCGGGGCGTCAGCCGGTCCGTGGCCCTGGGAATCCGCAGTATAGAGGCCCACCGTGATGCGGGTCATCTTTGCGACGTTTCTAGCGGCGTAGGAGCGACCGAGACGGGCCTGTGTGCCTTCTGTTCGAAGTTCCGGGTGATGTTTGCCGCCGTCCCGCTTCCGCTCCTCGTCACCAGCCACTCGCAAGGCCTCCCTGATTGAGAGCGTTTACCCGCCGCCGCGGCCTCCGCAAACATGATGGGGCGGCCTCCGAACAAGCAGCTGACGCTGCTCATGCTCGTGGAAGGGTCGCCGGACGGTGCTGCTCCGCGGCGGATCCTCCTGGGGATGAAGAAACGCGGCTTCGGAAAGGGCAAGGTCCGCAATCTGCCCGGCGCCGGAAACCCCGAGGCAGCCGTCTGACGCGTCCGATTCCCTCTCATGGCGGGCATTCCGTCCCTGCGATCTGTCTGCCGCGATCCGACGCGTCTACGCCCCCCGATCCGGACTCATAAATCACGGGGGACGCGCGCTTCACCTTTTCCCCCCGACGGCGAACCGCAGTGGAACGGGTTCGGCGGCAAGATCGACCCGGGAGAATCGATTGCCGAGGCTGCGCTGCGGGAGATGCGCGAGGAGTCGGGGCTGGACGTGCTGGACGCGTCGTACGTGGGCCGCAACATCTTCGAGTTTGTGGGCGAGCCTCTGCTGCTCGAGGTCCATATTTTCCGGGCGTCCACGTACGCGGGGAAGCTGCTTGAAACCGAGGAGATGCAGCCCGCGTGGTTCGACGTCGCAGACGTACCCTACGACGCGATGTGGCTGGACGACCGGGAATGGCTTCCGCTCCTGCTCGAAGGGAAGCGGTTCGAGAACTACTTCCTGTTCAGGGGCCACGACGAGATCCTGGAGCGGGACATCAGGATCCTGGCGGACGGGGAGGCCTTCACGCGGGATCCGGGGGACAGGCTCGTGGACAAAGTGCAGGAGTCGATCGCGCTGGACCTGGGGATCCCAAGCTGAAGGCAGCAGCTGTTCCGCTGCTGGTGCTGGGCGATAGCTCAACGACACCGATACCCAAGTACCTTGGCTTCCCCGTGGATATTGTATCGAGCTCCATTGGAATTGCACAGTTCCCACCGATCTCAAGGACCGATGAGCCATTTCGTTCGTTTCCCCTCTTCCAAACGTCAAAAAGGTCCCGAAGAACCGCACGGCCCGCCCGCACGCGCGGGCTTCAGGGCACGCGCCGGCCGCCTCCTCGCCGGCCGGGACTGCCGCGAGGCTTCCCCTGCAGAGTCGCCCCCGCAGGGTCGCGGCGGGCCCCCCGGCCGGCCCGCACCGGCGTCTTGATGCCGCCAGAAGCAGCCCTCGGCGCCTGTATTTGCCTTGCGAACGCCTGGCAACGTGGCTTCAGTCCTCGGCACTCCACTCACTTGCCGGACGCCTCGACCTGGGCTTGCGCTTGCGGCCCCCAGCACCCAACTTACCTTACGGGACGCCTGCCGACCTTGCTTGCTTGCTCGGATGCCGACGCGGTTGACCGGCCCGCCGCCGTTCCCCCGGCGGCCAGGGTCTCCGGTGCCGCAGCCAGCAGCGATAAAGGGGCTTTCAACCGCAGGCCCAACAGGGCACCGCGGGCCGCCCGCCCCGATGGGGCCACTCCAGGAACCCGGGGCACCCCCGCCCGCTCGCGCGGACGGGGCCGGGGAACGGAGGGACCCGCGCTAGCGGCTATACCGGACCTTGCTTGCTCGCTCGCTTGCTTGCTTGCTCGCTTGCTTGCTTGCTTCTTGCTACCCACGGCGCGCCGGGTGCCAACGCCAGCGGCACCCGCAGTGCCAGCGGCGTCCGGCCCCGGTGCGAACACCGGCCGGCGCCAGCGGCGTGCAGCGGCTCCGGAAGCCGCGGGCCCGCCCACCCCGCGTGGGGCGGGCGTCAGGGCACCGCGTGCGTCCTCCCCGCTCTCGGATCCCCGGGCGGACCCGGGCCGCCCCGCCCGGCGCCGCCTTGCGGCAGCAGCGGGCAGGCCGGGGGCCCGGAGATCCACGCCGGCTGCCACCGGCCCTGCGCGCCGCTTGATGGGGGCCGGTGCGGAGGGAGGCGGCCGGGCGGTTCGTCGGGACTGTGATTGTTCGTGCGGCGAGCGGGGCCAATTTGTAGGCCGCGGGCTTCTCCCGCGGACACGTGGCGTTCGGCGTCAGCCCGACACACGTGGCGCTGCCGAGGACATGGTGATCTCCTCCGCCGGTATATGCGCCGGTGTCAACAGAGGGTGCCGTCCCACGCAAGCCCATCGCGAATCAAGCCCTGAGCCGCTTGGGCGAGTTCCCACCCTCGCTGCTCCCCTCCCTCTCATGCTTCCTCCCCCCGCCTTCCTCCATGTCCGTGTCCGACCCCTCATCCTCACCCTCCGAATCCGCAAACACCACGTGCCTCGCCCCCTCCTCGGCCTCGCCGTCGCTCCCCTCCTCCGGGTCCGAGAACCTCACGTGCCGCCCCCTCGCCTCCCGCCCCTCGACCTCGCCCAGCCCCTCCCGCGGCGCCGCGGCGCCCTTCCGCACGCGCGCCTTCTTCTGCTCCGCGATCCTTTCCCAGTACCCTCCCTCCTCGTCCCCCTTCAGCAGCCGCAGGCGCAGCCTCGCGCGCGGCCCCTCGGGCGCCTCGCGGCCGAAGATGGTCATCCGGCCCTCGGCAGGGGGTGCGTGCTTCCCGCGATCGCCGAGCATCGCCCGGCCCCCTGCGTCGGCGGCATCGTGCGGCTGCAGGCTGCCCGTCGAGTCGTCCGCGGCCGCCTGCACCACCCTCGTCCCGGCGAAATAGCGCACCGCGGCCTCCGCGTCCCGCGCGGATTTGAACCGCACCCAGCCGGTGCCGTCGCCCTCCCCGGGCGCCGGGGGCGCAAAGTCGACGTACGCCACGGGCGCGACGCTGCCCAACAGAGCCTTGAGCACCTTCCTCGTGGTGGCGGGGTGCGCGCCCGAGAACGCGGCGACGGTGCCGGGGGCGAACGAGGCGGTGTGGGTGTGCCGGCGGCGGGCCATCTCCTCGCGGAGGATGAGGTGCGAGGCGGCGAGGTGCTGCTTGTACTGCAGGGTGAGGGACTGGTGCTCCGCGAACGGGAGGGCGCGGGCATGCCTGAGCCGCGGGTCGGCGGAGAGGGCGCCGGGGAGACAGCATGCCGCCGCCGAGGAGGGGTCGCCGAAGACGACGAAGCAGTAGGCCGGCCTCTTTGCTTTCCGCTTCCTGGCCTGCTTGGAGATGGCCAGGTCCGGGTACCGTCCGGCCACCCCGGGCCCGAGCTTCTCGTTCCACGGGCTCAGGACGTGCGGCTCGAGCACCCGCTCAACGGGGCCGAAGAGTGAGGCGAAGAGGTCGGCGGGTGCGGCGTCGGGGGGCAGCCCCTCGACGTACACCGCGCGGTCTGCAAAGTGCGGGTCGGCGAAGAGGGCGAAGGGGCGTGCGCGGCGCACGCGCTTGCCGTCCTCCGAGACCACCAGGTCGGGCGAGCGGTGCGCGACGGCGTGTGCGACGACGGCGTCGTCAGCGGTCAGGTCCTTGACGCGCGCGTACGTGGCGGTGAATGCGGCCAGCGGCAGCCAGCCCTCGCCGCGCGGGTCGTCGGCCATCCTGTCGCGCAGCCAGTCGTCGAACGCGAGCGCGTCGTCCGACAGGAACGCGGAAAGGCGCGCCGCGACGAGCGCGTCCAGCTGCCGCCAGGCGGGCTCCGCAGCAGCGGCACTGTCGGACGGGGCATCGCGGCGCGGCCGCTTCGGCCCCCGGGCGCCCTCGTCCGCAGACGCGTCGGACCCGCCTTCGGGCGACCCGGTGGCGCGTTCGCGCTTCATCGGTACGCGACGCGTTGGCGGTGGCGGTGATCGGCGCCACGCGCTCCTCCAACTGTCCCCCATCGCTTCCCTCAACGAATCGCCGTCAAAGTACCGTCATCCGGAGCAACCGAAAATGGCACCCAGCGCCGAATCCAACCTCGTCAAGCCGCCGGCGCCCGTCGTCCACACGCCCGAAAACACGCCCGGCAAAAGCATCCAGCTCCCCATCCCCACATCCTCGCTGCGCATCGTCTCGGCCTCGTATTTCGAGGGACCCACCGGGATGACGGTGTTCCTGTTCCCCAGCGGCAAGGCGACGGGCGTGCTGGACATTCGCGGGGGCAGCCCCGGCCATTTGTTCCCCAAGGACGGCCCGCTCGACGCCGTCGTGTTGTCGGGCGGATCGGTGCCCGGGCTGCAGTCGGGAACCGGGGTGGCGGATGCCATATGGCAGTCGAGGAACTTTGACACCTCGTGGGGCGGGATCCCCCTGGTCCGCGGGGCGATCATCTTCGACTACACCGCGAGGAAGAATTCCTACTTCGTGGGTTGACGCCTTTTCCGGCCGTACAGGAGGCGCACTTACTGTCCCCTGAAGCCCGACGCGATCCTCGGCCGCCTCGCCGGCGCCGCCGCCCTCTCCCTCCCCGCCTCCCCCTCCAACATCTTCTTCCCCGGCCAGATCGGCGGCGGCTGCTCCGCCTCGGTCGGCAAATCCCTCGTCACCGACCCGCCAAAGATGGAATTCGCCTACGCCGAGCTGGCGGGGCAGGGCGCCGGGTTCCGGATGCTGGGCAGGAAGCCGCGGGCCGAGGAGGCCGCGGGGCCCGAGGAAGACGTCTGGGTGGCCGCGTTCGTGGTGTGCAACGCGGTGGGGCACATCGTGGATCGGTCGGGGCGGACCGTCAGAGGGCACGTGGACCCGGCCGTCGTCGCCGCGGGGGAGAAGATCACCCCCGACACCAAGCGGCTCAACGTCGAGGAGCTGATCGAGCACCTCAAATCCGGCACCGCCCTCGAATACTCCCTCGAACCTCCCCCGGAACTCTCCCAGCCCGCCGCACACGAGCTCGGCCTGGCCCCCTCGACCACCATCTCCCTCGTCGTCACCAACCTCGCGCTCCCGCAGCGCGAGCTCTCGGCGGTGGCCCGCCAGGTGCACGCGAGCATGGGACGGGCGATCCAGCCGCTCGCGAACCTGTACGACGGGGACCAGCTGTGGTGCGTCTCGACGAACGAGGTGGTGCCGAGCTATGCCAAAGGGACGGATTGGGGGAGCACGATCGTGGGGCTGTCGGCGGGGCAGGCAATGTGGGACGCGATACTGGGGTGCTACTAGAACCGCAAGGAGAGCGTTCATTCGCCGCCGTCGTCGTCGGCGGTGTCATAGACGAGCAGAGCGTCCGCCGCCTCCTCGTCCCAACCGACCTCCCCATCCTCGGCCCCGACTTCCCTCCGGCTCCGCGACGTGACGACGAACGGCGGGCCCCACGCCGGATCCAACCTCTCCGGCACCCCGTGGCCGTAGTCCGAGTGCCCGTTGCCGCATATCGCAAGCACCCTGCCGTCCGGCCAGGAACGGAGGGCAGAGTCGACGGCATACGCCATCGAGGCGTCCTTGGCGATCTGCGCGGGGAAGATGCGGCGCATCTCGCCCGTCACCGCGCTCCACTCCGCGGTCCCCGGTTTCGGCCTCCGGCTCATGCCCTTGATCATCCCCTCGAAGTGGGCGTAGTGAGCGTCGGTCCCCGGCTTCCCGAAGAAATAGCGGTCCAGATCGAACCCCGGCAGCTTTTCCTTCGCCACCCTGGCGAGCTCCGACGGGTCCGACATGGCCAGCCGCGCGTACTGCTTGGGCAGGAACCCCGCCTTTAGGCCGCACCCCAGCTCCCTCGCGAGCTGGAGCAGGAAACCGTAGTGCCCCGCCAGATCGAACGCTTCCCTCCCCGTCCGGTCGTAATCCTCCTGGAGCTGCTCGGGTCGGTACCCCGGATCGGCGATGAAACGGTCCAGCAAAGCCTGCTGCTCGAGGTTGACCATCTCAAGCACGAGGGTGACCTTCCCCGGCTCGCCCGCACCCAATGGGCCCGCCAGCCCGGCCAGGAGGGCCAGCTGCGCCTTCAGCACGTCCGGCTGGTGGTGCCGCTCCCCGAAAATGACCACTTTGTGCCGCGAGATCGCGGAAAGGGCGGAGAACAATGGAACGGGCCCCGGTTGCCCGCGCAGGCGGAACGACACGGAGGACGCGAGCTTGCAGACGGCGGGGAGGAGCGGTTTCATCGCCGGGCCGTCTTCCGCGGCGTCGGTCATAGCCGATGCGGCGTGATGTCGGATCCGGCGGGGATGATGGATCGCCAGGCAAGGCGTAAACACGCGTCGACAGCCCATCGACGCTCGCCGGTTCCGCGAACGTTCTGCGGGGGTTTCGTCACCGGGCCTGCCACGTTGAGCGTTCTCCAGCACCGATTCGCGGGGACCACGCGGGACCGCGCTCTCCTTTCCCCCCCGACGGGGTTCCACGGCGTCCCTGTCTCCCGCCCCCGCCCCAAGGGTTCAAACGCCCACTCCCCGGCATGTCCTCCAACTCGAACGCGTCGAACTACCTGCTACCCCTGCTGGCCATCGCCGCAGGCACGATGGTCGTGCTGTACCTCCTCTCCGGCTCCGGGACCGCCGAGATCGTCTGCCAGGAGCCGTCGACCAACGGGCGGTTCCCGGGGATCTGCGGGTACCCGCAGGATAACCACCCGTTCCGGCATATCTTCCAGCCGGGGCCGGCGCCACGGTAGCTGGACGCGTGGAAGGCGGTTCGATGTGGCCGCAACTGGACATTCTCTGCTGCTGGGGTATCCCTCTCGCTTGCCATCCGATTCATGTACCGTGTACAGGCTACGAAGACGCGTCTCGAAGCACCCAGTTCGGGTCCAGACGAAGCTTCGTTTTAGTCCGTTCCGCCCACTGCTCCAGGACCTTGAGCGACACCACCTGCGAGGAGCCGCTGCTGTTGCCCGCCGAGAAAGACAGCGCAAACTCCGTCAGGTCGCCCACGAGCTTGTTGGCGACCCGGTACGCGAGATCCTGTGGGTTTCCCCCCGCCTGGCCCGCGCTCCCCGTGCCGGGCTTCGGTATCGACGCCACCAGGGCTTCGATCGTGGCCGCAGGCTCGACGCTCAGCCCCAAAGTTGCCTTGACCGTCGGCCCCCCCACGGCCGGCGCCGCAAAATCGTCCGCCATCATGTCGCCCTCCCCCGCCCCCGCCCCCGCGCTCCCGGGGCTGATCCGGAAGATGGCCGAAGGCGACGCGTTGCTCAGCAGGTACGGCAACGGGCTGTACGTCGCCCCCCCGTCGAACGACGCGTGGATGGAAGAGGCGGCGCCTTCGGGGAGCGGCTGCGTGAGGAAGAGGGCGACCGCGGCGCCCTTTGGGGAGGGCACGTCGAAGGGGGCCGAGAGGAAGCGGATGGCCGTGGGGGTCTGCTCCACCTGCGCAAAGGGCGAGAGAACCGGCTGCCCGGCGACGATGAGTCCGAATACTGATGCCATTGGAGCCCGAAACGGGAAACGCTGAACGCCGAAGCTCCGGCCCGCTCTGAGATGTCAAACTGCGCGCCGGCGCGCAAACGCTCATCGCCCCAGAAACGCGCTTTTCGGGAGGAAACGTGGCCAACGGATGCTGCCGATGATGCGGCCGAGAGGATTGGCGCGGCCTCTTGCGCGCCTGGACCTCATCTCGGATCATTGTCGAGCCCCGCGGGCGACACCCCGGATAGCGGCACCGCTCACTACGGCGGCGAAAGCACACGGGGGTTTGAGCCCGTCCGATCGGGCATTCTACAAGTAGGTTCACCGCTCATGGAACGTGGGACTGCTCGAGCTTCTTTGGAAGATTTTGGCTTGATATTCAGACGCGGTGGATGGATAACGACCAGTATGGCCACGTTAACAACGCGGTGTACTACTCCTACTTCGGCAAGTGCTGGTTGGGCACCGTCGTGCAATCTCTGTCTCATTCCGCCGCCCGAAGACACTGTGGTCAACGTGTACCTCATTCGGCACTGTGGACTGAATCCCACGGAACCGCCGGCCGATGACGGAGCCATTGGCTTGGTCGTCTCCTCGAATTGCACCTACAAGGACAGCCTCGAGTACCCCGACGTTGCCGAGACCGGTCTCTCCGTCGGTCAGTCATTCTGTATTGAGCTGGGCGAGTGCTGGTCTGAATCTGCCTCACTCCGTGCAGTCAAGCTCGGAAACTCGTCTGTGACATACCAAATCGGCGTCTTCTCACGTGGGTTGGCGGCGGCGTCCGCACTTCGCGACTGACACATTCGCAGGGGCCAAGAGCATCTTCGCGGCGACGGGACAGTTCGTGCACGTCTTTGTCGATCCGAAAACGAGGCGGCCGACGCCGATCCCGGACGAACTTCGGAAAGGAATGAGCGCGCTGCTCGTCTAGATCAGGTAGAGCCCTGCGAACTGGTGGCCACGCCGCAACTGCCCCGAACGGCAGCGCGCAGTCTTGCGAGTCTTGTTTCATGGTTTAAAGAGTAGCATGACGTTTCTGACGTTTCTTGGTGCCGGTTTGTGTTAGACATGTTGCGCCCGATCGTCCGCGTCATCCTGCGCCGAATCTCCAACCGCCTCTACAAACAGGCGCTTCGAGAGCGGAGCGGTCTGAGCAACTCTACGCTTTGACGACGCGTTTTGAGAGCGTCTTCCCCGCGACGTCTATGGCGCTCGGCTGACTGTCGCGCGCTGCGTGTCGCGATTCGCACTTCATTGCTGGACGGCGGTTCCCAACGGAGCGCGCTCTTCCGAATCGCCATGTCGCACTCCGGGGCGCGAAAGTCGTTCGCGGAGCCACGCCGTCAGAGCCTGGGACCTTTTGCGGCCGAAGATCTCCGGCCCTTCCTTCCGAAGCCCGTTCGTCTGCGCCGGCGGAGTCGTCAACTACCCCGCCCCGATCTGGCCCAGAGCCCCTCAAGGCCGCACGACACGGACGTGTCTTTGCATTCCGATGTCTCACCCTCCCGGGATCTCTCAAACGGCTGCGTCGAGGTTAGAGATCGAGGATCCCACGCTCTCGTTCCAGATGGAGGCGGAGAGCGAGATCGGCTGGCATCGACAACAACCCTTGTTCCTGGAGATGATCCGCAACGGACGGCGCCGAAGATCAGAATGGTAGCCGTGCGGGCGTCGGTCAGAAGCTCTCGTTCGGACGATCGTGGGCAACAGACCTCCGAGGGCAGCACACTACTCCAGACGCCAGCGTGGCTAGCTTGGAAGAAGAAGCTGGATAAGCGTCTGGAAGCAAAGCGCGGAGGCAGGCTCCCCTTGGGCGAGTCTCAACTTGCCACCAACGTTGCTCCGGACAGCAACGGGGGACCATTCCGAGCGACGAGGCAGGCACAAGCAAAGGACGAGAACACACGAAACCAGTGACGTGAGTGTGCTGCCCTCTTGAAGCTCACCGAAGGCTTACGATCTTGCAGCGATATCCTGATAAAGAGAAGAAGAAGAACGCCGCCGATCGTTTATTGATCCGTCCCATACACACTGAAGCCATGTCGCAGAGTTATGCCAAAGTGTAGAGCAATCCCATACTCATGAATGTTGTGCGGAAAAGGCGCCCAACGTTGTCCTACTTGTCGGCGTCCGGGTGGACGGGGCTCCGATTTACGACCCCGGTGCTCAGGAACTCAGTTTTGCTCGACCACTCGACGTCCTCGATGTTGTAGAGGCTAGGTCGCTCTTTCGTCGGCGAAACCACGAGGGGCTTTTCCATAATGCTTGGGACCTCGATTGGCAAAGGGGGCGGTCGCACGGCAATCTTTGCCCTGCGCCTCGCGAAGAAGAAAACGGCCGCCAATCCCACGAGAACGGCAAGACTGGCGATTCCGGTTATGATCCACACGGCCAGTTGAGGTCCAGTAGCCTTGGCTGGCGGCGGCTCGTCGCAGAACCACCTGGGAGAAGCCAATCAGCGATTCTCTCCAATGTCTGGGGACTGTAGCAGCCCATACCAAGTAATCGGCACCCGGCCCTCATCGAGGTGGTAACCAAGTGATTCGAAGACTGGCATCGTAACGTCAATGTCCCCGCTTTGGCACTCGTTCGAAGGGCATCGGTCCTTGACCAGGCAAACTGACGTTTGTCCCGTCTTGGGGCTCTTCAGGCAAACGTTGCGGTAACAGAGGGAATTGTTGTTCGGGTTCGTGCCCGGAGTGTGCGGGTCAAAGTCCCAGCCGGGCAGGGCGCAGTGGAACGCGGTGTCCTCGACGGGCTTACGTTGCAACGTGAGTAGGTCGTGGCTTGATCACTGTGCGCAAGCCTACCGTGCCACAAGCTCCGAGATTGCTCCGTCTTCGTAGAAGAGCCGATAGTTGAGGAGACGGGCGGGGTGAGGAAAACGAATGGCAAGAGCGAGAAGAAGTTGGCATGATGGAGGCACGAGTTTGCAGACCATTGAGCAACTGCCCTTCAACGGAGAGGGACCGAAGGGAAACCCACCCGTAGTAGTAGGTCATGTCGCCGAATTCGCGTGCCTTCAGGCCCGTCGCCGGCGCAGGATTCGCGGCCGGGCGGATCAGCGTCGCGAACCCGGCGCCGTCGGGATCTCGCGCGGGGGGGCTCCATCTCCGCCACGGCCACGCTTCCGCACGAGGAGCTGCTAAGAGAAAAGCGCAAAGGACGAAAACCAGCCGCCTGCAGCTGGCCATCGCAAGCGTGGGCAGAAGATTTGGAGGAGCAAACACGAGGGCGGCGTTCACCCAAACAGATGCGCCCCCTACGACTGCCGTTGCGCCCAAATGAGCCACCACTCTCAAAGGTGACTGATTTCAAGAGAACCAAATGGATTCAAAAGAATACAGACCAGAAACCAACTGGATCGCTGCAAATGGGCCTTATGGTGGAGCAACCTTCAAGATCTCTCTGTGCATGTACCGAGGCACTTGTCTCTGGATTCGCGAAACGGCATTCACTTTCTGCTATCTATTTTCCAATCTGAAGTTCGTAGATGAACGGACGTGCCCGCTGATGCCGTGGTTCAAGCTGAACTGAGCGCAAGCTGCGGGCGTAGGGTGCCTGGCAAGCTCAAGAAATACCGTGCCCACGGGCATGCCCATCACCTGATCCGGTGCCCATGGGCACCATATGGGCATGCCCATCATGTACTTGTAGAAGAGAGTCTATTAGGAACGTGCACGATGCTGCGCTAAGAGTGCTTCCAAGCTTATCTGTGCCTCCCCCTCCTCAACAAAAGCCCGCAGCGGTTGAGCAGCAGCCAATTGGGCTTCCTCAGCAGTGCGCAGTTGATTAATGTCGAGGAAACTCTCCAAGACATAGGGCCCTGTCGCGGCGCGGAAGACGGAAGTTGTCCCAAATCCCACCTCGAACTCCTCCTCCTCCGCATCAATGCGAGGCCAAAGTGCGTGGAAAACATCTCGGTGCTGCTCGTTTTCCGGGTCCAGGGCCCGGATAGGAGCTCCCGAGCCCAAGGTCAAGGAATCCAGGACGTCGGCAAGGTTGTCATCGGTTCCGTGGGTTCTCCAGGGCTTTTCCTCCGCAGATTGCACCCTTGGCTTTAAGGTCTTCATCTCCTGCTTCAATGCGCTCTTGACCAGCCCTATTTCCTTCAACGTTGCGGAATTCATTCGATTCCGCGAGTCTGTCTTTGCAAGGCCCAAACTGGAAAACACGCGCTCGGTCGCGGCACTGTGCGGCGCAATGCTAAGCACCATGAGCGCAAACTCGCGCACAAAGACGAGTTCCGTAGTGCCCAAGCCCCAGGTCTCCCAGAACTCCCTTGCCGTCCGAACCTGGCCGTCGATCCCGCTGAACATGTTGCGCCCGAAGAAATAGTCATCCAGCTGGGCAAGGACCGACAAGCTGGCCTCCTGTCGGAACTTCCAAGCAAGCAGCAGCTTGCCAATCTCCCATTCGAGCCACCGCTTCTTGTCCCTGCCGTCGACCTGGCACCCAGTCACAGAAAACTTCCGGTGAACAGGGGAAAGGTGGAGAGCAACAAGGTAGATCGCATGATCAAACTCCTTGACTCTGGCATTTAACGACAACTTAGCCAGAGCGAATGTTTCCCTGGCACCCTCCACAACGGGACTAACACCACGCCAGGTCCGAGCAACCATCGAATACTCGATCAGTACGTCTGCCAGGGTCGCGTCCGAATGCTCAAGGCGGCCTAGGGCATCCACAATCGGCCTCACGATCTGGATCAGCTCCGCATTGTGGGCAAAGTGATACGGGTCCTTCACCACATCCAGCACCCGATCTGGAACGTCTGTCGGCCGTACACCGGGTTCCAGGCCATCGTGCGCGTGTTGCGGGCTGAGGAGAAGACGGAACCACGGCTGATGTGCGTCAATGCCCAAGCAGACCGTAATGAGAGAGTACCAGCGCGAGTCGGTATGCGTCGCGAGGGAGTGTGCAACATCGTGCTTGCCGGCCCAAATCTGGGCCAAGCGGCGCCACATAGGCGCCTTGTGAATCCAATTGACGAGAGTGAGGTTCTTTTTGATCACGGAGGTGGCCCAGTCGTGCTTCACAATGTCCTTGACGAGCAGGTTGAGGTTGTGGAGAACACACCGAATGCCGATGATGTGGGGGTGCTCCGTGCTCACCAGCCGACGAAGCTTCTTCATGACGGAAGGACTGTCCGTGCAGAACGCGTTCACGGGGCCCGGGGCCGCGAGATTGAGGCCAATTGAGCGGCACGACATGTTCACCTTCTCGTGCAAAAGCTCCGCGTTGTGGCGATCCTGAGTGACATCCCAGAGGTCCAACAAACGCTCCATGCCCGGTGTAACGGCTACCATCGCGTAGATTGAGGCCCCAGACGAATCTTCCCATCCGTCAAGCTGCAGAGTCCACGACTTTGCGGTCCCACAAAGCACGACCAACTTCTGGGCTTCGTCCCTAGTGATCTGGGTCAGGATACCACCAATAGAGTGGCGTGTCAGGGGCCGGTACGCCGGGCTCAGGATCCCCAGAGCTTGCAGCAAATATGGATTCGACGCGAATCGAAACGGGACGTTGCCGGTCACAAAAGCTTTGGTGATCGCAAAATCCACCGCACTTGCAGTGGCAGCAGACAGAGGGGGATGGAAATGAGCCAGGAGAGTTCCAGCGCCAGATGCGGAGCCCGCCGCAGAACACGCCGAGGGCGACGTCGACGACGCGTCAGAAAACGCGTTCCTCTTCCTGCGTTTGCTCTGCGGCGCTGCAGCAGACTTTTTCTTCTGCTCCTCGTCGTACTGATTGAGGCGCCGAAGGTACGCGACGCGTTCTTCCCCCACGGACTTGCACTTGGAAACGATGTGCTGCTCCAACCGTTCTGGCCGGCCATCCATTTCCTCCGAGCAGAAAGTGCACTTGGCCGTGACGCGTTTGCCCCTGTTCACCCCGTCCTTCCTTTTGACGAGGAAGCCCGCCCATCGCGGGTCGAGATCCGGTGCCGGGCGCACCCAATCGCCCCGCTCCACGGAAGGTCGCAAGGAGGCAGAGCCGCGCTCGGATCCGCTCTCCTCCTCGTCGCTGCGTCCTTCATTGACTGCGCTGATGCTGTCATTGGGCGCGAGTTCGTCCTCCATGTTCAGGACTTCGCAAAGCCGGTGAACTCGCGACGAACCCCCCACCCGCCGACCGCGACACCCTCGCAGAAAAGGAACGGAGACCGCTCTACGGATGAATGATTTCATTGAATCACTATATCAATTCATCCACGTTTGCTTGGCGTGAGCGATAGATTCCGCGTCCTGGCCCTGGCTCCTGACCCCTTAGGCCGGCTCCCCTGCCCGCTCGACGGGCTCGCTGTTGGGCACCCGGTGGGCAGCGCATCCGCAATTGGTGCCCATGGGCATGCCATGGGCATGCCCACTTTGGGCATGCCCAACTTTTTGGTGCCAGGCACCCTACTGGCAGCCGCGGGCCCAGACACGGCCCCTGCGGGCGCCAGCCCAGCCGCCCGCTTCCCCAAGTCCGACAAAAGTCGACCCCGGCCTGCCGGACCACGGTCGTGCCTCCAGCCGACCGTCTCGCTCGTCAGGCAGCCAGCTCAGGCTCGGTCGAGCTGGAGGGGATCCGCAACGCCGGGGTCGCCGCGGACTGGACTCCCGCGGACGGCACTCCCGCGGACGGCACTCCCGCGGACGGCACTCCGCAGCATGCTGACTCTCTGAACAAGACGGCGGCGCCGGCGGCAGCCGAGTTCCCCGTTTTCACTTACGGGAGCCTGCGTCACGATGACGTCTATCGGCGTGCCATCGGCGGTCAGCGCTGGGAAGACGTTGGCGTCCCAGAGCGTGTTCGGGGATTCGTGAAGGGCTACGCGCGGCACCCGGTCAAGGAGGCGGCCTATCCGGCAATGATTTTCACGGACGACGACAGGGACATTGTCGACGGTGCGCTGAGCTACGTCCCCGAGGCGTACCTTCGTCTGCTGGACGAGTTCGAGGGGGACGATTACGGGCGCTTCCCTGTGCAAGTCCACCTGACCACGGGCAAAACGGTTCAGGCCACCGCTTGGGTCTGGATCGCGGGAGCTCATTGGTTGGACTTGTCTTCCGCGTGGTCCTACGATGATTTCCTGAAGAACAAGCTGGCCGCGTGGCTGGCCATGTCGGACGAGGACTTCCTGGTCGCAGGAGAGACGCGCTTCCAGGTGCAGGAGACCGTTGAGCGCGAGAGCATTTGCGATGGCCAGGAAGATGATTTGGGATTCTCGACGATGGATGGGATCACCGTCATGGCCTGACTGGACGATGGGGGAAAGAAGAGGACGAACGTGAATTTAGGCGCTTCTGCCAGCTCTTTTCCTCGCAAAATGTTCAAAAGCGGTATCAAAGCTGTGCCGAGATATCGCGGCAGCCCCCGTGGACTGCCTGAGGGCCGCATTCGCAGCATCATTCACTATCCCGGCGATGTCACCGGCCACGAAGCCATCCGTCCGCATCGCCAGATCATTGACAAGCTCCTCGGGGAACGGCGTTCTCCGCCGTAAAGCTTCAAGGATTGCAACGCGATCCTGCCGGTCTGGTGGCGGGATCTTGACAACACGGTCGAAACGGCCAGGTCGAAGCAATGCTTGATCCACCATGTCCAGCCTATTCGTGCAGCCCAGGATGAAAAGACCCGTCCCCATCGTTTCGACGCCGTCCATTTCATTGAGCATGGTCGAAAGAATACGCTCCGGAACTCCGTTGGACGCCTCGCTCTCTGCCCCTGTGCTATGGTTAAAAACACACCCATTTGCTAGACGAGCAACGCACCTCGTTGAGTGCCGATGGCGTCGATCTCGTCAAATAGGAGCAGGCATGGCTTGAGGCGCTTCGCCTTTGCAAACAGATCGCGGATGTACCTTTCCGACTCGCCGAGATACTTGCTGAAGACTTCGGATGCGGAGATCGAGAGGAAGTTCAGAGCAGGATTCGATCCCAAAGCGTTGGCAAGGACGGTCTTGCCGCAGCCCGGCTCGCCGAGCAGCAGCACCCCCGAAGGAGGTTTGACCCCGAGTTCATTGAACGAGTCTGGGCTCAGGAGCGAGGTTTCGACCATGAGGCGCAGGCGCTGGATGATGTGGTTGTATCTGCGATGCGTCGCAATTGTGAGGCACTAGACAAAGCACGTCGCGCGCAAAGTCCTACCCTCCAATGCTATCCCACGACGTGCTTGGCCTCGACTGTTCCACAGTAACCGACTGCGAAGCTTTGGCAATTGAGAGGGCAAACTTGAAGTCATCCCACACAAGCTGAGGGGCTGTCGCGCCCGTAGGGCTGCCATTCAGAGAGCGCAAGGCAGCATTCCAAGCTGCGTGTGCTAACACGGCCTCTAGATCGCTGCTCAAATAACCGGGTGTGAGCTTCGAGAGGCGATTGGCCACGTCTGAAGTCGGCAAGTCTGCTGTGGCACATTCAGAGGTGCGTAGTAGTCCCTCGAGAATCACCGCGCGGCGAAGAGCATCCGGCGAAGGAACTTGCACATGCGAAGCAAAGAGCTGCTGCAGAGATCCAAGCCCGGCGGAGTTGTCTGAAGCCAATCCAACAACCATGACCCGAAAGTGAGGCAATGTCCGTATCTCCTCCGAGAGCTGGCTCGTCATCTTCGCTCGACTAAATGCTGAAGCACCATCCTTTGATCCCCGGAGCAGAACGTCCGCGTCCGGAAGCAGCAAGCACGAAGGCGCAGACAGTTTCGCTGCACGGAAAACGGCGGCGATCACGCCTCGACTAGTGTCGGATATCTGGGTCGCATCGTCCTCCTCCTCTTGTTCCGCATATCGGGCCGCTAGCGGAGCCAGCTTCAAGACATGCAGAGTCAGCTGCATCGTCCGGCAGAGGGCTCTGTGTAGGGCGTGTTGGTCAGATCGCGTGACGGGCCAACGAAAGCTCTGCACCTCAAGAGCTTTCCCTTGCCGACCCCAACTGGTCCCCGAACAAGAACGGACTTCGGCGGCCGTAAAGAAAGACCGGCGAACCGTTCAGCCTGAAAGAAAGAGTCGTCTACGAAGAACGTATGGTAAGCCCTGTGATCAAGCAAGAAGAAGCTGAACGAGATGCCAACCGACAAGTTGCCGCAGCTCTGCGAGTTCCGAGGTCAATCCGTACGGCTCAACGGCATTCTCAGCCAACAGGAGATGGTTGTGTGCCGTTCCCTTCCTTCCAAGAGAGTTCAAAATGACGGCTTCACCGAACTGCACGTCGGCTTCCCTCCCAACCTCGAGCAAGCCTTTGCATTCCGAGGTTCCGTCGACGGACACTGAAGCGGGATCCGCCAAGAAGAGACAAGCTCTACCAGACACTCGCAGTGCAAAGAGGGGCCATACGGCCACGGGCGCTTCCATCTCAGGTATGTAAAGCAGCCGTCCCTGCATCTGGCGCCGCAGAGCTGCCAGCCATGGTGCTATGTTCGACGGAAGATCCGTGTCGAAGGCAGCCAAAGCAGAGCCGTTGGGAAACCAAGGCTGTTCCTCAGCCACCGTTGGAAACAACAAAGGCCGCAATAGGAGCGATGTGCATAACTGCGGCCTCGCTTCGGGCCGTTGAAGAGGGAGGTCATCGCCGGGCCGGATCAGGAGCGCCTCGGTAGCCCAATCCGGAACGAGAATCTCATCGGGCAAAGCGTCATCGTCCGCAATAGGCCGCAATGTCAAAGAAATAGCTGGCGACGTCTGCGCGTCCCCGAGAACGCAAGGAGCGGACAGCCCGAGACTGAGCATGAAGGTCACGGGGGCAATCTGTCCACCTGCGGGTCCATGCACGATGCAAGAGGAAAGGAACGCGTCCGCAGCCCTCCGATACAGTTCTTTCCGTCGCCTGGCCTTGTAGCTGGGTCGATCCGCTATGCTGGAAGTCCTGGGGGTCGCCAACCGTGCTGAAGCGGACGTTGGGAACCGTTCCTCGCCGTCCGGAAGCAGGGTATCCCCAGCATGGTCGGCCTCCGACGTCGAGCCAGTGTTCAATCGCTCGAAAAGAGACCGGAACGTGTCGAGACTCGCGCATTCGACGATCATGCGCGTTCGCGAACGAAGGCGGGGCAATACGGTTGATCGACGGCACCCCCGCTCGCTAAACAAACAGCTTTGCCAATGGATGGCCGTGACGATCCTGGACGGCGGTGTGGGCCACTGCCTGAAGCTCCGAGGGCTCAGGAGCAAAGTGGCCCCGGAGACGGACGGGTGGTTTATGGCCGGGGCGCTCGGGAACTTGGAGCGCCGTGACGCGGTGGTGGCAGTCCATCGCGACTTCATCCACGCCGGGTGCGATGTCATCACGACGAACTCGTACGTCTTGACGCCGTGGAACTCGGCAAAGTTCTCCCTCGATGCCAAGGCCGGCGCTTTGTTTCCAACTGCACCTTCCGACGTTCTCGACGCGCTTCTGGAGGCCGCATGCGAGAATGCGCGGACAGCCATCGCAGAATCGCGCGTCGGGAGGCACGTTGCAGTCGCCGGATGTCTGCCTCCGCTGCGGGAATCGTACCAGAGCACGGATTTGCCGGCTACGGCCGAACTGCGTTCCACGTACGAGAGGATTGCTCGTGTTCTGCAGCCGCGCGTCGATATGTACGTTGCGGAAACCATGGCCACATCTTCCGAGGCTCTGGCAGCCGTTGGTGCGGCATCCGGCTATGGAAAGTTGGTTTTCTGTTCGTGGACCTTGCGGGACGATTGCACGGCACGTTTGAGGGACGGCACCCCGCTTTCGTCGGCCGTGGCCTCCCTCAGTGAGGCGAAGTTGGATGTTGATGCGGTGCTCGTCAACTGCTGCTCGCCCGCCGCGGTCGACGCCGCGCTGCCCGTCCTCGAAGCTTCGAAGGCCGCGCACTGGCGGATCGGTGGATACGCGAACGGCTTCCGCACCACGACCTCCGAATGGCTAGGCGAGGAAGTGCAACCAACCGACGACCTGCCCGCTGGCACGACGGCAGAGTACGACGGCACGGACCTGATCACGGTCGATAGCTATGCGCAGTGGGCCGAGCGCTGGGCTTCGTGCGGGGCGAGCGTTGTCGGTGGATGCTGCGGCGTGCAGCCGCAACACATGGCGGAGGTGGTTAAGCGGTTGAAGGATCGTTAATGCTGTCAAGGTGAGCTGGTGGGCGATTGTGGGAGGAGTGCGACGGCGAAGATTATCGCAAATATTGGGTAATTCTGATCTCCGTGACGAGTTCAAGCGCATGGTGAACAATCTCTGAGCCAAAGTGAAACGATGGATTTGGGACTCGCGACGGACTGTGACTGTGGGCTATTCTAACGGCATTCCTCCCCGCAGAAGCACTGCATAACGCCACGAATCGAGTCGCTTTGAACTGGCATTCCCGGCGACAATGACATGTGTCCGTACTATTGATACCCTCGAAAACCCTCTCTGGTCCTCCACTTGCCATTCTTTCTGCGTTCCGTCCGGTCACTCGGTCGATTCCTCCGCGGCCGCCTCCGAGATCGCGGTGACCTGCTCGGCGACGTCGCGGATGGCACCGCGCACGTCCTCGGCGGTCTTGGCGGTGGAAAGCTTCGCGGAGGCTTCGTCGAGGGCCCCGGCCATGGAGATGTTCATCGCTGAAGGATGAGGTTAGACCGCGCAGGAAAAGGCCAGCCCGCAGCACTGCCTACCGGCGCTGGTGACCAGCTCCTCCGCGCCCTCCCTCAGCTCCGCCGCCTCCTCCTGGATCTCGTTCGACGCCTCGAGCTGCTCCGTGCCCTCCTCGAGCTCCTGCTCGCCGAGGCTGCTGAGCTTGCTGGCCGTGGTCTGGGCGGCCTTGGCCATGGCGCGCGAGGAAACGGAGGAGAGGATCTGGTCGCGGCCCATGCCGATGAGCATCTGCGACCGGGTCTCGAAGAAGTTCTTTGTGGAGAAACGAGGTCAGTAGTGGCACTATGACGGCAGCGCAATCCAAACCTTGAGGTAGGGAGCGTCGAGGGTGTCGATCACGCCCCTGAGCGCCGCCATCTCGCCGCCGATCCTGGCCAGCGCGAGGCCGTGCTCGGTGTCCTCGGCGCCGACCATCCCAAACACCTCGGCCAGCATGCCGACGTTGCGCGAGGCCGCGAGCAGCTGGGCTCCTTCTTCGATGTCGGTGATGCCGGCCTGCGCCATGGCCTCGGCCAGCCTCTCGGACCGCTCGGCCATGATCGCCGCGGCGGAAGCAGCCTGGAAGTCGAGCTTGGCCTCGCTCTCGGCGTCGTTCGCGGCGTCGGTGGCCAGGCCGGCGGCCTCGCGGGCGACGCTGCGGACGAACTCTTCGTGCTCGATATCATGGTCGTGGTCGTGGTCTCCGTGGTCGTGCGAGTGTCCTCCGTGTCCGCCGTGGGAATGATCGTGTCCGCCTCCTGATTGTCGAACGACGGTGGGGGAACATGTCAGATCAGACGACGCGAGCCACAAGAGGACGTCAGATCACGCAATCAATGCCGCGAAACGCGTGGAACGCACCCCTGTGGCCCCTCCCCCCGCGCCCGCGGCCCCTCCTCTGGGCGGGACCCCCGCGCGGCGGACCCATGCCGGGCACGAAGGGCGGCGGCATCCCGAAGCCGGGCGGCAGCGACGGCATGCCGTACATCATCATGCCGGGGGGCGCGCCGTAACCGGGCGGGAACTGCATGTACGCTGATGTCCGGAGAGGGCGCGTCAGCGAGGCAGCGAAACTCCGGCGGGCCGGCGCGCACCCTGCGGCGGCATCCCCATGCCGGGCGGCATCATCGGCGGCGGACCGGGGCGCGGAGGGCGCGGCTGGCCAGGGCGAGGCGGCGCGGACATCGGAGGGAGTTCGGGATGAGATGAGTCGTTGCTTGCGACCACGCGGGTGGCAGTCCCGTCCCTGAGCCCGGGACGAAGCCCCGACGACCCTGATCGACCCCCGGCCATCAGACTGATGAAGCACCGGATGCATTCAAATCAGATCTATACGGTCACGCTCTCATCCACCCCGGCTCGCACACCAGCTCACATTCAGCCCTGATGATGTTTGAGCTCCACCTCGACAAACTTGATGTCGCCGTCGAATCCATCGTCCGCGGCGCGTCTGACCTCGTGTTCGACGCCCACTTGCCGCGTGTACGCGACGCCGGGGTTCAGTTGGAAGGTGGAGAGCACCGGAACGCCGTCAGCCCCCTTGTTCAGGACTTGGAGAGTCCCGGCGGTGATAGGCACGACAACGAATTCCATGCCGTGTCGGTGCCATCCCGTCGTCGTTCCGGGCGGGAACTGCCACTCCGTCACTTTGACCAGATCATTCTCCAGCCGTAGAACGGCGCGAGCGGTCGTCTCGTGGGAAATCGAGATTGGGTCCGACATTCTTCCCGGGGGGCGATGGAACGCGGGTAAACCAAAGATCTGTTCGTGTAAACGTCCGAGCAATGCTCGATGAGGGCGCTGGCGCGGTTGAGGTTCTTCCGGGAGGGTCGGTGGCACTTTAGGAGAGAGGTAAGTGAGCGACTCCCGCCCGCGGATCCCCAAGCAAACTCCGGCGCCGTTCCAACGCGGTAGCCAGAGTGCCACCGCTCCGCCACGTCTCTCCGCGCATTGGCCCGCGTGCGTCTCGCGACCCCGCGCGGCCGCCGCATGGCCGCGAGGGTCTGCTGACCCGGCCCGCGGTGCCGACTCACAAACATTGGAAAGGGCGCCAGGGGGGCGGGGGTCGCGCGCGGATCTGAGCGACCGGACTCCGGCGAAAAGGATCAAGCAGACACCGCCGAAGGCCGACCACTGCTGAAGGCCGGGCACGCCATGGCAGGGGCCGCGATTCCCAGCTCGGACTTGGAGGACTGGCGCGAAATCGGCGTGGGCTCCTTCGGCCGCGTGTACCGCGTCAACTACCTCGGCACGGACGTGGCATGCAAGGAGTTCGCCGCCGGCACGGACGCGGACCGCAGGCTGCTCGAGCGCGAGATCGAGCTGCTGCGCGAGTGCCGCCACCCCAACGTGGTGCAGTTCATCGGCGTCTCGGACCACGGCGGGGCCACGGTCATGGTCACCGAGTTTGTTCCGAACGGGTCCCTCAGGTCGCTGCTTGAGAACCCCGCCGCCGACATACCCTGGCGCCTGCGTGTGGCTTTCGCCCTGGACGTGGCCCGCGGGGCGACGTACATGAGCAGCAGGGGCATGATCCACCGCGACATCAAGTCGGACAACCTCTTGCTCACGGAGAATCTGCGGGTCAAGATCGCTGACTTTGGCTTCTCACGCTTCCTCCCCACGACCACGGCCTCGCGCAACGAGCGTCTCTCGTACTGTGGCACCGATGCGACGATGGCACCGGAAATCATCCTCGGCCTGGACTTTTTCGACGGGGCGGTGGACGTCTTTTCGTACGGGATCGTGCTCTGCGAGCTGGCCGCGCGCAGGACGGTCGAGCCGGGGGTGTTTGACCGGGTGATCCCGGGCTTCGGAATCGACCCAGAGGAGATCAGGACGAGGGCGGCCGAGACCGGAATTGACGCCAGCGGAATTACGGCACCGGAAGCGTTCCTGGAGCTCGCGGCCCGGTGCACGGACGACGACCCGAAGAAGCGCCCGGCGTGGAAGCAAATCATCTTCCAGCTGGAGCAGGTCGAGAAGCAGCTCAAGCTCGGGGATCCGGACAACGTCGGGCTGCCCATGAACCGCTTCATGGACGCCGCTTCCTTCCTCTCGCTACTCGGCCCCTCGACGGCATCGCTGGACCTCCAGAGCCTTCGGTTGGCGCGGAGCAACCAGCCTTCGGCGCTCGAGCTCGGCGGCCTAGACGCAAAAGCGGTGCAGCTGATGCCGAGCCAGGAGACGCTTTCCGTTGACACTTCGTCGCTCCCGAACTCGAACTCGATCGGCGCGAGCCCGGTCGGCGAGATCAGGGACTCTTTCGAGACCGACAGCGCACGTTCGCCGGTCTCTGCCACCTTTTCCGCCTCGCCAACGACGCCTTCGCCTGGAAAGAAGCGGTCTTCACTCCCCGACATCCTGTCTCGCATGGTGACGGGCATGCGCGGATCCACCCATCGCGGGCTGGCGTCCGGATCGCCCGACAACAAGTCCCCGGACCGCACCCGCCCCTCCGTCTCCCGCGCCTCCTCCTCCCCACGTCTCTCTCCCATCCGCGCTCCGTCGAACAACCTCGTCCCCATCTCCGAAGCGCCCCCGCAGAGCCCCGGCACCCTCGTCGCGCACCGCTTCGCCCCACGCCTCAACATGGTCTCCAACCGGCGTTGCCAGGTCTGCGTCCAGCCTCTCGCGCTGATGCGCCGTGCGGTCGAATGCGACGGGTGCGGGTTCGTCGCGCACGCCGAGTGCGGGAGGGAGGCGCCGGCGACGTGCGGGCTTTCGCAGAGCGGGCTGCGCGCGGCGCTGGCGGAGCTGTCGGTGGTCGGGGCGCGGGCGGAGCAGCTCGAGGCGTCCGCGGGCGGTGACACGGGAGCACATGCCGAGGGTTCTTGGAACCAGTGACTTTTGCGAACAGTCGTGCTCACTCATTCCCGTCGCTCATGTGAGGCACGCTCAAAAAGTCAAGTTGACGATCTTTCGCTCTCACCCGGACAGTAGCATGTCAGATATCATTGTGGTGTTCATTGTGCGATAGCATTTCTGTACAGCTGAGTCAAGATTCAATGATGATGACATCAATCAAGTTCCTTTCAGTTGGACGCCCTCGATGGCCCGCTCCGCCGTCAGCGCCTCCCAGATCCTCTGAGGATCCCACCCCTCGAACGCGATCCCGTGCACCGTCCGGAAGAGGGGAAAGTCCGCCGCGCTGCCCCTCGCCAGCAGGAACTGGTACACCTGCGCCGCGGTAGAGGTGCCCTGCAGCTTCTGGCCGTTGAGCAGCTCGTCCTGCAATGCGGTAAAGGTCGCGTTGCGCCGGGAGGTGAACTCGCGGGCGAGGGTGAAGTTGCGGCCCGAGGTGCAGGAGGTGATCATGTCCTGTTCGCCATGCGCGTTAGCAACGACCATCGCACGAGAGCGGCCAGCACTTACAGCCACGCCGCAGCTCTCGAGCAGGGTCGCGCTCTTCATGCCACCGTAGTAGCGATCGGCGAAGCGCTTCATCTCGAGCAGACCCAGCCGGATCATCGTTGCCTTGGCGTTACTCCCCATCTTGAGCCCCTCCACAAAACCGGCCGCGAGGGCAACCACGTTCTTCAGCGCCCCGCACAGCTCGACCCCCTTCAGGTCGTCGATCGAGCTCACACGGAAATAGGTCCCGTTGTCCAAAAGCGCCATCCACAGCGGGACGTCGGCCGCGCTCGCAGAGTCAAAGCCCAGCGTGGACTCGGTTGGCTGCTCGCGAGCAATCTCGGCGGCTATGTTGGCGCCGCTGAGAACAGACACCGAAAGCCGGCGATCCGGTGGGGAAAGCACATTGCGGATGTGCTCCGAAGGCAGTTCGATCTTTGTCGGATCGTGCAGCGACGAGGGAAGCAGGCCCTTTATCAGGGAGACGGCTTTGACGCGGCCACGGAACGAGGCGGGGTACGCTTCCAAAACCGATTGCACTGTGATGCATGCCGACTCCAAGAACTCGTGCGGCAGCACGAAGACCAGCATCGTCGCTCCGTTCACCGCCGAAGCCAGGTCAGGATCGGCGACAACGTTAGTGGGCAGCGAGATACCAGGAAGGTACTTTGGGTTCTCGTGCGTCTCGTTCACGAGCTCCGTGAGCTTCCTCCCCTTGACAATTTCCTCAAAGACCCACATCCGGACCGAGGATTCGAAGAGGGCAGGGCGCCGGGAGACGTTCGTCGTGATCATCTTCGCGGCGGTTGTGCCCCAGTTTCCCGAGCCAATGACCGCAACGCGTTCCTTGGAAATGAAGGTGCTCAGACCACGGTGATTGTATAGTTTTCGGTTGTATAGTTTTCGGCCAAGGAAAGTCCGAAAGGCGCGTCTGGGATCGTCCGAACCCCGGGCCAGTGACGTCTGGCACTGAGTCCTCTGCGACGCTCCGGAGACATGTTTGGGCCACGGAGCACATTGAGGTCGACCAAATGCCGGGATTTGCTGGCAATGGTAGAGCAAAGATGGCAGTCTCGCGTGTAGTCGGTGTGGGATGGTCATTGTTTGTGTCGGTGTTTACGCTGCCAGCTCCTCCGAATCCGTGGTGGTAAGTGGACGCGGGAACGCGCCGGCGACCTTTCTCAAGGCCGGGACAACTCGAGTTCGCAATCGTCAGAAAGAAAGGGCACGTAGTCCGCGAGCTCCGCGGCCGCCTCATGTCGAAAAAGATCATCAAGTTCACGAAGCCTACAACTTGGCCTGCGCCGACCCAAGAACCTTCTCCTGAAGCTCTTTCCTCAGCTCTCGCTTCAATATTTTCATCGATCCGTTCTTGACCTTGGAAGGCGATCGAGGCATGACAACCGCGGCGCATTAAGTCGAGGGTAACACCTACCAATTCTTCAGTTCTGAAGTCCCAATGAACGGGGATTTTGAACGCTCCAAGCTTCGTCTTGAGCTGCTCCGTAATCTGCTGAGCGAGCTTCGCCTCGCCTTGCGCCAACGCCTCGGGCTTGACCCTCGCGACGCAGCCGACCTCCTCGCCGAGCACACGGTGCGGGATGCCCACAACTGCGCATTCGACGACGGAGTCGCAGGTCATGAGGGCGGCTTCGACCTCGGCGCTCTGCGGAACGCAAGAACGGTCAGATGGTACGCAACTCGCAACCGCAACGTAATACTAGCGTAGATATTTTCGCCACCACTGTGCGCAGCCATGTAGAGCAACGTTGGAGGGCGGAGGGGGAAAGGGCGGGAGGCACGGTAGCACCAGACGAGCCAAGACAGAAAATTAGAGCTCCAGGACCCTCAGAACGCCCTGCTGACCGTACCGGATCAACATATCCTGGTCGCATCGTAACCGAAGAGCAGACAAACGCAATACACGAGCAGTTAGAGCCTTCAAGTGATGGGAAACGCTCCAAGGCACCTTGATTCTGTCTTGCATCACCAAGAAACCCTCGTCATCGATCAATCCGGAGTCCCCGGTCTTGATAAAGCCATCCGGCGTGAAAGTCTTGGCGTTGGCCTGCGTAGAACGAGCGCCGTCGTCACAAAGGAAGTTTCGGTGTCACGAATTGTTGCACAGGCGAAACATGGCGAGAGCAATCACCTCAGGCTTCTTGTAGTATCCCTGGATAACGCCGGGGCCGCGAATCCAAATCTCGCCCCTCTGGCCCCGCGGCACTTCCTTGCCGGTCTCTTCGTCGACAATCTTGACGTCGAAGAGCGGTCCAGCAACACCGACAGAGTGCGGCTTCCGGAGATAATCCTCTTGCATGTTGAAGACGACGCCTTGGCTGAGCTCGGTCATGCCCTGGTACCGCGGCAACCGTCAGCTCAGCCAACGCGTCCAAAAATGTCCTGTACTCGCATACGCATTCACTCCCCCAAAGGCAAATCCAGGTGCAGGGGTCTTGATTAAAGCCTTGAGCTTGCCCACGATCTCCGGGGCGGCCGGAGCCCCGGAATACCTGATCATGATCAGCTTCAGCATCTTCAGTCGCGTCGTCACTTTGGGGGACTCACATCATGGTATCGAAGCTTGATATGTCTCTGGTCTTCACGTCAGGGTGCTCCATCATCTGCCAGACAATGGTGGGCACGGCCGTGATTCCATTGACCTGTCAAAATGTCAGAAGGTGGAGTCCCGGGACCCGCCATCACGCACCTTCTCCTGCTCGATGAGCTTCAAGCCGAGTCCCGGCTCCCACTTGTAAATCATCACATACTTGGTCCCTGTAGTGCTTCCGGTGATGACAGGCCTTCGTGGATTGGGGTGACGTTAAGTGCGGAACGCCGATGGCACGAGCGCAACAAACATACCACAGTCCGGTTCCGTGGAACAGCGGTGCAACCTGGAGGCTCACACGCTGCACGGCTACTGCCGGCGGCTCAGGGATGGCATCACCGCGTCGAAGGAAGTAGCGAGCCATCACGACCTGCGTGCCAGGAACTCCTTGAAGCCAGCCTTGCTGGCAGATGTAGGCGCCCTTGGGAAGACCCTGTAGACATACACGTTAGTAATGTCCAGCGGCTAGCTGGCGGCTTGTTGAAGAACCCCTGGGTGCAATGATGGTAACTCAAGTCAAGACTCCCCTCCGGTTCACAGGCGGGTCCCCGCACCCACACTGTAGTGCCTGACGTAAAAAGAATCATCAACCCCGACTCTGGTGCGAGCTCCACCCGCGGGACCTCGATGTCCCTCCACTTGGGGTCGCCGCGCGCCATGAAGCCGTCCCACGTGATGACCGAGCCGCCGTGGGGTGCAGGTTTGAGGGCACGCCCCGACGGCTTGATGACGACGAGAGAACGCAGCTGCGACTTGGCGGGATCGAAGAGGTCCGAATAATGAGGTTCCAGCCTCTCGATCCGCTCGGCATCCGCAAAGATGAGCTTGCAGTCGCTGTCGGTGGCGCAGTACAGCAGCTCGGGGCCCGTGAGCCATGCGTTGATCGGCACAGCAACACATCCCATCGCAACGATGGCCCAGAAGGCTATCATGAACTCTGGAAAGTTGCGGCTGGCGATGCCGACATGGTCGCCCTTCTTGATACCGTAGACCTGTCGTAACGGATCAATCCCCTGTGATGGCGGATGCTTCGTGTAAAGTGCACCTTCTGAAGAATGTGGGACACCTGTTGGACGCGCTTGACACCCTCGCCGTAGGTGATCCTCTCGTTCTCCTGGATTGGGCAATGCTTCGTCAACTCACACACCATGGGGCCGCAACGGATAGACAACCCACGTAGACGAACCACTCCCAAGAGGGATTCACGGCAAGAACCATGTCCCAGAGGACCCGGATGTCCTTGGGCGCGTGCTTAAACACCCGGAGGCCTTTTCGACCATGGAGGGTCGTTTCGACGATTTCGAACGGGCCACCGGGCTGGCAAAGGAGCCGGTGGCACTCTTCGTGGCTCAGCACCGCTGGCTTGATTTCCGACGCCATGTTTCGCCGGGTTAACGGCGGAAATCGGGAATAAGCGCAATGTCTCCCGGGTCTGAGAGCGATCGGATCGGCGGCCGGCGGCGGATCCGAACTTCCACCGTTTGCGGCAAAGACTGTCGGTAACGGACAGCAATGTACGCAAAGAAGTGGATCGAATACATGAAGGAAGATGGCGGGAGAAGGGCAGCTTGCAAGCAGCTCTCGACACTGAAGAGTCGAAACGGCGAAATCGCAAATAGAAGACCTTGCTATCGTTTCCACATTATTCATTCTGCTTGTTTTTCTTTGGTCGGTGTGTCGCTGGCATGGGTTCGATTGGGCAGCGGGCGACAGTCGACGGAACTGCTGACTCTGCGGTCCCACAAGCTCCACCCCGCCCTCCTCAACCATGGCCGAAGGCACTGGTCACACCTACCGTTCCGCGAATGACTCCTCCACGCTGCCGCCTCCGGCCCCACCAGCGCTGCACCCGGCCCTTGGGCTCTTGCTCGCAAACCGCAGCACCGTCCTCTTCCCCACCCCGAATCCCGGGACGGACGACGTTCTCTGGGTTTCGTCGGCGGAACTGGAGCGGCGTCTGAACGAGCTTGCCGGCGCGTGCATGGCGGCCCTGGTCCCGCCCGTCCCCGGCACGGCATCGGACATGGGTGTCCCAGATCAGGCCCTGCTCGCGACCGTCGTCGAAGGATCTCTCGCCCAGCTTCGAAGCTTCGTGGAAATCACCAAAGGCTACGAAAGGCGCATGGCAGAGCTCAGGGACGCGCCTTCGTTCGCGACGGACGTTCAGACTGAGGTTCAGAGTCACATGCTGCCCTCACGCCCCCTCGCGCATGGTTCGCCCCAACGGGAGCTGTCGCCTTCGACCAGCGTAAAGAGCGACACTCGAATGATGACGGAGCAAAGCCCCAGCAGGGCGGAACCCGCGACCAAGCGGCCCAAGAAGGCCCAACCTCTTCCGATCGAGCCGGCCGGCCAGCCCTCCTTCTTCGTTCCCCCGATCAAAACCGAAGATCTTACCGCATCCTTCTCTCGCGCCACTCCGCCGAGAAAGAAGGCCGTCCAGCTTCCGACGCCCCCGAACGACTTTTCCCCAAACGGCGCCCCGTCGCACAAGGCGCACAAGGCTCCGAGGAAGCCCGCGGTGCCGCAGGTCAAGCAGCAGCCCCCTCTTGCGCCATTCGTCGCTCCCCTTACCGCATTCCCCACGCACATCCAACTGCCGACTGTTCCTGCGACCGGCGCCGAACTGATGGGCACCTTGGGCGAAGTCGTGACGCCTCGGATCGAAGCGGCAAACGCGATTCTTCAGCTGGAGCGCGATGCTCGTGCAGCGATGCGATGATTTCTCCAGGCTACTACTGATCGTTGAACAGACTTCTGATCTGCGATGCGGACGGGTTTGACTTTTCCCGGCGAGGCATAGAACGATAGATGTTGTTTGTTCGCACGCTAGGATGGTAGCTGTGGCTATAGGATACATTAGTCTTTCACTGCACTTCCTTTTCGTGCTCTGTTGTTAGTCCGCTGCCAGTAGTTAGAAATCGGAACAACAACAAAACTACAGACCCCCCGGCGTCGCCACTTTCAAAGGCCCTAGTGCGGGCGGTTCGGAAACACCGGGCCCAGGAAACCCGCATGGCCGCTCTCCAAATGTAGCGACGCGGCAACCGTTACCGTCGTGGCAGTCCTCAACGCGGAAACCAGCAAGACAGCTCCACCGGCGCCACTGCACCTGCAAAAAAAGCAAACCAACTTTTCCTACCTCCGGCGCTACATCGCAGACGACTTCTATATTCAGTGTTGCCTTTTGAACACCTTTTTGAAGAATGGTCCCATCACCAAGCTACAGGTCAAATTCAACTCCAGATCCCGCCTTGCCTCTGCTTCCAGCCGCGCCTGCTCCTGTTTCAACGCTCCCAAGTCCGTCTCCATTTGCCGCCAAGTCTGCCCAATCCTTTCCACTTCCCTCTAGAGTTCATGGATTGATGAGCTCGCTTCGACATTCGGTCGCCGTCGTGCTGCATCCGTCCCTAACGTCCGTGCGCAGTTTGATGCTCCATTGTCATGCACAGAGGGGGTTTGTCGTCCGGAGACGTTCCGAGATGGCAAAGGCGGGATTTGAAGCGCGTTCGCGAGGAAGAGGTGCGAACGCAGACCGCGGTCCAGAACAGCACAGCACGTCACCCTCGACGACCTCACCCTCAGCTCGTAATGCCGCACCGATATACGGTGGAGAACAGCGCGGCCGTCAGTAGTCTCTTACGCGATTCCTGGTTCCACCCCTGGGATGGCAGTACGGGCTCGCGCGTGGACCGTGGCCCGTTAAACTGGAAACGAACTGCCGAGCGAACTCCCCTCCCCGACCTGCAAACGCATCCCGCTTAAACGGCACCTAGGCGGCGCCAGGAGCATCTTGGAAGGCGATGCCGACGGCGCGGCTCCGTTTTGCGCCCGATCGTCGTCGCTACGACGACCGAAGTGCCGCGGTTGTGTCGAACCGCTGCGCTCCCGTTTCGCGACGTGGCATTCCACAGAAAGGGGGCCGAGCTCCCAGAATTCCACGTCGGAAAACGACTCAAAGGGGATCTCGGCCGCTCAGAACCCGATTCTGGGGAACCCGCACCGCATCGGTTTGGCGCTAGACCATGTCGCCCGCCGGAGCACTGGAAGCGACGGAGGTCAGGCGGTAGCGGCTCTCCTCCTCTGGAGCTTCAATGGATAAAATGCTTCGCTCGCCGGTGTCTGGAGCCGCGTTGGCATCCGCCGGCGCGCGGACGGTGCGGCGCCCGAATCCCTCGGAGCTAGTGGCCGATTCGAAATAAGTGCAAAGGCGGCGCGAGTTCCTTCCGGTCTAATCGTTCGGCCCTATGGAGTGGAGCAAGGAGCTTTCGCGGGTCCCGGGAGTCCGATCCCGCTTTGGCTGGTCCGAGCGCGCCGGAGCCGGGACCCCCCGGTCAATCGACTCGGGCTGGTGAAACCCCCGGCAACCGGGCGGAGCTCCCAGCGGCAGAGGGCCGGGAACTGTATGGAATCGGACACCGAGAAGGGCTTTTTCGACGCGCGGCCTTGGGTTTAGGCGGGCCGTGTGGGCGCCGCACATTCCATCACCGACCCGCACGCCCGCCCGCCCCACCCGTGCCCCGCCCGCCACGATGGGCGTCGGCAAGGGAAGATGGCAGGGTGTTTCTCTGCCGCCGCGGGCCCCCCCGCCGCCGCCGCCGCCGAAGCCCAGGAGGGGCAAGCGGTGGACCATCCCCGAGAAGGGCGAGAAGCCGAGCCTGCTGTGCGCCCCCGTGCTCGCCCTCCTCGGAACCGTCAACACCGCCGCCGCTCTCGCGCTTGCCGTGCACGGCACATCCAGCCTCCCCACCCCCACCCCGGTTGTCCTTGCCGACCCTGCCCACCACGTCATTGCGCCCCCCCAAGTGACGCTGCTCCATGCCGCCTGCATGATGGCGGCCGTCGCCGCCCTGTTCGCACTGGACGCTGCGATGGACTGGCTGGCTGAGGTGCTCGGGGTGAGCGAGGAGGTCGGCTGGATGGGTGCCGTTGCCCGTTGGGTGGGGTCGGCGGCGTCCCGGGTGCGGGAGTGGGCGAGGAAGAATATGGGCTGCCGGGCACGCAAGAACGGCGGATTTCCGGTCGCTCAAGTCGTCACACGCACCCTAGCCGCTTCGGCCGCCGTCATCGCCATCTTGGCCGCGATGAGGCGTGCACTGGGCGGATCCGTGACCTGGTCCAACCTGACCGACGCGGCCATGCTCCTCCCTATCGGCTTCTTCACCGTGACGATGCTCCAGTGGATCCAGGCCGATTCGGCGCCCCGCAAGAGCAAACAGCTTCGCCTTCTGCGCAGGTGCAGGACCGCCAAGATCCTCAAGCCCTCCGCCGCGCCGCCCGGATTCGTCAACGTCGCCACCGCGACCGGACTCGTATTCGTCGCGGCGTTTGCGTACATTCTGTCCTCTCCGTGGTTGCATTCGTTCCCGTTCGACGCCGGCGTCTCCATCCTCGTCGCGGCAGTCTTTGCCTTCGCCGACAGCCAGAGATGGCACAAGTCGGACACAACTGGCCGCTGGATCTCGGACGTCAGGATGACCGTCGGCGACTGGGTGAATGTGTTGTCAGATCCGTGCCTCGTAACCTTTCGCAGCGTGCGCGCCCACGTGAGCGAGGCACTGGAGCGGGAGCGCAAGCTACGCGGCCTCTCGCTCGTCGCACCGAACCGCCATGCCCGCCGGCGCACGACGCGCACGGCGCGCGGCCTCTCTCGCCCAAGGCTGCTGCCTCGGGCGCCGCGATGCCGCCTGCTCTTGGCCGTCGCTCTGGGAGTGGTCCGCGTGCTCTTCGGCGCGCGGTCGCTGGTCGGTAGCATCACTGCGCTGGCAGCGCACGTGCTCGAGACCCTGTGGAGCTGGGCGGCCGAGGAAGGACAGAAGGCCGGCCCGCCGACGGTCCCTGGTGCCTGGATGGACACGGACGAGGGGCCAAGGCAGCGCCTTACCACTCTGCTCACCGGTAGGCACATGCACTCGGGTCGTTGGCAGAGCGTTCTGATCGACGTCGTCCACTGAAGTCAAGGAGATCAACTGGTTCGTCCAGTCCGCCGCGCAACAAGGCTCCGACCACGATCAACTTGCACGCACCTTTACCTACCCCGCCTTCGCGGTTCAGGACAGACGCCTTTCTCATTGGCTCACGGGTTCGTCTATTCCGCTTCGGGCCACGCGCATTCTGATGAAATGCCCACAGTGGACCAGTTCCTCGCCGCCAAGCTGTGCCGCGCGTGGCTCCGCGCCCCGTGGGACGACGCCGCGCAAGCCTGGATGTCTGTCCCTGCGGCGGCGCAGAGCCGCTCGACCCGGCGGCGGCGGCGCAGGCAGTTCGGACTCTTCCTCCGCCCCGTACTCGCGCTTGCCACAAGGACGGCTTGGCTCGCCAACGAGGCAACGCTGAGCATAGATACGCAGACTGCGGAGCTCAACGGCGAGAATCCTGTGCTTGGAACGGACGACCTCCCGCCGCTGTGCCGCAAGACCCGCGAGGTCATCTTGGCCGAAATTGCATTCCTGAGCGCTCCCAGCAGGTAGGCCACGGTGCTGTTGGCCCTTGGGGCGTCGGTCCTCATTCGTACCGTTTCGAAAGGCAAGTGCCCGGCTCCGAGGGCACGGCCAAGGGCAAGGGCAAGGCCAAGGCACCTCCTGGAGGAGCGGACGGAGATGGGTTGGAGCCGCCGCCGAGCAAGGTCGGCAAGGTGTGCGGAAGATGCGGGGGGGCCGACCATGAACGGGCCAGCAACAGGCTGTGTCCGTATCACAAGCCCACCATCAAGGCGACGGCGAAGAAGGACGTCGAGCAGGTTATTAGGGCCGTCGACCATCAAGCTCCCCCTTAAGGGCCTCTGCACCTCGTCACCCGCGTCTTTCGCATCTGTCCACGACACGCTCGCGCTGGCCTACACGCCCATGGCAATCGCCGCCGCGCTGCTGCTCAACGAGGGCGTGGCGGCCTGGGTCACGGAGAACCGCGTGCTGCCACAGCTCAACCAGTCGCTGTTGCGCCGGGTCTTTTTCCTTTGCGCCTCCGGGGAGCTACGCATTCAGGCGAGCGATTCCTTACAGGGACAGGAAGAGTTCTTGCGGTCCTTAGAGCGCATCTGGCTTGGAGACGGTGGCACACCGGGTCTTCGGGCGAGCTACCCGGCGCGCTTTGCGGCGTTTCGGGCTCCAGGGGCTCGGGGGAGCGCGTCGCCGAACCGCATGATCGACCAGTACTTCAGCTCCGAGTTCGACAACATCTACAACGCGACGTTCAAGGACTATCAAGTCAACATCGAGGTGCACCTGGAAAGCGCGGCGAACCGCAACTTCAAGAAGCTCGCCGAGCTCCGGTTCTACAAGCTTCCCTGGTGGAACGCGGTGGTGGACGGCGACCCGGAGAAGGAGCTCCCTGCCGAGCGCAAGTCGGCGATCTTTGCAAGCCTCCTTTCCGCCAGCAAGAGCCGACGCCGGCCCCTCAAAATCTTCAGCCGCACCGCCGCGGCCGGGGATCATTACCTGACGGAGCAGGACGTGGAGCTGGCTGTTGCCGCTGGCCAGTCTCTGACATACGGCTGGAAGACGCCGTCGATGCAGCATCACCGAAGCGCTGTGCTGGGGCCACACTTTCTGGAGGCGCTGCTGCGTGATGTCCGCGCCGGGCGCGACCTCCACGTTTCCATGCGAGGGGAATTTGCGTCGTGGTTCGAGGAGGAGTTCGAGACGATTATGGAGACCGTGGTGCTCAACAAGGTGGCGAGGGCGCAGCTGGCCAAAGACCTCGTGGCCCGCATCACGAGCACCGGTGCGCACAAGTTCAGCGCGCGGCACATAGCGTTGGGGGAAGGTCCGGCCGCCATCCCCTGGGATACATTGCAGGCCGCTGCGAACACCGGAAATGGCCTTCTCCTGGACCGTCGGGCGGGCAAGACGGCGGTCGTGCGGGACAGGCTGCAGCACGCCACGATTGTCCAGCTCGTTACCTTCCTCCAGGAGGCATGGGGACATCAAAACGATATCGAAAGGAACGGGATGCAAGGCGGCGTGAAGGACTGGAACACGCGGCTACGGTTTCTGCACAGGTCGAACTGCCTGATCGGTGCTCTCTATGACATTACCGTGCCTGCCGGGCCCTTTGATCCGCAGTGGCAGCCGCCCTTGCCGCCCACCTCGGCCCTCCTGCCCTACTTCAACTACCAGACCAAGCACGTCAAGGTCGCTACATTCGATGCGCTGCTGGAGGTTGTGAAACGCCACAAGCGCATGTTTCCCGCCGAGCACGCAGCCGTCATGGACGACCACTTTCCGTTCGGGGAAGAGTTTGACGAGACCAACGAGTACCACCGGCGGCGTCTGTGGGCTGCGGTCTACGATACGGACAGCCTGCTGCAACGCGAGGTCCGAGGCGGCTTCAGGGACAACTACGTTGGGGACAAGACGCGCGCCTTCGCCTTCGCCGTGTCCTCCAATGGTGTCGAGGCTTCGGTGCTTTTCAACAAGGCGGTGCCTAACGACGACTTCGAGCCGGAGGGCGAGGCTCGCGAGGCCGGTGGTGCGGATGACGAGGCCAGGATCGTCCGCGAGGCCGCCGCCGCTGCCTTCCACGCGGGCCTACGCAGGGGCATGGAGCGGGCGGTGCAGTTCGAGGACCAGGCGAGGCGCGGCGAGATCAAGCTGCACGTCCAGGGTCTGGACCCCGGACCGGGCGGCTTCACGCTGGCTCGGCGCACGGAGGATGGCGAGGCTCGGAGCAAGGTCTTCTTCTACTCGTTCAAGCAGTATCACTACGAGTCTGGCGTGACAAAGCGCCAACGGCAGCAGGAAGCCCTAACAAAAGCAATGCACGTGACCACGGCCGCCGGGCCGGTCTCTATCCAGACTATCATCAACGCCATCCCCGCGAGCACGATCACCGCCGTCGACGCCATCCACCGCCGCAACACGTACATCCTCACGCATCTCGACACGCTGGTCGGCTTCTACAGCGAGTTCCGGGACGAGCGTTTCCAGAACTACCGCGGCAAACAGATCGCCCTCGAACGCATGGCGCAGGAGCTGCTCGCGATGGAGCATGAAAGCAAGACCGGTTCGCCGAAAACCGCGGAGACCAAGGCGGCGCGGCGGAACCGGAAGGGCTGGCGCCGGTGGTTCAGGAGCAAGAGGAGGAAGCGCGCCGGCGGAAATCGTCTGCCGGAGCGCTACGTGATCGTTTGGGGTAACGCCAAGGTCGGCAGCATGTCCTGGATCAAGAAGCAGATGCGCGGCCCGTTCAAGAAGCTCATCGCGCTGCTGGAGGCACGGCCCGACGTCGTGGTCGTCATGGAGGACGAGTACGGCACGAGCAAGTGCTGCCACTCGTTCGACCAGTGGAGCCTGGACACGCGGAGGTGCCGGCAGATGCTCAAGGAGCTGGAGCCGACGTACCGGCCTCCGGTGGTGGCGGAAGGGGAGCAGGCGGAGGAGCGCAAGTGGCACGTACCGATGGTCATCCCGACCAAAAAACCCTGGTATGTGCGCTGGTGAGTGTGCTGGCTTCTGCTGCTTTTCTCGATCTGACGCCCGCAAAGGTGCTTCAACCCCGCCTGCCCCGTCGACCACATCCACCGCGACGTGAACGCGTCGCTGAACATGCTCCGCCTTTACGAGTGGCGCCTCTGGCAGTGGCGCACGGCGCCGGGGATCGACGTGGAACAGACGGGGCGGCCCCCCGGCCTGAGGCGCTTGTCGTAGAACTGCACCCATCATCTGGGTAACCCTCAACTCTTCAGAACTCCCATCGACCGACGGCGGCTCGCGAGGGCTGGCATACCCTAGGACCGAGCTCGGTGAACGATGGGATCTCATTGGCCGCTTACAGTCGGGATTCTCGAGGATCTCAGCATTCCGATTTGTAGTTGGAAGCGGAATAGGATATTCATCGTTGCGCCTCAGTACGGGGTGAGTCAGCGGTGCCGCCCTGCCTTTCCCTGAGCTCAAACACCACACGCTTTCCGTGGACCTCGCACAGAGAGCATAGCCAATCACGCTCACATAGAGCACAGCCAATCACGATGCCCGTGCCCGCAAACGAGCCGAGCGGCACAAGTGCCTACGCCCCCGTCAAGCCGAGCGACCAGGCGCGCGAGGCGGCGACCCGCGAAGCCGCCGCGACGGACGCCACCAAGGAAGCAACTGGCCTCATCTCCTCCATGATGAGCTCACTTCCTACCCTGCCCCGCTCGAAGGACGAATTGGTGGGCGCCATGCCTCCCGCCACGTCACGTTGCCTCACGCCCCACGGAATGGGACAGCTGCAGCAAATCAACCAAATCGAGAGCAACCTCAAGGCCTTCTACGACGCGATGATGGCGGAAGCGCAGCGCTCGTACCCCGAGCAGCTGGACAAGCTCAAGGGCATCGCCGCGGCGGGCATGGCCAACATCGAAAGCCTCCGCAACAGCATCCCGACCACGCTCGAGCAGGCCAAGGAGCAGGTCCAGGGCCAGACCAGCAGCTGGAAATCCTGGCCGAGGTGGGTCCGAAAGCCCCCGCACGGACCCGGACACGCAGCTGACCTCCCCCCAAAGCGACCTGCACACCCAGGCAGCCGCCAAGTTCCCCGTCCTCGGCACCCTCGAAGCCCAGGCCACCAACGTGCTCGCCAACGTCCCCCGGCTCGGCAGCGGGATCGCCTGGGCGCCCACGGCGGACCTGTTCGAGGAGGAGGGGGCGTTCGTCGTCGTGCTCGACCTGCCGGGCGTCGACAAGGGGAGGGTCGGGGTGTCGATCAAGGGGATGATGCTCACGGTCGAGGGGACGGTCGATCCGCGCCAGGGCGAAGCTGGGACGGCCCGCATGCAGGAAAGGAGGTGGGCGATCGCTGGTCCTGTGCGCTTCTCGATTTCTGAGCATCTGTCGCAGGAGCGGCAAGTTCTTCCGCTCCATCGCCATCCCGGCCGCCGTGAGGGACGAAATGGCCGAGATCACGCTGGACAAGGCGGTGCTGGAGGTCCGGATGCCCAAGAGCGCCGCGGTCTCGGCCGGGAAGCAGCCCGTCAGGGCCTGAAGAGCTCCGTAGCGATTCCATTTTGATTGGTTCCACGCCAACACGCTCATATTCACCGGCTGCGCTTCTTCTTCTTCGCCGGTTTCGGCACCGAGTCGTTGGCCGCGATCCTCACCCCGGCGTCCACGAGGTGTTGCACGATCCGGGCGATGTTGCGCGCGTCGTCGATCCCGCAGTGCGGTTTCCCCGCGAACGTGAGTCCCAGGTTTGTTAGCATTCCGTCGAGGTTCAGCCGCGGAGTCTTGCGCGCCTCGGAAAAAGCGGTGCGGAGGTCGCACCACTCGTTCATGAAGCGCGGCCGCTTGATCTTGGAGGTCAGGCACTGCTTCCGGAGAAAGTCGCGCAGGTCCCATGGCCCGTCGGTGACGAAGAGGATGTTCTCAAAGCCCGGGGTGGGATCGAACGTCCGCAGCCACGACTGGAAGTCCTCCAGCACGGTCGTGAAGGGCGGCGCGGCGTACACCACGTCCTGCGTGATGCCCGTCAGCTTCACGCAGAATTCCGTCAGTTCCGGCTTGACCGTCGGCCGCACAAAGGAGCGGAATTCGGCCACGACGGCGTTGGTCCGCCCGCAGAGCAGGACCACGGGCCATTCGATGATCTCGTTGTCGTAGTCGAAGCCGCGGTTCTCTTCGCAGGTGGCCTCGACGTCCAGCACCGCGAGGAACTCCCTGGAATGCCGCTTCTCCGAGTCGAGTCTGGTTCGTAACAGCGTTTCGATCCGCGACCACTCCTCGTCGTCGAAAAACTCTGTTCCGTCCGCCCTTCGCGGCCTTTGATCGGTGGTTTCCTCTTCCAACTGGTCGGTCGGAGCCTCTGCAGTCTCGTTCAGCTCCGGTGCGGCCGGTGTGCTATTGAGCTGGGCTTCCAGCTTTTTCCTCTTCTTCTTGAGCCATGTCTTCAGTGTCCGCTTATTGCCCCTGCTCTCCAGGCCCAGATCCTGAAGAGTCTCCCGGAGATGGACGACTGGAGGCGTGGCCTCGGCCTCCATGTATGGGAACGGCGTGGACGGTGCCCGGAGCCCGCGGGCCCCGAATCGCGCTCGCGGCGCGATGCAGCAGAGCCGCGGAAGCTGCCGAAGAATCTTTAGAGCGCAGGCCGGCCCGGCATCCGCAAGCACCGCGGGAAGGTCGTGCGTTGTTGACGCCCACGCGTCATCACTGGTGTCTCCCGGCCTTCCGCCATGGAGCTCGACCGGCAGGCGTCATTCAGCTCGTCGAATGAGCGGCAGCCGCCGTCGCTGCTCAATCTTCCCACGGAACTTTGTACAATAATCGTCTCCGCGGTGGTCGCGCCCGGCCGCGGCCCCGGACACGGCCCGACGTGGAGCACCGACCGGAGGCGCAACCCCGCGCCGCACGAACTCGACGTGGACTGGTTCCCGCTGAGGGACCGCAGGCGCGACGTGGTCAACCTGCTGCTGGCCACCGCTCGCCCCCGCTCGCGAGGCGCGCAGCCCAACATCGCCGAGGTCTGCGCTGACGCGCTGTGGGCCGTCGTCAAGATCCGCACCGGCGAGCAGGTGGAGATCCTGGACCGCGGGATCTCGCTCGCGGGCTTCGGCAACAAGAGCCGCGCATCGAATCCTCCGTTAGGGGGCAGGGTCAGCGGGCTCCCCCTCGCGAGGAGCCTCTTCGGTGCCGTCGTTTCCCTCTTTCGAGGACCACAGCCCGCGGCCCAACCTGTCCAGGGCAAGTCTTCCACGGGGCCGCAGGGCCCCCCACCGGCCCCGCCTCTCTTTTCATACGTCGAGACCGTTCGGTACCTGCGGATCGACGCGACCCGGCCCTCGGAACTGCGCCGCGTCGTCTCGTTTCTGCGGCAGCTGAGGGTCCTGGAGCACCTGACTTTCGGCTACGCCGTGGACCTCCCCTCGGCAAGCACCCTGTTTGCCCTCCTCGAGGCGGTCAACGGCGGCACCCCCGAGGGGAGGGCGCGCATGAGGGGCCTCGAAATCCTCAACACCGCCATGTCGCCGGCCGAGGTCAGGACCGGGGACCGGGACGAGGTCGCCAAAGTGTGGACCGGCCTCTTTGACGTCCTGCCAAACCTGACCACCATTTGGATCCCGCACTGGAGCCCGCCCAACGACCCGTCGATCCTGCTTCGTGCTCTGGAGCGCAAGTGGACCAGCGGGGAGGGGCTGGGAATCGAGAGAATGTACGTGATCCTCAACGGCTATTCCCCCGAGAACATCCTGGAAGTCGCGAAGCGGCTGGTCGCCGCCGAGGACCGGCTTCCCGCGCTGCTGCAGCCCGAGGACGCCGGCAGGATGGTCGCCCGGGAAGCCCGGCCCCCGTTGACGGACTTTGTCCTCTACGCGCGGCCCGGGACGAACGATCCCGTGTTTGCCAAGCCCCTGGCCCGCACGCTCGTGGAGAACGTCGTCAACACCCTGTGCGCCTCTTCGATCGAACACTTTTCGTGCATGTCTACCTTTCCTGTCGTCACGCGCGACCAGCCCATCGAGCGGGGCAACCGGCTGCCGAAGCTGACGGTCATGGGCTCGTTTGACATCGACACCCCCCAGATCCCCGACGTCGAATCGCTCGTCCGCTTCCTCTCCGTGCACAGCGTCGAGCAGCTCAACCTGCGCTACACGGCCTTTGCCCCTTCCAAGGTGGACCTGCAGTTCCTGGCGGGGGAAGGGCCCCTCCATTCGCTGCTGAAGTTGCAGACGTTCTCGTGCCTGGGCGGGCTGTACGTCGCCAGCCCTGGGCCGGTCGGTCTCGACGAAACCGCCCCGGATCTTTTCGACTTTGACGCCTTCGATCTCGCGGCCGTCCCGGCTCCGCCGACGTCGGTGCAGACGCCGAGCGACTTTTTCGCCTGCATGGTGCACTTTTCAGCCGAAACCCTCGAGAGCCTCGAGATCGTGGACAACGCGGGCGGCGAGGACTGGTCGCGGCACGCGCTCCACCTGTGGCGGCACGCCGTGACCGTGCAGGTGCTCGGTGTCGTAGCCAGGCGGCTCCGCGGAACGGGGACGGGGAGGCGCGCGCTGCACGTGCGGGTCGGATCGCACGGGTTCGGGCCGCGGACGCTCGAGGGCATGGGCAGGGCCGTCGTGCGGCTGGCGGAGCGGGCGGCGGCGGGGGGCGAGCCGGCGAGGCTGGCCCTCAAGCTCGAGATCGACTGCCAGAGCTGGCCGTTCGACTCGAAGCGGGAGATATGCGAGGCGATGCGGGTTGCAAAGTACCGCAAGGTGCTGCCGCAGCAGGGGGCCGGGGGTAACGTATTTGCGCACTTCCCGCCCGTTTCGGACACCGTCGTCGGGGAGACGTTCCGGCTGACGATCGGGACGGACAGGCCGGATTCGATGGCAGAGTGGGCCGGGTTCATGTCGGCATGGGACTTGGTTCGCAGCCGACCGCGGAGAACGTAGAGCAAAACTGTGAAGGAAGTATGTTTTGGGGGGAATCTAGTGAATCTTTTCCTGCTCAGACGATTCCTTTTGGCACTTCGAGCAGTCGCACAGGAAAAAGTACTCGCTTGCGAGCTTGTTCCTGCGCTCCCCCAGGCGGTCGCTCACTTCCCCGTAGGCGATCGTCAGCTCCTCGCCCTCGGCAATGTCCCTGCGCGCGTAGAACTCGATCGCCTTCCCAGCCTGCATGCGGTACATGGCCGGATCGCACGAGTGGTTGAAGAAGGCCGCCGTCGGGTACACGGCTGAGCCGAGGATCTCGGATTCCTCGCCCGCGCCGGGCCGGCCGGCGGCCTCGGCGGGGTCCGTGGGCTCCCAGATGCCGAAGGTGTTGGCGCGCTCGCGGTACACGACGCCCCTGAAGAGCTCAGCGGGTGTGAGGTCGGATGACGGGGCGGTCCAGAGCTTCTGGGGGAGGACCACGAGTAGCAAACGGAACGCCCTGACGTCCCGCATGAAGGCATCCGATACGGTGGCCCGGGGCTTGCTGCCGGATCTGATCAAGTTCAACTGGCGCAACAGCACAAGACAATAGTCCCGTTCGCAGTTCCGCAGCAGCCAGTAATCGGCAAAGGATGGAACGCTGTCGTTGAGGCTGACGTCCGCAACCATCTCGACCCCGCCTTCACGCAAAGAGCTGTCCGATTCAACATGACGGCGGCAAAGGGCGTACGTCACAGAACGCGCAACGTCCAGTTCGTCCTCTGTGGGCACATAATCCGGGCCGAAAGTTGCGGGTGACAGAGGTTGCTCCCACAGCAGAGCCCACTGGCTCAAACGTTCCTCCTCTTCCTGTGAGCAGCCGTCCAGCAGCTGTTCTGGGCGTGGCGACCCGTCGTCATCCGCAGGAGACTGCAATGTCCGGGCAGCGGCGGGCTCCGAAATGCTCAGCAAATCTAACCCGAGGTCCTCGACGGCGCTGTCCTCGTCCTTCCCAGCCTCGGTAGCGCGATTCTCTTTCATGACTCTTCTTTCCTCCTTTGACAGCGGCTCAATGTTGCCTCCGCTGGATCCCAGCCGTTTGCCGTCTTCCCCCGGCGCTGGACCCGCCAAGACCTTGCCCTGTGGCTGCGATTCCCTGCGCTGCTTCAGTCGCTTCCTCCTGTTCACTTCATCCTCAATCTTTTGCAGGCACTCCTCGAGCAGATCGCACCATGGCTCCTTCCGCGACTCCTCCAGGCACACCTCGCTGCAGAACCACCGCCTGCCTTTCGGGCTCTTGACCTTCCACTTGCTGCGGCCTCCGGTAAACAGGAAGCAGTTGGCACAGACTTCGGGTCTGAATGCGTTGCATATAACGGAGCTGTACGGGAGCGCCCGAAAGACGAGCGTCTCCTTGGGTATCGGGGCCGTAGCAAAGACAGCCCGCCCCTTGCCCGGACTTCGCCGGATTCGCGCCGGAGTGCTAGCCATTGAATCATTCAGCATTGATATGGTATCGTAGATGACCAGATGGAGCTTTCAAAGCTCATCGCGCGGTATGGACGTTTGTTTGGTCGCGCGCCAGCGGCGGCCCGTCGACCCAGCAATCGGCAGGGACCCTCTCCCGCGTGACCCAGGCGACTCGGGCCGGAGGCACCCATCGGTGCAGCAGGACAGTTGGAAGGTGCACTCCCTCACCATCCAATGACTTTGCGGGGTGGCAGCAGCCGGCAGAACGTAGGGCAGAAGTCCGATGAGGGTCCTGGTGCACCCGGCCATCGCAGGCGCAAGAGCAGCCCGGCGGTGCTCCAAGGCACCGAACCATGCGCATGGGAGCGACCTCAGCTGACCCTGCTTACTCCGACTGTCGGGCCGGTGGCTTCCGATGTGGAATGGGGTTCGGACATCGTTCTGGGTCTTTGGAGCGACGTGGAGGCCTCGTTGCTGGAATGGGACGCCAAGGAAGCGTTGTTTCCGCCTCTGAAGTCTCCGGGAGAAGGACAGTCTGCCGCATTATCAGAACCGCGTCTCCGCGATCGGGACGAGTTGCATTCGCCAAATCCAGCTACCCGTTTCGGCACAAAGGCTCCCCTTCGCATCGTCGACCTTCCGCAGGAAGTTCTTCTGAAGATCATGTGGCATGTTGAGGACACTGACTTGCAGGTATGCCGTTGAGGCACGCCATTTAAGCACCAGCTGACAGTGGCTGCAGACGCTGGCTCACGTGTCGCGGCTCTTTCGAGCGCTCTCTACAGACCCCGTGCTTTGGATCCGGTACATCCTGTTCACGAGGAACCCGTGGCGTTTGCGCTATCATCTGAGCCTCCCCCAACGACCGACCCGGGAGCAGCTCGTTGAAGCCAACATCCTGAAGTGTGGAATCGCCGCGGTCCGCGACGGGGTCTACATCAACGGCCCGCAGGCGGGGGTGCAGTACGATGCAAGGAGGAAGGTCTGGCGCTCGCTCGTCGAAAGGAGCTTGGGCCGGCGGCTGGCCAAGCGACCGACCATGGAGGAGCTGCGTGAGAAGAACGTGCTGCCAGTGGAAGCGTTCGTCCCGATCGACTCACTAGCGAACTCGCGGCCTCAAGGCCGCTTCGTTAGGAGCGCAACGGTGCCTGCGCTCTCCGGTGACTCGGACGATTCGGACCCAACTCGCAGCCGGATGGACATGCCGTCTTCTCCCAGCCCCCCGCCCCGCATCTGTTCCAGCCCCTTGCTGCCGAAGGTCGTCCAGCTATCGCAAGCTTTGAAGAAAGACAAGTTGAAGCGACGCATGGAGGGCCGCCGAATTCTCGACGATTTGCGGGAAGGAACGAGCGTCGTACCGATCGCCAGCAGATCCGGCGCGGGCGCTACAACAGGCTCGATCCGGATGAACGAGACCCTGCACCGCGTTCCGGCCTCTGCAGATCGTTACTATCCGTTTTTCTACCTGGATTTTAAGCAGTGTCGGCGGCCTACTGCCCCGCGCAGCGCGTTGGCAGACAGCATCAGATCAAGCGTTTCCTTCTTCGAATCGGAAGCCAGGAGGTACGCACCGCCGGCTCCGGCACCGCCTCGACACCGAATCAAGAGCAGCGGTCCGATATGAAGGGTGTAGTCGAGGGGCCAAGTAACTGGTGATGGGAGAGCAACCTGCCGACGCCATCTCTTCAAAACGTCCCCCCCGCGGCCACACACCCGTCCGTGTGAGTTTTCGCGTTGCGTAGTCGCGGATAGGGCCTGCCGTTCGCTTCTTGCGAGGCACAGCTTGCCGGGCGGCATAGCTCGGTGGCCTGAGTTGGGGGGGACGACGGGAAGGCGCCGTCGGAAAACCGCGTCGAAGGCCCGGAAGGACGCTCTCTAGGCCGGATCTGTCGTCATTGGCGCTTGCATGAATAATGCGGCTCGCATCAGTCGCGCTCTTTCTGACCGTCTTGCGCTCTCCGCCGCTCCAGGTCGCCCTCTCGACACGTCAACGGATCTCTACCGGGGAACTCGGCTCCTCGGGGAGTAGACGGCCACGAATGCACCAGTATCTATTTTGAACTTTCCGCGCGCACATTCCGTTTCGTTGAGGTCGGACTGCCGTTCTGGAAGCACCTCTTCAAGACCTTATCAGTTGTTCCGCAGATGCTGTTCACCGGCTGCCCACATGTCGCGGTGTGAAGCGAGCCACAAACGGAAATGTTGGCCTCGCGCGAAGAACTGTCGGCACAACCGGGCGCGAGCGCCGGCGGTCCTCCGTCAACGCCACCTGAGCAAACTCCAGCTTCTGAGCAGGCGACAGAAGAACACGCTGCACAAAAGCCAAGTGCAAAAACCGTTCTGAACCCGTTGGCAGAAGCCTTCGATTTTGGGCAGGACCACCGGATCACACCATTCTACTCTGTGTCGGAGAGCGGCCAGGAGTCTTTAGGTGGCGAACTTCCGGTGCCCGTGCAGCTTGCATCTCTCGACGATGGACAACCTGGGTTCAGCTCCGCAATGGGAGGCATGTCGGGGTTCTCGCCATTCTCTGGAGCGACCGAGATCTTCGTTCCGCCTTTTCGAGCGGATCGTGCGCCGGCGAAGTCCGAGTATGCGCAGCACGTGTCGGGCTCCACCTTCTTTCCGAATCGGACCGGCATTGGAAGTGACCGAGGCATGGATTTCGGATTCGGTGGTCTCAGCAGCGCGCAAGAAGACGTCACATCGCCGGGCCTTCGAGGCATAAGGCCGTCGATGGTGGTCGCGGATCGAATGCAACGCAGGAGCGAGGCACCGGCCGGAGATCTCGAGGGCTACTTCTCTCCAACAGATCAGGAACGGCAGTTTTCAGAGCGCTCGAGCCGCAACATGGGGGCAATTGGGTATCGGGACGAGCCAGGAGCGCGTCCAGGATTCCGGGGGAGGTCACTTGCGGACGATTGGTCGGAGCTCGATCAGAACTCCTATGCTGCCCGCGGGATTGCGAACTGGAATCGTTGGGAATCGGGAGGTCTGGATCTCAGTGGCGCAGAAGAGTCTGCTGACCGGTCTGCGGCCGCTGGATACTTCGGCCAACTCGGCGACGAAAGCAGCAACAGGCCCCCGCTATCGCGGTTCAGTGGGGAAGCCCGGGGCGAGCCGTTTGATTTCGGTGGTGCTCGTGCAATCCGGCGCGCTCCGGACGAGTTCTTCGACTCGAGGGGCAATCAGCTACACGGGCTCGGCGTCACGCGCCGGACAGCTCCGGAAGACCTTTCGTTTCGTCAACCTGCGATGTCTCGCGCCCAAGGCATGCCAATCTCATTGGACCAAGATCTTTTTCGTGCTGCGATGCCGAGACGTCCCCGACACCCCCCGGAACCGCCTCCGCCTGTCTTGTCAAGTGAGTTAGCAGCTCTTCTCCAGCAGACTGGCAGGGCGCAGAACAAGACGTGGATGGAGACGCATGGATCCGATGCAACGATGTTTGAGCCTCGCGGTCAACGGGTTTGGGACGAGCCTCGGTCACGCACAGCAGAACCTGGGTATGGATACGGGTTGGGATCTGGTGCACCATTGGCAGGTCGAGCGCAAAGTCAAGCATCTCATGCTGCGAGCATTGGGCAGCTTTCAGCGCGTGCGCCGGGGTCCAGCCCGTCCCTGAGCTCGTCGGGTTCTGTTGCTGGACGCTTTACCTCAGGCACTGCCACGGACGAACAGCTGCTGCTGCAGCAACTGAGCCAGTTGCCTCCAAGCCAGCGTCACCTTGCTCTGCAGCGCCTAGCACAGCGCCAGATGATGTCTCCGCCTCCGGCCTCGGACGACAGGGACATCGCCGGCAAGCTTTCAAGCCTATCCCTTTCTCCCTCCTTTTCCCAGCAGATCTGGTCTCCGAACCTACCTGCGGCAGACCCCGCGGGCACAAGGCCCTTGGCTTCTCCGATTGACAGGTCGATGCCTGGTTTCGAAGCGTTCGAAGCGGCATCATTTGCGACGACGCCCGTCAGTGGAGAAAGTGACTCAACTCGGATCGGCTCGCCCACGGGCCAGTTCGGCCGTTTTGTCGAGCCAAGCCCTCGGCCATCGGAACGGTCGACAACGCTGCCGCGTCCGACGCCTTCACAAGTGCACGGCTTGTCCCGGACCAAGAAAGCAAACCTGGATTGGCTGCCACACAGCATCCTCCTCCGAGTTCTCGGTTTCCTGAAGCCTATCCGCCATCCGTTCTCTGCGGTGCAACCTCCGGCACCTTCACCGACAAGAGATCTTCACAGCTTTGCTCGCGTCTCGCGCAAGCTGCATTTCGCAGCAGTGCCAGTTTTGTGGTCGAGGCTAGTGCTTCGCACGGATCCGCATGTGAGGTCGTGCATCGCCAGCGTTGCTCGGCGTGTACAGTGGCAAGGCCCTGGAGCGAGTTTGGCCGTTTGGACCAGGAGCATCGAAGTCTGGGCACCGGTCGCTTCGGAAGTGGCCGCCGCTCTGCGCGTCATAATCATGGAAGCGACCCGGGCTCCGAATGGCGGGATCCAGGAGCTGGCACTCACTTGCGCTCCTGGCATGGACGAGATCATACTCTTTCGAATGTTCGAAAGCTCGAGCCCGGCGATGCTCGAGACTTTGCGCCTTCGCGGGGCGGGAGTGACTGAGCGCTTGGCCAACACCGTCGTGATGTGGTGCCGGAACGTCCGGACTGTCGAGTTTTCTTCCGCAAACCTCGTCTCTGGTGAGACGCAACGTGGGGTGCCAACTGTATTCTCGTCTCACATTCAGTTCACCAGATCAAGTCATCGCGTACATGCTGGAGAATCTGAAACTCTCCAATCTGCAGCTCCACCGCTGCCTTCGAGTCACGGACCTCACGCTTCAGGCCGTCGCTGCGCACTGCAAGAAAATCGAAGCGCTGAGTTTGGACATGTCGGCACCGACGAACCTCGCGCATTCCAGGCTCGGGGCGCCGAACAGCATTACCGATCGGGGACTGGTCGAACTCGCGAGGACGTGCCGCAGGCTCCGGAGTGCAAGGCTCGTCGATTGCGACGTCAGTGACGTCGGGCTCGATGCCCTAGTCATCGCTGGCAGGGATCTGGAGGTCGTCGAGATTTCGACGACGGACGCGGCACTCAAGACCCTTGCAGCTCTTGCGACGTCCGGATCCTCATACGATATTCCGATGTTGGCAAGCACCCTTCCGCTCCGTAACCTCGGAGACCGTGCGTTGCAGAACTTGTTCCGAACGTGCCATGTGAGTTTCATAACACGAGTTCGCGGAAGGTCGCTGCTTATTTGGCTTGCTCGGTCAGCTGCTGCGGCGATTCAAACTTTCTTCGAGGCATCTGGCATACGGGGTTCCCAACGATTCTCTCATCCGACTTCTTCACAACTGCCCGTATCTCGAAGCGCTCGACATCTCCAGGACGCGCGTCACCGATCAAGCGATCATCGCAGCCTTCACTGCCGCGCCTTCGTCGGACCTGGTTCCGCTATCAATCGCAACGCAAGATAATGCTAGTTCGCATCCGACGTTCCCGGGATTGCGCTACCTCCTCCTGCACGAGTGTTCCGAGCTCGGTGCCGGCATTCTGCCGGGCATCGCAGCTGCATGCCCCAGGCTCAGCGTTCTGAGCCTTGCGAGGGATTCTGCTCCAGCTGCTCCCCATGCGCCCAACTTCACGGACTCGGCGATCGAATCTCTTGTCGCAAGCCGGGGCTCCGCTTTGCGGGTCCTTGATCTGGCGTTCTCAGCTGCTGGACCCGGCTCGATGAAAGCCATTGCGGCGCGCTGTGGGGCGTTGGAGGTCCTCAACCTGTTCGGATGCACAAACGTAGCCGTGGCGGATCTGCACCCCGTGATCGAAAGCTGTCCTCAGCTGAGGATCCTCGGATACGACATGCACACGGAACAGGTCTTGGCGCTGATCGCCGCGAGGCGCGCAGACCAAAACAACGGAAAACATGCTCAGCTACGTCTGGCCAGGAACAAGCTGATCTGGGACCAGTGGAACCTCGTGGACGAGCAGTCCGGCTACGCTGTGTTTGGATCCGACTTTGCCTGATTAGTTTCTACTTGCCGAAGAATACCCGATACCTGACGACTCCATAGGACAACCTGAACATACGAAACGACGAATGAACATTCGAAACGACGAATTGACGGACAGCTTTGTCTTTCACCCTCTTCACCAATACCTTGTAGGCGTTCGGCCAGGAATGACCAGCAATGAACAGCTTTTCTGATGAATGTGTAGCAAATGATTTCTTTGAATGATAAGATACAAACTGAACCATGGCCAAGCTTTGACGGATGTTTGAATCAATCCGCATCGTTGGGAGAAATTTGCGATGCAGACGTCATGACGTCGAGCAAAGCTCCAAGCCAATGGAACAGTGAGGCAGCAAGATGCCTAGGCGCTGGGCTTCGGTGCCACCGATCGGACGGCGGCGAGCAAGTCTGACATAACAGAAACATCGTGAGCGTCAATGGCCGTGGCTCGGTACAGTAACCAACCTTCCAGAGGCGCGTGGTCTCCGAACTCCTTCTCCGCATACGAATAGACGACTCCCTTGTCCTTGTCGTACACGCCGATGCCGCCGAGGATGAAGCCCTCTCCCTTCATGTTCCCCGAATAGCCCTTTGACTCAGCTCTGGCTGCGTTTTGCCGGAGGCTTGAGCCGAAGAGGGAGAAGAAAGAAGCCTTGTTCAATTCTCCTCCGGCGACATCGCGGTAAAAGGCCTTGGACTCGTCCAGGAAGAGTTCCAGCGGTTCAGGCCAGAACTCGCGGAACCCCGCAATCTCCAAGGGCTTGTTCTCCTGCGTCGGGAGGGGTTCGCTTCGGACGGAGCACGGAGCCACGACAGCCACACCTTAATGACCGCCACCAATCGGACCCCCATGTTGCGAATCTCCTTTCCGTGCTTTGAGGATAGCTCACCAGCTTCCTCGCGACACAACAATCAGCCGGGCCGGCGGACGGCGAGGACCACGCATGGCGCATCGGCCCAGAGCGACCCCGCGGTGATGGTTTCCGGCGGTTTCGAAAAGTTGGAGAGCGGCGCGGAGCTCAGCTTCGCCAGGCGGGCGAGCGGCGACGCCATCGTGTCCGGAGGGAGGCCGGGAGGGTGGCCTGTCCTTCGTCTGCAGAGAGAGGCAAAGTCCCTGGCCTGGGTCCTGTCCGCGCCTTGGGCACTGTCCGCGTCTCTAGTTGGGTTTCTTTAGCGCCCCGCGCTTTAGACGCGAAGGCGGCGGTCTCCGAGTGACTCGGAGATGTGGAGTAGTTGACCCGATCCGATCGGAGCGACGAGCCGCGCGAGTGGCTGATCCTGCCCATTCCACCATCCACTACCATCGTATTGGGCGCAATACATGCGTTACCACGTAATGCTACTTCTCAGTCCTTCTGGGGGGAAGTACATGGCCGGGATTGAGGATTAAGTTGGGATCGAGTGCCGCCTTGATCTTGCGCATCACCTCGATCGCCTCCGGCCCCAGCTCCTGCTCCAGATACTTGATCTTCGAGAGACCGACGCCGTGCTCGGCTGTGCACGTGCCTCCAAGCTCGATCGCGCGCGTTGCCAGCCGTCTCGAAAACTCGAGCGCCTTCGCGAGCTCGACAGGGTCGTTTCGGCGGATCGGCGTGTTACTGTGATGCGTAGCATCTCCCGCTGGCGTGCCCGGTCAACGCAGCCGTGAGTCCTCCTGCGAGAAATAGCTTACCATGCGCGAGTTGTTGCATTACGATCCCCAGCTCCTCCTTCCATGCTTTGGCCTGAGCAAAGAAGCCTGCAAGCTCCGAGCTCGGAACGCCCACGTCCGTGGTAAGAAGATCGAAATCCGAAGCCGGGCCATCGTCGCGAAGAGTGTAGACACTCCAAGTGAGGTTCCTTCGGCTTTCCCACAGCATATCGTACTCTTCGTCCGTCTGCGCAGTTCGTGAAGAAAGCGCGCCCCGCTCCTGCGCTATCTGTTCGACCCGCTCCTTCTGCTCCTCCACGAGCCTTGGAGATCCTGCATACTCGACGAGCAGAGTGGCCGTTTCCGGGTAGCTTGTGCCTGCGAAACGGTTCGCGCCCTTGATCGCATTCTCGTCCATCAGCTCCAGGCGATTGATGGTCATGTTTGTCATGACAATGTCGTGCACCGCCTTTGTCGCTGAAACCACGTCCGGAAAGGCAAACACCGCAACGCTGAGCTTCTCCGGAATCTTGTGCAGTTTCACCGTGAGCTCGGTGATGATTCCAAGTGTGCCTTCGGAACCAATCATCAGGCTGGTGATGTCGTAGCCGGCCGAGGACTTGTTAGGTCTCCTCCGAGTCGTGACTATCTGGCCGTCGGGAAGAACGAAGCGCATCCCAACCACCTTTGACTTCATCGTACCGAGCCTCCACGCCCTCGTCCCGCTGCACGAACAGGCGGCCATGCCTCCGATCGATGCACCCAGTCCGGGATCCGGCCCCAACATCAGACCGTACGGTGCGAGCTCCTCGTTCAGGTCATTCCAAGCTTTGCCTGCCTGAACCACAGCTTGCATGTCGTCGCGGTACACCGCAACGGTCGAATTCATTTGCGAAACGTCGATGACGACACCCCGCTGCAAGCTGGGCACTGTCTGCCCTTCCAGGGACGTCAGGCTGGCATGCGGCACCACGGGCATCCGGTAACGATTGCAAATCTTGAGCGCGGTCGCCACCTCGCTTTCATTGGTGCAGAACACCACGGCGTAGGGCAGACTTGGAGGATGTATGGAGACATCCTTGGAACGCGCTCGCAGCAAGGTCTCATCGGTGGAAACGCCCCCCTCCGGCATCGCCGACCGCAAGGATTCAAGGCATCCCGGCACGTCCAGTCGCGATTCCGCGGGAGACTCCGCGAGAACCTCGCGGCCGGCACTCGTCACGAGGAGAGAACTAGCAATTCCGGCAAGCAAGGCTCCGAAGGCTCCGAAGGTCCTTGCGGGATGCAGACGAGCAGGTCTCACGTCCCCTGTAGCCCCGCGGAGCTGGAATCGCGCAAAAGAACCAGATCGTTTTGCGAGCAGTCCATTGAGAAGGCCGAAACCGGCTCTGATTCGGCTCATCGTGGCCCTAGCGGGTGACGGGTCGGTGATGGTTGGTTGATTGAGACAGCCGCCCCCGGAGCCCCTTTTTCCCACCGCGAAGATGCGTGGCCACCTTGCACGCGTGTTCCAAAGACCGCTGCTCGCTGTGCGCGCTCGGTCGGTGCCCCCGGAGGGGAGTGTCTTTCCGAGTGCTGCGACATCGCTGCGTTCCCACGCGACGTCGGCGGGACCGGGACCCGCATCCTCGACCATCAACCAGGCAGAGGTTAACAAATTCAGCAGGCTTGCCTCTGAATGGTGGAATCCGAAGGGGCCGTATGAGCTACTGCAGCTCATGAACCCTGTTCGGGTCCGCTGGATGAGGAGCGTGGTGGACCGCTTCCGAGCTCGAGATGAGGGTGGACTCGGGAGATTGGACTCTTCTGCACTGCCGTTAGAGGGACTGAGAATCGTCGATGTCGGCAGCGGGGGTGGTTTCCTGTCGGAGGTACGCTTCGGGCAGCTGTCAGACGAGCCCACGTCACCAACACCGCCTCGCAGTCTCTGGCACGCTTAGGCGCGACAGTCACTGGGGTCGACGCGTCTGCCGAGAACGTCAAGGTGGCTTCGGCACATGCCGCTCTCGATCCCGCTCTGGAGTCTGGCACCGGATCTCTGCGGTACATCGCAACGTCGGCAGGCGAGTTTGCCCGCAGGCACCCAGAAACACGGCAGCTGATCCCATCACCTCAACACAGAGGAGCTGGCCATCACGGAATCTGGGCAGTACGACATCGTTTGCGCTATGGAGGTTGTCGAACACGTGGCGGACGTCGACCAGCTCCTTCGATCGTGCCGGGACCTGCTGAAGCCAGGCGGCTTCCTGTTCCTGTCCAGCATCAACCGGACCCCCTTCGCGTGGTTTCTGACCATATTCGTGGCGGAAACCGTGCTCGGCCATGTTCCACGGGGTACGCACGACTACAACAAGTACATCAGCCCCAAGGAAGTGGAAAGGGCACTCGAACACGTCAGCGGCTACGATATTGTGGACGTCAAGGGAGTCGGGTACGACCCGTTGGGGAGGAGCTGGTTCACGATGGGGGCGAGCGATCTGGAACTCATGGCGAACTACTTCCTTTGCGCTAGAAAGAAGGCTTCCAAGCGGAAGGCAAGGTGTAGCAGAATCTGTGCTCGATCATGGTGAATGAAATCTATTTCGATTCGTTTTCCGTCGGCGAGCGCGAGCGAAGTGCCGAAGGTCGGTCGATTGCGCCAGGTTGCGCCGGAGCGACGCGTCATCCACATTGAGCCTTGTCCACTTCACGAACACCGGCCGGCGCGGGTCCTCGCCAGTCCACGGACTTCGTCGATACTACCCTCCGCGTTCCGCAATGAACGTGGGGGTGAGCAAGAGCTCCAACGATGTGGGTGGACTCGGTGACTGTCTTTCCGAAGCTGAGGCCTCCACGCGCTTCCAGATCCTCTTCGTCAACTTCAACCAGGAGTTCAGGTTAACAAGCCTGTATTCAACAGCGGAGAGGGTTTTCTGACGCTCCCTCGCTCCTCCATGGTTGCATTCGTCTCCGCCCTCCCCGGCCGCCCCTTGCTATCTCTCCCCGCCGGCATCGTGCGCTCCGCTGCAGCTGCATCTCGGTCGGGACGCGGCATGGCTACAAGATCTACAACTGCGACCCGTTCGGGAAATGCTACGGGAAATGTGGGGTCTTCGGAGGCAAGGCTCCGCGACGGACCTGACGCGTGCCGACCCCGGCGACCGGTAGCCGACGGCGGAATCGGGATCGTGGAGATGCTCTTCTGCACCAGTTTGGTCGCCATGGTCGGGGCGGGAGAGCAGCCGGCGTTCTCCCCGCGGAGGCTCCAGCTCACCAATACCAAGGTGCCTTGGAATCTTTCGGGAGCGCCTCGGGGGAGCTGTTCATTCTGACGCTCCGTCTCGGACTCAGCGACAATCTACCATCTGCGAGCTGACCTTTGTCACGGCGATCCTGGCGGTGAAGCTGAACCGGAAGCGGCTCATCGTCGTCCTTGAGGAGCACATCTACATTTACGACATCAGCAACATGAAGCTGCTTCAGACGATCGACACGAACCCGAATCCTACTGGTGGGCTTGCTTAGTTTCTTCGTTCCGCGCTGTACTTACCGGTGCGGCAAGCCCTCTGTGCGCTATCCCCATCGTCCGAGAACTCGTACCTCGCCTACCCTTCCGACACCTCGGGCACCATCTCCTCCGCCTCCACGCAAGCCGGCCCGTCGGCGGCGGGCGAGCTCCTCATCTACGACACCCTGAACCTGCAGGCCGTCTCCATCATCCGCGCGCACAAGACCGCGCTCTCGGCCGTCGTCTTCAACTTCGACGGCACGATGGTGGCGACTTCGAGCGACAAGGGCACCGTGATCCGGGTGTTTTCCGTGCCGGGAGGCGAGAAGCTGCACCAGCTCCGGAGGGGCACCTACCCCGCGCGGATCTACTCGCTGGCCTTCAACATGCTGTCGACGTTCCTGGCCGTCAGCTCGGACACGGACACGGTGCACATCTTTTACCTGGGAAGACCGGGCGGGGCGGCGTACGAGGAGCGAGGCGAGGACGGGGCGCGGCCGAGCGGGCCGGGACCGTTGGGCGCGAGCGGACTGGGGAAGTGGATGCCGAGCCAACTTGGAGGCCTCGTCGGGTATGCTCGGATCAGCGAACTGGCACGTGGATGGGTTCTCATTCCTCTCTTTGACAGAAAACGCGGATCGCAGCTCATCTCGTCGATAGCCGGCGCGGCCCAGCAGGTCCTGCCGAATTCAATCACCGAAGTCTGGGAGCCGAAACGCGACTTTGCCTACGCAAAACTGCCGCCGGGTGCCAAGGGCTTCCAGAACATTTGCGCAATGGGGCAGTGGGTAGCGTTCGGTTGCCGAAATCGGCAACGGTTCTCATCCACCCTCTTTCAGCCAAAACCTCTCAGCCGGGATGAATCAACCGCATAGCATCATGGTCGTCACGGCGGACGGGTACTTTTACCAGTACAGCTTGGACCCGATGAACGGCGGCGAGTGCCAGCTGCAGAAGACCTACAGGTCGGTGCCCTGTGCCGGGATCATACGGCACGCCTAACCTGCGTCATTCGCAGTCTGATCGACCTGGAAGAGGATCCGCACATGGCACGGTGATCATGTGTTGGGTGGAAGGAAGTGCTTTCGACGAGCGACGTCCCTGGACGCTCCGAGATACCCGAGAACTCTGGCCGTGTTGTTCATTATTTTTGACAATTGAACCGATGCTATAGTACACCGATCAAAGCCGTTGTGGAGCTCGGGAAGCCGAGCAAAGAGTCCGCAGTCCAGATGCCGGCGTCTCCGAAAGTACGCCGCCTCACGATGCCTTGGCGTGCGATTCGGCAGACACCCCGTGGGCATGCCTGTGCGTCGAGTCGTTCTTCACGACCGTCACGGGCACCGCGAGGTGTTGCAGCAGGTACTCGCTAACCGAGCCCAGGATCCACTTCCGGATGCCCTGCAGGTTCCTCGAGCCAACGACCACCATGTCGCAGTCCGGATGAGTGGTCGTCACGTAGGCCTCAATCACCGGGCCGACCTCGCCTTCCCCTTCGACCTCGATGAGCTCGTACGAGACGAGGCCCTCGTAGTCCGCGAGCTTCTCCTTGCACGCCTCGATTTCGCGCTCCGCCTTCGACTGAATCTCCAGGTTCGCCGCCTTGTCGAGGTGGTCCAAGTACGGCAGCGATTGCGGCGGGTTCAGGGCGACAATGTACACGAGCAGGAGTCTATATGGAAGCTTCAGGGAGCGCACGAGCTGGACGGCGTGGTCCAGGGAATGCCATGCCTCCGGAGTGTCATTCAAAGGCACAAGGACCTTGTACGGCTTTGCCTGGTCCGCCATCGTGTAAATGAACGCAGCGAGAGCCGCTGGAGCGGGAAGAAGAGGAGTGACTCAAGCGGGGCAAGGGATCAGTGCAGACGAGGTCTCCGCCTGCGCGAGTCGATCCGCCGTCGCGTTCTCAGGCACCCCATCCGTCGCCGCGCAGCCGTCCAGGTGGGCGGTTCTGCTGCGAGGATTGCGGCGACAGCGCGCTGACACGGAGTGCTCCCGCGATTCCCCGTCTCCGTCGACGCGCGTGCGGCGTCGCCCACGGACTTCGCATCTCCGCGGCAAACGCACCCGCCGGCCCCTCCCCGCCTTGCCGCCGGCTCCCGCGCGCCTCCCTGCGCTCTGCTTGTGTGTTTCTGCGCGGCGCAGGATGCTCGCGGCGCCGGCGTCGTCGATGGCCCTGCGCAGGGCGGCCCCGGCAATGGCCCGCGCGATGGCGACGACCGCCCCGCAGAAGACCAGCTACGGCGGTGCGTGGCGCCGTGCTGGGGGAGCCCGATTGCCGCTTACCCCCAGCAGGCCTGTCGGACGACGACAGGATCTTCACAAACATCTACGGCCGGCACGACTGGGGCCTCAAGGGCGCCATGCGCCGGGGCGATTGGTACAAGACCAAGGAGATCCTGCTCAAGGGGCGGGAGTGGATCGTCAACGAGATGAAGAACTCGGGCATGCGCGGGCGCGGCGGCGCCGGCTTCCCGACGGGCCTCAAGTGGTCGTTCATGAACAAGCCCCTGGACGGCCGGCCGCGCTACCTGGTCATCAACGCCGACGAGGGCGAGCCGCAGACCTGCAAGGACCGCGAGATCCTGCGCCACGAGCCCCACAAGCTCATCGAGGGCTGCGTCATCGCCGGCTTCTCCATGCAGGCCAACGCCGCCTACATCTACATCCGCGGCGAGTTCTACAACGAGGCCAGCAACCTGCAGGAGGCCATCAACGAGTGCTACAGGCACGGTCTCATCGGCAAGAACGCGTGCGGGTCCGGGTGGGACTTTGACGTCATCCTGCACCCCGGCGCCGGCGCCTACGTGTGCGGCGAGGAGACCGCGCTCATCGAGTCGCTCGAGGGCAAGGCCGGCAAACCCCGGCTCAAGCCCCCGTTCCCGGCCGACGTCGGCGTGTTCGGCTGCCCCACCACGGTCAACAACGTGGAGACGGTCGCGGCCGCGCCGACCATCATGCGGCGGGGCGCCGACTGGTTCGCGTCGTTCGGGCGCGAGCGCAACCGGGGCACCAAGCTCTTTGCCATCTCGGGCCACGTGAACGAGCCCTGCGTCGTGGAGGAGGAGATGTCGATCCCGCTCAAGGAGCTCATCGAGCGGCACGCCGGCGGCGTGCGCGGGGGCTGGGACAACCTCCTCGCCGTCATCCCCGGCGGGTCCTCCGTGCCGGTTCTGACTGCGCAGCAGGCTAGCACGGTGAGTTGTGTCGCGTTGCCCATCCTCGAAGACGACGCTGACGCCGCCGTAGGCGCTCATGGACTACGAGTCGCTCATCGACAACAAGTCGGGCCTGGGCACCGCCGCCGTCCTCGTCATGGACAAGTCCACCGACCTCGTCAAGTGCATCGCGCGCTACGCCGAGTTCTACAAGCACGAGAGCTGCGGGCAGTGCACCCCCTGCCGCGAGGGCACCACGTGGCTCGCGCACATGATGCGCCGCTTCGAAAAGGGCGACGCCAAGCTCGCCGAGATCGACCAGATGATCGAAATCAGCAAGCAGATCGAGGGGCACACCATCTGCGCGCTGGGCGACGCCGCGGCGTGGCCGGTGCAGGGCCTGGTGCGCAACTTCCGGCCGCTGCTGGAGGAGAGGATCGCGGGCTTCCAGGCGAAGAAGGCGGCGGGCAAGGCGGCCGAGGCGCATGCGTAGAGGCGGCACGCGGGTGTACAAACGAGGGTAGACGATGATTCGTTCGTTACAGCTCAATCTCGCGTTGCAGAGTCCGCGTGTGCGTATACTATAGCCGCAGTCCCCCACGGCGTTTTTGAGACGGCGAGTCTCACGGGTCGTTGAGACTTGAGAGCAGGAACCGTCCTCAACAACGCGTTTCGTGTGCTGCGAACGACGCTTTGCAGCTGCTTCCCCGCGATGTCCGGCGGGGAACCACCCACCACGGTCCTCGTCACCGGAGGCGTCCTCCTGGACATCTTCCTCGGTCTGCCTCCCGCGGGCCTTCCCCCTCCCGGCGGCGCCGCCCTCGTCTCCACCATCCTCCCCGCCGCGGGTGGCTGCGCTGCCAACACCGCCTCGTGCCTCGCGCTCCTGCTCTCCTCCAGCTCGTCCCCCTTGCGCGTCCACGCGTGGGCGCGGAATGCAAAGGGCGGCGCGGGCGCGGTGGTCCGCGCCGAATTGGATTCGAACGGCGTGGATGCCGAAAAGCACTGGATCGACGATCCTCGGTGGCCGGTCAAGACGGCCGCGGTGCTGCTTTCCCCGGGAGGCGACCGGTCCTTCCTCAAGACGGCCGGGATGGGCAACGCGATCTGCCGCGCGGATTTCGACGCCGTTGACTGGACCCGCGTGCGGCACCTGCACGTGGGCGGCAACCTCTCCCTGCGCAACGTCTCCGGCGCCGACCTGGCGGAAGGCATCGGCGCCGCGCGGGCGGCCAACCCGCTGCTGACCGTCAGCCTGGACACGGTGGCGAGCTCGGATCCGGCCAGGTGGTGCGAGGTGCTGCCGTCTTTGCCCTTCGTGGACTGCTTTCTGCCCAGCCTGGACGAGGCGAGGGCGATCACGGGTGCGAAGGAGGGGGCGACGAGGGATCCGACGGAGGAGGAGTGCGTGTGGGAGCCGGGGGACGTGGCGAGGTGGTTCCATGCCAGGGGCTCCAAAGTGGTCTGCATCAAGATGGGAGCGGAGGGGGCGCTGCTGAGCGAAGCCCCGGACGGGGACGAGCCGAAGCAGGTCCGGATCCCTGCTCATCCCGTGGAGAGCGTCGTGGACACGACCGGGGCGGGCGACGCCTTCTGTGCGGGGTTCATCCACGGTCTTTTGCACGGCCGGACTTTGGAGAATTGCACCGTGCTGGGCACACTGTGCGGGGCTGCGGCGGTTGGGGCGCTGGGGAGCACAAACGGCGTTAAGGACTGGACGGGCACGGAGGACGCGATCGCCGCCCTGCGCGGAATAAATCCATTAACTTGAACCGTCTGACATCCGTCCGCCTGTCCACTTTTGCCGTCCGCCCTGGCCGAATCCAGCACCAGCGATTCCAACCTCCAGGGAACAACCCATCACTTGTCCTTTTTCGAGTCGCCCGATTTCGACCCGCCCCGCTCCTTCAGCGAGTCCAGGCTGTCCTTCACGCCGTTCCTCCATCCGACCTTGGGTTGGAAGCCCAGCTCGCGCTTGGCGCGGTTGCTGGGAATGTCCCCGTCCACGAGCTCGCGGTGCATGCGCCTGCTCGTCAGCCAAGGCGCCTCGGCGTACCACCCCATCATGCGGTACAGCATCTCGAAGATCCAGACGAGATAGTAGACGAGGAAGCCCGGGAGCGGCAGCGTCGGCGGCTCCTCGCCGATGCCCTTGGCCACGGTGGAGTAGAGGTCCTTCCAGGTGAGCTCCGTGTCGTCCCCGCACACGTTGTACACCTGGCCCTCGGCGTGCGGCGCGGCGGCGGCGAGCAGCACGGCGTCTGCGGCGTCGTCGGCGTGCAGCAACCCGGGGTTCTTTGTGCCCCCGTCGATCACGAAGGCCCAGCCGCGGCGGATGCGGCGCGCGCACTCGGCGACCTCGCCGCCGCCGGGGCCGTAGACGGCGCCCAGGCGCAGCACGGTCAGCGGCAGCTTCAGCTCCATGAACTTTGCGGCCGCCAGCTCGGCGATGGTCTTTGAGTAGGCGTAGGGGATGCCGACGTCGTGCGGCAGCACGCCCTCCGTGGGCGGGTTGACGCGGTAGCCGTACACCTCGCCGGACGACAGGTGCACGAGCCGCCTGAGGCGGCCGCGGTCGCGCCAGCCCGATGCCAGGCGGAAGACGGCGCGCGCGACGTCCGCGTTGTCCTCGAGGAAGTCCGCGTCGCGCGCCCAGTCCGCTGCGCGCTCGTGCGCGTTGACTGCGAAGTCGACGTCGGGCGGCAGGCCGTCGAGCCGCGTGATCTGCGAGTGCACGTTGAATCGGTGCACTTTGGCGCGCGGGTCCGACGGCAGCCCGTCGAGGGCGGCGTCGGCCGGCGCGAGCACGTGCAGCTCCGCGACGTCCAGCGCGAGCAGCTTCGCCCACAGCGCGCGCGCGGCGGGCCCCGCGCCCGCAACGAGCACGACCGCGCCGCGGAACGCGTCCGCCACAGACGGCACCGCAGACGGCGTCTCGAACGGGCCGAGCGCATCGAACGCCCGCTTCACAGCCGCGCGGTAGTCGCCGGACGAGCCGTTGCCGCTGCCGCCGAGCGCGCCGAGATCCTGCGGCAGGAGGAACGCCATCCCGCGAAATGGGGGACGAGGAGAGGCGGACGTGACGCGGCTGACCGATCGGCGGTGGTGAACAGCATCGATCAAAAAGAACAAGAAGGCCTAATGGCAGTTCCAGAGAGAGATTCCTTCCAAGAATCAAGACGTCCAAGATCCAAGCACATCCAGCGCAGCCATGAGAGAGCATGAGCGGTATCTCCGCCATCACTGCCAAACATTCCTCGCCGCAGGGTCCTCGGCCCTGTTCGGTATCATGGGCTTGTCCCTATCAATTCCGTACAGGTCGATGGCATCCTGGACGGCCGCGGTTAGCTCAGCGAAGCCAGATCGGAAACCGAACCCAACCTCCCACATGTCCTGAGTCAGATTGACGAGAAGCTGACGATTGCCTTGCTTCGCCTGGTTATCGTCGGCCCGGTACCCTTCTTCGAGCTCGTGGTAGGTTTCTGCACCGGCGTCCATGAGCCCGTCGCAAACACATGACCGACCGAACCCACCGATGTAGAGAAGGCCGTCCTCTTCCTTCACGAAGCACCTGACCCGGTTGTCGCGGACCAGAAAGGACACGTAGAATAGGTTCTCGACCGTCTGGCCGAACCCGCGCACGGGATCGGCGTTGGCGATGAACCTGATGAGGTCGACCGGCCCCCCCGCACGGTCCAGGCTCTTGTACACCTCCCGCACCAGCTTGGTGGTCTCCTGTGTCGCCTGCTCTGCTCTTTCCTGGTCGGTCAGCTTTGGAGTATAGCGCTCTCGGTCGGTGATCGGCCAAAGACAAAGTGCGCAACTTTTGCTCACCTCCTTGACCACGACGGCCTCCTCCTTCTTCTTGCGCTCCGCCGGCTTCCTCTTCTTCCGTTCTCTGGGCTCGAACTGCAGCGTCCCGAGCCTGAAATGGCCGCCGCGTAAGACAGCTGTCAGCTCCTTTTTCCAGCCGACTACGCCTGCAACCCACATAAAACCGGTTGTCGGAGGTCGTCTGCAGAACCCAAACGCGAGCCGGCCCGCGCCGACCCATCCCGCACTCGCATTCCCGGCGCCCCACCCCTCGAGCTTCGCCCCGACGTGCCGCACGAACTCGTCCACGTTCAGAGAGACGTGCTGCCTCGCCAGCTTATCCGCCCGCTCCGCACCGATGTCCGCGACCATCTTGAGCGCCTTGGCGTCCAGGACGGCCTCCTGCGGCCTGTGGACTGGGAAGGCCGCCGCCGTCAGGTCCAGCTCCCTGTTGAGAGGGCCACCCCCCGGCGAAATGCCGACCTTCCTCGAAGAGCACATTCAGCTTCCGCACTTTCGGAGTCAGGCTTTTACCGTCGGCCCTGGACAGCTCCTCCTTGTCGGCTTTGGTGGCACCGTCAGCAAGGAAGAGCGCGGGGGGCAGAGACGCGCACCGTCGAGCTCCGAGATTTCGGCGCGGTAGGCGCCCCGGATCCGCCGGAGCGTGGCTTCATCCTGCACGGGAAAGTCGACAGGCTCGTCGTCGTCGGACTCAGACATCGCCAGACTCAGAACGGAGATTCCGCACTCAAGTTCGTGTCCGCGCGAGTCCGCGCGATCACTCCCTTGGTCGATCGTCCGCGAGACATCTATAGTTCTGCTGCCTTCTCCCGGCTCTCGGTCTCTCCACGCGTCGCCACTCCTCCGTGTACCGGCTCTCCCCGCGCCCCACGCGATTCGCCCGTTCCCCGCCGCAATGGCCGCCCCCGAGGTCGGCGAACCCCTGGCCCACCCCCGGCGTCCCTCACGCCCCCGCGCAGCCCAAGGGCTTCTCGCCGCAGGAGGTCGACGAGATCATCAAGGAGGTGCCGATCCCCGCGCTCCCCGGCCCGGCGGGCCAGGCTGACCCCCGGTCGCGCGGTCCCCCGCAAGGCCGTCGAGGCGACCATCCAGAACGCGCAGTACAACTACTCCAAGGTCGCGCAGTGGAATTCGAACATTGTGGAGCAGACGCTGAAGCGGCTGGCGGGCCTGAACAGGCCATACAAATACGTCGGTGGGTTCGCTCGAGTTCTTGTCGGCTTCGACCACTTCGCTGACAGAGACACACTCACGGTGACCCACAGTGACGTGCTTGATAATGCAGCGCAACGGAGCGGGTCTGCATTGCGCGTCGTCGTGTTTCTGGGATAACTCGACGGACGGTGGGGGGGTCTTGCCGCACCATGTCACCTTCTCTGACGACCTCCGTACTTCATGGCTCATCCGCGCCCTGATCACGGCGGATCTCGGAATCTCCTTTTCCTTGGTGTTGTTGCCGGACAGGCTCGACCACGTATCGATGGGAAAACAAGTCGATGCACGTGATCGTTCACGTTTTCGGCCTCGCCATCTGATGGGACGGCGACTACGGACTCTTGGAGCGCGTACGATACGCATACTCATTCTCTTTCATATCCTATGTCTTTCCAATACCCTTGTACAAGCTACGATCCCCGAATGCGGGGTAATGGATCTGCCCTCAGAGCTTGGCCGTCGCCGGCATCTTCTTCATCGCCTGCTTGATCCCCAGTGTTGCCTTTGGTGAAGGGAGGAAGAGGGTCAGCGGAGTGCATTAACGCGCGGCGGGCCCTGCCCACCATGATTTCCTCGCTGCCGCCGTAGACCGCCGAGTGCTTGGCGGCCGAAAAGAAGGCGCGGATCACCCGCCCCATGCCGTTCTTGGTGATCGCCCGCCCGCCAAAGATCTGCACCGCGTGGTCGGCGACGAGGTAGCCCGTCCGGGTCACCTTGTGCTTGGCGATCGCGATCGGCCCCGCCAGGTGCTCGCTCATCCCCGCGTAGTCCATGGCGTTCATCTGCCACGTGAGCTGCTCGATGAGCGCGTGGTCCGCCTCGATATTGCCGACCATCTCGGCGAGCTTCGTCTGGATCACGGGCTGCTCCACCAGGGGGCGGCCAAAGACCTTGCGGTTCGCAGCCCACTTGAAGCACTCCTCCAGGACCACGCGGCACATCCGGTGGTGGTTGATGAGGATGGCCCAGCGCTCGTGGTTGAAGTTGGAGAGCACCACCTTCATGCCTTCGTTCACTTTGCCGAGCACGTTCTCGACGGGCACCTTGACGTTCTCATAGGTCACGTAGGTGGTGCCGGCCGAAGTGCCGTACGACGTGTGCATGATCTTGGTGTCGAGGCCCTCTTGGCGCTCGATGAGCATCATGGTCAGGCCCTTGTCCGTCCGGACCGCGGTCGAGAAGTAGTCGGCGCGGACGCCGTTGGTAATCCACTTCCTGGAAGCGAGACCGTTGTCAACGGGGGTGTCTGGCGGTCATCCGCGGCCAACCCACTTGTGCCCGTTCACGATGTAGTGCTTCCCGTCCTCAGTCAACCGTGCCGTGGTTTGCACGCCCGCGACGTCCGACCCCGCCGTCGCCTCTGTTGCGAAAGGATTAGCACGAGTGGCCACAATCCAGGGCCGAGGTGCTGAACCAGCCTGTGATCGCCAAACAGATGTTCTTCTGCCCCGAAAGCACCTCCTTCATCACCCGGCGAGCCAATTCCGGCGATCCGAAGTTGAAGGTCGGGGGTAGGCCGATCAAGATGCCCGTTCCCAAAGCATCGAAAAAGCCGGGAGCCCCAGTGCGCGATAGTTCTTCCGCAACGATCTTCTCGTGGAAGTAGTCCAGCTCGTCCGGCTTGATCCCGCACGGAAGCTTGAAGCCCAGCTCCGCCGCCATGTGCTGGTGTTTCCCGGGTCCCAGGCGGACCAGAAAGATGCCGGCATCGGCGCAGCGCTTCCACAGCTCAGGTGTAGGACCCTTCGGGTCGTCGTCGCGCTCGATGGCCTCCGGGGTCACGTAGAGCTCGACAAACTCGCGCATGAAGCAGCGAAGGGCGCGGTGCGAGTCCTTGTAGTACGGCGAAGGGAAGAAGCCCTCCCGCTCGTCCATGGTCTCGGCGTAGGGGACCTTGCTCCACTCGAGCTTGGTCACGCGCCGCGGCGGAATCTTGGGCAGCTCGTTGGCAACCTGCCCCACAATCAGCCTCGGCCCGAACTTCTCCAGGACCTCGCTGCGATGCAGCCCGTAGAACTGCTCCGTGGCATCCTTGCCCGCGAGCTGCTGGATCGCGTGGGCGCCACCGGGGTGCTGCGGAATAGTGAGTAAGCGGAGAGCGGAAAACGATCGGGGAATAGGCGGGGGGCCAAAGGCCCAGTACAGAGCCGAAAATGGTGACCGCATTGTGCAGAGCATGCAGGAAACCTCCTTGAGCAGGCGGGTCTCCCGCGCTCGCCGCCCCGGTACCCGTCACCCCGCCTGGGACTGAAGACGCCACTGGAACCCACCAAATCCGCGAAGGTGGTGACATCGTAGATGAACGAGTCGATCGTGATCCCTGCAGGAAGTGCAGCACCGACGCGCGCAGACGAAATCAGTTCCCCGGTGTGCCGGGAGACGGGTTCGGGGGACGCACAGGTCGAGGACGGAGTGTTGTGCTGCGCGACCTCGGAGCGCGCGTACACCTTGAGCGCCGCGAGCTTCGCAGGCGGGACTTCAAAGGGCAGCTGGTCGGCCACAACGAGCGCCATTGCTTCGTTCGTTGGAGGTGCGGAACTTCGCGCGGATTTGTCGTCGTCACGAGCTTGAGGGTACGATCGGTCCTTGAAAGACCCCGATCGATAGTACGCGAAAATCTGCGGTCAAACAACCAACGTTGAAAATGTCTGCGATCGGCCTGGCGTGCAAGCGCGCCCTGCGATCCACGCCCACGCTCATCTCGGTGCTGGCACTATTGCCACGTATCGCTCAGGCGCCTCGGTTGCCTGCTGCAGCCTCGCCGGCTCTCGCGAGCCACGTGCAACTGTCTCAGAGGCGGGCGGCCGGTCAGGCGACCAAATCTCGCAGCAGGCCGTCATGTCCCGGTGCGTTTGCTCCTTGATGATATTTCATCTTCCGCAAGCTCTGATCGTGTGCTGCGTTTGCCTCTTGGGGTCTCACCCGGCCACGAATCACGCGCCTGCCCTCCAGGCTGTGGAGCCCGATTCCAGCACACGGATCCGGAGGGTGCGGGCTACCAACCCCCGGTGCGCTCGCAGACACGCCCATCAATCCATGCCCGGATAGCCTCGCGGCTCAAGGATCAAGGGCCGTTGAACGCCGCGACCGAGATCCCGGACGGCGTCGAGCACATCAACCCCGGGCAGCTCAGAAAGCTGCTCAAGGCGCGGAAGGAGGCAAAGAAGCTCGGACAGCGTGTGCCTGATACGGATACGCCCATTGCCGATGTGGAGGCGGCGGCGGCGGAGCGCAGGATCTGCCGGAGATGCCACGCGCTGCTGCACCATTCCGAGGAGCCCACGCGGCGGTTCCCGGACCCGACGCGGTCCTTTGCGGAGCTGCTGCTGACGCCGACCGGCATCGTGGTGAACGTGCTGGATGCCACGGACCTCCCGGGCAGCCTGGTCCCCGAGCTTCGAAAGATGGTCGGGAACGATAAGCGGGTGATCCTCGCCGTCAACAAGATCGATGCGATGCCTGCGGGATGGGATCCTTCGACGCTGGAGGACTACGTGGACAACGCGGCGAGGAAGGCGGGCGTGCAGGTCGACGATGTGGTCCTGGTATCGGCCTCGACCAAGGAGGGGATCCCGGAGCTCGCGGCCGCGGTGAAGGAACAGATGGCGTCGCTGCGGGCGCGCGGCGAGGACCCCTCGATCTGGTTCGTGGGGAGGACCAACGTCGGCAAATCCCGGCTGCTCAACACGCTCGTGGACGTGGCCGTGCGGCGGTTCGGAGGTGGCCCGTTCGAGGCCCTGTCGACCATCGCGCCCCTGCCGGGGACGACGGTCGACCTCGTGAGGACGCCGCTGGAGCGCTATGGAACTCTTTTCAACGTCGACGAGGATCCTGCCGCGGGTGCCGCGACTTCGGCCGCAGAAACCCCACGGGGCAAGGCGAAATCGTCTCCCGCTCTCGTCGATACCCCCGGCCTCCCCCATCCGACCAACCTCCTGAACCTCCTCACCCTCTCCGAATGCCGCTCCGTGGCACCGAAACGCGCCCTCTCCCCGCGCGGGTACATCGTTCAGGAGGGCAAGACCCTCTTTATCGGCGGGGTCGCGCGGCTCGACTGCGTCGAGGGCGAGATCGAGGCGGACGTGTACGCTTCGAGGAATGTCACGACGCACAGGACGGACTCGGAGAGGGCCGCGGAGCTTTACGAGCGACACCTGGGAGGCCTGCTCGTTCCCCCCGTGCCCGCTGGGGAGGTTCCGTCTGAACGAGACGACGAAGCCGGTGCCGAATCGGCAATCGATCGGAAGCTCCCGGAAGACGATCCACGGCTGGCGGCATTCCCTCCTCTGAAGCCGGCCCTGACCTTGGACGTGCCCGCCGGGCCCAAGAGCGCCGCGGGCACCGACGTCGTGCTTTCGGGTCTCGGTTGGGTCACGCTCAGGAGCCGCAACGGTGCTACCATCAAGGTTTGGAGCGCCGGGGGCGGTGGCGTCGGCGTGCGGGAGGGCGTGGTGCGGGGCGGAGTCGGCGAGGTCGTGCTGCCGAGCGGCAGGCGGAAGAGGAGGGACACGCGCTGAATTGACTGATTGCTGGTCATCAATTGCCAATAAACTTGAACAGATCGTTTGAATTCCAGTGTCCCGCAGAGGCTTCATTTGCGCCACAATTCCGCATTGCCGCCCGGTGCAGGTTCGTGTCACCGGCGCCCCAACTCCGCCCCACACAGCGCGCGGTCCTGTCTGCGCCCCAACCCACATCCCCCGCAAGCATGGCGGCGGCACTCTCACGCCTCCTCCTCCTCCTCTCCCTCTCCTCCGCCTGCCTCGCACAGCTCCCCCTGGACCCCACCGCCCCCAAGCCCGACTTCCAGCCCGACGCGCTGCACCTCCGCCGCTCCCTGTACGTCGACCACCTCGACGCCGGCACCCCCGCCGCGCCGCGCGACCCGTGCATGATCCGCGAGGGGTGCTTCGGCGGGTGGGGGAACAGGACCGTCGTGCGGTTCGGGACGGCGATCTGGAACAGGGGGGCGGGGGACGCGGTGCTCGGTGGGTCTTGCGCTGCTCCAGGGAATCTCGGAATCTGATCGGGATCTGACAGGACTGCCACCGGAGGACTGCACGCCCGACATGCCGGAGTGGTGGGAGTTCGATCTGGTGCGTGGCAGGGTTGCGCCCAATCGCGGTCGCACGGGCGGTCTTCTGACGCCGAGCTCGTCCGCAGTGTCACCAGCACTTCCGTGCGTATCGATGCCGCTTTCGGCGCCATTACGTTGAACCTGACGCCGGAATAGATTACCAAGGCTACGCAAAGTACCAGCTGTACAAAGGGAACGACGCCGTCGCCGTGGGCCACAAGATGGGCTTCTGCCTGGAAGACTCGTTCTGCCCCCCGGGGACGGACGGCAAGTTCAACTGCGCCTGGCAGGGCGTGACGTCCGGGTGCGGCGATCTGTACGGGGACAACCTGGCCTGTCAGGTACGTCGCGCTGCCGATCGACGGGAAGGAGCTGACAATTTCGTGCCTGCAGTGGATCGACGTCACAGACTACGTCCTCTCGCGATCGTTCGACCCCGAGGCCGAGCTGACGCTCACGGTCCGGGTCAACAGCGACCGGCGGTTCCCGGAGGAGGACTACGACAACAACGTCGCCGAGGCCCGGTTCAGGATGTCGGAGCTGGAGAGGCGGGCGACCGACACGTGGAGCAAGCCGCGGCACGGGCCGGTTCCGCCCGGCTGCCGCGCCCTAGACGCCCAGGGCAGGCCTTGACAGGTTGAAGGACCGTGACAGGTTGTGGGACCGGGTGAGCTTGAGAGGTCGAAGCCTTTCCAGCAGGGCAAACCTGTAGTGAACGCTCGCAGAGTGTCTTTCTTGGTAGACTGATTGCGCGTATGCGATGCCGTGGCCCCTTCGGTCCTTCGAGATTCGTGGACGGTGTTGACCGGGCTGGCCGGCGCGCCGAAGCCCAACTCCACTTCCGGACTCGTTGCCAGCCTCTGACTGCTATTTGCGGGCCGCCCGACAGCCTTTTGCGGCCTCCTCTTCCTGCAGCTCGTTTTCCTGGCGCGCATTCCGCAGCCAGTGGTGCGAATGCTGCGTGGCGACGCGTCTCCGCTGCCGGGCTCGTGGGGCGCGCCGCGGTCCCGCCGCGGCCGTGCGGAGCGGCCGTCGTGGGCGCCCGAGCCGCCGTCGTTTTCCGCGCTCGACCGCCTCGGCGAGGAGTTCCTCGACGCGCTGGAGGACCTCGGAGGCCCCACGGCGGGCGCGCGCGACAGAGACCCCCGTCCGAAGCACGGCCCGCCCGCGAAGCAGGCCCGCCCGCCGGCGTTCCAAGCGGCCGACGACCTCTCCGACGCGGGAAGCCGTGCGGAACGGCCCCGCCCCGCGCCCTCGCGGTCGCCTTCAACCTCGCCGCCCCCGGCCGCGTACCGCACCCCGCGCGCGCGCCCCGGCGAGCGGCTGGCCGCGCTGCTCGAAAAGGCCGGCGACCCGGGCTCGCGCTATGCCACACCGGCTTCGGCCTCGCGCTCGCGCTCGCCGGATGACGAGTTTGCAACGCCTTCCGCTCGCAATGACAGGCCACCAAAGACGCCCTACTACACCCCCGGGGCCGCGAAGCCGCGGTCCACATACCACACGCCGCGCGCTCACCCCGCGGGCTCCGAGTACGGAACACCCATGGCCGCCCTGGGAGAGCCCGACGGCGACTTTTCGGACGGATACGACAGCGAGGACGGTTCGGCGCGCGGGAGCTCTTCCGCGGCGAGGCGGCGGGACATCTTCCACACCCCTGGAAAGGGGATCCCGCGCGAAGAACGGGCCGCGCGGCCCGAACGGACCCCGCATTCGCGCCGCGACGCGTTCCCAGGGACCTACCCCGCTTCGGCGCCCCGCGCGGAACCCGCTGCCCGTCGCATGGAGCGCTCCCCTCCTCCCTTCAACGACACGAAGGAATGGATGCGCTCCCCCCCGCTGTCCAGCCGCAAGGAAAGGACATCGCCCCCGAGCTCCCGTATCCTTGACACGTCGCCTCCCTACGCCGCTCGCGGGGAAAGGTCGCCTCCACCTGCCGCCCGGCGCCAGCTATCGCCTCCACCTGCCGTACGGCGCGAACGATCGCCTCCACCTGCCGTGCGGCGCGAGCGATCGCCTCCATATGCCGCACGGCGCGAGCGATCGCCTCCGCGAACCGTCCCGCGCGATCGATCCCCTCCGCGCTCCATCCCGCGGGAACGATCCCCTCCGCGCTCGAGCAGGTGCGCCCGATCGCCGCCTCAGGTCTTTTCCTCCCCCGCCGAGCGGCCCGATCGCCGCCGCTCGCCCATTCCCTCCGTCCGGCGGCCCCGCTCGCCGCCCTCGGCGTACTCTCCCTTCCCCTCTTCGGCCCGATCCCGCGCGCCGCGGCAGCCGAGCTCCCTCCGCCGCGAGATCCTGCCCTCGCCGGCTTCGGGCACGGCCAGCTCGCTCGATTCGCCCTTCTTCTCACCCGACTCGCGGGACGGCCGCAAAGGTTGGTCATGTCGAGCCTCTCCCTGCGCCGGTTGCTTATATAGTTCTCCCTCACAGTCCGCTTCCGCTCCACCGTCTCGGAGCGCACCCTTTCCTACCACTCCCCCGCCTCCACCTCCCCCTTCCGCTCCCCCGACCGCTGGGACCCCTCGGAACGGGACAGCTCGGACGACGAGGCCCTCGGACGGGTCCTGGCCGAGGTCGGCGGCGTGGAGATGGATCTGGAGCCGTTTGAGGACATTGTCCGCGGCGCGCGGGAGCCGCCGCGGGACAGGGAAGCCGAGGTGGACATCGGGAGGCCGGATCCGGACGACGAGTACCTGCGGCGTTCGAGGAGCTCGAGGGGTTCGGGGTCAATGGATGACCGTAGGTGCCGCAACGCTGCGCTCGATTCGCCTTCTGACATTCGCGACCCGAAATAGCCGAGGAGAACGCATTCTGGTCCACGCCCTCGTCCCGCCGCCACGCTGCACCCCGCTCCCCGCCGCCGGCGCGGTCGCGGTCCGAGTCGCCCCCCGGCAACGGGCCCGGCATGGCCGAGATGTACGCCCGCGCGGTCGGGGACAGCCCGGCGCGGGACGACGTCTGGGGCGACGGGTTCGTCAACTTTGACGAGGGTAGCCTGGGGGAAGACTGGCTCCCCGCCGCCGGGGCGGGCGAAAGTGGGTACCCTGATCCTTCGCCGGCGGTCACTCTGATCGGCGTCCTTCCAGGCCCTGCAGACGAGGGCTCGATCTCGGGCGCGAGCATGCACTCTGATCGCTCCATCCTCTCCGGCGCCCGCTTCCCGGAGCCGCAGATCGTCACCCCCTCCATGCCCGAGGTCGTAAAGCCCGCCGTGCTCCCCAGCCCTGGTGCGTTCTTCGCCTCGAGGTCCGGCGCGCTCGGCACCCTGGAGGAAGGCGGTGCGACGCCGGGCTCCAGGCCGAGGTTCTACACCCCGCAGGCAGGCGAGTCTCCCACCGCCGCGGCGGCGCAAGCCAACGCGGCCCAGGAGCCAGAATCGGGAGCTGCCCACGCGCAGGTGCGTCCTCATATGCTGTTCCCGTCCATATGCTGATCCGCGTTCCCAGGCTTTCTTTGCCGCCGGCGCACCGTCTTCCGATCCGGCCGTCCCCGTGATCTCGCTCCGCCCCGCCGAGGGCGGCTTCGTGCTCAGCCCGCCGCCGCAGGTTCCCGAAGGACCCAGAGAGATCCGGCGTCGCGCCGCGGGCTGGACGTCGGGCCTCGGCACCCCGGTCGCGGGCGCGGCGGACAAGCCGCCGATCGCGCCGCAGGTGCCCAAGGAGCAGGCGGCGGCGCCTTCCAAAGCCGAGGCCGCGCATACCACCACGCGGGAGCAGGCTCGTTCCCCAATGGGCGACCGCACCGCACGGCCTCCCCCTGCGCTTTCGGCTCCGGTGCCGCAGCCGTCGCCCAAACCTCCTGCGACCGCCCCAGCCCCGAGCCCGAGGCGGGCGGGTTGGGCGACGACGCAACCGGAACCTTCGGCGCCGGCTCTGCCGAGCTACGTCCCGGAAACGGAGATGGCCGAGCCGGCGAGGCACTTTGGGCCAGACACCGCGACGAGGGTTTCCCCTGGCAATGCGGCACCGCGGCGGACGCCACCGCGGGAGGCTGAGTGGCCCGAAAGGACCCCGCGCGAAACTATTCTGCCGTACCACCGCAAACGGTCTCCAACCCCCGACCTTCTGAAGGAACCGATGCCGTCGGTGACAGGTCGCGACTCCTTGCCCAAAGATGCGACTCCGGAGCAGATCGAACGATGGCTCGGGCCGCAAATTCCCCCCGAGGAGCCGATATCGGAGCCTCCGCATCGGGAGCACTCATCGATCGACGATTCGGCGACGGCCCGCGGAACCATGACCTCGCCGGATTCGGCGGCTTCGCGTGGCAACCCGGTCATCATCCTCCCGGCGACCCAGCTCGCCGCTCCGGGCCGTTCGTCGCCGGCACCCGTGGCGATGGTCAGCATCAGGCCCCCGGCAACGACGCCCGGCGTTCCCGCGCGGCTCCGCTGCACCCTCGTCAACCCGGCAACCACGTCTGCGCCATGGCTCCTCGTCCGCTGCGGCAGCGCCCGCGCGCGGGTGCCCGAGATGCCACCCGAGGAGGGTGCGATCGCCGCCGGCGACGACGTGTTCCGCTTCGCCGAGGAGCGCGGCGTCGTCCGCGGGCGCGACGCCTCGCTGCGGCTTACGTTCCTGCCCACCTTCGTGGGGCGGTACCAGCAGACGTTCCACATCCGGTGCCGCGGGAGGATCGTCGTGCTGGACGTCGTCGGCGTCGCGGTGACCAAGAGCGGCCTCGGGATCAGCGCGAGGAAGATGTGGGAGCTCCAAGGGGCGCCGGCATCGGCGCCCAACCCCGTCGTCGATGCCGATCGGCACACCGGGCTCCGTGCGGAGCCGTCGACGCCGTCCGGTCGGCTCTTGGATCGGCCCGGTGCGCGGCTTGTCGACGCACCGGCTGCAGCGGCGGATGCAAAGCCGTTTCGCCCTACTGAGACGTCCGCTTCTGCTGTCAAGGCTGAAACAGCGGAACAGGCAAGGTCATCGGCCACTTTGCCATTCAAGCTCGAGGTCCTGCGGAGGCCGACCGGCTCTGACCCCCCGATTCTGCGGAAGCATCCAGCGCATGAAGGGGAACACCAGCAGGTCCTCGATTTTGGGGTCGTGCGCGCTGGTGCCTCCTCGAAAATGACTCTGCGCGCCTGCAACGCGGGAACGCGGCCCGTCTTGATCCGCGCGGCCGTGGCCAACGGCGCGCGAGGGTTCGCGCTCCCGTTCAGGTCGTTGCTGGTGCCCAAGACCTCTTTCGTGCCCTTCCCCATTGCGTTCGAACCTTCGTCACCGGGCACGTACGAGCAGGAAGTGACCCTCGAGGCGCCGTCCGATGGCTCCACGGGCAAGCTGTATCTCTTGCTGACCGGCACCGCCACCGGGACGTGAAGGAGCCGAGAATAGAGTCATGTCTAGCGACGTCGCATCCTTTGCTCCGTCCACTTCGCGAGCGTCTCGGCGACGGTCACGTCTTGCACCAGGTTGCTGGGTTTCCACGGCATGCCGTAGGACAAGTAGGTGCCAGACGGATGCTTTTGGGAACAGATGAGCGCGGCATCGTTTCGGATCGCAATGTACTTACGTCACCAAGGCACGCAGCAAGCACCGTCCAACTTCCTTCCACCTCATCCAGCATGACCAGCCTCAGCAAGAGTCGGAGAATGGGCGTCGATGCAAACGCCGCAAACAGTCTTCCAAGCCCGACGGGATTGTGCGCGTACAGCTTGGTAGGAATCAGCCCGGGATGCGCAACAAGGACGTCGACTTCGCCCCGAAGAGCAGGTGCGAGAGTGTGCACCGAGTGAATTGCAACGCAAGCCTTGCTTTGTGCGTAGTTTCCGAGGCGCGAATATGCGACACGCGAATGAAAGGATAGAAGTCGAATCGTTGACGCTGTCTGGGTTGTCAGAAGAACATCGTTCCCCCTTACGGTTGAAACGCACCTCCATAGTGTGCACTGGAGCCCACATTCACAATCCTAGCTCCGCGCTGGGACTTCAATTGTCCAAGTAGAAGCTCGGTGAGTCTTGCATGCCCCACGTAGTTCTTGCAACGTGTCAGCAAAGTGCCAGGGAAAGAAAGCGCAAATGCCCACCACCGATGTCTGCATGTCCACGTTCTGTGCGTCGCGCGAGAAAGGAACGTCCATGAGGCCAGCATTGTCTGGCAATCGCGGTTATCATGCGTTGGACGACCAGGCGTTCGAGGAACCCACTGACTAGCAGCGAGACGGAACCCTGGGGTTCTCTCTGCCGAAATCGTTCGACAAAGGTGTCGATCGAGCTGTAGTCACTGAGATCCAGTTCGACGTGGTAAACCTCTGTGCCGTGCAGGTCCGCCTCCGGCGCGAGGTCCTTCGTGGCTTTTTCGCCCGCGTCACGCCGGTGGGAAGCTAGTTCAGTGTCGATGAAAGGCCAACAGCATGGTCTTGAGTTTCCTGGGAAAACGGGAATTTCATGCGCTTACCGATGCAGACGCGATAGCCGGCCCGTAGGAGCCCGCGGCAGACTTCGAAACCGACGCCCGAATCGCCTCCTGTGACTATCGCAAGACGGTTCGAACGTCGGGTTCCGACGCGTTCTTGGTGCGATGTAGCGAGACTTTCAAGAAATCAGATGGAAGTCTCCGGAATCGGGTTCACGCCCACCTCTCGACCTCGCGGCGCGCATCGACCCCTGAGTACACGTGCCACAGCACGATGAAGACGATCTCGAGCACCGCGACCAGGTAGACTTTGAAGTACGCAGGCAATGATTCCCAAGCCGAGATCCGCACTTGGGCGGCCTGGAGAGCACGGGCCGGAGGCCACATGCGGAGTGATGTTTGCTGGCGTCGCTGGGTAGTCACGGGGCAGGCACGAATCTGTCGTCCGTTCCCGCCTGAAGCACCGGAACCGTCCGTCCGAGAGCAAAGCAACGAAAGGAAGCGAGCAGGCACGCTAGTTGAAGGACCACTGCCGACTTCATCGTACAAATCTCCCGCGGTTGTGTCGGGCGGTGTTTGAAGCTCCGCCGCCCTTGGCTTTGCGACATGGCCCGCGTTGCTCCTGAAGCCGAATGCGCCGAAGTTGCCGATGCCTCGGCCATCGTCTACTCCGCTGGGAAGGACTCGCTCGGTCGGCCCATTCTGGTCATCGCGCTCGCGAACCTGCCGGACCCTGCCCGCGTCCCGTACGATCTGTTGCTGGACGACATGGTTCGTCGAACGTCGGAGTTCGTGAGCGGAGACTACGTGCTCGTCCTCTTTGCCAAGGCCGGCACGCATTTGCCGACCACGTGGTTCCTCTACCGCGCCTATTCGACGCTCGGCCGCGCGGTACGCAAGAACGTCAAGGCGGTTTACGTTGTGCATACTTCGACCTGGATCAAGTGGCTCTTCCACGTGTTTGCCGCGATCGTGAGCCCGAAGTTTGCGAGGAAGCTCGTCTGGATCGATCGCTTGAGCAAGCTTGCCGACTACTGCGTCGTCACGGAGATTCCGGAGGCAGTGCTGCAGTACAACAAACAGCTCGAGGATTGGGCCCCGCAACGTGTTTTCGGCACCGAACTTCCCGCTCTTGGCCTGCCGCGAATCGTCGAAGATGCTTGCGCTTCCATTGTCGAAAACGGACTCGAGATCGAAGGCATCTTTCGGAAATCTCCGAGCGCTGCGAGAGTGCGGTCGTGGAGGGAACGTTACGAATCGGGCACGGTGGAGGGCGATGCTTTCGACGGAGATGCCAACGTCGCAGCCTCGCTGCTAAAGGCGTACGTCCGAGAAATGCCGCGGCCCATCGTCTCCAAGGACTCGTACTCGAGCCTCGGCGAAGCTTTTGGCAGCGGTGGCTGGGATCGCTTTTGGACGAAGGAGCTTATCCCAACTCTGGATCAGTCTCGCTTGAACCTGCTCACCAGACTGCTGCTGGTCCTCCATGAGGTTCAGAAGCACGCTGGTGTGAACAAGATGTCGGCCTCGAACCTCGCTCTGGTCTGGGCTCCGAATTTTGCTGGGTCGGACATGACAATGACGGCGCAACTTGCCGAGGCGTTGGCTTTTGCCATCGAGGACCCGTCCCGTGTCGGGATCACAGAAGAGGGGTATCATCAGATCTAGTGACCAAGTCTACAATGAAAGAGCAGCAACACTCTGCCTGCCAGTATTTACAGGATGATCTGTGCTGTTGTGCTATCGCACCAGCACCTTCATCCCCGCGTGCCCGTCGTCCTGGTGAAGGATCTGTCCGTTGCCCTCCACAAAATTGCTCCTCTCCCGGGTCGGGCTCATTCGCTTCATCTCGCTGACGGCGGGCGACATGTACCCGTTCGGCGCCGAGACGACATTGACTGGGCTCTCCTTGGAGTGCATGACTAGCAACCGCTGGGACGCCTGCTTGCTTTGCAGGTCCACGTAGCTGTAGTACGCTCCGCCGCAAAGCGTCAGCACAATCCCGACCCCGTTTGTGCCGGTGATGTGGAGCGAGAAAACGGTGACGGCAATGAGGATCGAAAGAACCTGCTTTACGTTCCCTGTGCGACAAAGGACTGTCAAACGCTGACTCTTGCGGAACGAACGGCACCCCTTACCCGCAACGCCCATCGTAAGGGCACTGGTCTTCTTGTTGGCGGTGAAGCTGACCAAGTTCATGCTGAACGCGAGGATCCCGTTTCCCCCCAGCACCAAGCAAGCATAGGGGGTCCACTCGAAGTTTGCGGACATCTTGGCCAGCTCCCCGGTGTACCAAGAAGCAACAAAGGTCTGAATGCAGCCCAACGGAGCCATCCGCATGAGCAGGTCCATTGGGTGGAGCTTCAGCTCCCCGACCTGGACCTGGTTGGTCACGACGCCCTTGAGCGCCGAAAGGACGGTGCCGAGCACCGTCAAAAAGAAACCCATCATGGTGAAGTAGTAGTCGCCGTAGGTGGCGATCGCGACACCAAGAATGGTCTGTGGGCGAGACTGGACTTAGAAGGACACACGGAGCAAACAGAATGTCGACCCACGGGAAGAAGAGACACCAAAACCCTCTGCGATGGGTACTTGCTCAACCACAAAGCGTTGATTCCAAGCACCCAAACGGGGGTCGTGGCCCGGATAACTGGGTAGGCAGGCCGCGGGATCAGTCGCCATCCCCGGGCCGGAAAGCAGGCCGATACCCACTTTGGTGAAACGGCACCGTCACCAGGTTCAAAGAAACGTTGCTCATAGCAATGTTGATAGTATAGAGGAAGCTGAATGCCAGCATGATGTAGTTTCCTCTCGGGCTAAGCTTCGCCGGCTTGAATGCCCCAGTGCTGAAGAGGATGTAGCACCCAACCGCCGAAAACAGATTATGGATCCCAGTAAGTGCCCAAGGGTATTTGAAGTTGAGGAATTGCATCGCCGCCTGGGTTCCGAATGGGACCGGCGTTGAGCGGGGACGAGTCACGGGCAAACGGCGCCACGCACCTTGTTGTAGATTGTGAGGATCAGGCCATTGAAAAAGTACGCAGCAAGCCAGAGGTAGCTGGCAGAGTGAGAGAGTTCGCCGGCGCGGGCAGGTGTCAGGACAGCAAGGCGGGACAGGCAGAGACAAGCACCTTGTGTCCACACTGTACCGGCTCCCGCCGACACGGCCGTCCACCGCCGCGAAGACCGCCATGACCTCGGAAGAGGTAGGCGGCGGTCGCGCGGTGCAATCGCCGGGATTAGGGGCACAAATCGGTTGTCCCAACAAGCAGCTTCGAGTGGCAGGTGGGCTGGTCACCGCCGTCAGCCCAAATGCGGACGCCCGCCCTTCACACAGGATTGATCTCCAAAAAGCCGGACTGAGACTGTAAGCCACTATGAATTGTTATGAATTGTTCGATCTGAACGATCTGTTGGTACCCGAGGAGAAGCTCGTTGGTGGGGTGACTCGTACTGATTGTCCACTAGCAAGCAACCAGCAACCACGATCTAATCTAGTCAGCCGCTAGAGTATCCAACCTAACACGCCGTAGCACCATGCAGGATGAATAGGTCGCGCGAGTTCGCCACTTCCATCCAAGGTCCACTTGCCGGCCAACCCCGTGTTCCCGCGTCGACTGCAACCATGTTAAAGCAGTCCATGTCCGAGCTCTGAATTGCAAAGGGCAGACACGTCACTTCCTGCCTGCCAATGGTACCGAGAGAGAGAGAGCTCAATCCGTCAGACACATCTTTGGCTGAATGAAGTAGTCCACGCGAGATCCCCCAACTCGAAACGCTCCACAGCACGTCCGAAGTCAAAACAATCAGTCCTCATCAGTCCTCGAGTTCGCCGTCGTGTACCACGTTCATCTCTTCTTCCGTGAACTTCCTTTCCCGCATCGGCCGTGCCCGGAACCTCTTCCGCATGTCCCACTGCGCGTACGAAGCCAAGTGAGCGGCAAATCGAGATGCTTCGGACCAAGAAACCCACCATTGCCCGCTTGCAGTCCACGAAGGAGCGGAAGTAGCGCAGGCACTGGTCCGGCACGGTCCCGTCGTACTGGCCGGTCTTCAGGCACTCCTTGACGGTCTTGCCGTCCCGCAGCACGCAGTCCGACTTGAGGACGCACTCGATGACGTCCTCGCGGAGATCCTTGCAGCTCGCCGGCATCGCGCGAGGCTCTCACACAGGCGGGTGAAGTTTGGTTGATGTTGGGCGATTGGGCGAGGACGCGCCTCCCTGTCGATGTTCGCGGCGCAGAGGAGGAAACTCGCGTCTCCCAGCATCGTCCGCAAATGAGGGCCTTGACCATCAACCATTCCGACAAGTTGACCCCCCGAAAAGGGCGGAATAGGTAGTCTTTTGCGATGGCAAGGACGCCCCCGGCCCGAATGGACGTTGATCTATTGGTCCGTCCGCGGTAGGAAGCCAGGACCGTGGGCAGAGGCATCAACGATAGATCCGCTCCCACTGTCAATAGATCCGAGATCTTCATGAAGAGAGAATCACAAGAAGAGCATCAGATCTCCCTCTTTGCTGGGTGATTGATCCGCCTGCTTCCGGGAGACAAGTGAGCCTCGCTTCGGCATCCGGTGGCAAGCCGGGTCGCGATTCCGCTTCATCACCCCCTCGTCGCACGCGCGCATCACGGGGCGCTCGTGCGTCGGGCCGTGCGGCTCGCATTCTACGGAATCGCCTTTGTGCGCGCTGGGCCGCGGAATCTTGGCCGGGCCCTCGCGGGAGGCCCCGGAAGCTTTGGACGCGACATTTCGAAACCGGCCCGATACGTGGCCCCGGGGCTGCACCGGCGCCGGAACGCGCGTGATTTGCCTCTTTCCTCGTCCATTTGCTGCTCTTGAACATGCCCTTTGATGCGCGGAACCCGGACCTGCGATGGGAGGGCCACCGGGCCGGGCGATTCGCCAACATCATCAGCAGGACCACGTTCCAAACCGGACTGGAGCAACAGGCAGTAGTCTTTGTCATTGAATGCCTGCTCAAGTGCGTTTCCATCGCCCGGGACCGCGCCGTGCCGCATATGGCTTTCAAGGGAGCCTACGAGGCGGACCGTATCCTCGCGCACCCCGACGTTGACATGATGAGATATGATCACCAACTCGGCATCCTCCGGCCGACGGGTACGTTATCTGAATGCAGCTCATCGTCCCAGACCGCGCTGACGACGCCTCATTCGCAGATTTCAGCCCGCTCACCGGCGACGTGGAGTACGCCGACAACTACATCGCCACATCGGAATTTCAGATGTTCGGCGACTACGACCTTGCCTCGTGGGATCGCGACGGCCAACTCCTGTCGGGACACTGTGAGAGCCGCTTTGGTCTTGGCTTCAGGTCGCTTGCTGATGACCGATCACGCGTCAGTTCGGGACCCGCTCGAGATCCCTCCCCACTTGTGGGAGATGATGAGGATAACGGACAACGATCAGGACTTTGCAAAGGCGCTGAGGGTCGAATGGCCGGGGCGGCCATGTAGGTTTCGGTTGCTTTCACGGCTGACGACAGTTGACATTGCGCTGCAGGGGTCTCGGAAAGCAACAAGCCGCCGTCGCCCTTCGAGACGTCGTACCGAAACTTCCGGGAGCGGTTCATCGTCCCGGCAATGCACGAAGACTACGGTCAGGGTCTCAGATTGCCGCTTGCTTCCGACATGCTGACGTCTTCCCCCCGACAGATTGGCCCGACGGAGATCGCGCACCGCGCTTCGACGTCCACGCTACAGAAGTGGACCCCTCGCCGGCACACCTTCGCTGCATTCCATACCTGATGGGTCACGAGATTGTGCAAGACATCGGTGCAGAACTGGAGACCAGTCCGTCCATCATGCGTCTTGCACTCTTCCTCAGACTGATTCCTCCTGTAGGCTCTCGAGCACTTTTCGCCGAAAACTTCATCGACTACCTGGATCGATTTTTCAAATCGCTCGTGGACGCCTGTCCGCACACGCAGAACCTCCACCCGGATGACCGCAAGCGGCTTCGTAAGCACTTCATTCTTGATTGCGTCTGGTTGTCTGACGGGCTCCGCATCTCTCTCGCAGTCAAGCGTATGCGGCTCCTGGTGTCGCCACGCGTGGTCAAGAGTCGCATGCTCTTCTTCATGATGTTATTCTCGTCGGCATTCCTGTTCGAGGGGATCCACTTCCCTTCCGACGTCGCGCCGTACGTCAACGCCCGGCGCGCAATCGCAGGCATGATTTTGTGGGCGCTTGAGCGTTGCTTCGATGACTACGTCGTCCCTGATTTCGCTCCATCAGACGTGCTCGGCGATGGCTTCAGACCATCGCCGATTCCATTCGCGACCTCGCTCCTTGGGATCCGGAGGTCGCTCCGACGGAGGAGAACCTTTCGTCGCGCGTTCATGCCGGCTTTTGGGGATACGTATTCGAGAATGACATGCTCGCCGCATCGCGCGCGCGTGGCTTCGTCCGGTGAGCTGCATCGTGGTCATCTCGTATCCACTTTCTCAATTCTTGCAGGTTCATGTCCTTCGCCGTGCCTCCACCGGTCAAGACGCACCCCAAGGCCAAGGTCGACCCGCCAATGAAGCTCTACTCGTCGCACTGGAACTTCACCGTCGGTGAGCTGTGATGTGCGACAGGCCGATGGATCTGTCTCTCACGCCCGTTCGTCACCAGATTCTATCGACATTTCGGGAAATACGGCGGCTCGAATCCTGGCCTTGCTCCGTATTGCCGTGAGCTGCCTTCTGCCGATGCCTTCGGCAGTCACACATCATCGCGTGCCCAGGACATCCCATTCTTGCCAGCAGGCTGGCAGCAGCCGGACCTGCCACCTTTCATACATCGAACCAAAGCTCGTACGCAAACCAGTGGCTTTTTCATCACCGCCAAAGGCACTCCTGCCAAAGGCGACCAGCTGGTCGGCATGCAGCTTCGCAGCCAGGCGGAACTCTTTGAGCTCGAGCGCAACAAGGCGCTCGTCATGAACAAGCCTGCTTTCGCCGACCGTCGCCGGATCTTCTCCAAGGCTATCACCATGTACATCAACAAGGGCAACGAGTGGCGCGACGGTATGTCGTTTGTGAGGTTCGGCAGTTGCGGGTGATGACGACGGTGCGGCAGGAAAACCGAGCGAAGGACCGATCCCCGTCAACCACTACCTCATAAACACCAACTCGACCGATGCGTTCCACTTGTATCGGCTCAACACAGGCGGCCTCTTGAAGTCCGACCCGTTCAAGAAGCGTGAGTTCCGTGGCTGCTTCGCGCCCAGCTCTTCTAATTCCCCGTCACGTCCCAGGGCGCCACACCACGTGGCAGGAATTGAACGGCCCGCGGTTCCGTCGCCCGCCGCGGCACTACACGCCGCCGGATCCGGCGCTTGTTGACGGGCAGTTCAACGACTTCACTCTGCAGCCAGTCACGCCACACGAGCAGTGGTACCAGCCGGGGCAGACCAATCTTGGGGCCGATCTCGGTGAGAGTTTGACGCCGTTGCACCACCGCAGACCGCTGGCTGATCGCGCTCGACTTGCAGGATACGCGTTCGGTGCTGTTCTCGTCAACCTCAACCTCGTCCTGGACCCGCCGGACCCCGTCGGCTTCTACGACGTCGCTGGTCGGGCGAACGCGAAGGAAACGCGACGCGAGAACGTGCGGAAGCTCCGCGGCCGGACGATTCAGTGGGTCTTCGTCGACCTTCTCTTCGGACATCTGAGTTGATTACTTTGTACAGGAAAGTCCAAGGTGGCCAACGGTTCAACGCCCTCATGCGAAGGCACAAGACCGACGAGATCAAGGGCAAGTAGCGGACCGTGGCCTGATTCTCTTTCTCCTCACACCCCCCAACAGATGCCGAGGACTTCCTCGAGGGGCGAGTCGTCGAGTTTGAGCACGGCGCGTCGCTGGAGTCCATGGGCTACTGGCTCGCCAAGCGCCACTTTGTCGCACCCACGTGAGTCGCCTATCGCTCACGCGAGTCGAAGCGTTGACTTTGTTTCGGCAGCCTCCGCGAATACTACATGTCCCGGCGCCACCGCGCCATGCTCTTTGAGCGTCGCACAACAAGGCAGGCCACCAACTACGACCTGCAGCACCACCTGCTCAAGACCGGGGTTCGTCACCTCTCTTCCCCGCACACCAATGCGACTAAAGTCTGCTTCTCGCCTTTCACAGATGCCATTCACCCTCCGCCAGCCTCGGCCGGGCAACGCGCGCGAGGAGGCGCAGGGATACCGCTACCTACCTTTTGCCTGGCCGTTTGCGCGCCGCCAGGCGCCCAACGGCAAGCGGCACCACACCGCCAACCGCAAGACAAAGCGAGCGGATCGAAAGACCTGGAACGACCCCTCGATCGTCGACAGCCGGTTTCGCGCTCCGGAGTTCCAGCGCCCGCGCGGGTTTCCGAAACCGATCCGCATCGCCGTCGGCAAGGGCGGCACGAAGCCGGACAAGCGCTACCCGCCCATCGGCGTGCGGGTGAGTTTGAAGCTCGCTAGTACTCTGCAGCATCTGAGCGTCGCACCGACAGGCAATCCTTCGCACGGCCATGTTCGAGGGTGTTCACCTCGATGGCATGACCGAGACCGGGACCACCGGCACGTGCATGCCGGCCGTCGTCGCAGACGGAGGCACCGGCCACAAGATGAAGCGAGCAGGAGTTTCAGCACGAGCAGTCGATGGAGGCGCTCGTGGTTCCTGCATCCCACGCTCGCCCGGCGCTACCCGGATGTGCGCTTCGTCCCCGATGCCATGGTGGTGGACGACGGCTCCTGCCTCACCGGTGCCGCGGCCATGGCGCAGGGAGACGTCATGCTGGCGCTGGTGCGCCGCGTGGCATCGCCCGAAATCGCCGACCTGACGGCACGCTGTCTTCAATGAAGGATGTGTCCTTCACCGCATTGCTTTGGCCCATCTGCAGTTGTTGTGGAATACGCACCGACGTCGTCGGTACGGCAACATCACCATCACCATTCACGACTCCGATCACCAGTGAGTGATCGCCAGACGCCTTCCGCCGACTCTTGCGCTGACCATCTGACGGTGTGGCCAGGACGAGACGCCGGAACGACGGAACCAAGCACCATAGCAAGCGGTTCTGTGTCACGGAAAGGGTTCCTGTCTCGCAGTGCACGACTCGCGATGAGGAAGGTGAGCTACGGCGCTCTGGATCTTCTTTTGCGCCGACCCAATGATCTCCTTCCCGCTTTAGAGGTCAGCACGTGGCGGCTCTTGGTCTGCGGGGGGCCGCAGGCCCAGCAGCACGACCACGGCGGTCACCGGCACCTGATCCTTCCCCGAGCCCAAGGGAGGGACGAGACGGTCTACAACCGCGACGTGCCCTCCGCGGGGCTCATGATCTACAACAACCTCTACGCCACCGAGAACCGCGGCGCCCGCCCGCCGTACAACCGGAACAAGTGGTATCGCGGCCCCGTGCCGCAGCGGATCTGGGAGGGCCACCCGCCCAACCAGGAGCTCGACGCCGCGGGGATTGGGTGAGTCGCTCGATCCCCCGGCGTCGGGCCGGGGGCGTCGATACCCTTATACCCGCGATACCCCTCGGACTCTCCTCTATACCTCCGGCCCGCGATGAGCTGGTCGTTCGATACCCCTGGTCGTCCGATACCCTCCTCTCCTTATTGATAGAGTAGACGGCTCTCGGGAGCCGGTGCTAACCCGTGGATGGGCTGACCATAGCGATCTGCGGGCGGGGCACCATCATCTAGTTCACGCGCGAGATGCAGACGGCGCCGCATACAACGGCGTGTGATCAACGTGTCATCGCATGAAGTGTAGCAATACATTTGGTTGATGTTACTTGGGCGATTGGGCGAGGACGCGCCTCCCTGTTCAGTCACCCCATTCCACAAAATGAGCTGGAAGGGCTTCAAAAAGGCGGTCGAGCGGCTGCCGCACCAGGTCATGGGCGGCGGCGCGACGACGGTGGACGAGGACTTCAACGAGCTCGAGTCGGAGCTCAAGCACCTCGAGACGTGCGCGACGAAGCTGCGGAACGACGCGGAGAAGTTCAAGGAGGCCGTGCATGCGAGCCTGGACCACCAGGAGAAGATGGCCCAGGTCCTCTCCGAGGTGCGGCCGACCGGGGGAAGGCGCGGCGCGGCCCTGAGCACCCCGCGCAGGCCTACCAACCGATACCATCGCGCGTGCTGTCGCCCACGGGTCAGCAGCGCGAGCTGACCCAGGCTTCGGAGGAGTCGCAGAGGACGGTGCAGGAGTACGCGGATTCAATGCGGCGGGCGAAGGAGGAGCTTATACCCGAGCTGGTCTGTGCCCGAGCGCAGTGGACCGCCCTGTTCCCTGCTTTATCCATTCGGCCGTCTCCAGGATCTCATCGACCGGCGTATCGTGCAGCCGACCAAGGATTTCCTTGAGATCATCGGGAACATCAAGAAACTGATCGTGAAGCGCGGCCACAAGCTGCTGGACTACGACCGGCACCGCCTGGCGCTCCAAAAGGCCAAGGAGCGCAAGGACCGACAGGCCGCGGACGAGCGCCGGATCGCCGAGCTCGAGCAGAAGTTCGAGCAGGCCACGCGCGAGTACACCACCATCAACAACGCCCTCCTCTCCGAGCTTCCCACCTTCCTCCAGTACCGCGTGCACTTTGTGGACCCCTGCTTCCAGACCCTCTTTGCCGTGCAGCTCCGCGTGCACCGCACCATGGCCGACACCTTCTACCGGCTGGCCCAGAACACGTGCGACCTGACCACTTCGCCGCTGGAGGGCTTCGAGCGGCGCAAGGGCGAAGGGGAGCAGCTCCTCGGGGAGCTCACCATCCTCAAGGGGTCCTGGAAGACGGCCGCGGGCGGGCCGACGCCGCAAGGGTCCACGGACGACCTGGCGTACGGGAGTCCCGTGCGGAGCAACGCGCGGGGGTCGCAGGACGGGCTGGAGGAGGGGCAGCAGGCGCCGCCGCCGTACGAGTCGGCGAAGCTGTTCCCGGCGCCGCAGCCGGCGGCCGCCGGGCCCGCCGGGCCGAGGAAACAGGCGCCGCCGCCACCTGCGGCGAAGAAGAAGCCCATGGTGCAGGCGCTCTACGACTTCGAGGCGCAGCAGCAAGGGGATCTGAGCTTCCGGAAGGTGGGGCGAGAAGGCGGCGGTGTGGTTCAGCGGCTCACATTTCTTCCGCTTGCCTTTCCCAGGGCGACCAAATCGAGATTTTGGAGCGCACGGCGGACGTGAACGACTGGTGGACAGGGCGGATCGGGAACCGCGAGGGCCAGTTCCCTGGAAACGTAGGTCACCGCTCCTGCTTGCCAAGCTCCTCTCTCTGACCCGGCCCCGGTTCGCAAACTCGCCAGTACGTTGCAGAATTATAGTTTCTGCTCTCGTTATTTACAATTCAGGAGGAGTGCTACGTATACAAAGCGTGAGCCCAGCCCCGCCCCGTCCTCTTCGCATTAGCGCCCCGGCGCCCCATCATCCACATTGTGCACGGCATCACCGCCGGCGGGTATCGGAAAAGGCATCTCATCTCGTCGCTGCGCGCCGGCGCGCGCGGGTATCGGCCCCCGGCGGACGCGCGGCCTACTTGCCGCCGCGCTTGAGCTGCCCGCTGTTTTCGGCCGAGCTCTCCACCGTCACGTGGTGCCGGTGGTCCGGCGCCGCGCGCTGCCCGTAGTGCTGCATGACCCCGTGGATCACGCGGGGGAACATCGAGTCGGCGAGGAAGCGGTCCTCGAGGTGCTCCGAGGGCCGGTAGAGCTCCGTGCCCTCCATGAACATGTCGCACAGCTTGGGGCCCTGGTCCTTGCGCCAGCTGAAGGTCATGTTGGCCAGCCGCGGGTCGTTGGCCTTTTGGAGGCACTCGGAGTAGGAACGGGTGAGGTAGTGGTTGAGCCGGAGCGGTTCTACGAAAGAAGGTCAGCTTCTGGAGGAAGCAAAGCGCCGCGGGGCAACCCACCAATCACGACGCGCTCCCTGTGCTCGTAGTTCCACGTGTTGTGCAGCGCATCCACCGCCTTGTTCCCGTCCGCCGGCTCGATGCGGTGCGGGTTGGCTACCCGCTTGGTCCCCGCCAGGTTGAAGAGCCCCTTGCCGGCCTGGTTCTGCTGCTCCTTGTAGATCGTCAGCTTGCGCCGCGTGTACGACTCGATCGAGAGCAGGTGGCCCGGACGCATGGCGTGGCCCGAGGAGCCAAAGTCGGAGCGGAAGAGCATGACAACCGATTCGTTGCGGGACTGGGACTCGGAGAGGAAGTAGTGCAGCGGCGAGCCCCACAGGCCGTTGAGGATAAAGTCGGGGTTGAAGTCGTGTGGGAGGTAGGTGATGAACTCGTCCACGTCGATGATGCCGACCCTGGAGGGTTGGGTGGCGCAGGTGGGGGGATCGTTTAGGGATCCACTCCCTTCGCAAGCCGCCCGCGGCCACATACCATGTGGACTCGTCGCGCCGCGTGATGTTGACGCAGTGCGCGATGTGCCGCTCCTGCGCCAGCCGTTTGGGGCCGGGCCAGCGGAAGACGGTGGCGATGCCGATGTCGACGAAGAGCTTGAGCTTCTGCCACGTCTTGTCGGTCGACTCGTTGTCGTAGAGGTAGAAGTGGTGGACCCCGAGCAGATAGTGGTACCAGATCCACTCCTCGATGTAGTGCTGGGCGGGCAGGGCGGGTGAGCGGGGGATGTGGCCGGCGGGCGGGGTTGCCCACCTCCTCGTTCCGGACGATGGCGCATATCGAGAGGTAGTTCCGCGGCGGCTTGGCGTAGGGCGAGGTGACGACGGCGGTCACGTAGCGCTTGACCAGCTCGTCGTCGAGGTGCTCCTTGCCCCAGTGGACGTGCACGGCGGTGGTCATCTTGGAGACCCACTGTATGGGCGGCGGCGTCGCGCGCCGCGCCCGCATGTCCGGCATCATCAGCATGGTCGAGAGGAAGATGATCGTCATGAGCAGCGCGCCGATGACGAACGGGCGGAAGGTCTGGGGGATGTGGTGCAGGCCGGCGATGGGGCCGAAGGGGGATGCCCTGCCGGGCGGCGGGGCAGATAGCCGCTTGATCTTGGGCGCGGCGACAAAGGGCAGCTGGGCGTCCGGCTCCAGCTTGTTGTAAGGCGGCGGCGGCTCGTCCACATATTCGTCCGAGGTCGTCGGCGACGGGATGGGCACGGGGATGCCGGCTCGGGAGGGGTCCGGCCCGTTGTTTGCGGGGCCTGCCCCGGGCAGGGGCGGCGGCCCCATCGCGGGCGCGGTGCCGGGAGGGCGGCCCGGATCCGTTGCGCGCAGGCCCGCAGTCCGGGGGCGTTTGACAGGCGCCGCGGTGGGTGCCCGAAATGGGCACGCCGCAAACTCTGCTGCGGCACTGCACCGCCCGGCGCCTCTCCGCCTCAGTAACCCCGGGTTACGGCGATCGCCCGGCGCTCGCCATGCAGCCCGGCTCTCACGGGGCCGGGCAGTCTGGAAAGCGAGGGGCGCACCGGGAACTCGGAAGACTTTGTGACTCGGTGCCCGTGCGAGTGGTGGGGCGTTGCACCAGCCACCACAGCTCTGATTGACTGACTTTTGATCCCGATTCCTCCCTTTCTGCCTGCGGTCCTGCGGGATATGCGCCGCCGGCTCGGGTCCGCGACGCGCAGAAGATCGCGGAGGACCGCCCCGTGAAAGGGCGGGCCGACGCGCTTCAGTCGCCGCGTTGCCGAACCCAAGCCCTCCTATCTGCCCTTGCTCGAAAGGGCGAGGAGTCACTCTGCTGGTGGCCCTCGAGGCAGAAACCAAGTCCAGGCGTGGACTGATCCTTTTGGACCGAGCGGGACATGCTCGCCGCCGCGGCGTCGCGACGGGCCTACGCCTTCCTTGCGTTCGTCGCGGATCCCCGCCGCACCTCGCGGATTGTGCTGGGCGTGCTGCTGGCCGCCACCGTGGCCTTTGCCATCTGGCACACGCGGATCCCCGCGTCCCACCTGGACCCCGCCGCGCCCGCCGAGGCCGGCCCACTCGCCGCCCAGGATGCCGCACTGCCGCTGGCCGTCGCCGCCGCAGCGGGCGCCGTGGGCTCGCACTCCAAGGACTTTTACTACAACCTGCTCAAGGAAAAGACAAAGGGCGAGCTCATGGGCGAGTGGAACACCAACCTGCTCGTGCCCCTCCTGGCGGCCTTCTACACGCACCAGCGGCAGAACAAGGTCATTGGGAAGGGGAACATCTTTATCGACGTCGGGGCGCATACCGGGTGGTATTCCGGCCTCGTGATCGACTACTTTTCGAACCACCGATGCCGGAAAATCCGGAAGCGCAACGGAGCGCTGCACCCGTGGCACTGCGAGGAGATGCACGAAGTGTTTATCGCATTTGAGCCGCTGGAGTCGAATCTCCAGTACCAGGTGGGGAGAACCGCCGCCGACGACGAGGAATTTTCTGATGGCTCCATTTTCGGGCCGTTGTCAGCGACTACGGGCGCAGGCCGAAGAGTGGAGCTTGGCGCCGTGGATCGGCGTGAAGGCCGCAGGTGGGCCCCGCGTTCCGTCCCCGCCGTCCGGCCACTCACCCCACCTTCCAGTCTCGGACCGCGACGCCAACATGAAAATCTACTCCCGTTCCGTCGGCCAGCCCGGCCCGCCCGAAGCCCCGCGGATCGACCGCCAGGCCAGCCTGGCCCCCGCCGCCGCGCGCGCGGCGGAGAACGACAGCGCCGATGTGCGCAGCTTCCGCTTGGACAGCTTCCTCTTCCGCGGACCCCATTTCGCGGGCAAAGAGGGCGGACTGCTGGTGCCGGAGCTGATCGGGGAGGTGGAGGTGCTGCAGGACGCGATGAAGATCCCGGACTGGCAGGTGTACCTCCTCAAGATCGACGCCGAGGGGTTCGACGGGTGGGTTGTCAGGGGGACCGAGGAGCTGCTGAGGCAGAAGAGGGTCAAGTACCTCGTCTTTGGTGGGTTGCTCCAAAGCCCCCAGGCGAGCCCCCGTTTACGACGTCACCCGGCAGAGTACAACCCCAAATGGTTCGAGACGGGGCGGCAGATCACGCTCAAGGAAACGCTGTCTTTCTTGGACGGGCTCGGATACATCTGCTACTGGATCCTCAAGGACGTGGGTGTCCTTTGCCCCATTTCGGCGCGCCCCCCGCCTAACGGTCCGCCCGGCCGCCGCAGTACCTCATCCCCGCATCGGGGACCTACTGGGTCGACGCATACGAGGACAAGTCGTGGTCCAACTTCTTCTGCGGGCGCAAGACGGACCCTGAGCTGGCCATCGTGCTGCGGCTCTATTCCCATGACCTGTTTATCGGTCCGTTGACGACCGCATAGCGGGATGTAATTCCGCAGAGCGAATATCAGCGATACCCGTGTGTTTGGACCCCAGCGCGGCGTTGCGCGCAATACCACGCCGCTTTGGGGTCTGCCCTGGATGTTTGTGGCGACGCAATGCCAGCCTCGTTCAAAGCCGCCGCAGTCTGTTGTTTGGGCCGCCGAATCAACTGCAAACACTGAACTTCCCTCCCGCGCCGCCACTGCAATTCGCCGCGCAATGGAGAAGAAGCAGAGCGAGAAGGCCACCGCGCCCGCCGCGGCTGCGCCGCCGGCGCCGTCGCGGTTCACGCGCGCGGGCCGCTGGCTCGCCTACGCATTCGTGCCGCTGCTCGCCGCGCTGCTGTATCCCCACGGCAGCAGCATGCTCGGCGGCGTCGAGAACGTGCGCGTCAAGCGCGCGCCGCTCATCCCCGTCTCCGAGTTCGGCAACATCATCAGCTACACCGGCGCGCCCGAGACCGAGGTCATCCTCTACTACTTCGGCACCAACGCGACCTGGGAGCAGCTCGCCACCTCGCCCTTCACGCTCATCTACCTGTGCTTCGGCGTCATCGAGGAGGCCAACCTGAACCTGCTCACCTGGCCCGAGTGGTGCGACAACGGCAACCCGCTCAACCCCGACAAGGACTGCGAGCTCGGCGTGTCGATCCTCAAGAAGTACGGCAAGAAGGTCGGCATCTCCATCGGCGGCGGCGACGGCCAGCGCAAGGTGCCGCGCGTCTTCACCAAGGGCTACGAAGAGTGGAAGCGCCGGGGCCGCGGCCACGACATCATCGAGAACTGGGTCAAGGGCATGCTTGCCTTCGTCAAGGACCACGGCATGGACGCGCTGGACTTTGACAACGAGGAGGCGCACACCTCCTGGACCGGCGGCACCAAGCACGACACAACCGAGGTCGAGGCCCTTTCCAGCCGCGGGGTGAGTGTTAGCGATGATCAGGAGAACGCCGCGCGACGCGCGTCCATCCTGCCGTCGGCCTGCACCGTGGATGCAGTTTCTGATGCATGCATTTCCGCCCCACTTCAGGGTCTTGACTTCATGGGCGAGCTCCAGGTCGAGCTGCGCAAGCAGGCCGGCATCGAGTTCATCTTCACCGTGTCGCTCCAGCCGCCCTTTTACTGCCCCGTCATCCCTATCGAGGACCCTGGCGCGCGCACCGGCGACCCGAACAACCTCACGTTCCCCGTCGAGCCCCGTGCGCCCTGGTACAACAACTACATGTACCTCTTCGAGGCCCACCCGGAGTCGTACAACGCCCTGACCTACCTCATCTTCATGTGCGTCCGCTGCCTCCGTGCGCATGCAATGGTGCTGATGCTTGCCGTGAATTCTAGGTACTACCCGTTCGAGAACATGTGGGAGTGGGTCAGCTCCATCGAGTCAATCAGCCGCAACTTCTCGATCATGGAAGGCCAGACCAAGTACGCCAACCTCTCGGCCATCTACCGCTCGCAGATCAACTACGACATGAAGGCCGGCACGGTCGGCAGGCTCGAGGCCAAGAAGATGATCATCGCCACCCAGACCAACGAGCCCACGGCCGACAAGGCCTGGATCCCCCGGGACATGCTCCGCGACCAGCTCCGCACGCTCAACGGGCGGGACAGGCCTGCCGGTGTTGCCGTCTGGTCTCACCCCCACTCGATGTCGGAGGCCAGCTGCGGCTTCCTCGCCGCCGCATGCGAGTTCTCGAAGCAGTGCGCCACGGCGGAGCAGCTCATCTGCCCGCCCAAGCAGGGCCTGGCCCAGGTGAACCCCACCCCCGGCACCAACGGCAACGCGGGCAACGTCAACCTGACCCAGGCCTACGACTGGGGTCTGAGCCCCCGCGCGGCCTCTTCCTCCTCGACGGCGAGGTCGACGGCCACTCGCACTTCCTCGGCGGGCGCCGTGCCCACCTCCGCCCCCAGCGGCACGGACAACACCAGCGCGGCAGAGCCCGCCCACGGCGCCTCTAGGGCCGTGATGGCGATGCTCATGTTCGTCTTGGGCTGCCTTTTCCTGCTTTAGATCTTGACACTTGATCCCGCGGAGCGGCATACGCGGCGGACGGCGATTCCCCATTCCCGTCACTATACCCGTACTATAGCTACACAGGAGGACTTGTATTTGCGTGAAAATGAACTGTATCTTGGGTTTCTCATCGTGATTCGGGAAGCGCCTCCTGTCCGCCACCATTGTAGTCAGACGCAGCAGTGCGGATCCCTTTCGTTTTCTCCCACATCTGCGCATCGGGCCGCAGGACACAGGAATCACGTCTATCCCATCTATTTTGGCGACTTTCACATCGTCGCTTTACGCGTCGTGCGGACCCTGTCCCCTCGGACCCTCCAACTTGCGGGTGAGTCTCCAGAGGCCACGAGCGGGACGGAACGACTTGGGATGCCATGATGAGGCAAATCTTTCACCAATCGCAATGCTATGTCGGAGGACATCAATGACGATACCGAAAGAACGGCCAGCTGAGCTTCGCAGCCGGGGACGGGACCTTTGGCTGGTTCCAAGCTAACGCACATTCGCATAGGCAGGTGGCAGGCACAAGAGGTCTCATCGGAATCAGGTCCGTCTTTTAAGTTTCATCATCAACGATGTACAGAATGGGGATATACAACGAGTATCGTATCAGAAAGTCATCATTCGACGCAGAGATCAATCCTGCAGCCTTCAAATCTTCACATCGAGCGAACAAACTGGCACGCCGAGCACATCCTGAAGCGGTCGTCGGGGTTGTGTGCGAGACAGTTTGGGCAATACCATCCCGTGGCCAAACTTGGTGCCGGTTTGTTCGCAGGAGTTGCAGCAAGCCCGGGCCTCAGCGAGTCGCAGGCATCGCACCTCGTCTTGGTGGCCGGATTCCGCAACGTGCACGCCGCGCAGCTCCATCCGGTTTGCTGCCCGGATTCCGGCCGCGGCTTTGGCGGGGGCCGATACACCGCGCCTTCATCGTCGCTGTCCAAGCTGATGACCTCGACCGCCCCTTTTGGCTGAAGCCTGTCCTTCGCGCGCGCCGGCTCCTCCTTCTCCTTCCCGCCCTGGTCTCCGTCCCGTTCGTCCGCAGCCGGCGATGGATTCCTTGCTGGCGCTGGCAACGATGCCGACGATGCGCTTGCCTGCACGGGCTCGCCGGCCCCATCATTCCCGCTGTGCTCGTGCTCGTCACTCCCGCACCAAATACGATCCTGCGCCGCACGCTTCTCCGCAGCCATGGCAGCGAGCTGTCCCGGGTTGTAGACCCTCTCCAGAGATTTGAGGTCGCTGGAGCCGCCAAGCTTCTGCCCCGACTGCGCCGTCCCGATCCAGCCGTTGTACCTCAAGCGTTTCTGGGCAGCTTCCACCGCTTTCTGCCTCGCCAGATGGGGCGGCGGATCGTGAGAAACGCCTTCCCCGACCCTCTTCCCCGGTGCGTCGAAGCCGTCGCCCTTGAATCCGGAAGCGAGGAGGCCGTCGTACTCCTTGTTCAGCTCGTCCAACAGCTTGTAGAACTGGGCATCGTGCGGACCGCGAACGATGTGCACAAGCTCATGCAACATAGTGCCAAGGCAATGGTCAAAGTCGTAGAACCTTGTTCGACCCCGCATGAATCCTCGAGAACAGAGAATTGACGGAGCGGGGGCACTCACGACTTCTCGTCCCCGCCGTGCCGCAGCCGGAGCAGAATCTGCTGGCCTCGGTTCACGTTGAGCCCGTGTAAGGAGTGATTGGCCGGGTAGAACTCCTTGAGGGCTCCGACGAACCAGCCGCGCTTCTTCATAATCGGCCGGACCTGGGTCGCCCGTCACCAGTGAACCATGAGCCGTCCGCGCCATCGACAGTCTCAGGCCCACCTGCGATGCAATTTTGCGGAGTATCGCTGCTGCCTCCTCGTCATTGTGCTTCCCCAGCGTCGAGAAACTGCCAATGATGTCCTTGTACCTGTCCCGACATCAGATGCCTGTGTCGGCCCATTCGCGAAGGAGATCCCCACTTGTTCTCCCCTGGAGGCGCCCGCTGGGCAGAGTCCTTCCCGCCCTTGGCCATCCCGGCAGACAATGGCAGGAGCAACCTCGGGCTTGCGCAACCGCTCCCGAAACGGAAGTGCGCAAATCCGACCGTCTCAGAGATTCCGGGAATAGCGGCGCACCGCCGATCCGCACCCGATGGAGGACCTTGCAGACCGCGTTAAGCGGCGAAAACGGCCAGCTGCCCACGGCGATGGGGACGAAACGGAAACGGACTCGCTGGGGAGGCACGGCAGCGTGGAACCAATCACTCCCGCGTCGGCGGTGCCGTCGCTGAAGCCGTCCGAACCTCCTTCGACGAACGACGTGCTGTCTGCGTGGCAGAGGATGTTTGCCAAGCTTCTGCAACTGTTGGATACCGTAATGTCTAAGTCACTGGACCCCATCGGGCTGCTGGAGGACGAGATCGAGTTCGCCCAGCATCGATTCCGCTACGCGAACTTTGAGAACTTGAACGCCCAGAAGAAGCTGCACCTGAAAGGCCTTGCACCGGACTCCTTGACGAACGATATCCTTCCTGAGCTGCCGCCGGCGTTCGGGGCGAATGCCGAGGTGGACGCCTACTTTCGATCATTCTTCGAAGCTACTCGCCTGGCGCAAGTGCTGCTCGAGATGAAGAAGAAGCTCGAGGCGGAAAAGCTCGCGGACCACAAGGAGCGTCCCGAGTACGAACGCGCCGAAGCCTTGCGTGCCAGCGTTGACACAGTGAGGAAGGAACTCTCTGCAAGCGTACAGAACTTTTACCAACGTGGGTTGCCATCTCGGTCGCAGGCCTAATGGGGTTCTAATCTTTCGCAGCATTGCAGAAGCTGAACTCCTCCCTAGCCAAGCCTCCGGACCTGGTCATTGCTTCTCATCCCGATGCCGTCTACGATCTCTCCACGCTTCTGCAGGCGCTACTGAGGCTATTGCTGGTCACGTTGACTGAATCACAACGACGTTTGGCCCACGAGTCGCAGCTCGTCATGCGATTGATTTCGCACAACCTGAGGCAGCTGGCCAAAACGTGCGACCAGATTTCGGTTCTGCTGGCCAAGCACGAATTTGCCACGGAGCCGATTGGGGCTTGGACCGACGTGGTTGCCATGTACGAAAAGCGACTTCGCCTTGCGGACGAGGCCAACCCGGGGTTTCGGCGGACAAAGCTTAGGGACATGTCGCAGAGGACGGCGGAGATTGTTGCGTGGGTCGACAGTGTTGCCGCTCAAGCGGCCGCCGGCGCAGGACCGAATGTGGGTGCCACTTAGGTTGAGATCAGAGTTATCAGATTGTACGAGATCTAGCTACAAGAGGCATATGCAATGCAAAGTCTATCATGCTTCAATCAAGATCCAGAACCACGGAGCATTCCAGCATTCCTTGTTCACTCCAGATCGAGAACGACCACCTCTGCCCTCACGTCGCCGACGTTCTCGATCCTGAGCTTGCCGTTGAAGTCCGTCACGAAGGCGCCGTCTCCCTTGGCGAGCGTGAGGGTCTGGCCGGAATCGTGCTCGATCTTGACCTTTGAGTCCCCGGTCATGACGTTGTGCACGTACAACCGGCGGCCGGCGTCGCCGAATGCCTGGTGCTCGACCGCCTTGCCGGGATCGAGGAGCGTCGCTTCCATGTAGAGGTCGGCATGGATCTTGATGGGCGCCTCCTGGCCCGCGGGAGCTTTGGCGGGATCAAAGTCGTCGGGAGCCACGATCAGCGCAAGTTTGTTCTCCTTGACCGAGTCCGGGAAGTGGCCGGTCTGGTAGCCAGGCTTGGGGACCTTGATCCTGGGTTCGGCCCAGCTATTTGCAAGTGTCAGAGAAGGCCAAAAGTAGGTCAGCGAACAAAACTCACAGCTGAAGGAACCTGACCGGCGTCGAAGGTGAGACGTTGTATTCGGAGTGCCGAATTCCTGTCGAAGTGTGCGTCATCTGGACGCCGCCGCGGGGAATGATCTCCCGAGTACCCAAGGAATCCCGATGCTCGAGCTCCCCGGAATACACGTAGGAAAAGATATCGAACCGGGAATGCCCGTGGGTCCCGAAACCCTCCATCGGCTCGACGTGGTCCTCGTTCAAGACCCGGAGGCTTCCGAAGGAGGTGTAGGCCTTATCGTAATAGTTCGCAAATGAAAAGGTGTGGTAGGTGTCGAGCCAGCCGTGGTTGGCGTGGCCCCTGGTCGCCGAAGGGCGGAGCGTGAAGGTGGGTGTGCGGGTCATGGTCTTTCCGATGCGAGAGAGCATGTGTGTCTCGATGAGTCTGTGATGACCAGAGTCCGAGCGGGGCTCCATCCTTTTATACTCGAGAGGCTGTTTGTAAACGAATCGGCGAATCGGAATCGGAGGTCGGATCCGGGATTCCGGGGGGTTGCCGGTTTCGTTGTTGGTGCTGTGATCGATCGACCCGCAGCTCCGATTTTCCGATCGGTGATCGGCGGCCACATCCACGAGCGTCGCGCTTGGCAACTCGGAGAACATGGTGTTCTCGCTCGGCCAGCTCCTTTATGCCACCGTGCTGTTCGTGAACGCAATTGCCATTCTCCACGAGGAGCGTTTCCTGGCGCGAAGTGGGACCCAGCGCCGGCGGACCCCGACGCGTCTCTCATTGGCTCCTCTCGGCAACGGCATGACTTTTCCAGTCGGCTGGTCAACCTCGCAAGCCTTCCAACAACAGGATCGATTTGGGAATGACGGAGGAGGGCCCTCGATAAAGGCCAGACTAGTCGCCCTCATCAGCGCGGTCCGGACACTGCTTCGATGTGGGTGGACCGAACGCTTCGCCCGTCCTGGCACGAGGTCTTACCGAGCTCAATCACTTTGTGCTGTTGGCGTGAATGTGCTCCTGACTCCGCACCTTCGGACCCTCTTTTCCCCCTGCCACGCGACCCAGTTCCCCTAATCGCCCTGAACATTCTCATAATTGTCTACGAGCTGATTCTGGGTTAATGATGGTCTGCCGCTCTCGTAGAGCGACAGGGGGTGGTGGGAATATGGTTGAACGTGCGGATGGGGAGTGAGGGCCCGACTCCTGGAAGGTCGGCGATACCCGCGGGGCACGGCTCTCCGCAAATGACAGCGAATGATCCATTGCATGAGTTAAGTACAGCAGACACTGCATCTGAGGCATCGATCCTGGAGATGCCCAACCGTCATCCATGGAAATCAGCACGGTCTTCTCCGCCCGTGACGTTGCCTCTCTTCCCGATCCGCTTCGGGATGCGAGGCAGCCGTGGGCAGCGAACGACCAAAACTCAACCAGCGTGCCGAAAGCAGCGCAAAAGCGTCCTCCCTCCGAACCAGCAGGATGTCGTGGGCGCGCAAAGACGTCCATGACAGCCCCCTCAGTTGCACGCCGACAGACACTCGTAGAACCGACCACCGCTGACCACGTCCGTCGATCCGGCCGGTGCCTTGAAGTTGTTGTCCACCACGCAGCAAAGCCACCACTCCTCCTCGATCGTCTTGAGGAGCTTGTTGGACGGCGTGCCCTCCGCGTAGAGATCCGCCCACTTGCCCCACAGGTGGAAAGCCTCGTCCTTCCAGGCCAGGAACGAGACCTTTTCCAGAATCGTAGGCTGGATGAGCTCGCGGCCAGGGAAGACGCCCCAGGTCAGAGCCGTCGCCGATTCACTGACGGCGTTGGTCCTGAGCTCGCCCTTGAGACGGGATGAGTGAGCATCCAGCACGGCGCACAGCCCGCCCTGCCACGCACCTTCTTGTTGACGGCGTAGTAGGTCAAAAGCGAGGCCTTGTCCATCTCCCCGATGAGGCAGTCCAGCCTGTCCTTGCTAAGGAAGAACTCGAGGTACGCCTTCTGGTACACCCAGCCGTCCTTCGGGCCCCAGCCAAAGCGGCCGTCGGAGCTCGGCGCTCCGTCGACGGCGGGCTGCGAGTTGATCGTCAGGTAACCGACCGAGTTGAGCTTGGTAAGGTTGGTCTGGATCACGGACGACTCGGGCTTGAGCTGCGTGTCGGACCACGGCAGGGACGGCAGATCCCCGCTGACATAGCGCGAGAAGAGGCCGTAAATGTCCTTGAGCTCCGCGGGGTGGCCCCACATCTCCAAGCACTCCTCTTGCTGAAGACAGGGATTGTCAGGACTGAACGGACGACGACACGTGCCGTTACCCACGGTCTTGGCGAAGCCGGTGGCGTGACCGAAAGCGGCAAGATCGCCGTAAGCAGGGGACCGAGCATCGCCCCAGCGCCCGTTGGGGTAGTCGTCCCAGCCCTCGGTGCGGAGAATGTAGGTCCGCATGCGGTTGGCCCAGAAGATCGGCCTGACGGTTTCGCCTTCGCGCTTGGGCTTCAGCGACTGCAAACCAGCGAAAAGTGAGCGAGGCAAAAGCGGCAAAAGGAGAGCGAACGCACCGGCGCCCAAGGAAGCGGCTTGACCTGGTCCGATGGCGCGACAAAGTTGAGCTGCTCCAGAACCAGCCGAACCGACTTTTCCAGGTTGAGGGTGTAGAAGTGGAAGCCCTTCAAGCCCGCACCGAGCAGTTTGCGGCACATGTCCACGGTGACCTTGACGCCGAGCGTCTTGACCGCCTCGTCGTCGTCCTTGATCGGCTCCAGCGCGGCCTCGAGCTCGGGCGGCACGATGGTCTTGCAGAGGGTGGTCATGCGCTTGAAGCCACCGTAGTTCTGGATGGGCAGCAGGCCCGGGAGGATGGGCACGTCGATGCCCGAGTCCCGGCACTTCTTGACCCAGGCCAGGTACATGTCGACGTCGTAGAAGAACTGGGTGACGACGTAGTCGCCGCCGGCCTTGACCTTCTCGATGAGGTGCTTGTGATCATCCTCCTTGTCGGGGTTGTCGATGTGGCCCTCGGGGTAGCCAGCCACGCCGATGCTGCGCGAGCGCGTGAGCGAGGCACCGAGCCATGAGGCGCCCGGTCGCACCAGAAGTAATCCCCGTACTGCTCGCGGATGTAGCGGACCAGATCAACGGCGTTGGCAAAGCCGGTGTCGATGGCCTTCCAGTTCTCCTGCCCGCGCGGCGGGTCCCCGCGGAGGGCCAGAATGTTCTGAATCCCGGCCTTCTTGGCATCCTAGAAGGCCAGAGCGGAGGATCACCGTCAGAATAGAGGTCCAAATGCCCAATAACAACTACGGCACGAACCCGGAGGGCGACGTCGATCTTCTCCCGCGGCATGTTGGTACAGGTCAGGTGCATGCAGGTCTCGAGACCGTACACAGCCAAGGCGGTCGTGCAGATGTCCATGGTGAGGTCCGACGTGGACCCGCCGGCGCCCCACGTCACGTCGATGAACTCGGGTCCCAGGTTGTACATCCGCTCGAACCGGTCGAACAGGTTCGCCACACCCTGCGGGCGCGGCAGCGTGAGACGCCGCAACGGAAAAGCAGGCGGAGGATTTGCATTCCGCTTTGCCGGGGGGAAGATCCGCTTTCTCCTTGGCGGCGTCAGGCACTCCGCCCGCGCTAGCGCCAGGAACCACGGGCGTCCCCCGGAGGAACGGCGCGGCAGCCCGGGCTACTGGCCGCAAAAGATCCCCGAAATGCCCTCCCGCGCCTCCCGCGCGCTGCAGCCGGCGTGCTCACGCACCTGCTGTGTCTTGGGCGGGAAGTACTCGAACGACCAGTACGGCCGCCCCTCGGCCTCGGCCTTCTGGATCTTCTTGACGATCTTCATGTTTGCCGAAGCGCGGCCTCGAGCTGCGGCTCCGCTGGCGGCTCAAAGGCGAATGGGAAGGGGGAGGACAAACAACTTCTGGGGGCGTTCGGTAACGGGCTGGGGCGCGTGGCTGCGCCCTCAGGACGACGGTTCACGAGAGTCGCTCAGCCTGGGCCTACCGTTCAATAGGAAGATTGTCGCGTATATCACTGAGCAATGGCTTCGACGGCGGCCTCGGCGACGTCGACGGCGCAGGTGCAGCAGGAGCTGGAAGGTTGTGCCTGCCTTCGCACCAACTCGGGTCCCCCGACTTACCGTCCGCGGACGTGGTTGCGGACCGGATACCGGACGGACTGGGCAATCCCGCGGTCTTTGACCTCAAAGAGGTCAAGGTGATCATGCAGGATAACTTAAACAAAGCCATAGAGCGCGGCGAGAACCTCCAGGACCTGCAGCTCAAGACCGAGGAGCTGCAGGAGTCGAGCCAGCAATTCCAAAAGACCGCGAAGGAGGTGGGTCCTCCGGGGGACGTAACCGTCGCGTCGAGGCTGACACTTTACAGGTGAAACGTCAGATGTGGTGTGGGGCTCTCTTCCTTACAGCTCGTACGGGAAGCTTGATTGACCTTCGATCTCACGCCACAGGGAAGGACACGAAGATGCAGATCATTATTGGAGTTGTCGTCGTCTGCGTTTTGGCCCTGATCATAGGACTTTCCGTTGGACTGTCAAAGAAGTGACAGCCTCGGGCCGCCGTACGGGAATCGTTGGTATTCGTCCCCGAAGAACACTGCTGACTAGACCATGAATGAGCTATACTTAATGTGCCGATTTGCTGCTGTTGCTGATTCACTTGTTGACGCTCTTCGAATAAATGTACGATCAGGGAGCGTTCGCGGCGCGAGAGGCGGTCCGGAAACGTACCGTGACGATGACAACAATGACAATGATGAGGATGATCGCGATGACGACGCCAAGAATAATCTTGAGCTGTGGGAACGGGCCCCGAAACGACGGCGGTACTTCGGCGTCAGTGCTCGCGCAAAGACCCGGCGGCAACCGACCCACCTTCATGTCCCTGTGAGAATGGCGAGGAAAGAGCGACCCAACAACAGAGGCAGACGTCCGCAAGGGTCAGCGGGGCTCCACGGCACACGGGGGACCCGCCACCGACCTCCACCACATCTCCTTCCGCACGGCGTTGGCCCCGCGCTTGAACTGCAGCGAGCTCTGCTGCAGATCGTCCGTCTTTGTCTGCAGCGACTCGAGGGCCTCGCCGCGCTGGACGACCTTGTTCACGTTCTGCTGCATAATCTGGACCACCTCATCTGGGGATCCGGGGAGCGAGCGTGGGCGAGGGAGGGCCCAAGGCAGCATGCATTGCAGCGCAGGATTCGTCCGGAACGGGTAGCAAGAGTCGGAGGTCCAGGAGGGCGGGGCGGTGTCAGATGCCAGAGCAGGGGCCCACGTCCGGCGACGGCGGACGCACCGACTTGCGCCTGCACCTCCGCGGTCTTGGAGCTGCCTGCGGCGGACGAGCCGCCGGCCTCGATGTCGTCGTCCCGGTAGGACTGTGGGCGGGAGGGCACCGCCGCGGAGTTGAGCGCGGGGCCCGCGGGCGGCGCGCGGGGGAGCCCGCACCATTGGAGCTGTGCGATGGGTGCGGAGAGCGGGGCGCGGAGGGGTCGGCGGCACGGGCGCGGCGTGGAGTTTCGGTGCTGTGGGCGGAGTGGGATGGGGCGCTGGCTGACGACGCGCGGGAGCAGGAGAGCGAGGGCGCACCGCCGCACGCGTCAATGTCGTCCACGCCGCCGCTCGGCCGCGTCAATGGCGGCGGCGGGTCGGCGCCGTCGCCGCAGAGCACCGCGCGCGGCGTCAAGCTGCTGGAGGACTGGGAGAACAACGTGCGGCTGAGCGAGGTGCAGCGCGAGGCGATCCTGGCCATTCAGGCCGCGTGCGCGGACCTGCCGTTCCCGGAGCACGTGCGTGGGCTGCTGTGGACGTCTGGAATGGAGTGGTGACCCCGGAGCGCCCGCTGCAGCTGCTGGCCACGTCGGCGGCCCCGGTGCGGGCCGAGTCGGCCTTCAGCACCGCCGGGGACTCGGAGCGGGACGAGGGCGGCCCGAATGGGACGCTGACGCGCAAATCGACGATCCTGGAGAGCATGGATCCGGTCGAGACCACGCAGCAGTTCCTGTCGTGGTTCGAAGGCATCGAACAGAACATGGAGAAGGGCCAGGAGGACATCTACAGGTGGGGACGGCCATTTGTTCGGCCGGAAAGCGAATCCTTGACGCGGCGGCACAGGGCCTACCTGGATACGGTCACCGTCTACCGCGACACGTGCGACCTGATCGTCCAGAGGATGGACGAGACGGCCGTGCTCTTCAAGGACCTCAACACCAACTTCACCTTCGTGGAGGAACGGACGCGGGCCCTCCAGACCGCATGTGAGAAGCTGCTGGAAGAGCAAAACCAGCTGGTGCTCCTGGAGGAGGAAATCAACCGGCGGCTCGCCTACTTCAACGAGCTCGAGAACATCACGCGGCAGCTCAACGCGCCCGGCGATGCCTGCACGAGGAGCACCTTTATCCCGATGCTGGGACGCCTGGACGAGTGTATCACCTTCATTGAGCGCAACGTGGGTCGCGCCTTGCGTTTGGCTGCCCGGTGTCCTTGAAGCGGCGCCGCTTCGCAGCCCAAGTACCTCGACGCGGAGCTCTACGGGATGCGTTTCCGCCAGTGCATGACCCGCTCGATGACCCTGGTCAAGATGCACGTCGTCGGCGAGTTCAAGCACCTCTCCTGGGAGGCCACGCAGAAGCCGCCGAAATCGGACACGTCGGCCGCCACCCAGCTGTTCCTCAAGTTCCGGACGCTGGCCACCCGCGTGCGCCCGCTCATTGGCGAGCTCGAGCGCCGCGCCCCGGCGAACCGCGAGTTTTTGGTGCTGTTGAAGGAGTGCTTCCGCTCGTACATCGCGGTCCGCAAGCAGGTCATGCTCCCGCTTGTTAAGGAGGCCGTGACCAAGGAGGGCAACGACGTCATCCGCATCATTCGCGAAGGTTGCGCGTACCTGAGCCAGGTGTGCCAGGACGAGGTTGGCCTGTTTCGGCAGTTCTTTGACACGGGCAGCGAGGACCTGCAGTAAGCAATTTGGTTCGCCGTGCCGGTGTCACGCCGCTTACGGACTCGACGGCAGAAACTACCTTGATTCCCTCAATTCCATGCTCTACGAGGCCGTCCGGCCGCTCGTCATCCACCTCCAATCCATCGATACCCTTTCCGAAATCTGCCAGATCCTCTACGCCAACCTGGGCGGCTGGGAGATCGAGCTCTCGCGCCAGGACGATGACGACGAGGAGGAGAACGAGAGCGTGCGCAACATGCAGCGCCGCATCCTCGCGGACGCGCAGGGCCGCTTCGTCTTCCGCGCCGAGCAGTTCATGCGCGAGGAGGTCGAGCGGTTCCCGTCGCTCAAGACCTCGGAGATCGAGGCGCTCGGCAACATGCGGAGGGCGGCGTCGCAGGCAGCCGGACTCGGGAGCCCGACGCCGGCAGCGCTGGCAACCGCCTCGGCCCTGGCGCGGTCGGCGGAGGCTCCCGCGACGCTGGCCGTCGAGGAGCAGGAGACCGTCGCGGACTCTACCGCAGCCAAACCCGCGGAGGTCTCCGAGGGCGTTGTGGAAGGGTTCCAGACGGCGGCCGTTGCCGACGGGAGCGAGTCGTTGCCGGCTTCGGGGCTGGAGGGGCCGAAACGCACCCCGTTCGGTCTGGGCAAAATGGTCTACGGCGGTGGAGAGTACTACCCGACCATTCAGCGGACACTTTACCTTCTCGGGAAGCTGTATCGGGCCGTCACGCCACCCGTGTTCGAGGATCTTGCCCAGGAAGCCGTCGACATGTGCCGGCGAATCATTGTTGGCATTTCCGAAAAGGCAGATCCGAACCAGGTCAGTTCATGTTGCTTTCTCTCCCGCTGACCATGCTGACGGCTCGTTGCAGAGCAAGGTCGACGTGCAGCTTTTCCTCATGAAGAACCTGCTTGCCCTCCGCGAACAGATCGCCGCTTTCGACGGTTACTTCGTTCACAACGAGCAGAACCTGGCCTTCACTGGACTCACCGACATTCTCCTGACGCTCGTCAACCCGACTACGTTCATCTCTTTCGGCGCCAACATCAAGGTCGTCGAGTCCTACGCCGATGCGAAAGAGAATCTGGACGCGGAGGTCAAGCGGGTCTGCGAGGAGTACATTGCCGACGCCACGAAGGCTGTCGTGGAGCCCTTGTCCTCTTTCATGCTCAAGGTCCGTGGTTCACTCTGCTCTTTTCTCTTACGATTAACCAACGATTCTTTTCAGGCGTCGGCGTTCCGGCTACGCGGCCCAGCCGCAGGCGGACAGCTTCGGGATCAGGCATTCGCCCGTCCGGACCAGATCCCGACGCTCCACGCCGCCTTCCTCGACGCGCTGTCCTCGCGGCTCAAGTCGTACGTCGAGCGACTCGACGACTACCTCGGCGACCGGAAAACCGAGGTCGTCCTGATCAGAGTCATCCGGGCCAACATCGTGGACTCCTACCGCAACTTCTTCGACCTGGTTCGGAAGGAGTACGATCCCGCCGTCGGGTTGGCGCTCTCGAGCGTGCCCGACGTCGAGAAGAGGATCCTGGATCTGTTGCCGATCGCGCTGCGGGCCGAAATCGCGAAACCGGACGATGCACCGCCAGGAACGGAGGGTCCTTTGGCGCCTCCTGACTCGGACGCGGTTATTGGTGCAACGGACGGCGAAAGCTAGAGCTCGGTGCCCCTCTTTGTATACCCCTAGACATTCCGACGTTCCAACAGACTGATTGACATCATGGATATAAATCTCGCCGTCGCGTATAGCGCAGCTGCCCAGAAACCGGCAGGACGCAAAAGAAGACGGCTTCCGAGGAGGACGATCAAGGGTCGGGGGCCGGGGGCCGGCTCCAAGAGGCCTTCGGCAAATGCAGCAGGTACACACTGAATCTGAGCATATCGGAACGTATAGCAGGGCAGGAGCGGAGAGCGCCTTTACTCTGCCTAGCACCATCGAACAGATTGGAGACCGCGCGGCCGCGGTGCGGTGGCGACCATAGCGAGATGTCGTCATGCGGAGCGGAAAAGCTCGCTCGCGACCGTCCAGAATCGCGTGGATCGGTAATCAGCGGTATTCCACGCAAGAATCCGAAACTCTCGCCCCATAGCGCGTCAATCCGGGGCCAATGGTGCCGCTGTCTTCCCAATCGCTCCGACCGCGTCTGGCACAATGTCCGCCTCCTCCGGCCCCGGAAACGCGTTCCGTTTCGCGATTGACATGATCAGGATGATGAGTACGAAGCCGGCGAACTTGAAGACGGCTTGATTCTGTTTCGTCGCGGATGTGGTGCTGTCAGAACCCGTGAACCACTAGATTCGAGAACGACACCCACGGAGAGAGACTTTTCCTCGTCAGGAGAGCGAAACTGGCTGTAAATCTTCCTGAAGTTGGGGATGGCCATTCTCCGTAGACAACACGAAGGGACGCCGCAGTGGAGTCCCGGTTCGCCGCCGGAGGCCGGAGACGCGGCCGGAGTCTGAGATGGGTTTGCCATCGTCAACTCATCTCTATACGCTCTTCCTACAAGCACCCCACTTCCCAATCAACGTTCTTAACGCCATCAAGGTTGGATTCACAGCCGGGGACTAGTCCGCTTGATCTCATGTTCCTTACTTGACATCTGCCCCGCTCATGTTCCTTACTTGACATCTGCCCCGCTCAGGCCGTTCCGGAAGTGTGCACGATCTTCGCGGCCACGGCAAATCCGCTCAAGGTGATCGTCGCACAAGACGAAGACGGAAACAGGGGCGTCATGGGCGTCATTGACGGTAGATCTTTCGCTTTGCACAACCTGAGTTCACCCGGCGTGATCGATTCGCATGGTCAGGTCTGCCGCCGAAAGGCGTCGAAACCGAGGCCGACAAGAAGGAGAGGAGAGATTTCGTTCGTATGATTGGCTACAAACGATGATGACATGCACTAGCTCTGATGACATGGGCTTTCCCTCGTTATCCCGCGTGGGGTGCTTTAAAGATGATAGTCCGAAGGTCCGCAAGGTGCGCGGGGGAAGCGCGCGACCCAAGACACAACTCCTCCGCTTGACCAGCAGCACAGGTTGCTTCGTCCTCGGCCACACCGCAAACGCATTGCTTTCCAATCTCTTGCAGCCCTGCGGGGCGAGCGAGTGCCTGCGCGCCCATGGAGGGCAGCCACGGGACTCCGACGGGACGCGTCCCAGAATCCACCACGGCGCGGCTGCTCAGCGCGCACGTGGCGCCGCTCTTTGCCCATCAGACGATAGCATTTGGAATTGCCACGCTCGTCCCGCTGCTTCTGTCAGCTTACGAGGGAGTCGCGGCCGGAGTGTTGGCGGTGCTTCTCATCGAACTCCTCCGTGCCTTTGTGGAACGAGAAGCTGAATGGCGGGCGTACGTGGCAGCAGAGATGGCAGATGCTACCTCGGTCGGACATTCTGGGGAGAAGCACCGCGGCCGGAGCCCGCCCAAAACGCCGGGCGGTCTTCGCCAGGCAGTTCGGACTCAGTCGGGCACCTCCTACGGTTTCTTCAAGCTGGACCCGGACTCGCCCCGCTTTGCGAAACCTCAGTCGCCGTCGCCGCCGCGCAAGCGCGCACGACGTCTTTCGGCGGGCTTCGGTCTCGGAATCGATGGGCTTGCGACTCCGCCAGAGACGCCGGACGTCCGCCGCCCGTCCCACATGGATCTGGAGAGCAATCGCCGAGGAGATCCGGTTTCGGCGCACGATGACAATCCCCCGCCGCCTTACGATCCGTCGGATTCAAGTCTGAACGTGGGATCACACGCTTCGGAGCCTGCGTCACTCCACTCTTCCTCGACAAGCACACCTACGAAACGAACGGCAAGCTTCGGCCGTCGCAATGCCCCTGTCTTGACGACCCTCGACACAACATCCCTGACTCCCTTGCCGATGGTGTTCTCGGCCGTCTCCGAACCCTCATTGCAGTCGCTCGTACCAGGTGCCTTCTCACCCACGTTCCTACCTTCCCCGTCGCCGTCTCTCCCCGCGACAAACACGCGCTTGCTCCGTGAGAACGGTCATTTGCGGAAGCTCCTGACTAAGGCGAGGGCGGAGATCGTTTCTTTAGAGGATGCGCTGCTCCAAAAGGGCCTTGAGCTCGGGCGGCGCGTCCTGTTCGAGCAGGAGAACAACCGCAAAGCGTCCCCCGCCGCTGAAGAACGTGCAAAACCGGTTACCACTGGAGAGACAGATTTTCAAATCGCGGATGTGGATTTCGACCTTGGACCTTGAGACTCTGGATCGAAAACGTCGGCGCCTCTTACCTCCCTCTGGACTTTGGTCATTATCCGAACAAACAGCGCCCAGATACCCAATCTACTGTAGCTTGTGTTGTAGCTGCTAGTGTGAATCAAACCTTGGACTTGACTTCCGCCGCCGCCTTCGCTTCCGCCTCGGCTTTCGTCAGTGCCTCGATCAGCGGCGTGACTTGTTTGAACATGATCGACGCATCGCCGACGTCAATCAGCTCCTCGGTCCCGGGCGTCCTCGTCGCACTCGGTGGGATCCAGCCCTTCCACGGGAGGTCGAGGAAGTCCGCGACGTGCTGCAAGGGAGCGTGTTCATGCCCTGAACGATAATCGCGGAGAATGCAGCGCACCTCCATCCTGTCGGTCCCGAAAAAGCCTTCCACCTTGGGCTTCCCGCCCGGCACGGGTTTCACGACGTTGAAGAAAGGGGTGCCTATGGCATAGCTTTCTGACGCCTCCTTCGCGTGAGCCTCCAGGAGATCTGTCACTTCCTTGCTGTCCATCTTGGAGGCGTCCGCGTACAGCGCACGGAGAGCCTCGACGCCCTCGGGGTACACCGGTCCGACGTACTTGGCCACGACGTCCGGTTCCGAAGGCACGAGTTCGTCCCGCCAGTACGCCTCGAACAACGCGAGAGTGGCAGGAGCCACGAGCTCGGGGCGGTTGATGTGGAACCAAGCCAGAAGCTTGTTTGCCCCCCCAGCGTTCGCCGGAAAGACCTTGTTGATCGGCGCAATCGGAATGCCGTCTTCGAACGAACGGAAAAATCAGAATGCCGGATCATAGGAGGGGGAGAAGTTACCCACAAAGCTTCCTCATCCGTGCGGTATCACGCATCAGCGTCCGCATCCGAAAATCGTTCCCCGGAGGACCCGGCCAGTTGCCGGCCCACAACCTGATGTGGTAAAGCGAGCATGGTCGCAGCTCGAGCTTGACCTCCGGCCATTCCTTCGGGATGTAGCGATTGAGGAGCTCCAGCGCGAGGTAGGAGAACGGTGAGGCAATGTCGTAGTAGAAGTAGATGGCAGGGGATGTCGTGTCGAGGGAGGCAGGAGGCGGGAGACGTTCAGCGGCCATCTTGCGAGACTGGCGACATTTAGGGGATTCGAGTCAAATCTTCGATCTGACAAGGACAAGCACGAGGAAGCGTCTGTATCGTGCTCACCCTTGCGATGGGACTCGTTCGAGGGCGAGAGAGATTCGGGTGAGCTCGGTTGTGGCCACTGCCGCCAGTGAGTGGTTCCCGCTTGGGAGGTTCTCCGCCCATCCCTTTCTTCCCTTTCGGCTGCCTGCTGTCAACGTAGAGCGCTCTACGATTCCATTTGATAGCACAGTTATTCTTCCGGCCACGTACCGTACCCGCTTGAAAGCTGCAGCTACCAAATCTTTCTTCGAAGATGAAGAAGCCTCGCAAAGTCGGCTCCCTTCGAACTGCAGTCCTAGCTATTGGCATCGAGCATCCATGAAATGGGAGGCAGAGGCGCTGGGCATCGGTCGGGGAGCGCAGCGTGCCGTCGTCCGATTTCGTCCGGCTAGGGTCTTCGAGGGAGCGGAGCACCCTGACCTGCGCCGACAACTGTTTTTCGACTTCCACGCACAGCCCTCTTTCTCGCCACTTCGCCCCACCTGCATCGCCATGGTGAGCATCGTTGAGGTCCCATCGGAGGCGTGCCGGCGCCCGGTCGGTCGATTGGTCGGGTAACGGCGAGCTGGGCGGTTTCGTTTCACGCCTGCTGGCCGACGCGCGACCCAGCGGCTTTCGCGTTGCTCGGCAGTGCAGAGCTGGCTTGTTCGAAGCCCTCCACGATGGCGCCGCCTCGCTGGACGTGGAGAGCCGCGTGCGATGTGGCCGCCGGGCGTCCCCCTCGACCATCACGTGTCACTCGCCGCTGGCGTGATTCGCCATGATGCGCCGAAACGGAGCCGCTGATTGATTATCCTCCCGTTCCTGCAGGCTGACGAGGTCAAGAAGGCTGCCGCCGAGGTCGAGAAGGCCGCCGACTCCGCCGCTGCCTCTACCCAGAGCACGGCCCAGTCCCTGTACGACCAGGCTGCCGGCGCCCTCAGCGCCGTGACGGAGAAGGCTTCCGAGCTGTACCACTCGACCGGCGCCGACAAGGTCGTCGCCCAGGCCTCCGAGGCTGCGTCGGGCGCGTACAAGACCGTGGCCGACACCGTCTCGTCGACCCTCGAGAAGACCGGCGCCGACAAGGTCGTCGCCCAGGCTTCCGAGGCTGCGTCGGGCGCGTACAACGCCGCCGCCGGTGCCGCCGCGTCCGCGTACGAGAAGGCCAAGGACGTGATCGAGGACCTCGCCGACGACGGCCAGCTCAACCAGTCGAACAAGAAGGGCGTTGCCGCTGCCGTCGACGCTGGTGCGTGGCTTCATCTTCTGCATCTGATCGCGTTTGACCAGTTGTTCTGCTCTGCTCGCAGCCGCCGATGCCGTCAAGGATGCCACCAAGTAAATTGGCGATCGGCTCGGTGCTATCCATTACGTTACAATAGATTGAGTTTCGAAAACGCATTGCTACGCGATGTCCTCGAGTTATGGGCGGAATCAGAGCAAAGATCTGTGGGTGGGAGTTGGAAAGGGAGGACGCCACGTCATCCGTGACAAACAACAATGGACCGCACGAATCACGCCGTCGTTCCAGCTTCGCAGTCGCTGGCATACTTGACGGTCCCGGGGGCGGACGCTCATGACCACCCCAGACCGAAGTCGCCGTCGAGGGACCGGGTCAGGACTGTGGAGGAGCGCCGGACGTCCGACGTCTCGTCGGTCCCGCCCTCAGTCACTTCCGGCGCCACATCGCGGACGGAAATCGTCTTTGGTCTGCAGCAAGCAGCTGCGTTCATCGATGAGACGGACGAAGTGGCGTTCGCTTCGGCGGCCAGCGGCTCGGAAAGCCCCGTCCCTGCGGCGCGGGCTTCACATGCGCCGGCTGTCGACACAGCTTCATCGCCGGCCCTCGACACACCTTTGATGCCACCGCTAGGCACGGCGGTGCCTTCTCTAGACACGGTTGTGCCGTCCGCCCCGGCTTCGCCGACCGTCTCGACCGAGTCGATCGGCGAGCATCAGTTCCTCCCGCTTCCGACTCGATATGTCTTCATATTTGTCAATCCGAGAAGTGGACCGCAGCAGGGACGAACGCTGCTCGACAACGTGGAAGTGCAGCACTTCCGGCTCCGTCATTTTCCTCAGGTTCAAGTGCAGTTGTACGACATCACGGACGAGACGGATAGGCGCGCCGGGGAGAACTACCTCCGCTGGATCTGGGAGGAAAGCCCCGTTTTCCGCGCAGCGCACCAGGAGCTTCATTGCTGGAGCGCCGGCGGCGACGGCACCTTCAAGAGCGTCATTGAAGTCTGCATCGGGCTGGGGATCGACATTACGAGCCCCGTCGTCTTCTTCAGCGCCATTCCCTGTGGGTCAGCGGTGTGCGAGCCACTATCGCTTGTGCTGACGTCTCCGCAGTCGGCACCGGCAACGATCTGAGCCAGGTCATGGGCTGGGGCCGAACGATCCCGGGGCAAGACGTCGCGGGGCACCGTCTTGAGAGGCTCAACAGCCTCGTGATCGAGCGGTTGAACGGGGTCGGGGCGAGGCTGGACGTGTGGGAAGTCGAGATCGAGGTCGGTGAGGGCGGGTTCATCAAGAAGGCAAAGTGGGTACCGCTCGCCGATTTCTTCCAAGGTCTCCTCACATCGTGCCATGTGATCAGGAAGCTGCCAAAGGGCCAACAAGAAGAATGCCAGACCCATCTCAAGACGATGATGTCGAACTGTTGGTCGACTTCCCGCTCTCCGCTTCGTAGCTCATTGCGGCCGGCAGACTTCTCCCTTGGCATCCAGGGCATGATCGGCTCCTTCTTCGAGCGCCGCCGCACCTCGTCCCGGATCGGCAACGTTTTCTCGTACATGCATGCCGCCCTGCACTACCTTGTCCGGGGCTTCCCGCACGTCATCGACACGCTGCGGTCGATCGAGGTGGACGGCGAGCCCGCGGTCGCCATCGGTAGGCTAGAGAAGGAGGCGGCACAGAAGAGGAGGAGTAGCGTCGACAGCCTGGAGGGGATGCCGGTTGGGACGCCGCTGCTGAACCAGAACGCGGTCGAGCTAATCAGTAGGTTGCATGCTTGTCTGCTGCTGATCTCCGCTCAATGCTGGCTCCAGTTGGCAACATTCCCGGCTTGTGGGGCCGCCAGGTACTTCCAGCGCAGTGTTCCATGCCGAGGCGTGCCGCTGATTGGTCCCGACCGCAGGTGGATCTGTGGTCCACGGCCCGGACGACATATTCGGCCGTCGAGGGCGCCAAGGGCCCGACCGACTACCGCACCTGGAACCCCAACACGGCCAACGACCAGAAGATGGAGATCTTCCTGATCAGGAGCGTGGGCGAGTACTTCCTCAAGCAGGCGGGTCCAACGTTGCCCTCGGCAAGACCGCCGCTGACTTCCGATCGTAGCTGCCGTGGCACCGGGGCAACCTTACCAAAGTGGGGCAGTTCCCCTCCGTGACCAAGCTGCGCTTCCGGGAGGGCGTCAACACGCACTGCAACATCGACGGGGAGTTCTACGAGCTCATGGTGCGTGGCTTCAGCCATCGGCGTTGTTCGACGCTGACGATTTTGAACTCCTAGAACCCCAAATGCATAACGTTTAAGCTGCTATCGACCGTCACCGTCGTCTGCCCGTCGGATCCGATGCGGAGCAGGCTGGCGAGGGATGAGGAGAAGATCCCGGGCCGGCCGCGCGGGGACGTGGCGCCGGTGGAGGAGGATTTCGCAAACGGTGTCTTCGGGGATGCGGTGTAACCCTCTTGAAGAGAAAGCCAGGCGTCCTCGGGCACGAAGCACGGTAGAGTGCCGTGCGACGTTCTATAGACCATAGATTAGTGGGTTTCAGCACGGGGGCGCCTACAAGATCTCGTCCGGGTCCACGCTGCTGATGGTCGCCCACACCGACGTCCGGTCGCACGTGTCGTCCCTCTTGGGGTCGATCTGCACTTCGACCTCCGTGCCCACGGCGACCGTGAAGTGGACGTCCCACGTGATGGTCACCTTCTCCTTGTCCGGCGGCACGTCCCGCTCGTACACGGTCTCGTTGCCGCACAGCACGCGGATCACGATCCCGTCCCCGCACGCGCCGTCGCGCATCACCTTGCCCGAAAGCTCCAGCTCTCCTTCGTAGTCTGACTTCCACATCCTGATGGCGGTGAAGGTGTGCAGCGACGTCCCCGAGGTCAGCCTGCGCGCGACGGCGGGGTGCTGCGTCGTGTTGCCGACCGCCAGCCACTTGGGGAAGCGGTGGCCCTGCGTCCAGTGCTCGATCTCGAAGCGCGTGGCGTTGGCGAAGATCTCCTCCTGGCTGAGGGGGCTGTCCTTGACCTCGACCTCGACGCTGCGCGTCATGTTGAAGAGGGCAAAGGGCTCGATCTCGCCCGTGTGCCAGTTTTTCCGGCGGTAGCCGTAGTGCCAGTGCTTGTAGCCCTGGAAGAGATGCGGGCGCCGTGAGCGTCGCCGACGGCAAGACGCCATTGTCGGCCCACCTGCCACTGCCCAAACTGCTTGTACGAGTCGGCCTGCAGCGGCGGCGGCTTGTCCGGCGCCGTCAGCTTGTCGGCAAAGTACGACCACGCGATGGCCAGGTCCATCCGCACGTGCTCGGGCGCCGTCCGCGGAACCTGCAGCATCGGCACCACGCCCTCCTCCTCGGGCGTGGTGCCGGCAAAGTCCTGCAGCAGCGTCATCGGAAGATTGCGCAGGATGAACTTCCATTCCTCCTGGCCCGACGAAAAGTTCCTCGCGTCCAGATCCGGGCACGACGGCGGCCGCGGGATGCGCCGCTTCAGGTCCGCGAGCTGCTCCGCGCTGCCGTCCCCGGGCCGCAGGATGGGCGCAAACACCGCGTCCAGCCGGCGCTCGGCGATGCGCGCGGCGCGGCACTCGGCCTCGGTCTGGTCCGGCGTGCGCGGCGGCAGCGGCGGCAGGGAGGGCAGCACGACCGGCGCGAAGAAGGCGGCCTCGCGGCGGCGCTCGCCCCACCGCTCGATGGCGCGCACGGCCGCCCACGTGACGAGGAAGAGCGTGAAGAGCGGGAACGCCTGCCGCCGCACAGAGCGGAAGAGCGCCGACACCCCCACCGCCATCGGCGAGGCAGGCGAAAGAACGCCGGGATTCCTGTCCCGTCGAGTGACGCGCCGCGCCGCCAGAAGCGGTTGACGACACCAGCGCCTGCATTCAAGTGGAAGCTACTCAATTGCACCTCATATCCTGCGATCGCCTTGGATCGGTTCCTCTCCGATCGACGTGGAGCCTCGTCGTGGCAGCTCACAGCTGCACGGACGAGGCGTTGGCATGGAACGGAGAGACGATCCCTGGCTCACTCAGGATCGGATCGAACAATAGCAAACATGCTGTTACGGGGCAGTTCGTGTGCTCGGAGGCTCGGATGAGGCCGGATGCTTAGGTCCCGTGTCCAATCCATCCCCTTTAAAGTTCGCGCGTGGTTCGCGCCGACGAGTGACTCGGGACTTAAGTCACCAAACTCCCCTCCGAATCTCCCCCTCCGCAGTGCCTCCCGCCATGGACTACGAAGCGGCGCGGCAGTTGCGGGTCGCGGAAAACCGCGCGGTGCTCGCCCGGCTCGGGATCAAGCCCGCGGAGGTCCCGGGCTACCTGCCCCCGCCCCAGCCGGTGAAGAAGAAGGCCAAGCAGGTGGCCAAGAGGCGGGAGAAAAGGGCGGCGCAGGCGGCGGTGCAGGAGACGCGGAAGGAGGAGGCGGAGGGGGGGCCGAGGAGGTCCGCCCGCGTTTCGAGGAAGGTGCGTTGCGGGAGCGTGGAAAGAGGAGGGGCACGCGCTGAACCCCCCCCAGCCCGTGCTCTATGAAGCGCTCCCCGCCGAAGGCGCGGGCGCCATGCTCCGCGAGACGCCGAGGAAGAAGGCCCCCGCCGGCCGGCCCTTCGACAGGAACGTGGTCGGACCGATCCCCGGCGTGCCCGTCGGGGCGTGGTACGAGTACCGGGCGGACGCCTGCCGCGCCGGCGTGCACAGGTGTGTGTCCCTTCCTGCTCCGCCAGGGACGGACGGGCCGGCACGAGCGGCTGACGTCGTCCCGCAGGCGCACGATCCATGGGATAGCCGCGGACAAGCACTGTGCCTACTCGGTCGCCCTCTCTGCGGGCTTCGAGGACGACTGCGACTTTGGCGAGGGTTTCACGTACACCGGCTCCGGGGGACGGGACCTCAAGGGCACCAAGGCCAACCCCAAGAACCTGCGGACGGCGCCGCAGACCAAGGACCAAGTGTGGGAGGGGGACAATGCGGCGTTGAAGTTGTCCTTCGAGAAGAAGCTGCCGGTGCGGGTGATCAGGGGCTACTTCAAGAAATCGCCCGGTGGGGCGCACGAGCGGTCGCCCTACGCCCCGCTTTATGGATACCGCTACGACGGCCTGTACAAGATCGACAAGGTGTGGCAGGAGGTCGGGGCGTCGGGCTTCAAGGTGTGCAAGGTGCGAACGTGCGCCTCCGGCGGCCCGGCGTATTGCTCATTCCCACGCTGCGTCTTCCCGCGCCCCGCGTGCAGTTTGCCTTTACCAGGCTTCCCGGCCAGGCGCCCCTGCCCCTGCACGTCACGGGCGTGGAGGTCCCCGTGGAGGCCGAGGACGGCGACGAGGAGATGGAGGAGGGCGGCAGCGACTCGGGCTTCTCGGGGTCCGAGGTGTGAGTGGCTGGGGATAATGGCAGGCATGGACCCTCGGGGTCTTACCGGCGAACTGGCTGCCGGCAAGCAGCAGGGACCTGGCCTGGCAGTAGGCTGGGTCCGACGAGTGGAGAAGCGCAGGGCAAGATGGGAGATCGCTGCACGGGTCCGTCTGGTGGAGATCGATGCGGTGCCCAGCGGCGCGGTGCGACCGATGCGCCCAGCCGCCTGCGGCAGCGATCTCGAATACGCGAGGAAGGAATAACTCTAGTATTCGAGATATTGCATGTATTTTTCGATTGCATTCGCCGTGGGAAGGGAGAAGGATCCACCGCTGCCGTTTTGCGTCGGTACGTCCACGCCGGGCCCGCCATTTTCGTCCACTGCGGGTGGCAACCGCCGATGGCGCCGGGGCGTGCGCGGCACGGCCGGCGGCCCTCCGCGGCGCTCAGCGTGCCCGACAGCGGCGGCGGGTCGTCTCAGGGCGACGAGGATGCGTCGACGCTGGGCAACGAGGCCGAGGGGGGGGGAGGGGCTGCCCACCCCGTGCCCGCGCAGCCCGCCCCTCCGCCGCCGCCGCGCGGGCCGGCCGTGCGGACTTACAAGATCGACCGCGGCGGCTACCCGGCCGGCGCGGTGCCGCGCGCGGGCCGCGTGCACCCGCTGCTCACGCTGCCGGGCCTGCCGTTCCCCGGGGCCGCGCAGCCGCCGCCGCCCGCGCCGCTGCGATGGCTGCGCGCCGCATCGCGCGGCGTCGTGGCCGCGGTGCTCTCGCTCGGCACGGCCGACCTGCTGCTGCTGCACCTCGGCTGCGCGCTGGGCCCGCTGCGCGCGGACAGGCTCGCCTTCGCGTTCCTCGCGCTGGCCGCCGCGGTCGATCGCGTCGCCGCGCTCGTGGGCGCCCGCCAGTTCGTCGCCGCCGCCGCCACGCTGCTGCTGCTCGCCGCGCTCGACTGGCTGGCCCTGGCGTGGCTGCGCGACTCGGCCCTGCTGCCCACGCTGGCGGACGTCGTCGTCTACTCGTCGTTCGCCGCCCACCTGACCGCGCCGCCGCCCGACCCGGACCCCGGCCAGCAAGCGGACAGGGAGGCCGCGGCGGCCGACCAGCAGGCAAGGGCCAAGGAGGCCGCCCCGGAGGGCGGCCCGCCCTCGCCAGAGACCGCCGCCGCCGCGCTGGGCTCGCTCGTCAACCCGCACTTCACCATCCTCGGCATGACTCTCCCGCACCTCGCAGTCTCGCTGCTCTGGACATCCGTGCTGCTCGCTTCGGTCTCGCTGCCCCCGTCAACCTCGCCGTGGGCGCTCCTGCTGCAGGCGCACATCGTCGCCACCTCGATGCAGAACGGCCTGCGCGACACGGTGCAGCGCTACGCTGAAATGAAGACGGAGCTGGCCGCGCGCGTCGACCGCGTGCGCGGCGAGCGCTGGAAGGACTACTTTGGCCGCGTCGCCGACGAGACGCGCGGCGACACCGCGGCCAAGGCGCCGGCCGCCAAGCCCGCCGCCCCAGCGAAAGCCAAGCCGGGCACGGGCGACCGCGGCGCCGGCCCGCCCGTCGCGCCAGACAAGAAGGTCGAGCAAGGTGCGCACCACCGCCACACCTCGTCGTCCTCCTCCGGCCCGCTGGCGCTCCCCGACGGCTCGGTCGCCTCGCCTCGTCCGGGATCGCGCCTGGCCGCGCCGGCGGGCACGCTGCACCGCCGCAAGGTCTCGCGCACCGGCTCCTCCAGCTCCGTCGCCACCGCCAGCACCGCCGCCAACCCGCCCCCCGGGCAGGAAGCGGCCAAGCCCGACGCCGCCGCCAAATCCGACACCCCTGCCAAGCCCGACGCCGACGCCCTCCCGCTTGCCCGCATCCCGGGCCAGCCCGTGGGCGCCAAGCTCCTCGGCGGCCGCGCGCTCCACGCGCGCCGGATCGCCGCCATGGAAGACCCCAAATCCACGGACCCCGCCGCCCTGTACGCCAACTTCTACGAGGCCGAGGACCGGTTCGAGCTCGCCTTTTTCCGCTTCGCCAACGACCCCGTCGGCCGCCCCGGCGACTCCTCGTGCGAGCTCGGCTGGATCGTCCCCGCGAGCCTCAAGGCAAGCCTGTACATCGCCCTCAAAATCGACGCCGAGCTGCGCAAGCTCCGCGCCGAGCGGGAGCGCGAGCCCGCGCCCGGCCCGCGCGGGCGGAGGAAGCCCCCGCCGACGACCAACCCCGCCATGGAGGAGCTCCTGCGCACCATGGACCCCGAGTCGCGGGGCGGCGACGGCAATTCGGCCACGGTGCGCGTGTCGGCGGGCCTGTCGGTCCCCGTCTCCCGCATCTCGGTGCGGATCGACGGGGACCCCTGGCCCCGCGAAAAATGGTCCGTGGCCGAGGACGCCGACAGGATGCCCGGGCCGCGGGGCGACGTCTCGGGGTACGCGTGGTGGGATGCCGATGGGGACGAGGACGACGTGTGGACGCCCGCGCCGGTGCGGATGAGCCTGGACGTGGCGGGGCTGGAGGGGGGGAGGGAGCACACGGTCAGGGTGGGGATACTGGGGTTCTGGAGCGTGCCCGCGAGGGTGTTTATCCGCCAGGGTGCGTTCGCATTGCCGCCACATCGCGTTGCAAGGGAGATTGCTCACGCACCGTGCTTTTTCGCAGGCCCGGCTGGAAGCACCGCGCCGTCGCCCCCGCTCACGTACGAGCAGCAGACCAACCAGCTCATCTCGGAAGCCTTTGGACACGCCCGCCCCGCGGCCGCCCCCGGCGACGCCGACGCCGCGCCCGCGGGCCCCTACGCCGGCATGTCCGCCCCCGCCCTGCGCGCGCAGATGGAAAGCGACCAGGAGGCCATCCGCGCCGCGGGCCAGGCGCTCAAGCGCCTGCGGCGGGAATGGCACCGCACGTCGTCGGCCGCGCGGGAGGAGATCGCCTCCCTCAAAAAGGGCATGGCGCGCGAGGAGGCCTCGGACGAGCGCAACCGCCGGCGGATGCAGGTCCTGGGCGAGCAGATGGAGAGCCTGCGGCTGGCGGCCGAGTCGGCCGAGGACGAGCTGGCGGGCCTGCGGAGCCAGCTCGCGGTCGAGGAGGCGCGGCGGGACGCGATCGGACGGGAGCTCAGGGAGCAGCGGCGCAAGAAGGAGCGCATGGAGAGGCTCGCGGCCTCGGGGGGCGGGCAGAAGCAGCAGGCCGAGTTTGCCGAGCTCGAGGCGCAGATCGCGCAGCAGGAAAAGAACAGCCGGCACGCGCAGCAGGCCGCCGCCAAGCTGTCGGCCAAGCTGGTGCAGCTCCGCGTGAGCAAGGAGGAGCTGGCGGCGAGGATCGCGCAGGAGAGGGAAAAGCAGGCGGCGGCGGCGCTCGAGCGCAGGCAACACGAGGCGCTCAGCGAGAGCTACGGGCCGCTCATCGAGCAGCTGCGCGAGCAGTGCGAGACCCTGCGGCTGCAGAACGAAGGGTCCGAGGACATTCTGAGGCAGGAGAGGGCCTTCAACGAGACGATCCGCGCCGAGATGAGGAAGCTGGCCCTGCTGCCGCGGACGCCGACGCCGCCGAGTGCCGTGACACCGGAGATCTAAATGTAGCGCGTTTCGCGCGGGTGTCGCAATCGACTTTCGTTTCCGGGACGCCTTGGCCCGATCTTGGTTTTCTCGTTCATCCGGTCGGTCCGAAGATGGAATCATGGGGAAATGATCATTCATACAGCAGAGAAGAGAAGGTGCCATCTTTGTACATGTGAGTGGGATATCGTGTGACCAATCAATGGAACAGCCTCGTTGGCCGGAATCTCATACCCCCCCCCTTTCTCAGGCATCGAAGAGCAGGTCCCTGCTCGTCGATCCCTGCCTCCGCAGCCCCGCCTCGCGCGCGAGCTTCTCTCCGTCGTTCCTGCGGAACGTGAAGCCCACAAAGCCCCTCCTGATCCCCCTGGCCTCCTCCTCCCCGGCCCCTTTGCCGGCCTTGCTGGCCTGCTGCTCCGTCTCGGCCCGCTTCTCGTGCACCTCGGCGTAGATGGCCATGGACGCGGGGTCCGTGAAGTCGTCAAAGTGCCGGGTGTCGAACGCGTCCGCGAGGTCCGGGACAAAAGGCGGCCGTGGGCCGGCGCTGGTGCCCAGCAGGCCGAATGCGAGCGGCTTCATGAAAGGGTGACACTGCAGCGCGTTGATCGAAGAGAGGCGATTGGGTTTGTGTGCAATGAGCCTTGAACCCGGCACGTCAGCATTCGGCATTTGGATGGAACGCAGAAACCGAACTCACGCAGTGATCATGCTCCAGGCGTTGTCCGAGATTAGGACCTCGGTCGGACGCACCAAGATCTTGGTCCATTGGAGAACATTGTTCCAGACCTCGTCCGCATTCGCACCCTGGAACGGCGGGTAGCCTGGTGCAGTACACGAAGGGTAAGCACAGAACACGCAGTGTCAACTGGCAGGCAAGAACACAAACCGACGAGGAACTCGAAAAGGATGGTTCCGAGCGACCAGTAGTCGACGAGCTTGTCGTACCCTCCCGCGGGCGTGTTAAGGATCTCCGGCGCCATGTAGTCCGGGCTCCCGACCAGGCTCGTCGCGCGGACCTCCCGCCTGCGGTTCTCGTTGCGCAGAACCTGGTTTTCCTTGAAGGAGCGGGCGACGACGTCGGCCTGTGCGCGGCCGAGACGGAGCTTCATGGATTCGATTCGGGAATATGAGATGCGACCCTTGGCCAGCCCAAAGTCGGTCAGCTTGACGTGACCGCGGGTGTCGATGAGGAAATTCTCGGGCTTGAGGTCGCTGTTCAAGCACACGGTTAGCCGCGGCAAGACCTTTAGAGGACTATCCCACCGATGGATGTAGCCCATCTCGTGCAACGCATTTACCCCGAGGGCCATCTCCGCGAGGTAGAACCTGCAGTGGCTCTCCGCAATGGGCCCGGGGTTGACGTTGAGGAGGGTCCGGATGTCGCCACCTGGGACGTACTCCATCGCGAGGTAGACGTTCTCGGTATCTTGGAAGGAGTACAGGAGCTTCACGAGCCAGGGGGACCGAGACTGGGTGAGGATGTCCCGCTCCGTCAGGATGTGGTCAACCTGGTGAATGAAGTGGTCAGGCTTCGCGAGTCCGTCGCCGATGAAGATGCGCACCTCGCCAAGCCGGTGGAGCAAGGTCTTGCTCATTTTCTTGAGCGCAACGACCTCCTCGGTCGCCTTCTTCTTGGCCAGGAAGACGCTGCCGTACCCGCCCTGCCCGATCTGGGAGAGGATGACAAAGTCGACGGCCTTGGTTCTCGTCCGGCGCTCCCGCATGGCCGCCCCCTCCTTCTCGAGGAACCGGTTCCACCGCGCCTTGTACTCCACGGACATTTCCGCGAAGCCCATGCCATGCATTTGCTCCTTGAACCGAGCAGTCCGCTTCTTTCGGTCGCCGAGGAAGGTGTAGAGGTTCATGTACTGGTCGTACATGTCTGGCGCGCAGGTTGAGGGCCAAGACGGAGGCAAAGGCCGTCAGAGACTCACAGACTTCCAGCGCCGCACACTTCCGCAGAGTCCGCGCGCTCGGGTCGATGGTTTTCATGTCGTCGTCGTATTCTTCGTCGTCCTCCTCCTCGAGCAGGGCGGCGGAGGAGATGTTCAGGTTGGCGAGCGACCCCTGGAGGGAGTCGCGCCCGGGCAGCGGCGGCGGAACGCGGGCAGCCACATCGGTGCTCCTTTCTCCGCTCCTGCGGGGGCTCTCCGCCTCGGCGTGGGCCCGCGATGGCCGGGGAGCTACGCCTGCCGGTCCGTCAGTGCCGTCAAACACGCACGCGCTGCGGCCCCACCGTTCGCCGTCTGCGCCCTGTCTGCCGGTGCGCGCGGCGGGCGGCCCGAGCCCGAGCCCGCCGACCCGATCGACTCCGAGGATGTGGTTTTCGAGGGCGGCGCGGGCAGCGTGGCCGCCGAGTCGGCCGACGCCGCTGTTTTCGGCGGGTGCGCCGCGCCGCGGGACCCGTACATGGTGGGCACCGCGCCGCGCTTCGTCCCTCGATGAATGAAGGGGCGATGCGCCGGGGAAACCGCCGGCTGATGGGAGGGATGGGCGTGAGCGCCGAGAATTGAGCACGACTTGGGGGATTCGAGCGCGGCGTGTGTTTGCCTGGGCGGATCGGCACGGCCACCAGCACGACCACGAGACGATGCCCGTTGGAAAATCTATTCCATCACGAATACTTGGATCCAAAGTAGCTTGCCGCCCCATCCGCTCTCCGGGGGCCTTTGGACAGGAAACCGATCGCGGTCGGCTTGCCGTGCTTCGAAAACTGCTTCCTCGCCGCGGTGACAGAGTCCATACGCGGCACGCGGCGGCCGAAGAAGTGGCGGTGGAGCAGATCTGCAGCCATATCGTTCGGTGCCGGAGGCAGATTGCCGCGGGGATCCGTCTTGGTGGCGAGGGGCACGACAGCCGTCGACCTAAACCGACCACGTCAGACAGAGAAGAGGTAAACCGAGCTGAAAAGACGGTACGTACCCAACGATCTTGCCCCCACTGTGCTCGATTGCGTCGAGCCGCCTCCGTTTCCTCTCCTCCTCCGTCTCCTTGATAGGCCGTCTGCGCTTCTTGTCCCGAGCCTTTTCCTTCTCCGTCCGCTTTCTCTCCTCTTCAACCAGCCGATCGAAATCGGTCCCAAATTCGACGGCATCCAACATCCCGTTGCCGCGCTTCGCCGGGGCTTCCAAATCCAACCTATCAAGATCGGCGAGCTCCGGAGCGTCCTCGTCGTCAGAGCCAAATGTCAGGTGCTTCCTTAGCTCGCCCTTGACCTTGACGGGCGCCTGACGTTCCGCATCAGACTCGTCCGTGTCGAAAAGCTGCGCAGCAGCAGCTTCCAGGTCAAACAGTTCTGGTGCAGGAGCTTTGCCTGCCGCTGGAGCCTTGGCCGCGACCACGTGCTGCTCCTCGTCGGAGGCCTCGACATGCTTTTGCTTCTTGACCTTCTTCGAAGCAGCTTTCGCGGCCTTCTCGCGCTCCGCCCTGCGACGCTCCTCCTTCTCCTGTCGCTTCTGCTTCTCTCTTTGCTCAACGCTGGCAAGGTGCTTCCGGCGCTGGCGCTCCGCAGACAGGACGGCAGCTTTGGAAGCCGAGGTCGAAATGTCCTCCGGCGCCGAATCCGAGTCCGAATCTGATTCGTCCGATGGCGACTCGTCCTTCGCGGCTGCCTCGCTTTGCTCGTCGCCGGAGTGGCCTTCCGAGACTTCGGCGGCCTCATCCACCGACGCCTCCCCGTCTGCGCCATGATCCTCCGCGCGAGGAGCTTCCAGAACTACACCGGCGCCCTCATCCTCGCTTTCCTCGGATGACGACGACGAAGAAGCGTTTTTGCTCGCGGCTGCGGGCTTGGGCTTTGCAGGGGACGAAACCCCAACTTCTTCCTGGATGTCCTCCTCGAGATCTGTGTCCTCCTTGGCGACAGCTGCGGCAGCCGGCTTCCCATCGTCCGATTCGGCATCAGTAGCTGCTTGAAGCGCCTTTGGCTGCTTGGACTTCTTCCCCGAAGTGCGTTTTGGAGGAGGAGATCGTACGTCGAGATCGGCCGCGGGGACCGCCAGGCCCTCGACTTCGGGTACCCCAGTCTCTGCGGCTTCGCGGCCGCGCCGCTGCTTTGCGGGACTCGGGTCCTGCTCCTCCACCTCTTCTTCGGGCGCATCCGCATCATCAGCAGTCGATGCAGTCTTCTTTCCTCTCTTTGCCGTAGCTGGCGTAGCTTTCTTTGCGGCAGCGGCTTTCCGGCCGGTGCGGGGCGGACTCGGCACCTCGAGTTTCACCGCTTCCTCCTCCGGGTCCTCCACCTCATTTGTCTTATTTCTGCCGCGCCGCCCCGGTGTCTTGGCCGGGGTCTTTGACGGTTTCGGCGGGCTAGGCAGCGGTTCTGGCTGCGGCGTCGCGCTTCGTGCCCTCGTCGACCGTCGCAGCGCCGGTTTCTCGTCCGCTTCGCCCTCGTCATGGTTCTCGTCCGCGGAAGGCTCAGGTGTTTTCGATCGAGCGCGAGTTCTCAGGGCGATTGGAGCATCGCTGTCTTCGACATCGCTCCCAGCGTCCGCAGCGGGCGTGGGCGGCTCGAGGGTCACCCGCGGCACCCGGGGGGCCGCGGGAGTCGCCTCATCGGGCGGCGAGGCGCGTCGAGCTCGGCGCCGCGCCGTAGGGGGCGCTGCAGGCGTCGGCGGCGCCAGCCGGGAGGAAGAGCGAGGGGGCATTGGAATGTGAAAGCAGTGTTTACCACGCGCGGCGTCGGCTCCATCAAACCATTCCTGCATCGTCGTGTCTCCGCAAGTTCAAAAGCCAGCATTCAAATGCATTTGTAGCCCTAAACAACAAGTAATGTTCCATGCTCACAGCTCGACCCGCTCGACTTCGGCCTTGGCTTCCTCCCACGACTGGGCCGCCTTGCGGCTCCACTCCCTCATCTCCCTGGCAAAGCCTAGCATGATGGACTTGAGTTCCGCCATCTTCTCGCGCTGGTACCGGTCCAGATCCCGCTGGATCGCGACACCCGACTCGGCCAGCTCGGCCTGCAGGCCGTCGCGCTTCTCCGACAGCGAGAGGATCTTTTCGCGGGTGCGGGCGATCGAGCTCCGGCGCGTGGCGGCCGGATCGTTGTCGATAAGCGAGTTGAGCGTCGATAGGATGGTGTTTGTGCGCGAAGGCACAGGTGCCGGCGGCAGGGCGGGGAGAGGGTGCTCCGAGGGATCGTCCGACGAGCTCGAAGCCGTCGCGGTGGGCGGAAACGCGGGCGGAGGGAAAGTTGCCGCCGCGGCCTCAGGGTCCGCTGGTGCCGCCGGTGCCGCGAACGCGGTGGAGCCCCGCTGGAGGCCCTGCTGGACCCGCGTTGCCTCCTGCTCCGTCCGCTCCAGGCTTTGCAACTGGCTCCGCTTTCCTTCGATCTCCGCCAAGACGCCTTCCCACTCCACGTTCCGGGCACGGCGCCACTGGAGTACCTTGTCCACCGATTGGGCCAGCTGGGCTTGCTCCTGCAGCGGCTCCGCAAACGAAGATTCCAGCCCCTGCCGCAGTCGCGCCGTCGCGCGGCCGGTGGCCTCCTGCGCCTGGCCGATGCGTTCCAGTGCCGCGCCCAGCGGCGGTTCGGAGAGAGACCACGCGTTGTACTGGGCCGCGATGTCCGAGAGGACCTGCTGCGTGCCGTCGAGGTTCGTGAGGATGGCCCGCGAAGTGCGGTGCGCGTGGGAGATCGACGCGTGGAACTGCGAGGTGTAGGATTCCGCGTTGATCCAGTGCGGGTCTGTCAGGTGACGTTCAGCGAACGAAGCAACCATCGCAAGAGTCTTCCCACCAGGGCTTATGAGCGTCCCTTTGCCGAGAACCTTCTTCAGGGGCCCTCCGCTGCTGCTCTTCGGCACGACGGCCTTTGCCAGCACCTCGTTCCAGCTGCCGGGCTCAAGGAAGCCGTGGACCATGTGGTCAGCACCCAGGATGGGGTGCCTGACCACGCGGTTCAGGAAAGACGCGAGCATCCGCTTCCGCTTCGCAATCACGGTCGGATCGTCCTTTGTGCGCGACTGCTTGGTCGCGTAGTCGGCCAGGGTGTGCTTCTCCGGGATGGGCGGGACCACGACGGTAGGGTGGATCCGCTGCAGCGACTTGCGCAACGACTCGAATTCCGAGTACCTCCGGAGCACGGTGTGGAGAGGGGTGGAGGAGCTGGGGTTGAGGGCGACGATCTGGTAGACGATGAAGGAGGTGCCGGTCATGTCGGTCGACTGCGGAGTCTGGAAGTCAGCATGCAATGCGGGCGTAGTCGTGCCCGAAAGCAAAGGAGGATAAATCGCTCTGCCTTCAACGCGAATGCCGCCGGTTGCCCACGACGACGCGTCGACCCCGGGGCATGGGGTTTCCACGGTTTCACCGATTCGAACCATGCTTCCACGACCCGGTCCCAAAGTTCACCTTTTGCGAGTCTGCGATCGCAATCATGTTGCGCCTCTCCGACTCCGCGTCCGCCCCGGACGCGGGGTACATCTGCAGCCACTTGAGGATCGCCGCATGGGTCGGGCAGCACGGTGCCGCCGGCTTCTGCGGCGCGGGGTCGGCCGGCGGCGCCGTCTCCGGCAGCGCGTACGCGGCGGACGTCATCGGCGGCTCCGGCGGCTCGTCGTCGAGGGGCACGACGGCGGCTGCAGGCGGCGGCGCGTCGAACGCGTCCTCGTCGTCTGCGGCGGTCCGAGCGAGCGGGTTGAACGCGTTGCCGCCGAACGACTCCAACTCGTCATCGGACGAAGTCGCCGAGAGCGCCATGTCGAGTTGGCCGGGACTTGCGCGTCGAGCTGCGTCCGTCCAAGGCGGCGGTGCATGATCGTTCGAGGGCACGCGCGCGGTTCGCGCGGCCCCCACTGGACGCGATGGAGGCCTTCCAATCCTTCGTGGAGGCCCACATCGCGCCTCGTGCTCCTTTGGCAGTGGCCCTAGACGGCGTCGAGGGCCGAGGCTACGCGCTCCGGCTCTCTCGGGACGCCAACGCCGGCGATCTCCTCTTCCGGATTCCAGCGGACGCTCTTCTGCGGGCGCCACCGCTCGGAGGTCCCGAATTGAATCGCAGTGAGGGCGGCCTCGTGAGCCCTGCCGCGCTGGGGTTCTTTGCCCGCGCCGTTCAGGATCGGACAGGGGAGAGCATCGGCCTCTCGAACGAAGAGCTTCCTTTCGACGACCTGAGGCTCATACTGGAACTGATTCACCAGCGCTCGCTAGGGACAGCGTCGCCTTGGTACGGATACATTGCAATGCTGCCCAAAGACTTCCCGACCTGCCCACTTTACTGGAGCGACGAGGACACGGAGAGGAGGCTGACCGGAGCCCCACTTTATGGCCTGGCCGAGGAACTTCGCGCGCAATTAAGGCTTGCATGGGAGTGGACTCTGGATCTGCTGTCGCAGCATCTCCCTCGGAACCAGCTGGAGAGCTACGATTGGGGAGCTTTCGTTTGGGCGTACATGGTGGTGCAATCCCGCGCCTTCAAGGTCCGTTTTCCGGGAATCGAGGGCACGGAGACCGTCCTGGTTCCGTTTGGAGACATGGCCAACCACGCAATTGTGTCCGAGGATGCGGTCGTGCGGAATCTGCATGCGCTGGATGCCGGGACGGGCTGCCTCGAGGTCGTTTGCTCGCGTGCGGTGAATGCGGGGGACGAAATGACCATACACTGTCGGTTTCCTCCGTTCTGGTTTTCGATCTTACGTGTACTAATGCCCGATGCAGACAACGACCTTGCTCCGTGGCAGACTCTGCTTCATTACGGATTTTCAGTCCCCACCAGCTCCCCGAATCCCTACGATCGTATCAACCTCGCCCTGGCTTTCCCTGACGAAGATTCTTTCGAGCTGGAATCTCGAAAGCTCCTGTTGTTTTCCACCGTTTCGGACCTGTCGGAGGAGCACTCGCTGACCGCGGAGCCGGCCGACAACTTCCTCGCGAGCGTCAGGGTGGCATTGGCGGTGGAAGAAGAACTCAACGGCCTCGATATCGAGGATGTCGCGGACAGGTGTTTCAGATCGTCGGGGCTCGGGGAGGCGAACGAGCGGAGGGCCGTTCGCGCGGCGATCCGGATGGTGCGATCCCTGGATTCTCTCTATCCTCGTCCGTTCGAGGAAGATGAAGAGGCGCTGGAAGCTTTGGAGATGGAGCTAAAGCTGGACGGAGAGCGCCTTGCCGATAGGGAGGCGCTACGCTATGCTGTCGGTCAGAGGCGCCTCCTTCGGAGCGTCCGAGCCTGGGCCGAGCGCCTGTACGCGGCACTCGGACCCGGCGATTCAGATGTAGACAGTGAAGATGAGTAGCGCAGTAGATTCTCCGGCCCATTACAACCGTGAAAAAGCCAGACGCGTCCAGTTCCGAGTCGCCCCGTCCTCGGCTTCCAATCCTGGAGCCCCCTTCAATCCACAATGTCCACCTTCAGCTTGATGCCCACGAGCGGCAGCATCAGCTTCTGTTCAAACTCGACGAGCTTTTGCCTATCGCGTTCCGTGCTGTACCCCTTCTTCGCGTCCTCGAACCCCCGCGACAGCTCGACCAGGATCGTGTTGGTCGCCCCGGACCGGTAGTCCCCCGTCGGATTGTTGCTCTCCTCCGCGACGTTGTCGATCGACCAGAAGGTCGGCAGCGTTGACGCCAGTTGCGTTATCAGCTTGATGTCCTCGGCAAGCTGCCTCGTCCCGGTCGGTGCCGGGCCCTCGCCATCCTTGCCCGCGGGATCGGCAGGATCGGCTGCATCATTCTGCGACTCGATGGCCGGTGGTTTGCCCTCTTCCGACATTAGGGATCGCAGGGGACGATTGGGGGATGGGTCGAGGCTGATGATTCGCATCGCGCCGGCCGCGGAGGGACGAAGAGGGATACTCGCCCCTTTCTCGCCAGCAAACCGACATTCGCCGCCGCAGCAGACGCCCATCGTCATCGTCATAAGAGGATGCCGGGCAGTCCTGGTCCGTCGGTCGACAGGGTGGTGGTCATTCGTTGCGGCGGGGCCCAGGCCGCGTGCACCTGGGAGGCCGTCAGCACCAACTACGAAGCCGAGCGCCGTGCCGGCAAGGTGGCCATCTGGGACGATGCCGACCACGAGCCCCATGTTACGCTGCGCGACCTGGTCCGCCTGAGGGATGCCGCCCAGGCGGCTCGCTTCGCGGCGGGGAAGACTGTTGACTGTTTCGTCTGTGTTGGGAACCCACTCACGAGGGAGAAACTGGCTTGCGCGGTGCGGAAGGAGCTCCAGGGTACTTTCGTGAGGTTCCCGGCCGTCGTGCACCCCGCGGCATTCGTCTCGCCCACGGCAACGGTTAAGGAAGGCACCTACGTCGGTCCCTTTGCCCTGGTGCACACCAATGCCACCGTGGGCTCCTTCTGTATCGTCAACAGCCACGCAACGGTGGAGCACGATTGCGTCCTGGAGGACTTCTGCCAGCTGAACCCGCACGCGACCGTCGGGGGTTGCGCCAGGATCGGCCGCTACAGCGTGCTCGGTCTGGGTTCATCGGTCAGGGACAAGGCGACAATTGCTCCGCGATCCTTGATTGGGATGCAGGCGGCCGTCGTGCGGAACATCGCAGAGGTCGGTCGGACCTGGATCGGGGTGCCCGCGAAGCAGCTGCTTCCACCGCCCGTTGCCACCGGAAAGCCGGGACCAGGCGTGCTCAGGGGACTCCGGTGGTGCGGCATCAAGCCGCTGTCGTTTGAGTCCATGAAGCGGTACCTGGAAGAGAGCTTGAGGCTGAACCAGCTCACCAATGGCGGGCCGCTGCAGACCGTGCTCGGACAGAAGCTGGCCAGCATCACGGGCTCGTCCCGCGCAATCATCCCTTGTGCAAACGGGACCGCGGCGCTCCATGCCCTCGCTGCGGCCTGGTCGCTTAAGCTGGGCAAGCCCATCAGATGGGCAACTCAGGCTTTCACCTTCCCGCCGGCAATCCAGGGCTCCCTCTCTGGTTCTCTGGTTTTGGACAACGATCTTGAGCTCGGGGGCCCGTGCATGGCCTCCCTGGAGCGCTTTAAGGACGCGATCGACGGCGTTGTGGTAACCAACGTGTTTGGCCTGCAGACCCGAATCCTCGAGTACGAGGCGTGGTGCAATCGGCACGGCAAGGTCCTGATCTTTGACGACGCGGCCACGCCCGTCGGGTTCCTGCCCGACGGCCGCAGCATCCTCGACGCCGGCAACGGATCCATCATCAGCCTGCACGAGACAAAACCGCTCGGCCGGGGCGAGGGCGGGGCGGTGTTTGTCGACGCCGAGATCGCGCCGTTCGTTTCGCGTGTGATCAACTTCGGCTTCGACACCGCCGCCGTCGTCCGCGTCGGCCTGCCGCTCGCCAGCAACTGGAGGATGTCGGACATTGCCGCCGCGGCCATCTGCGACCACCTGGACACGATCCTCAACCCCGCATGGATGTCGCACCACCAGGCCCTCGTGCGAAAGGTGCCCGGCCTGCTTCGGGCCCGGGGCCTCGACTTCGACACCTGCTTTTCCATTCAAGGGCCTACCATCCTGCCGTGTCTGCTTATCCGGGTCCCGGATCCCCTGATCGGGCGCGTCGACGAACTTTGCCGCTGGCTCTATTCGCAGGATCGGGAGATGCCCGTCGAGGCCAAGCATTACTACGTCCCGCTGGCCGATCGGCAGGCGGTGCCCAACGCCTGGGCCGTCTTCGATCGCAACATCTGCATCCCGTTCCATTCAGATCTCAGCCTCTCGGACATCGAGTGCGCGATGGACTCCGTCCTGGCAGGGATGCGGGCCAACATGCCTCAAGTTGGGCGAGCCCGGCCCGCGTCAGTAGAAGGGGCCGTTCATGTACAGTAAGATTTATGCCCTCGTTGGGCCTTCAGAAATTAGAAAGTGACGATTCGGAGGACTTCCGCCTTTCGCCTTCGACTTGGTTGTTTGATCGGGCGTCAGTCATTCCTTCCGTCCCACAACCGAGGCGGCAGACCTGCGCCCAGAGCAGGGGCCGCGACCTTTATAGGAGTCAGATAGCGGTCTCCTGGCCAACACTCGGGACAGCGGACCGCGGAGATGGCCTTGCCCGACCAGCAGGACTCGACGGCCTCGCCGGCCCCGCGGATGCCGCCGAAGCCGTTGAAACCGCCCTGGATCCGCCACCTTTGGTTCCTTGTGGCTCACGTGGTGTTTCCCGCCCTTCTCTCCTTCGGGATCAATTTCGGAATATCCTATCCTTTGTACGCCACAAGGCCGGACCCCGTCAATGTGTGGTGGTTTCCCGCTACGCTCGCAGGGGACCTTGCCGTCACCATCTTCGTGACCGTGGGCCTGACATACGTCTTGGACTCGGTCGCCGTGCACGGGGATGTGGCCAATGGGCTGCTGCGCGCGCAGCCCGTGCCGGACTGGCTCTCTGCTACGGGAGCGGACGCCGCAGGCCGCGGCCGGACATCTGGGCTCTGCGGGCACGCATTTGCCCGCCTCGTGCTGTTTTTCATCTCCCTGCCCCGGCCGAGATCAGTTCCGATTGTGCGGCTGCTCTTTGCCATCGTAGTCAGGGCCGTGGCGCTCGGCGCCGCCTTCTTCCCCTTCTTCTGGGCCCTGGGAATCGGCGTGCTGTACGCCCTGCCCCGGATTGGCAACGACAACGGCTCGCCGGTCTTCGAGAACTGGCCGCTGCCTTGCATCTTCAAGGGCTTCTTCGGGATGGTCCTCGCGGGTGGCACGACCCCCTGCATCGCCTGGTTCGCGCTCGTGCGCTGCACGCTGTGGTCGCAGATGGAGGCATGCGACGCGAACGGGCTCGAGGTGTCGAGCTTGGACAGCGGGCCGGCGGAGGCGCCCAAGGCGGAGTCTAAGCCCGAGGCAGCGGTGGTATGATCCATCCCCAGTTCTCCCATTCAATGGCATGGTGGTAGTGTACAGGTGGCGAACTACTCCGCTGTCCAAGGTATAGAATCTGTCTAAGGCTTCCCGCGCTTCTCCCATCTCCCGGCCAATTCCGACTTCCGTGCTCGAATGGTCCCCGCCCCCCGCCCATTCCCCGATGCCCAAGAGCAGCAAAAACAAAGCAGCAATACTCCAGACTACGATATCGTGTGCGGTTCCTCTAGGTGATCAGAAGCTACCAACGCGCACCCGGCTTGTTGTTGCCGGGCGCACAAAGCTCCTCGACGGAGCATCGTCCTCGTCCTCGTCCTCGGAATGGAGCTCACCGCTCCTGGCGTACAGATTCAAGGTGACCGAGCGCGTGCCCGTAGCGACGCCTGGGCCGCGGAACACAATTTCCCGCTTGGTCGATGGCGCATCGCCGGCGATCCGGATGGGTTCCGAATGGGGGAGGGAAGCGGGCTCGCGGGGGCTGAAATCGAGTTCGAGCTCGTCAATGTCCGACACCGAGGCGTAGGATGCGAAGGAGAGGGTGGGGGAGGGTTGGGGGGCTAGATCCTCGTCCGAAAAAGCAAAAGCGACGCCCGAGTCGCTGCGTTCCAGAGTGACCTGGGGCAGGTCCGGGTCGCCCGAGGCGACCGAGATGCCCAGATCGGCGAGGGCGAGGGCGGTCACGTCCTCGGAGACGCTGAAGCTCGTGTACCGTTGTATCCGGAAGGACTCGTCGTCGGCGAGCTCGTCCGTGTCCTCCTCGAAGAGGTCCTCGGGCGGCTCCGGCCCGTCGGACGACGCAAGCATGCCGGCGTCTTCGCCGGCCCGCATCGCCGATCGCAGCTCCTCGTCGTCCTCGGCTGTGGGGAAGTAGCCGGGGTCGGGCTCGGGGATCGGGTCCCCCGAGCCCAGGAAGTGCTCGACGGCCTCGGTCATCTCCGGCGACAGCTGCGCCACCTTGTCGAGCAGGTGGTTTGTGAGGAGCGAGCGGCAGAGCGAAACGCTCTTGGGCGACCGCTGTGCCAGGGTGACCTGCGGGGGCGTCAGCGGCGGCGGGGGCGGCGGGCGGGGGCGGCGCCGCGGCGAGCGCGCACCTTCTTCGAGCATGCGATTGCGAGGCGCAGCAGCCCGCGCTGCTGCGGCTCCATCGGCGGCCGCGGGTTCATCGGCGCGGTGGGGCGCGCTGCGGCGGCGGCAAAGTCGCCGCTGTCCCCACCCGTTCCGGCGGGGATCGCCGAGGGCGCGCGGCGGGCGAGGTGCCGCCACCCGCGCGTAAAGCGGAATGAGCGGGCCGCTAAGGGGCACCGCCCGCGCTCCAACGGCCGTGATGCGGCCGGCCGTCGGCAGCCGCAAGAAATCGCGAACAGAACGGCCGGCCCGACCCGACCGCCGATCACACCCGCACTGATCCCCGTCCGTTTGCAGCAATGCTGCGTGATTCATCCTCATTCTAACGCAACCGCATGCTCATTGTCGTTCCGTACCTCGGGGCGTGCATTGGACATGCAGTGACACCATCTTGATGGCAACGTCCGTTCCGCAGATCACATGCTCGAAAGGCCGGCCAACTGGGCCGCGCCAGATGGTCCGGTCATAAAACCGATCGATGAATGCATGGATCCTCGACACCTCCAACCGCTTGTGTTTGCCTCCAAAAAGTGCAAAAGCGGGCGGTCCGGACGGTCTGCTCCAGCCGCCACCTCGAGTGACGTCGATCGTCTGACTCCCAACCCAACATCAAGCTAGACACTCGCCTCTCTAGACAAAATGAAGGCTGCACTAGCGGCATCGATGCTCGCGCTCGCGCTCCTCAACGACTCCTCGGACCCCGCATCGGGGCCGCGGCTCTTGCCCCCGCTCGCCGACGTGGGCTTCCAACTCCCATCCTCCCGTCTCGCGCCCCGGCAGAGCTGCCCGGATGGCCAAAAGGCATGCGACGGAACATTCTGTATAGTGAGCACGGCCTGTGCATTTTCACACGGCGGCATTGACCTAGGAGCACCGCATCGGTCCCCGCGCCCCGCCCACCGGTCGTGCATGTCGCACTTTCGCCTCGCCACGCTGCACGTCGCTCTCTACCCCTTCCCAGCCCTCCGACTCATCCTGCTGTGGCACGAACAACGGATTGTTTTGCTACTCTCCCTCTACCTGCAAATGGGACACGCTCGTTTCGACAATCAAGTGCCTCCTTCCATGCGCGAATGGGGTGTGCGCTTCCGACACGGCCTGCCATGCGGAGGACGGTCTCTGCTACCCTGCATGTCCGGGCTCCCGGAGCTATTGCCTGAACGGCAAGTGCTCCGCGGACGGACGGTGCCTGCTCCCCTGCAGCAGGCAGGTCCCCTGCACCGCGGCGGGGACCGTCTGCGGCCTCGACGGGACCTGCCACGAGGAATGCCCGGGGAAGCCCGGGATCTACTGCACCTCAGGGATCTGCGGCAAGGACAACGAGTGCCACGCTCTCTGCCCCGACAAGCTGCATTACTGCGAGGTTGGTGTCTGCGGGAGCGACAACAGGTGCACCGTGTCCTCTTCGCCGACTCCGACGACGACCGTCCCGCCGGTCGTCACGACTCCGGCAGTGCAATCCACCACCACGGTGCCCAACCTGATCTCTCCCACCCCGCCGGCAAGAACCACGACAATACCGACGCCTGCAGCGTAGGCAGCCCCCATGTCCTACGAATGCAGTCCCTGCAGTTCCTGACCCTTTTCCGGCAGCACATCCCCGGTGAACCGCAACGGCACCACCGACGGCGACAGCGGCGGCAGCTCCGCAAACATGGCCGCCATCATCGGAGGCGTCGTCGGCGGGGTCGCCGCACTGGGCCTGATCGCCGCTGCGGCGTACTACCTCATGCGCCGGGCCAAGCACGACGACATGCGCCACCGTCCGATCCAGGTCGCCGGGCCCACGCCCAAGGAGATGCAGGCGATCCCCAAGCACCCCGGCCCAACGCCCACCGTCGCCGCCGTGGCCGAGACGGCCTACCACGACCCGTACTACGACTCCGCGGTGCTGATCGCGGAGGATGCGCCGCCCGAACCGAGGATCCCGATGCCGGTGGTCACCCTGCCATCGCCCGCCGAGCTGGCAGCCGCCGAATCCGCATGGGCACAACCGACGTCCGAAGATCCTTCCGAAGTGCCCACGAACGGGCCGACGTTCGCCGCGCCGGCTGCGGTCGTCCTTCCGGAGGATACGGAGCAGTGCGTCGCCGCGGTCAACTTCCGCGCCGAGCTGTCGGACGAGCTGGATCTCTTCGCGGGCGACGTGGTGTGCCTGGTGCGGAAACACGACGGTGAGTATCTCGCCAGTGCGAAACAGCGCGCACTCACCGACGTCGCCATGCAGATGGCTGGGCCCTGGTTTGCAGAGTCAGAGACGGCAAGGAGGGGATGGTGCCGCTGACGGTGCTCAGGGCCAAGTGAAAGCGTGCCATTGTTTATGTATGCCATCATGGAATTGTGCCGACCGTCGTGCCTAGTCGCCCTGCCCGATCGGCCGAAAGCCGTTGGCGTACATGTACCGGCTGGCCCAGACGTAGATTCTTCGGAACCAGACCAGCTGGCTTCGGTGCTGAAGCATGGCGGCCTGCGGAATGACCGGCGTCGCCACGAAGGAAGGACCGGCAGCATCCCCGAGGAAGCGCGACATGGCGACGTCCGCGAACGCACTGTACTTGCGCAAGAGCGAAACGGAACGGAGCGCGAATGCTTTTGGCGCCTTGGGAGGCTGCGTGGAAACTACGAGTGATCTGCGGAGCGAGGAATGAGCCAATGCGCGGATAACGAGCAGCACGTCAACCAACCTGACGCCAGCATAACATGCGCGGTGATTCGGATGTCCGGATACCCCGTGACCGTCGAAAGTCAGGACCTGAGGTCTATGTAAGTCGACCATCCGTGGCGAGCTATGCTCCGTGCCCACGGTGTCGATGCGGTGCTTCTCCACTTCCCGAGCGACAATCCGACCGACGAGCTCGGGGTCCCAAGTCAGATTCATGCCGTCCTGCAGCTCGCTGTAACCGATGTGAGCGGCAGGTTCGAACTCGGACACAGTTGGCCAGTCCTCACGGGTGGTCGAGCACTTCAACGTGATCCAGTGGAATGCCAAACGTCTTGCAGCTCTCCACCAGCTCCTTGGTCCGAATATAGCCCAAACTGTCCCCGTTGCCTGCCGCCATAGTACGTAAAGCAAGGTTCCAATGTGCCCACTCCAGACCGACCGACCTGTCGACAGACAAAGCACGCGGACCGTCCTCTCCTTTCCCGGCCCGCTCTCTGCCGCTGCTCGTCCGGCCAGCCGCACCAACGTCGGCCCGAAGAACATGCATTCGTCGTCCGGGTGCGCGGTCACGAGCAGCACGCGGTTCCAGCCCGGCGGGACCGCGTCCGGCCCCCTCGCGAGGTAAATGTAGTAGAGAAGAGCGGGAATCAAAAAGGCGAGGACTATTTGGAGGAGCATTGCGCCCGGCTTCGAGGGGCCGCTGCCTGGGCCGCTGGTGATGATCGACGCGACCGCAACAACCAACTCGTCGGAGCAATGGAGCTGACTCCGGAGGCCAGGGCCCTCGTGACGGGCGACGACGACGACGAATCGAACGAGCTCCCCGATACCTCGGCGCATTCGCAGTTCAAGGGCCTCGATGCGGGCGACATCGTGGCCCAGCTCCAGAACCATCCGTTCTTCATGAACGACCTCCCGGGGGGCTTGGAGGAGAACGACATGCTCGAGGCGATGAGGGAGCTGGTCTATGAAGGCCCACCGGAAGGTCGGTTGGCGGCTTTCGGGACCCCTGAGGCACGAGAACGTGCTGAATGCTCGTCGGCAAATAGAGGTCGCGGCCAACTTCAAGAACCAGGGCAACGAGGCTTTCAAGCGGGGAAAGGCGGGCTATCGGGACGCACTGGAGTTTTACACGAGCGGCCTGGCGGTCAAGGCCGGGGACCCTTTGCTCGACGCCGTCCTGCACGCGAACCGCGCCGCGGTCAACCTGGAGCTGAAGAACTACCGCGCCGTGCTGAACGACTGCGCCGAGGCAATCAAACTGGACCCGTCGAACGTCAAGGCGTACTACCGCGCGGCCAGGGCGTGCCTCGCGCTCGGGAGGCTGAAGGAGGCGCTCGACGCCGCGGAGCGGGGCCTCGCGATCGACGCGGAGAATGCCCCGCTCAGGGCCGAGAAGGACAAGATCGAGGCGAAGCTCCGGGAGGAGAAGCGGAAGGAGGACGAGAAGAAGGCGCGGCAGCGGCAGGAGAAGATGGCGGAGCTGCGCCTCGCGCAGGCGCTGCGGATGCGCGGGCTGCGGATGCGGGGTGCGCCGAAAGTGGAGGACGCCCGGGTCAAGCTGGATCCGGAAACGAACAGGCTCTTCTGGCCAGTGTTTTTCCTCTATCCGGAGCACAAGGAGTCTGATTTCGTCAAGGCCTTCGATGAGGCCGACACGCTGGACGACCAGCTGGAGACAATGTTCGAGGAGTTGGCGCCGTGGGACTCGGCGGGCGAGTACCGCGCAGACTCGGTCGACGTGTTTGTCGAGGATGCCGATTCGGACGGCAAGCGGCTGTTCCGCGTGCCCAGCGCCAAGACTCTGGGCGAGATCCTGCAGAGCCGGGGCTTTGTCGTCAAGAATGGCATCCCGAGCTTCTTTGTCGTGCCCAGGACGGGCGCCTCGCGGGAACGATTCCTCGGCAGGTACGAGCAGGTCGTCGACCTGCCGGGCTAGGTGGCCACAAACTAAGTGGCCACGAATGCCCACATGACTAGTCCATGGGCGATTGAGCAGAGTCTATAGAGGTTTCTGAACGAGGTCTTTCGCGTCTGTCGAGGAGTTACAGTCAAGGACGCGTCTCGGCCATTGCGCGGCGCAGGCCACCTTGTGGCGAAAGACAGCCATTCCGAGCCATGCTCCGATGATGCCCCCGCACAGCGTGGCCATGTGGAGGGCGGCCTCGGGCACCCTCAGGAGTCCGGCGCGCCCGAGAAATTTGTCAAACGCGAACAAGAAAAGCGTGAACACGTTGATGTAGACGTAGTAGGAATACCATGCCCGGAGGAATACGACGATTCGATACGGCACGAGGAGGTATTCCATTTGGTCTGTATGCCGGACGGCCGTTGATGGGACGTGCATCCCAAACCTCAGTCGTAACGTCGGTCCCGGGATGGAGGACGAGCCGGGGGAGGCGGACGAGCAGGCGGCGCTGGCCGCGGTGGTCGACGAGCATCACCGGCGAGGTGCGCGGGCCGCCGCTTGCCCCGCCGGCGTCTCACACGCCGCAGGGAAAGCCGCGGTGCTCGAGGTGTTCGACGCCCTCCGCGCCTCCAACGCCGCCAAGGTGGCCGAGCTCGAGCGGCAGCTGGCGGAGGCGCGCGACGAGGCGCGGGCGCTGGGCGACCGGGTGCGCGCGCTGGAGGCTCGGCCGGCCACGGCGAGGTGCGCGGTTCGCACGGCAACGCGGCCGGAGCTCACCCGCCCCGCGCAGCGCATCGGTGCAGACGGAGCCGGACGATACGGCAGAGAACGAGATCAAGCGCCTCACGGCGGCGCTGGAGGAGGAGACGGCAAAGTACCAGGCTTCGTACACGCGCGCACTGACGTGGGCTCCAACGTCGCCGCTTCCCGTGGTTGGACTGTGCTGACCGGCTGTCCAGACTGAGCGAGACGGCTAAAGAGTGGCTCAAGGCAGGGAGGTACCTCAAGCAGCTCAACAACCGTTTCCAGGCCAACTTCGATGCGGTGGTGCAGTTCGCCATTGCCCAAGGGGTGCCCAAGGACCTGCTCGCGCCCTTCGCATACGAGCACGAGCGGACCAAGGTTGCGACCGTTCGCCTCATCGAGGATGTCGGGGACGACGAGTTCGAGTCGTTGTTCAAGCCGCGCGGTGGTGTGTGTCGCATCCTTGCCCGTCGGTTCCCAGTGCTGACGAGCGCACCAGACGACAACTCGACCAAGTCCACCCCCAAATCCGGCGTCTCCTCCCTCGCCAGCTCCTCGCGCAAGCGCACTCCGCGCGCCGCGGACACGGGACCCGGCGCCAAGGCAGCGCGCATTTCTCTGCATCAAGCGTCGCCCAGCCCGCTAGGGCGCTCTGCGACGGTTAGCGGCGCCGCGGGCCCCGTGCAACCCGCGGTGCAGATGGACGGCGGTTCCGGTGTGGGGAAGGAGGACGTCGCGCCGGAACCGGAGGCGGACTCGCTCAGCCAGACGCAGCCGCTGTCGGGGGTCAGGCGGATCCTCGGCCGAGCGGCCGCTCCGCCGCAGCCCGCATCGCCGCCGCCGCGGAGAGCATCGCCGGAACCCAGCCTGCCTCGCGCTGCGCCGTCTCCGGAGCCGATCTTGCGCCGTGCATCCTCGGAGCCGACCCCGCGCGTGCTTGGAGCTGGATCTCCCAGTCCGTCAAAGCTGCCCGCCGACGCAACTCGTACCTCGCCGACCGCAGTCGCTTCTGCCCACAAACCCTCAGCCCCACGGGCAATCGCCTCTCCTCAAAAATCGTCGCCGCCAAGGCCTGCGAGCCCCGCGAGGGAACCGCTGCAGGAACGCTCCAACTCCCAACCTCCTTCAGCCGACCCGCCCACGGACGAGATGGAAGGTTGCTGCCCTTCTCCTCCCCCCTCGCCGCCCGCGGAGCTCGGTCGCTCCTTCTCGCCCGACTCCCCGACGCAGCCGCTCCCCTCCCGCCGCGTGCGGATCGGCGGCGTGGTCCCGATCCCCACCGACGCCCCGCCGTTGCACGACACCGACGCCTCCACCGTCCCGCTCGACCTCCCCATGTCGCCGCGCTTCCTCCGGCAGGAACCCGACAGCCTGCCCTACGAGTTCTACGATGCCATGGAGGTTCCTGAGGAGGAGGAGAGCCTGAGGGTGCTGGAGGAGAGCCCGGGGAGCGAGCTGAACAGCATGTTCCTGCCGCAACCACACGAGGGGGATGCAGGGGGGGACAGCGACGGCGACGAGAGGCGCGGGCTTCCTGCGGCGGGGATGGGCGGGGCGCGCGGGGGCTACGGAGCCTGGGAGGACCGGGACAGATGGAGGCGGTCGAGGAGCGAGGGCGAAGAGGAAGGGGAGAGGCTGAGGTTCGATTCGCCGCGCAAGCGGGGGCCCGGCGGCGTCCGGCCTGTTGCAGGCGGGCAGCAGTACAGGAGGAAGACCGACATCGGCCTGCCCGTGCGGGAGGGTAGGCCCGGAGGGCTCGCGGGGCGGCGGTCAAGCGACCCGCCCCCGCTGGCTTACAACGAGACGGTGCGCAAGAAGGAGGAGAGGAGGAAGCTGCACGGGACCACCTGCGCGTGCTGCCAGGACGTGGGTGTTGCGCGCCCTGACCAGCTTTGCTCTCGCTGACCTGCACATGCACATCCAGTACGCCTTCAAGACCTTCATCGACCCCAGCGTGCTTCCGGACCCCAACGCGCCCGGGCTGAACCTGCCCCGCACGGTGGACGAGCGGCTGCAGCAGCTGAGCAAGCACAGGCAGACGTTCGTACGTTCGGGCACGCCGGAGGGGTACTGGGACATGGACTTTCCGTCGACGCAGCAGCTGGAGGAGCGCAACGGGAGGCGGCGGTGATGCGGATCTGGGGGCAATCGATATCTGTTGGCACTCGACTTATGTTTTTCGATCTCTGTCTATTCAATTGAGACGCTTAACCGCTGCGTGGATGAGCTTGCGGTTCCGGGGGCTTCGGGGTCCGCCTCTGGATCGACACAAATTGGATCACCATCGCAGCCATGATGCCGATGTCCAATCCTGTTGCGTCGCCGAGGTTGCTCCGCGCAATGAACTTGCGGCTCTTCTCCTCGGCCACACTCAGTCGAGGGCCCGTGAAGTACTTCATGGTGTCGAAAAGAACAATGATGAGACCCGGCTCCGGCGTCGGTGGCTTCACCCCGACGAGCGGCATGCTCCGCCAGGCGGCGGGCATGGAATAGGCATTAAGCGGGGTGGAATCCAGCACGGCGGAGTAGTTGAAAAGGGGGGATGATGATGGAACTCCAGACCTCCGAGCTCGAAAGCAGCTCAACGGGCACAGTTCGTAGATAGTCCATCATTTCGGGGACGGTTCCAAAGCGAGAAAATTCGTTCACGACGGTGCCGACGTGAACCCGGTTGGGCGCAAAGGGCACATCATCCTTCACGAGCGATTTCACGCTGTACAGGTCCCCGAGCTCCGCAAAATGTTTGATCACCTTGCTCCAATGCTGCAGATTCACAGGAATTCCAGGCTCCGCAAAGACCGCGAATGCTTGCTTTGCCCGTTCCGGGTCTGTTGGGCGACTCAAGACGGCATCAAGCAGCACCGAGCCAATGCCGGGGCTGAGCGGGATCCCGGACGCAACCATCTTCTCGAACGTCGCGATGGCCTGATCATGTCGCTGGGTGGCAAGGTAGAAAGAAACTTCTGTCGAAGCAAAGGCATCTGATGGCGCCTTTCCCCCCGCCCTCTGCAGCTCGATCATTTTCTCTCCCGCTTTCCAGTCACCACGATCGATCGCGCCGTCCAGAAGCACCGCAATCGTTCCATCATCGTACTTGACGCGGAACGGATCGCCGCTAAAGCACTCGACGTGGCATGGGCAAGCCGGGGATGGCCCCAACGCACAAAGGCGGTCAGCATGGCGCACATTACGTGGTTGTCCACGAGTTGGCGGTCGGATGCAGCATAAACCACGATCTGTATTATCTTGCGCACCGGAGTCCGCGAACCGGAAAGCCGTGCTGGTCGGCAAAGGTCACTCAAGGTCGGGGGGTCCGGAGCGGCAAGGAGGGCCCGCAAGGCTTCGGCAAGGTTGGGCTCCAGTTCCAAAGCATCGAGATCATCCTCCCTCGGTGAACCAGCGCGGAAAATCCGGCTCCCTTTCATTTCGGCAAACTTCGATCCTCAGAATGCGAGACTGTGGCCTCGGCGACGGCCTGCAGGAACAGCGGCACGAAGAACGGGGAAGTTTGAAGCTTCGGAACTCTCCCGAGAACGTGGTGTAGTAGCCCATTGAACCCACCCTGCGCACCAGGGCTGCAATGTGCCTCACGTCCAGGCGCAGGCCGTACGTGGACTGCAGTTGGTCCATCAGTTTCCTACACTCCCCATATGTGCTGGCGGAGCGAGAGTCAGAATGCGTGTGCGCCGCGAAGTCTGTCGCTCGCACCTGAGACGCGGATCGCGGAGCTGTATCAGGAAAGTGAAAGCAGACGGATGAAATTTGACGCCGTTGGTCGTGGCATCTTTGAAGAGCAGGCCCAGCCTCTCGGCCGCTTGGCCGGCTCGTTCTCAGACGGGGGGATCGGCGTTGTGCTCTAAGCTCCGAGATGGAATTGCGCCGAAATCAGCCTGGCGGCGACCACAACGTCGTTGTTTCTCAGGCCCTTGGTCGACCCGAGCTCTCTGAACGCCTCCCAGGCCTCGGCCGCATTTTGCTGGCTCGGGACGGCCTTCTTGGCCTTGTCGCCTTCCAGGCGATTAAGAGTAGCGCGGAATCACGCAACCGGTTCGGGATCCCGCGACATCGTGGACTCGGATCGGCGTGCCGGGTGCCGTCCACGGGAGGAGAGAGGAGACAAGCGAAAGGCGTGGGACGCGTCGGTGCGGAAAGCCCGGGGGGCGGGCAGCAACGTCGCTGCCCGGGCTGCGGAATACAACAACAGGGCATCATGTTGCTGCCTAGCAATGGCAGAGAGCCGCCTCTGGAGGCGTTGCAGCGGCGTCGCCATTCAAGAACCTGGCAAATGATCGACGCGGCTTGTCAACACGATCTGTCTCCCACTATGCACGCGCTGACGCTCCCCGCCGCCGAAATGGCGGCCGCCAAATCCGAGTTCGAGCGGTTCTTCTTTGAGCGTTACATCGCTGGCTTCGTCGCCTTTGCGCGGGGAAGCGATGCGTCGGCACTGGACCTTTCCCAGTTCTACAATATCCCGATTTGTCTGTCTAGACCTGAGAATCCGTGGGCTTTTCGCAAGTGCATTCTCCGTGAGCACATGTTTACAGCACGATCCTGCTGCATGCGGGGCGCGCACATCGAAAAGCTGGTTCTTCAAAGCAGCTGCAGAGGCGAATCGCATGTTCAAGGTCATGCACGAGCGATTCCTCCGTCCCTCCGACTTTGCCGATCTCGTTGTGCTCGATAAGCGTCTCGACGTGCTCAACACCAACTACGCAACGGTGCAGGTCTTTTGGCAGTTTGTTGATTCAAAGGGGAAGGAGTTCTTTCGAGAGGGTGGGTGTTCCTCCCTTCAAGGGCGAGCTGTTGTTGTTTACTTCCCGACACTGAAACCCTTCCAGCGGTGGTGTACACGATCCAGCGACTGCCGCAGGGGCTTCGAGTGACTGCGATCTGTCCGGCGTTTCCGACAAGGGAGGCAAGGACAGTGGAGGAGGCTTGGAAGAGCGCGGGGGCGCTCTTCGACGAGAAGGCAAAGTTGTGATCTTCTGCATCGGCGTGGATAGACAAAGTTCCGACGGCTGCGAAACGGCAGAAGCGTCGTAGTATGCGTTACAGACCCGTAGCCGACAGCAACCTCGCCAGGCGGGGGCCTCGACGGATCCGCAGAGCGATCACCGCCGTCCCGGCGCCCGCGCCGCTAATCACTGCGGGGATGCTTAACGCGCTCCAATACCAACGACCGCTGCACCAGCTCGAGCATCCCCAAGGCATCCAGGCCCGTCGCCTCGCCGTACCCGTTCTGCGCCAGGAACTTGCGTCCCTTACCCTCCAGGACGGCGAGCTGAGGGCCCGTGGCGTACCGCATGGTGTCGAAGAGGATGATGACGAGCCCCATCTGAGGTTTCGGCGGAGGCATCCCGGCGAGCGGCACGTCCCGTAGACCGGCGGGCATGGAGTACGGATGCAGGGGCACGGCATCCAAGACGGCGCACGCAAGGGCAAAGAGCGTGTCCGCGTAGTCCTTCTTGTCCGTCGCCCGCACATGCCGGATCAGACAGACAAATACCGCAGCCCACAGCTCCGAGGACGTCAGGCGATCGCGGGGCAGCGTCTTGAGGTACCTTACGAACTGGCCAAACTCCCCGCAACGGGCGTACGTGTGGACGACGAGGGAGATGAGCACGTCGTCGAGGGGAAAGGGAAACGCCTCCAGCAGCTCGTCGACGCTCCGTAGATCCCCCTGGTCCGCAAAGTGCTGGATTGTTTTCGTCCAATGCTGCAGGTCCACCGCGATGCCCAGCTCTGCAAAGGCTCCGAAGATCCGCTTCGCCCGCTCCACGGCGGATTCGCTGTCGGCGCCGCTGCCATGCCCGAGAATGGCGTCCATGAGTACAGAGCCCAAGACGCTGCTTATCTCCTTATCCTTGACCATCTTCCGAAGTATCTCAATCGCCCGGTCGTACTGTCGCGTCCGCAAGAAGTAACCAACGAGAGTGGTCCTGAGTTCCTTCGAAGATTTGGCACCCAGCCGCTCCTGCAAGGCAATCAGCCCCTGCACCTCGGTCCAGTCCTCGCGGTACTCGGCGTCCTTCAGGAACAAGTTGATCGCCCTGTTTCCCCGGCTTGATGTTGTAGGGCGGAGACGAGATGCACTCCATCACGGCACGGGCGAGGCGGTGGTGCCTCCAAGCCAACAGGGACTGCACCACGGTATCCCAGGCGTAATGTTTCGAGTCCAACCCCGTGCTCGAGGAGCGCAGGCCCACGAGGGACATGGCAAGGATCTGCAGGACCTTGCGGGTGGGAGGGTTGCACCCCGGCGGCTGGTCCGGGCGGTACGTGTCGGCCAGGGAGGGCGCGGTCTGGGAGGACACGAGCCCGCGGACGGCTTCGACGGGGTCCTCGGCCGATTCCAGGGGGTCCAGGTCGGATTCGCGGAGGTCGCGGGATCGAATGAGCTTGTGGTCCTTGAGGTCAGCCCAGAGGGGCACCGCGAGGTCGGCCACGAAAGTTGTGCTCCGCGGGTGGCCGGGTAGGTCCTCGGACGCGGCTGGAGCGGCCTCGGTTACGGCCGCAACATACAGGTTCATGAGGTAAGCCTCGTTGCCGAACGGAGTCGATAGCCAGCACCATGGCCTCGTGCAGGAGCTTGCAAAAGGCGGTGTAGTTGCCGTCGAATGCGACCTTCCTCAGGAGCGCCGAGACCGTCTTGGCGGTCACGCACAGGGCCGTCGGGTACATGGACAGCAGGAGGTCCACCATCTCCCTGCACGCTGCGTACGTGCCTAAGCGGTCGTCGTTGAGCTGGATAAACCAAGTGATCGCCATGGGGTACATCTCCACCCCGGCGGCGCGGGCATCCTGGAGCACGCGAAACACTCTGGACGAGGCCTCGGCCGCGCGTTCGGCTATGCCAGGGTCGAGCTTGAAGTGCTTGGTGCGGCGGGCCTCGACGAGCTCTCCGATCGAGAAAAACGATATGTGCTTGACGGTGAGCTCGAAGTCCCTGCGCGTGAACCCTTGGCGGAGCCGAGGGCAAGGTATGCTTGCCACGTTTTCGCGGGGTCTTCGGCACGAGCCTTCTTGCCTCGCTCAAGGTCCCCGAGGACGGCCCGGAACCGCTCCAAAGGTTCAGAATCCGGCGGCATCGTGGATTCTGATCGGCGTGCGGGATCCCATTTGGCAGGAGAGGAAGCGGCGGGGCCGCGGGAGGAGGGAGGAGAGCGGGGCAAGGCGTGGGACGCGTCGGTGCGGAAACTCCGGGGCGAGGGGGGGACCACTGAGGCCCGGGCTGCAGAGCACAACAGCAGAGCATTATGTTGCTGCCCAGCAATGGCGGGGAACCGCCTCGCAAGGCGCCGCAGCGATGAGATCGCCATTTGCGTTCGTTGCGCGATCGACGCCGGCCCCGTTCCTCAAACACCGATCTGCTGGACCCACTTCCCCGGCCAGCGATGACGTCGGAGCCGATTACGACGATCACGGTCCCGCGGTACGCGCTGACGCAGACGCCCGAGGAGCCGCGCGGGTTCTACGCGTACCACATCGCGTGCGCGGGGCCCGTGCGGCAGTGGACGGTGCGCAAGCGCTACTCGGAGCTGCACGCGCTGCGCGACGCGCTGCTCGCCGCACAGCCGGCCGCCGACCCGGGCACGCCGTTCCCGCCGAAGGACGGCGTCGGCGCGTGGCTCGGGCTGCTTGGCGGCGCGGACGAGCGGGCGGAGAAGCGGGCGCGCGCGCTCGAGGAGTGGCTGCGCGCCGTCGTCTCGGCCAGCGACCCGCGGTGGCGGCGGTCCGACGCGTGGCTCGATTTTTTCGGGCTGCCGCGGGCCGGGACAGGGGGTGCGGCCCAGGACCCGGGGGCGTCGCCGGTGCTGGACGCGCGCGCGTGGCTCGACGAGCTGGACGCGCTGAGGGTCACCGCGGGAGACGTCAGGAACCTTGCCGCGAAGCGCAATGCGACCGGCACTCCCCGCGGCGAGGCGCTGCAGGCCGGCTTCGACGGGAAGCGGCTGCACTCTTCGCTATCTTCGGGGCTGAGCCGGCTCGAGGCCTCGTTGAAGGCCGACGAGCGCGATCGCTCCGCGGCCCTGTCGCGCATGGAGCTGGAGCGGCGCTGGGACATGCTGGAGCGGCTCAGGACGGACCGCGACGACCTCGGCAAGATGCTTGCGCAGCCCATGACGGGCCGCGGTGGCGGAGGCTCGGAAACCCCGCCACCGGGTGCCGCACCTTCTTCGGGCAATGCAGGAACAATAGGCAGCGGAGGCGCCCCCTCGGAACGGACCTCTCTCCTGGGCGCCGCCGCCAATCCGCGCTCGAACCGGCGGTTCGGCAACTCGACCTTTGTGCCGCAGACCCTCGAGACGGACGAGACGCGGCAGCTCGACAACGGCGGCCTGGTGCAGCTGCAGAAGCAGCAGATGGAGGCGCAGGACGGCGCGCTGGACCAGCTGACGGACGTGGTGCGGAGGCAGAAGCAGATTGCGGGGCTCATCTCGGACGAGCTGGACCACCAGAACGAGCTGCTGGACGAGCTGGACGCGGGCGTTGACAGGACGGGGGACAGGATGAAGCGGGCGGGGAAGCAGTTGGACAAGGTGTTGAAGGGTTGAGTGCATTCTGTTGTTTTTCCGTGTAGGACGTTGTTGTTCTGCAATGTCCAGCTTCCTCTTATGCATTACGAACGGCTTATCTCCACATTGAACTGCAGTGCGAAAACATCTCCAAAACGCCATGCTGCAGACCGGCTTCCAAACGGCTCACTTTTGCGCGGTTACGGCAAGCAGCTCGACCGCGTCCCCCTGCTTCGCCGGCGCCGGCTGCACCGGTGCCTGTTGCCCCGCCCCGTTCGCCGCGGCCCCCGCCTCCCCGGATCCGGGCACCACGATCGTTTTCCTCCGCACCATCCGGCGTTTGGACTCCTGGCTCTCCTCCGCGTCCTCTTCGGTGATGATCACCCCGGCGACGCGGGCAGAGTCCATGGTGATTACGGCGACGAGAGTCAGGACGCCGCCGGCGAGGAAGTACCACCTGTAGAGGCGGGCGATCAGCGATCGCGGGCAAGAAGATGTGGAACAGCACTGCGCAACGCACCCGCTGAAGAACCAGAGCAGCAGCGGGAACGAAAAGTAGAACGCCCTCGTGCCCCACGTGTAGTGCGCCGACCCGCTGTTCATCATCTTCGCGATGTCGGACGGGTGCACGCCCTCGAGCAGCTTGTAATCGTCCGGGAACCAGTCGTCCGGCCCGGGCCCCTGGTCCGCCGCCGGGTCCGCCTTGATCTTGGCCGCCGCCGAGAGCATCGTCGCCTTTGTCTCGAGCAGGAACGCGACGTGCGACCACATGCGCATGCTCTGGCCGAACAGGAAGAAGGACATGAACAGGCCCGCCATGACGAGGCACAGCTTCCACCCGGCGAACTGGATCACGATCGACTGCGAGCCCGACGACGACGCGGAGGTGATGCCGAACCCGGTGATGAAGGCGAACATGCCGAACGCCGTCGAGATTGCCGTCGTGCTCATGGTGCTCGCTGTGTTGAGCAGGTTGCGCAGGGCCTGGAAGACCATCGTGTGGTCGTTCCGGCGGATCTGGAGGAGGATCCAGTTGGTCCGCGCCGCGCGCGAGATGCCCATGACGGTCGTTTCGGGGGCGACGCGGGAGCGCCACCAGAGGAGGATATGGTACCCGATGAAGGCGGCCGAATATCCGACTCCAAGGCCGATATCGGCGGCCGTTGAGTTCATTGCGATTAGTGAAGGGAAACGCGGGATCCGCGGTCGGTGCCCCAGACAACGGTGTGTCTCGTGTTCGCTGTCTGTGGGCCTTCGTAAAGCGGTGTTTGTTGGCAGGAAACAGGCCGGGGGATTCGTCGGTTGGGGTCCGAGGGAGGGTGCTTCCGGGACAGTTCAGGAGCGGCTAGAGGCTCCCGAAGGGACAAAGGCGCCGTCAAAGCGACAGGCCGTTGTGCTGCATCATCGTCGACGTGTCCGAATAGCTTCCATTGCTGCGGGACCCCGAGGTCCGACCGGCCGACGCAGACCCGCAGCTGCGCGCTCTCCCCGGCTTCTGAGAGGTTTTGTCTCGCGCCGCTCCACTCTTTCTTTCCTTGTCGCTAGCGGCTCATCCGAGCCCGGAGGCGGCGCCTTAGACGCGGCAGTGGACACGATGGCGGCACCGTTCGCCCGCGCGCTGGCCTTTGCGCCGCGCTTGGCCCTGGGTGCGCCCGCCGCCGCCCGCGCCACCGCGGCGTCGCCCGCACCAGCTGCTCTCCTGCTCGCGGCCCGCACGCAGTCCGCCGCGGCCACATTCCCGCGCCGCCGTCGGCGCCGGCTGTACCCCGCGTCGGGCCCGCCCACCGCCGAGCAGGCCGTCAACAACATCCTCTACAACACGCCCCCGCCCAACCCGGAAAAGGCAAAGCGCCACATCCTCAACTGCCTCGTGTCCAACGAGCCCGGCGTGCTCTCGCGCGTGTCGGGCATCCTCGCCGGCCGCGGCTTCAACATCGACTCGCTCGTGGTGGCCAAGACCGAGGTGCCGGACCTGTCGCGCATGACCATCGTGCTGCAGGGCCAGGACTCGCAGATCGAGCAGGCCAGGCGCCAGCTCGAGGACCTGGTGCCCGTGTGGGCCGTGCTGGACTACACCAACACCTCGATCCTCGAGAGGGAGATGCTGATGGTCAAGGTGTCGACCGTGCCCGGCAACTTCCCGGAGGAGCTGACGGAGGAGGAGGCGGAGCAGCTCGAGGAGCACGGGACGCTCAACACCGAGGTGCGTTTTCGCTCATGCGGGGCAAATTGGCCCTCTGCTGCTGGTCCCGCTTTCCCGGAATCACATGCTCACGCTCCCCCTTCCCTCCAGTCCCCCGGCATCTCTCCCCTCCTCTCCTCGGCCGTGCAGCGCGACGCCATCGTCCGCGTGGCCCGCCTGTTTGGCGGCGCCGTGGCCGACGTGACCCACGAGTCGGTAATCATCGAGCTCTGCGCAAAGAGCTCCCGCGTGGACGCCTTCCTCAAGCTGCTCAAGCCGTACGGGATCATCGAGGCCGCGCGGAGCGGTTGGTTTTCTCGATCCCCCGGACGCCGTCCTGATTGCTGATCGTTGCTGTCCATCCAGGCGTGATGACGATGCCCAGGTCCATGATGGACGACCTCTACGACATCGAGGCCGAGGACGAAAAGGGTCCGGCCGTGGATGCCACCATGCTTCCCCCCGGGTAATGCTGGATGGCGCGTTGGGGCTTTGGCGAATGTATGACGCGAGAACTGGAAAAAGAGATGAAATATCCGGCACCGCCGCACCCGTTCGGTCCGCATGGAAGCTCTTGCTAAGCCGTCTCATCTTGTTGGTGAAAGGATGGCGGGAAGCTTCGTGGCCGTACGGGCGGACGTGTCGGGGCTTCGGTGGCCGTTGCGGATCTTCGGGTCCACCCCGGGCCGGCGACTCCGCCCGCAAAGCAACTACCGATGCAATGGCCGCCCCTCTCCCTCCCGTAAAGGCCGCCGGCTCCGCGGATTCCAATGCCGCCGGTTCCCCGCATTCCGCGTCGCGTCATGACCCCGGCCGACTCGCGATCCTCCTGCGGTGCGGCGGCGCGCAAGCGGCGGTGATGTGGGAGGTCCTGCGCGACAAGTACGCCGCGGAAACATCGGCCGGCCGCGTAGCATCCTGGGACGACGGCCCGCGGATCCACCGCACGCTCGGGGGGGTGGCACACCTGCGGAACGCGGAGGAAGTGCGCGCCTGGCTCGCATCCCGCGCGCCGGACGGCGTGCACGCGTTCGTCTGCCACGGGGAACCCAAGGCGAGGAAGAAGCTCGTGCCCGAGCTGGAAGCCGCGCTGGAGGGCTACAGAGTGGAGTTCCCCGTGGTCGTGAGCCCCTGGGCCCTCGTGACGCGCACGTCGGTGATCGGCCGGGGGACGTACGTCGGATCTTTCGCCAACGTCGGCAACGCCTGCGTTGTGGGCGAGTTTGCCCGCGTCGCGGGGTCCTCGGTGCTCGGACACGACTGCGTGCTCGCCCCGTACGCGCAGCTCAACGGGAAACTTGCCGTCGGCGGAGGATGCGAGCTCGGGGAGGGGTGCCTGATCGGGATGGGATGCGTGGTGCGGGACCACGTCAGGGTGGCGCCCTGGACGACGCTCGGGATGGGGGCGGTGCTCGCGAGGAGCATCGAGGAGCCCGGGCAGACGTGGGTGGGGATCCCGGCGAAGCCGTTGGCGCGAAAGCGGGCTGCGGGAGCCGTGGTGGGAGGCGAGGAGAAGGAGAGCCGGCTGTAATGTATTCGTTTGTTACGTCCGATAGTCGAGATGTATGCTTGGTTGATGGCGCGTTGGTTGATAGAGGAAGGGGTGCACGCGGAAGGCTTCATTCTGGTGCGACCGGTGACGCGCTGTCACTCCTCAGTCAAACGGCGCCCTCCCGCGTCGCCGCCGCCTTTCGTGGTCACGCGGAAGACGCCTACGCATCTTCCGATAGTTCTCGGGGTTGCGGCGGCCCGAACCGGCGAGCGAACGGTCCGAGGACCGCGCACCGCGCACAGGACGAGGAAGCGGCCACAGCATGCCGCCGCGGCAGAACTGCCGGCAAAAAAAGCTCCACAGCATTTTCCGTCGTTTGGAGAGTCGGTCCGCGGCAGCAGCTTGCAGTGGCAGCCGACCGAGGACGTCGTCTCGCTCCCTGCACTCAGTCTCCGCGCCGTGCCGCCGCCAGCCGAGCGCTCGAGGCGCCGCACGCAGTGTTGTGCTTCTTGCTCTGCAGGGAAAACCCCTGCCGCGCAGCGGAGAACTTCGTGCTACCTGCCGGACGCCACCCTCGGATTAAAGGACAACCTCTTCGGATGGCTCGGTGCGTTACCACCGGCTCGGTCCTGCTCGCATCTATCTGCAAAGTGTTACCGGCATCCATCCGAGCCCCGCAGAAGCCGGATCGGCGGACGCACGCGCATTGGGGAAGTGGGGACTCGGCAGCTGATTAGGCTCCGCTGAGGGACAGGGACACACGACTGCTGTCGTCCTCGGCGGCCTCGGATCCGCCGAAATCAGTCGGATCAAACGTCTGGCTGCTCGGCGGACCCGCGTGGGCTCTGGATGGCGCCCCGCGGCGGCGCCGCCTCGATCTTCCCAAAGCGGAGGAGGGGTCGTCGGGTCAAGCCAGGACTATGGATGGCTGAACCCGCAGTTCGATGGAATCGATACTTGGGAGGGCGTCCCGGGGACCGGCGGGACACTTCAGGCGCCACGGAGTGTCGCGTGGAACGGCTGTCGTCGGCCAGCAGCCGGGGTCTCTCCTGGCATCTGGCTGTGGCGGCGGTCTGGGACGAGAGACATCTGACATCAGAGCTGCGCCCGCGGTCGTCACCAGCCCCTTCCGCTTCAGACTTCAGTCTTTTCAGGATTCGCAACGCCGTCCCCATAACCGCCCGGCGCTCGCTACACAAAGCGGCGCCACCTGAAACCCGCCGGCGCGCTCATCGCATCGGTGCCTAGCAGCACCGAGCCGGCCGTGCCGACCGCGGCGAGCAGGAGGGCAGGCGGTGCCGCCCCAGTCACCCCTGCCGCAGCGAGTCACCCCCCTTCCCCCCCGCCCATCGCACTCCGGACGCCATGGCGCAGCGGCCGACGCCGCTCTACGCCGTGTACGTCGCGGGTGCGGCCGCCGGGACCGGCGCCGGGCCGAGCGAGCCCGCGGCGGGCCATCCCTGCGGACCCGCGGGACAGGGACAGCCCCCGCCGGGGACTGCCCAGCTGCCGTCGCCGCCGCCCGAGCCCGACGAGCTGGCCGACTTTGCCGCGCACCTCGCGCACCACGTGTGGACCGACGTGCCGCTGGCGGCGCTGGTCGACGCGCACGGCGAGGACGACGACGGCGCGTGCGCGCCGCCGGGCTCGGTCGCCGAGCTGCAGGCCGCGTGCCGCCGCGCGTTCCCGATCACAAAGCTCGGCATCGTCGAGCTGGCCGTCGCCGCCGCGCTGCTCCAGCGGCTGCGCGCCCACGCCGCCGCCCGCGCCGCAAACGCACTGCGCGTGCTCTTCTTCACCGCGCTCATGCTGGCAAACAAGACGCTGTCCGACTCGCCGTACAACGCGCGCTCGTGGGCGAAGCTGACCGGCGTGCCAGTGGCGGACATCGTGGCCGCGGAGCGCCGCGTGCTCGAGCGCGCCGATTGGGACGTGCTGGACAGGGGCCCGGGCGGGGCCTGGGCCGAGCCCGCCTGGGTGCGCGCCCTGTTCGACGACTTTGGCCGGCTGCGGCGGGCCGCCCGCGAGCGCAAATACCAGAAGCGCCGCGCCGCCCGCGACGCCGAGCAGAGAAGGCTGGCCGCGCTCATGGCGCCCCCCTCGCCGGTGCCTTCGACGCCGCGCCTGCCGCCGTCGCCCCCCCTGCAGCTCGCCACCCTGCACCTGGCGACGCCTCAGCCGGCTTCTGTGCCGCACCTGGGCGCCGGGAGCCTCGCCACACCGCCCCGCACTCCCGCCGCCTCGCGGTCGTGGGGCACCTCCCCCGCCTCCTCGCCCGCCTGGTCGACCGCATCCCCCGCCGTCGCCACGGGCCACGCATCCTTCCGCTGCCGCAGCGACTCGGGGCCGATCCGGCCGAGCATCTCGCCGCTCTCGCTGCCCGCCTCGACGCCCTCGCCGGCATACTATACGCTTCTCCCCACGACGCCGTCCGCCTCGCCTTCGGACCCGCCGCGCTGGCCGTCGGCGGGCGATGCGACCAGCTACGTACTCTACCCGGGGATCGTGTCGATTGCGCCGGCGTGGTCGTCGTACGCGACCTACCGGTGAGGCGCATGCGAAACGGACGCCGGGGTCACTACTCTCGCGCATGGATGCGCACGAACAAACTAGAATGCTTGCTGTAGGAACTGCTAGAGAAGAAAATCGTGTCTGCTTCACCTTTGTTTCCGGGTCGTCCAATGGGAGTTTGGCTCTCGTCAAGCCGAGTCCGCGGCCGCGCAAGAGATCGCTGTGCACCCTGGACAACCCACGCACGATGTCCCGACCCGCTCGCGGTTACGGCCGCCTCGACGATGAGACCGGCGCGCACCGCTCGCTGCTCCCGTCGGGCGCGCCGCCGCCGGCCTATGGCGAGGACGGCGACCTGCCGCCGAAGTACTCCCCGTTCCCGGACGAGCAGATGTTCGAGCCCGCGCCGCGCTACCACGACGTCTGGGCGACCGTGCTCTTTGCCCTGCACCTCGTGGTCTTCTTCACGATCCTGGGCTTCGGCGTGCCGTCGCTCGACTTTGGGTCCGGGCCGACCGAGAGCCTGCCCCAGGGAACCCTGGCGACGCTGCTCTCCGCCATCGCCGCCGGCGCCGGCGTCAGCCTGCTCTTCTTCGTGTTCATGATGAAGTTTGCGAGGGCGCTCATCACCACGAGCTTCATTTTCAACCTGAGCTACAACTTCATCATCTGTAAGTTTCTTCTGCTACGTTCCTCCGGTTCCCCGGCATCCCCTAACCGGATCCGCCCTCTTCCAGCCATGTTCTTCTTCGCCTCTGGCCAGATCGGCGTCGGCGTCATGATGCTGTTCTTCGCGTGCATCTTCGGAATGATCTGGTGGTCGTGGCGCAGCCGCATCCCGTTCGCGACGGTCATGCTCGAGTCCACGACGCAGATCCTGTCGCAGTTCTGGGGCACCTCGGTCGCCGCCGTCGGCGGGTTGCTCGTCAACGTGGCCTGGATCTGCCTCTGGGTCGTCGCGCTCTTCGGCGTCGTGGTCAAGTACGCCGACCAGGGCCCCGAGGTGCAGGCCGCCCTGTACGTCTTCCTCGCCTTTTCGTTCTACTGGACGACCCAGGTCATCTCCAACCTCGTGCATGTGACCATCGCCGGCACCGTGGCCACGTACTACTTCCTCGGCACCTCGGACGGCTCCGGCGCCGTCACGGTGCCCGTCTCCAACCCCACCGCGGCCAGCTTCTCCCGCGGCGTCACCACCAGCTTCGGACCCGTGGCCTTTGCCTCGCTCCTGGTCAGCCTGCTGGAGCTGGCGCGCGGCACCGTCCATGCGGCCGCGCAGAAGGCCGCCGACGACAACAACGCGGCGCTGGCCTTTGTCCTCATGTGCCTCCGCGCGCTGCTGGACCTCATGGACGACCTGCTGCGGTACTTCAACCGCTACGCCCTGTCGACCGTCGCCGTCTACGGGGAATCCTTCTGCTCCGCGGCCCGCATGACCTGGGAGATGATCAAGCGCCGCGGGATCGACGCCATCGTCAACGACGCCCTCGTCTCGTCCGTGCTGGGCATCGGCAGCCTCGCGTGCGGGCTGATCACTGCCTCGGTCACGGTGGCCGTGGCGTCGGCGCAGCCCGACCTGGGTCCGCAGTGGTGCAAGTTCCTGGACCAGGACGGGGACCCGGCGCAGTGCCAGGCCGCCGTGCTCGGCGTCTCGGGGACCCTGGCGTTCTTCATCGGCGTCGTCGAGTTTGCCGTGCTCTCCAACGTACGTCGTCCGCAGTGTGCCCGCTCACCCGCATTCTGACCCCCTCCTCCTTCAGGCGGTGCAATCGGCTGTTTCGACCACGTTCGTCTGCCTTGCCCAGGACCCCGCCGCGCTCATGCGCACCAAGCCCCTGCTCTTCCAGAAGATTAGGGAGACGTACCCGCAGATCGACTTTTACAGCTCGTGGTGAGCTGGCGCGGGAGTTGCTGGGATTGCCAGAATTTGCAAGAGCATGTCTGCCTGGGCGGTGTATTCTCGGAACAAAATCGATACACGGCGCTCATTGGTAGAGCGCAAGAAACAACGCCCCGGGAGATCACAGTCCGATCTTCATCAGGACTTGCTTCGACTTCTTCTTGGACTTTTTGCCCTCTCCGTCCGCCGGTCCTTGGTCCGATTCGCCCGATTCGGGCGCCTGGGCCGACCATGCGTTGGAGGGCGTCCCCGGCCTCGCGATCTTGGGCGGCTTGGACGCCGCCGGGAGCGAGGGGAAGTCCTGTGCCGACCGCACCGACGGCTCTTTGCGCCAGGAGGCCGAGGGCGCCGAGGCCATCCTCGCGCTCTCGGCGATCGCCCGCTGCTCCGCAAACTCCTCCCTGCTCATAACCTTGACCCTGCTTTGAGGCGCCGAGGAGCCCTCCCCTGCCGCGCGCTGGAGCAGCTCCCGCTCCTCGCGCTCCTCCTCCGCCCGCTCGTCGCGCGCCATGCGCTTTTCCGCCTCCTCGGCGATCCGGTCGTACACGGACCGCTTGGGCTGCGATGGCACCGCGGGGAAGGTGTGCTTCCTCGCGTTGGACTTGATGACGAGCACCCGCGCGCGGTCCGCGGCGGCGGCCGAGTTGGCCGTCGCCACGCGCGGGTTGGCGGTGCTCGAGTAGGAAGTCCGGTTGTCCGACCCCGACGATCCCGGCCCCGAGGGGGCAGGCAGGTCGGGGAAGTGCGTCCGCGAGACCTTGTAGTCCTTCCAGGCCCGCAGCATCTCCTCCTTGCGGCCGACACCGCCGCGCCCCGGCGGACCGTCCGGCGCGGTTTCGGCCATCCGGATCCACACCCTGCCCACCTCGGCCTCCTTCTCCTTCAGAGCCCGCTCGTCCGACAGTCCTTCGGTCGCCAAACCAACGACCGACCGCACAAACTCGTCCGCCGAGACGAGGGAGCCCTTGTAGGCCTGAGCGAGCGAGCGGAACTCGGTGTACTTGCGCGGGTCGTTGCCAAAGATGCGCTGCAGCGCGGCGGGGATCTCGGCCGCAGCGGCAGCTTGCGCCGCGGGCTGAACCTGAGCTGAGGGGGTGAGCTGCGAGCCGAAGCCCGGCGGGGGTCGGAGGCGGCGTTGCCGCTCGTCGTCCTGGGCAGCCGAGGCTGCCGGAGCGGATCCGCTCAAGGGAGGGAAGGCGCTCTGCGGCGATGGCTGCGGCGCGCTTTGCGGTTGGTACAGAGGCCCAGGCGATGGCCGCCGCTCCTGCGAGGGCGGCCTCCGCGGCGCGAGGTCCAGCTCGACTTTGCGGAAGCCGGGCTTCTTCTTTTCCGCAGCCCCGTGGACCTCCACCTCGTGTGCCTTGAGGTCGATCTCGTTCTCGAAGACGACAAACTTCTGCTCGAGGCACGTGGCGTTGCGACAGGCGTAGTGCTCGGCGCCAAAGTGCTCCGCGAGTCGCGTGTAGTCCAGGTAGTAGCGGTGCCGGATTCCCCGGCGCACGCAGATAAAGCACTCTTCGTGCCGGTCGCGGCAATGTTCCCAGAGCTCATCGTCGCCGTAGAAGCGAGAATGGCAGAAGCCGCATTCGGGGTGGCCGCGGAAGGAGGGATCCGCGGGATCGGTGCCGCGATAGTGCTGCTGGAGGGATGAGGCGGTAAAGAGCTGGTGTTCGTGGGTGAAGATCTTCTTGTGTCTAGCGCAGATATCGCTGGAAGAAGCAAGTCAGATCGCTAGCCCAACAAAGAGTCGACAAAACTGCCCACCAAAGCATCATGGAGTGCGCGTCCTTGACGTGCTTCTTCAGCTCCCTCCATCCACCCGGGCAGGCCACGTCGCACGTCGGTTCGGGACAATTGAAACGCAGCAGGACCATGGTGTCCTCGAACACCTCGCGGTCCTCGAACCGGATGGCAAGCTTCCGGTCCTCGAAGGGAGCCTCCTTCCGGTTCGAGAAGGATTTGAACGGGCGATCGGAGCTCCGTGTGAAAATGACTTTGTCCAGCTCCCGCTTGCAGTAGGCGCATGAGCGGACCTTGTAGAGGGCCCGGAGGCGGAGGGAGCAGACGTGGCAGACCCGATGGTTGCACGAGCCAAGGGCGTGGAACTGAATCGGTTCCGTGCAGATGAAGCAGTCTGCAAAAATATCAGCGTCAGATTGCTATTCTCAATGACGCAACGGACCGCTCCCACTCGTCGGATTGAGGAAGTCGTCGATGATCTCGTTCGAGTCCTCGGCGTCCGCGCCGGCGGCCGCCTCGTCGTCGCTGCCGCTCTTGGCGCCATCCTCCCCGTTGTTGCCGTCAAATGGCATCCCGTCAATGTCCTCGATGGCCTCCATGAGGTCCGACAGACCGTCCCGGCCGCCCAGAGGTCCCGCGTTTGCAGCTTGGTCGTCTTCCGCCGGCGAAACGCCTTGCAGCACCACCTCGCCGGCGGCAGTAACCATGACAGGATCATTCGGGTAGCCGTCGCCGGCCTGCCATTGTCCCGGCATGCCCTTCGAGGGCTCCAGTTGTGTTGTCCGTCGGGATGGGGATGCAGCTCCTCGAGCGTTCGAGCCGCCCCGCGTCAGTCCAGGCGGCGCCGTCAAGCCCGGCGGCGGTCTGCTTGGCGATCCCGTGCCTCCGGACGCCATAGCGGCCCGCGACCTTTCGACGTGCAGACAAAGTTTGTGGATCAGTCGCGCGGGCGTCGATCAGGCACGCAGCAGGGCCATTGCTGCTCTGGCGGAGGCCGTCCCTTCGGCCCCTCGAACCTGTGCGGCGAGGAGCGCCGCGCAGGGTTCCTCGGACATCAATCTCCGACGACGACTCTGTGGAGGACGGTCTGAGGCAGCTTCGGGGCCCCCGCGGTGGCCGAACCTGGAGGACGTTCCACGGCCACGCCCCATGGCCAAGCCAAGCCGATAGCGCTCCGTGCGCTTCGCCAACGCGAAGTCGCGTGAATTCTCTTTCACTTTTGGCGGGCGGCATGGTTGGCGAGGGAGGACAGGCCGCGATGGCCGGAAAGCCGCCTACCGCAAGGACTACGGAACTTGCCGAGACTCTCTTTACACCTGGACCCCTCTCGGCGAACGGTCTGGAGCCGCCCGACGCGGACCATGACGGCAATGCCTCGGATGGCGACGGAGATGCCGTCTTCAGGCAAGACCCGAACGGAACCGGAGCGATTACCCGTCACGTCGTCCACCCCGAGGACCACGGGGAGGACGAGAAGTGGAGCGTCAAGAACGTGGAGAAATGGCGCGCGACACCTGTTATTTCGGAGCCGGTCGGCGGCTCGCTGTTTCGCGCCATGAAGATCCTTCGCGAGACGGATCCGGAGCATTCCCCACGTGTCTTCGCCGCCAAGTACCCGGAAATCGGCATGGTCATCGATATTTCTGGCGACACGCCATCGTACATGCGTTCCTCATTGGAGGCTGCCGGAATCGAGTACCGAAAAGTGGCCACAGTCTCCAAGATCCCGCCGCCGCCCGCCAAGGTGGCCGAGTTCATCGCCGTGGCGTCCGAATACTGGGAACGGCACCCGGGAAAGCACGTAGCTCTTCATTGCCACTACGGATGGAACAGGAGCGGCTACATGATCGTCTCCTATCTCACCGAGGTGCTCGGTATGCCGGTCGACGAAGCCATCGCGGCGTTTGCCGCGGCGCGCCCGCCCAAAGGCATCAAGCACTCGTCGTTCAAGCAGGAGCTTCGCGCGCGCTACGGCGGCTCTTCTGTGGACAGTCCTGCGACCGCTTTCAGCTTTACAGACGGCGGGAGCGAGTACAGCCCGATGCCGATGCCCCCGCGACTGAATTTGGGACTTGATGGATCTAGTGCCGAAAGCGGCGGCGACGATACTGCGGTCGCATCGGCGGATGAGCTGGATATCAAGCTGTCTCTGCTCGTCATCGACGCCGAAGTCCCTGCTTCGGACGCTTCTGCACGGCCCTCCTGATAGATCCTTGGTGAACGATCGCGAGACTGCAAAAGGCGCCTGCTAGATCCATTTTGGACTGGACGATCATGAGACGTCGAATGAAGCAATGTAGCTGTTGTAAATTTAGAGCCAAAAGAGGACACGAAAAGTAGCGTCAAAATCACTTCTACCGCTTGCTACAGTGTGGAAGCTGGCAATGAGCCTCCCTAGCAATGGCCAACGTCCGTGGGTGATCCCGCCCGAACACAATCGTGCTTATGTCGATCGCGCGTTCCCAAGCCTCCACCGCCTCCTCCATCAGAGCCGCAGCATCATGCCCTTCCCTTGCCGACACCAGCTCTGCCTCCATCTCGCCGAATTGCGCGAGCTGCACAAGCAGGCCGATCATGTCCGGCCACGCAGCGGGGAGCACGTTGGAGGACTTCAGTCGCTCCACTGCCGACCGGAGGTAGCGCAGCGCATCGGCAAAGTTCAAGTCCGTGTGTGAGTGGGCAACGGCGAGCTTGTGCAGGGTTGAGTAAATCAGGTGGTGTGCATGACTAGCACGAGCCGCGTGGCGTTCTAGAAGCTGGGTCAGAGCGGTGCGGGCAAACTGGTGGCGTCCGCCCTCAAACAGCTCCACCGCTCTGTCGTAATCGTCCGAAAGGCGCTTTGCGAAAGCTCGGTAATCCGAAATCGTGACCGTCGACGGGCACGATGGGCACGACAGGATCGAGTCGGGCGAAGCCCGATCAAAGTCCAGCCCGACGTCCTCCGACGGTTCGTAAATGGCCCCGCATCCGCAGCGCATCCCTTCGATATCGAGATCCCGCCTCCACCACTCGCTTCCGCGCGGCGCGGAGCACCTTTCGCATTCGCACAGGAAGGACTTTGAGGCAAGCAGGTCCGCCTGCCGAGCCTCGCGCGGCTGCACGAGGTTGATGTAGCTCACGCACAGCTCCTCGCCATGTTGGACGTCGCGCACCGTCCGGAAGAGCACCTCGCCGCCTGCCTCGCGTTGCGGCCCAGCGACGTACACGGTGTTGGGAGCGCACGAGTGGTTGAAAATGCAGCCCAGGGGAAACAGATTGACAATGAGAGCATTGAGCGCACCCTCCGGATCGCCCAAAGCATGAGCATTGGCGTTGATCCGGCAGGCCAGGCCGACGAGGTCCGAGGTCTCAAGGCCCTCCGTCAAGTGAGCAGGGAGGCGTTCCAGGAGAAGCTCAGAGCCCTTCGTGACCGCATTGAGCCACTCCTCGGAAGCCATGCGCTCATGCGCCACGACGTCGTCTACCAATCGAAACGGCGTCGGTACGAGACCGGTCCGAGCCTCGCTGGTCTCCTCCAAGTGTCGCGCAAACACCAGCCGGGCAACCAATCGGACCAGGTCGAGCGCCATATCGCTGTCCAGGGCAACGTCCACGAGCACCCGACCGGCGACGAGGGGACATTCCTGGGCATGAAACCTGTCTTGCCGAGCGCATTCCTCCGAGCAGTGCCGAGCCTTGCACGCCCCGCAGACCAGCGATTCGGCCACCGTCTCCCGCAGATCAGAGAGACACACTTGGCAGTAATCCCGAGAGAACTCGTCGCGGACAACGTAGGCCGTGGCCGCCTCCCGCAGGACTGTGGTGCCGGCAGGCAGGTCTGCCGCGGCGAAGACCCCGCGGCCGGCCGACTTGGAGATACGGAGCTCCACGGGGAACGGTGCAAAAAGGCGCTGCCGTTCCAGAAAGCGCTCTTTGCGGCGCCTCGCCCGCGCGGCTTTGTCTAGGGAGGTCATGTTTGCTTCTTCGCGCAAGCGTCGATCGCGCCACGCGCAGACCGTTGGGACGCTTCGGGGATTCGACGAATGAATGGGGTTCCTGCCACGACGCCTCATACTCTACGGGACTTTTGCATGGCTGTCGGTGCTCCTTGCCACCGGCTCGCTGCGCCTCCCCGGTGGTCGGACCGAATCCTGGGACGCACTCGGCAGCGCCCCTTTGCGACCGCCGCCGGCCCGCCTCGGCGAGCTGTCGGTCGCCCGCAACGTGTGCCTGCATGCGGACGATCCGAACCGCCCGTGGCCGAGTGCCGTCTCGGTGATGGACGGCTCGGATCCGCCGCCGGCGGTGACCGCGCTCGTCGGATTCGAGCCCCCGCCCCTCGGCGCCGGCGCCAACCGCTCGGATCCCGTTTGGTTCCCGGGAAAGACGCTTCTGCCCAACTGCGAGTGGCCCAGCAGCCCGCAGGTTGCCCACCTGATGTTTGGACTCGGTTTTGCCATGGCCATGGCCCAGCGCTGGCCGGCCTCGGCCGGACCCAAACCGGCGTTCCGCCAAATCGCATTCAGCTGGTGTCCGATGTTCAAGAGCGTGTATCCGGATAACTTTCAGGACTGGGAGTTTGGCCAACATCTGACTGAAGCCGTGGTCGCCTCTTTGGAATTGTCGGGGATGCTCAACACCCGAGGCGCCGAGGGCGGTGGAGACAGCGCGGGCTCCCCGTGGAGCAAGATCGTACAGCCAAAGAACGCATGCTACGAGGAACTGTGGATTGCCCACGGCCTGCGCGGATTGCTCCTGGATGTGCGCGACGAACCGGCCTTGCTGAACGAGCTCGGCCGACTGGTACCCGAAGCCAAACCCCACCTGCAATTGGACTCTGCGGCCCTTGCGCGGGGACTCGCCGAGCGCTGCGCCTCGAAATCGCTCCGCCTGGGCGTTTTTCTCCGCGAGGGCAACTGGAAAGCCCGGCGCTTCGTGAACCTGAACGCCGTCCGCGACCTCGTGCAGGGCTACACTTCGCGCCCGGTATCGACCGTCTCCACCGACGGACACAACGGCACGCTGGCCCACATCGTCGCGCACTCCTCCTACGACGCCCTGGTCATGCCAACGGGCTCGCACTTCGCCGCCGCCGTCGCGGTGCCGGGCAAGCAGAACAAGGCCTGGATCGAGGTCGCTCCCATCCTCCGGGACGGCTTCTGGAAGGATGAGGCGGAGTCGTGGGGGAGCGTGTACGTGCTGTCCACAGGCCACAGGATGGACGACGCCGAGATCGACGCCAAGATCAAGAAGCAGTGTTCGTGGGCAAAACTGTGGCCCAACGAGCCCGAAGTGCTCCAATGCCCGCTTCCGGACGAGGAGAGGTTTGCGCTGGGCGAGGGCGGGTTGCACGTGGATCTGGAGCGGTTGGCACGCGACGTGGAGCGGGCGCTGGACCAGCTCTGCCATCCCCGGAAGAGAGCGCCCAGACGGCGGACCGGACGAAAGCGGTAGCCATTCGTGTAGGGCCGGTCTCATTGATGGACCGCGTAGCCATTCGTGTAGGGCCGGTCTCATTGATGGACCAACAAGATGCGGTGCACGAGCACCTTCCGCCGCCGTCCGTCGACTTTGCCGCTCGGGAGCCGCCGCGCCAGCTCTTCGTAAAAGATGCCATCGGATTGGATCAGCATGTGCTCCGCAAAGTGTGCCTTCGTCACGAGGTCGCCAAAAGCCGCATTCCTGATGAGGCGCAACGGCGAACCGTCGGCAAGCCGCTGCTTGCGCAGCCAGTCCGTACGAATCATGGCCGCGGCCATGTCGATCTTTGTCCTCGCAAATTCGACGGGGATGTAGTGAGACGGGCCAGCGCCGGTGTCGTCCGCGCCCCCTTTGGGAATCAGGTTCTCCCCCTCTGCGAACTTGGAAACAAAGTCGAAACCAATGAGGTCCGCCGGGCCCTCTTCCCCGCCGTGCAGCCACGGCTTGAGGAGGTCGGCGAAGCCCATGCGGAACAAGTTGTCCGCCGAGCTGATCACCAGGTACTTGCAGTCCGTGTGCACCCCGCCCGTGTTGTTGCTCCCCAGAAGCGTGTCGAAAATTGCGTCCACGGCAGAGTAATCCGCCCCCATGAATTTGTAGATGCAGGTGTCCCTGTTGTGGCCCGAATTGGTGTTACCCAACCCGAGCGTTGTGTTGCAGTACGCCGCCACGGTGGCCTGCTGTTCCGGACGCACCACCGAGAGCAGGTGCCTCTCCACGTCCGCGTATGGAACGTCGAGGGCGTGGGCGAAATCCGGGCAGCCGAGAATGGCGTTCACGTGGCGCGCGTGCGCGGCGGCGTCCCAGCGCGGACCGTTCGGTGAGCCGGTGTCTGCGGCTAGCACTTTAACCCGGACGCTCCCATGTGCCAGCGAGGAAGCGTAGGTCGAGAAGTATGGGGCGTAGCCGTGGAAGCCGCGGGCGACGACGCACACCGTGTTTGGGTCGTCGCGCTGCCACGAGGCGCACGGCGGGACCGCGTCCCTCGGCCGCAGGGACGCGGGCGAGAAGTCGGCGTGCGCCGTCATCCCCGGTTCCAGCTGCGAACGCAATCCGCCCGCGTGCGAGGCGACCAAGACCGCGGCGCCGAAGAGCGCCACGACCTGGAGAAGGCCGCGACCCCGCATAGTTGTGCGCCGCAGGCAGATTCGGTCCAGCGATATCCCGCCTCGAATGGCCGGGAGTCCGGGAGCGCGCGAGGGATCAAGTCGTGCGTCTGCTTGGCCTGATCCGGTCGTTCCAGACCACCCCTCGGGCCGAAATAATGCCTCGCTTCGGACTGGCCCCGTAAAATTCGGAGGAAAGTGGTAGCTTCGCTGGCGGTCGGACTCCCCTTCTTTTCCTCCTCTTTCTCGAGTGATCCTTCCCGGGGCTTTGGCAAGTTCGTGGGCCTCAATATGCCAGCGCGAAATCAATGACCGATGGACGCCAAGCTCCTTCACCAGGCGCAGCCGAGCTCCTCGCCAGGCGCAGCCGAACCCCGAATCGCCTTCCGCACTGCATCCACCAGCTTGCTCTTTATAGTGTAAGCTCGTCTGCCCATGTGGGCCGGTGGAGGACTCAAAGTTGCTTCTTGCCGCAAAAGACGGTCGACCACAACCTTCATACGTTAGCGCGACCGGCCGCAATCATCCATCCGACGTAGCTAGCTGTATCTGCGGCACGATCACTGCTCTTTCCGTAGCCTTCGACGCGGATTTGTGTGCTGTCTTCGGGGGGCGGGTTGTTCGGTCGGGCCGATCCAATCGACCAAAATGTCGCTCTTCGAGGCTGCGGCAGAGGGCGACCAGACCCGCCTGCTCTCTCTGATCGATAAGTCGAAACAGAGCGTCAAGGAGCGCGACGCCCGGGGATGGACGGTGCGTCTCCGGGAACGCGGCAACGCGTCCGCCGCCCGTCTGAACGTCGGCTCATAGCCGTGATTCTCCTCCCTGGCTGCTCGCGGAAACGGTTCCGGTGATATCGCACGATGTGGTCCCCGGCACTGGGCCTATCCCCCGCGATTCTCGCGTCTCCCCTCGTCCGTCGTCGGCAACTTCTGCCGATCCGTCTCCCGGCCACCCTCCGTCTCCCTCCTTCGGATCGCCATCGGACCCGATCACGCCCGCCTCCACAGGCGCTGCATTTTGGCGCCCGCTACGGGCACATGGAGGTGGTCAAGATCCTGCTCGACCGCGGCGCCGACCCCGCCGCGGCCAACAATGAGGGCCGCACGCCGTCGGACCTCGCCTCCTTCTGGGGCCACGCGCCCGTGGCGGAGCTGATCGCCAAGAAGGCCGGCACCAAGCCTCCGGCCAAGCCGACCATCAGCCTGGGGAAACCGGCGGGGCCGGCGGCGGGCGGGGCCAAGGCGCCGCTGATCTCGCTCAAGGGCGGCGCCAAGGAGCAGGCCAGGGGCGTCGCGACTGCTGCTTCCGCCCCCGCGGCCGCTCCTGCGCCCGCCGCGGCACCTACCATCCGTCTCGCCGCGCCCCACGTCAACTTCTTTGCCGGATCCCCCCTGAAGCGGTCAGCTCCAGCGCCGTGCTGCCTTTTGCTGTCCTCTCACAGTGCTCCGTTCCAGGCTGAGCGAGAAACGCGCGGACAAGGCCTTCATCTCCTCCGTCCTCCAGCACCCCTCCTCGCGCTACGTCCTCTTCCGCAACCTCTCCCCGCTCTTCGCCCCCACCCCCAAGGGCAAGCCCTTCGAGCTCGCCTACTACTCCCACTCGGACGTCGGCGAGTTCCTCGACGTCGACGGCACCAAGGGGAAGCAGTGGGCTTTCCTCGGGGTCGACAGGGACGACCCCGTGGTGTTCCCCGACGGGCAGGAGCTGGGGAGGCCGTACGTCTGCATCGACGTCACCCCCGTCGAGGGCGAGCCCGAGACGCCCGCGCTCAAGAAGCTGATCGCCGGTGCGTCCTTTGCCGCGCCGGACCGCTCGTCCCCTCACCCTTGGTCCCGCAGCCGCCGAATCCCGCGGCCAGAAGTTCAACGACTTCCGCCCCGGCGCCTTCCGCCTCCCCCCCCGCGAGGCCTCGGTCGTCGGGCAGGCGCGGTCGATCCTGGACTGGAACCTCAAGAACCCGTACTGCTCCGCCTGCGGGCGCAAGACGTCGAGCCAGGATGCCGGGTTCAAGCGGATCTGCGCGCCGCCGGGACCGGGGGAGAAGCCGTGCATGGCACACAACGGCGTGCAGAAGTGGGTCATCGATTTGCCGGGGGGGAGCGCGCGCTGATCGGCGCAACGGTGCAGCTTCGTGTACCCGCGGCTGGACCCCGTGATCATCGTCGCCATGGCATCGCCGGACGGGCAGAAGCTCATGCTCGGCCGCGGCAAGTCGTGGCAGAAGGGCTTCTTCTCGTGGGTTCCCCATCCGCGCCTCGCCGCGCACGCTGACGCTCCGGGACAGCTGCATCGCAGGGTTCATGGAGGCCGGCGAGTCGATCGAGGACACTGTGCGGCGCGAGGCCAAGGAGGAGCTCGGCGTGGAGGTGGACAGGATCGTGTACCACTCGTCGCAACCGTGGCCGATGCCGGCGCAGCTGATGATGGGCGTGGTGGCGCGGTGCAAGGAGGGGCACACCGAGTTCAAGCCCGAGGAGGACGTGGGTCTCCGCCTGCGCGCGAGAGAGTCGTATGGGGCTGACCGATCGCCCCGTTTAGGAACTCGCCGAGGCGCGCTGGTTCACGCGGGACGAGATCCACGCCGCGCTGGCGCTCTCGACCACCAACGACGCGCGCACGCAGGGCGCCCCGAAGCCCGCGGACGGGTCCAGGCCAAAGGTGGACTTTTTCCTGCCGCCGTCGTACGCGATCGCGCACCAGATCATCAAGGCGTGGGCGGACGGGAACATCGACCTCGGGTCGGGGCCGGCGGCCGCGGCGGCCAAGTTGTAGGCGTTTCTCCGTGTCAAGGGTTGCGTCTCGCTACAGAAGGTCGACCCTGACGCCGTGCCAGTCGAACCATTTGCCCGGTTCGTCGTCCGCGAACGCCGATGAAGGCCGCAAGGGCGACCATGCCTTTCCCGCGAGCACGTCCATCGCATCGGGCGGCAGCCCCCCCGACGTCCTTGTGCCGCCCACCTCGTGCTGCGCGACCCGCTTCAGGAGCGGGTACGACAGGTTGTGCAGCAGCGCCTGCACGTACTCTGCCGCCGCCGGCCCCCTTTCGGGCGTCCGGAACGGCGCGGGCGGGGCGCGCTTGCCCTCCTCCACCGAGACGTACGTTGGTCGCAGGTGAACGGGCACCGTGTCGAGGTCCGACAAGCAGGCAAAATCCCGGCCCTCGACGTCGATCTTCAGGTAGGCCACGTCCCCGGTGCCGTGCTGGGCAAACAGCTCGGCGCAGGTGGCAGTGGGCACCCTCACAACCGTGCACGCCTCCCCGCCGGGGGCCGCGTCGTCGCTGTCCCTCCCCGGCCGCGTGCGGCAGCCGATGCTCCTGTCCAGCGAGGACCATTCGTCCGTCAGGGCGTTGATGTAGAATGCCCGGTGTCCCGCGGGCTCGTCGCGGCGGCGGACGGCGAGGTTCAGCAGCCGCAGGCGGCCCGAGGCGATGTGCGGCGCGAACGCCGGCGACGCGAGGGCGCGGCGGAACAGCGAAGGGTTGGCCTCGACGGCCACGACGCGGAAGCGCTGCGGCAGGGAGAGGTAGAACGCCGCGTCGGCGCCCGTGTTGAACCCGACGTCCCAAATCGTCGTGCGCTCCGGCGGGGGCGGAGGGCCGCATCGCGGCGCGGGGGCGAGCAGGAACAATAGTGCCGCGAGGGATGCCGCGGCGGCCGCGAGGACGGCGCGGTCCGGGGACATCGCGCCCTTGACTGCCAAGCATTGACAACGTTGTTGCGGCCGGGGTCCCCTGCGGTCGGCATCCGAACCCGCTGCTCGAGGATCCCTCGGAACCGCACCTGTCGATCCTCCGGCAGAGCATCCAGGTGACGGCGGCCGCGTCCGCTGCGCTGCTTCATGGGCAGCCCACGTCATCCCGGCGTCGCACAACGCCTCCATTTGAAGGCTGCTGCGCCCCGTAAGACTCACGGTGGCAACTTCACCACTGATCGGACTCGGGGACGGACGGCGGTTTCTTCCGTGGTGGCCATTCCAACTCAATCGACCCCTTTTACACTGTACCGTATGAACTCGACCCAATGCCGACACTTCAAGAATCCAAACTCAAAAGAAAAGCCCAAGTCCGATTCGAAGATACTGCTGGCGGTTCCCTTGATGCGCCGCATGCATTCAGCGGCTTTCTTTGCATGGCGTAAGCTTTCGGCGGCCTTCACGACCACTGAATCATGCGCACGCGGCATCCGGACTCCTCCGCGATGTAGAGGCGCTTCCTCGTCGCATCGTAGGCAATGCCCCTGACGCTTTTGAACTGGGTGGCGGCCGACGGCGCCTGGCCGTCCCCGGCATCGCCAAAGGTACCGTCGCCGGCGAGCGTCGAGACGATGCCGTCTGGCGACACAAGTGTGCGCGGCGGTGGAGACGTACACGTTGCCCTGGGGATCCTTGGCCAGGCCGTAGGGTTCGTTGACGGATGCCGTGGTGGCCGTCGTGCCGTCGCCGCCGTCGACCTTGGTGCCGTTACCCAAGAACACGGCCTTAGCGCTGCCCGACGTGGGTTGAAGGATAACATAATTGACGGTGGCAACGAGCAGGTTGGAAGCGTCGTACTCCAGCAGGGCGGTAGGATTGTTGCCAATGCTGGCGAGCAGATCAATCTGGCCTCCAGACACTTTGCGCACGCGTTGTCCTGTCGCCTGCCCAATGTAGACCGTGTTGTCGGAACCCACGGCGACTCCCCACGGCCAGCCGACCTGAGCGCTGGTCGCAGGGCCACCATCGCCGCTGGTGCCGTCGGTGCCATCCCCGGCGAACGTGGTGATTATGCCACTGGTCCTGTTGACCATGCGGACCCTGTTTTCGTAGTGGGCAATCAGGAGGTTGTCGTCCTTGTCGAAGGCGCACATGCTCGGCCAATTGAGCTGCGCAGACGTTGCAGGCCCGCCGTCTCCCGAGCTGCCCATTCCGTTGCCGCCCGCGTAGGTGGTGATGATGTTGGTCGTGACGTCGATCTTGCGAATGGTCGAGTACCCAGAGCTGACGTACACGTTGTTGGACGAGTCCAGGCAGATCGCGAAGGGGCCATGAAGCGTTGCGTCGGTCGCTAGGCCGCTATCGCCGCTGTTCGAGCAGACTCTATTTCCGGCAAAGGTCGACACGACAGCTGCCGACTCGTACCTTGCAGCCCGGCAGGCCTGTCAGCGATCCCGCGCCACAGCCAGGATCCCGGCCACCCACCGCCTGTAAAGATGCTCGTGCGAACCGTACTTGACGCAGGCGACGTGTCCTTGGGGAGTTCCTTCGGCCCACAGCTCGCTGCGGGTTCCGTCAGCGGGGCGGGTGGCGTTCCGGGCAGGAAGGGCCCACCAGTAATCATCGCTGGCGCACTCGGCGCATGAGCGCCGGAACACCGTGCGGCCGGGTGAAGCCTTAGGAGCGTCGGCTTGCCCCGCGCGGACGGGGCTGAGGCGCGATCAGGTCAAGCAGCGGACGCGGAGTCTCGCGCGGGACGGGGACGTGTCGTACCTTGCGGCTGCGAGCGGCGCGATCACGGCGGCAAAGAGAAGCACGGCGGTGGCTGCCACGAGGCAAGTCTTGAGAGTTGCCATTGCTCTGTTCTCGTCCAGAGTCCAGTTGGTTCCTTTGCGGTTCCTTGGCAGGGGGATGATTGGCTGAAGCCTTGGAGACTGGCTTATCACATCTCCCCTGGATCAAACGTCACGATGAGGGACCGACAAAGTTGTCGCCCCCGGCCGCGGCGACGCAAGGCCCGCCGCGAGGGCATTCGGCCTGTGCTACCGATCTTTCCCCGGAGACGCGCGGTGCATGCCCGCGGGAGCTCCGCGGAACGCCCATGCCTGACCGGCCCCGACCCCCGACAAAGCCAAAATGGCGGGCGCCGTTCCGCGGCACCCATCTGCCATCGGCGAGGTGCGGTGGGTCGCGAAAATCGCGATATGGCCCCCTTGCCGTGATCCCCGAGTCCTCCGACCGGTGCGCGTGCTGCTCGATCTTCGCGGCGACCGAGTCGGCCGATGACGAAATGGAACCAGGTTCCGGGCCGGCTCTCGATTCGGGGGTTCCAGAACTGGCTTCCGCGCCTGCATGCCGGATCGCGCCCAGCGACAGACTCGGCGCGATCCTCGGCGGGCTCGCCGGGGTTGCGGGTTGCGCATCTGCGGGCGGTGCACGGGCTGCGCCCGCGCTCATTCGTCTCCGGGCGATCTGTTGGACGCCTCTAGAACACTCGGATCGTCGACCGGGAACGCCGAGAGCGAGTAAGCGATCGAACGGTCCTGGGACGTTGGGTTTCCAAACCGTTGGACAGAACGTTGCAAGTGCATGCGAATAGCGTCGTTAGGTTCGATCCATTCGGCTTCGTTCGCGGCGCCCAGAACCCCGTCCTTGGCGCTGCCCTTGAACCCCCTCCCCTGCCGCAAGCGAGTACGCTGCCCCGAAGGCGCCGTCGCCTGCGATCCCTGCGGGAAGAAAAGGAGCTGCACCTTCGCTAAGATTCCGTTGCCCGTAGACGGCGCAGAGCCGCCGCGATGGACCGCGCCGTTCGTTTTGACTAGTGTTCTTGCCCGCCGCCTACGGCGGCTGTTTGCAGTTTCGCTCGTCGAGTAGACAATAGGCTGTGGCATTCGAGCAATGTACATCCGGGGAAGAACAACGGGTACAGGAGCGCGTCGAGCTCCGGATGGAGGAAAGAGATCCGCTGAAGGCCGTGGTGCCGGTGGTGCAGGATGAGGTTGTGCGAGTTGAACACATTGTCCCCCACGCCGATGACCACGGCCGTGATCTCGGTCGCGCGCGGCTTTGCGCGCCGGCGGTTGCTCTTCGGATCGAAACGAAGCTGGAGCTCCGGGATCGCCTGGCCCCCGGCACGATGCTCCTCGGCGCGAACCTGTTCGCTAAGCATCTGGTACGCCCGAGCAATCGGCCCCCGGCGGATGATTTCGTCCAATTGGCGAAGCAAGTCTGGATCCAGCTGCTGGTTCGCCGGGTGATCTTGACGTAGCTGCTGCGCCTGCGCGGTGTCGAGAAAGTAGAGCTGTCCATAAGTCGGCCTCTGTGGCTGCCGTCACGATGCCGCTCACTCGAAAATGCCGAGCAATGCGGCGGGAGATGCGGTCCGTCCCGCGGTGGCCGCATCGGCCGACGATTTGGATCAAGTCGTGCGGTTTACCGGCTGCGCCGACTGCATCCCGAGGGCAGATCCGACAAGAGGCTTCGACGGCGCGAGATCCGGGCGACCGCTCGGCCAGTACAGGAATCGGGTCGTGCCCGCATGCCGGCTCCAGTCCGTTCGCCGTTCAGAGGGGCGGTGATGGAGTTCCCGGCAGCAGTTTCCGGTCCGGCCAAAGCTGCCCAGGGGGGATCGACGGGTCCCCTCTCCGGAGATGTTCCTTCGGCGATCGAAGCCTTCCGTGGTTTGCCATCGATGGTTTGAAAGCTGCCGCCACGATGGTTTAGATGCGGAAGCCCGAAGTATTAAGGACGCTCACGGGCGCACAGTCATCGCTCCCCAACATGCTCGAAATGCCCGCACCGCGCCTCATCCCCGCCGTCCGCCGCCTCCCCCTCCGCTCCTTCGCCTCCGCTCCCAAGGGCTCGGGGCCCGGGCCGACGGCGCCGCTGCCGGGCGTCGCGGGGCCGGGGAGCGAGCCCGTGCCGGGGGACGCGTGGCCGCCCGGCCGCACCAAGGAGGACAAACCATGGACCAGGAACGAAAGCGTGCTGGACAACTTACCGCATGAAGGTGGGACGCAGCGGGCGGAGTCGCCGTCGGGCGTCCGCGTGACGACGTAGTCCCCGTCCCTCTTGGGTTCCACAGGAACGGTCAACAAGGGCCTCCCCAACACCACCCACAAGGAGCCCGAGCCCCCCGTGCTCACCAACCCCGCCGGCACCACCTCCACGTCCCCGACGTGGATGCTCGCCGGCGCGGTGGCCGCGGCCGCGGGGGCGTACTGGTGGTGGACCGCGCGCTGGGAGGGGAAGGAGGCGACCGCCGCGGTGGGTGATCAATTTGTTCCCCGGAAATCGTGGATGGAAGCTGATGGGAGGGTGAAGCCGCCGGCTGCGATGCCGGGGCCGAGGGTGGAGCCGGCGGTGGACAGGGCCGAGAAGGCCAGGTGATCGGGTGCTGGGCGGCGGTGGAAGCCACGGAAACGGGGTGCTGGGTCGCGGATCGGGAGCTGTACGGTGGTTTCATCTCGAATCGAGTGCGTTTGTCCCCCTTGACGGCGTCCGCGTCTCCCGGGGCGAGGCCCGGTGTGGCGAGGCGTGATCGCCGCAGCCGCAGTTCGCGCCGTCCGCCAAACATGCCAGCCCGCCCGCACGCCCCCGCGGCGTAGCGATGACCTCGCGGATCCCGGTGGCGATGGCGGTGCCGCCGATGGGCGCGGCGGGCGGGAACGTGGTCAAGGTCATCCGCGGCGGGGGGCGCAAGGCCAGCGCGGACCTGACCGCGGCCCCGCCGACCGCCAACGCCCCCGCCGGCCTAAACGGACCAGGCGGCGGCTTAAACGGACTGGGCAATGGGCCCGGTGGCGAGTCGGGGGGGATGGGCGGCCCGCCTCCCCTCTCTCCCCTGCAGTCCGCCCTGCTGCGGGCCGTGCGGCGCGAGGACGAGGTTGCCGCGCACCGCGCCGCCCCGCCGCCCGACTCGGCAACCGGCTCGACGCTCGTCGACGACGCGCACGCGTCGCTGGGCGACCTGCTGGACGGCACCGACTGGGCGGCGCCCGCCGTCAGGGCCGCCCTCAGCGACGCAAACCACGTCGGCGGCCTGCTGCTGCTGTGGGCCGCCATGCGCGGGCACTCCCAATTGGTGAACATTTTGCTGCAGTGCGGAGTATCGCCCGATGCCTGCGTGCCGTGGGTGGCAGGCAACGACCCCGCCGCCGCCGCAAACCCCGCAGACGCCGCGCGGCTGGCCGACCTCGTCGAGGAGGCCGAGTCGCGCCAGCGCCCGCTCATCCTCGCCGCGCAGCACGGCAAGCTGCAGGCCATGCGCGCCCTGCTGCTGGCAGGCGCTGAGGTCGACGCCGCGGACGCCCTGGGCTGGACGCCCCTCCTGCGCGCCGCCGCCGACGGCCACCCAGACGCCGTCGCGCTGCTGCTCTCGCACCGCGCCTCGCCGCACCTGTGCAACTCGGACGGCATGTCGCCGCTGCACGGCGCAATCCACGGCGGGCACCTGGCCTGCGCGCAGATGCTGCTGGCCGCAGGCGCCTCCTACTCCATCAAGGACAATTACGGCACCACCCCCACCCTGCTCGCCCGCGCAGAGGACTCGCTGCCCCTGGTCTCGCTGCTGTGGCACGCCGCCCTGTCGCGCAACGACCCCTCGGTCCTGGCCGAGGTCGACCCGGCGACGCAGCGCACCCCGCTGCACGACCTCGCCCGCCTGAAGGCCCCCCTGGAAATGTTCGCCCCCCTGTTCCCCGCCAACCCCACGCAACCCTCCCCCGTCACGGTGCCCGACAGCACCGGCACCTCGCCGCTCGTCTACGCCGCCCTCTCGGGCTCGGCGGAGCTGCTCGCCCTGCTCCTGACAAAGGGCCTCCCGCTCTTCCCGCACCCGACCATCGACCGCGCGCTCCCCTCCACCGTGCACCTCCTCAGCCAACTATCGCACCCCTCGCCGCTCCCGGACGTCCCCGCGAAGCTGCGCGAGCTCGCCCGCGCCGACGCCGCCGCGCGCGCCTCGGAGCTCCGCTTCCCGAACCCGGGCGCCGTCAAGCGCGCCGTGGACCTGCGCAGCGGCGCCGTCGAAGCGCTGCTCTCGCTCCTGTCGGCCTGCGGCATCGTGCGCGAGAGCAGGGCGCTCGTGCTCGCGGAGCTCGAGGCCGTGCTCCGGGGGATGGAGGCCGAGGTGCGGCGCGTGCGGGCGGCGAGGGAGGGGATGAAGGAGGCGGCGGGCGGCGGGGCGCAAGCGAAGCTGGCGGAGGCGTGGGACGGCCTCGGCAAGGGGCTGGGGGCGCTGGGGGGGTTGGTGGGGCGCGAGGCGGTGGATGCCGCGCTGGGGAGGGCCAGGGGGGAGGTGCTGGACCTGGCGAGGAGGAGGGCGGGGGACGCGGCGAGGCAGGAGAAGCGCGCGCGGGTGCAGGAGGACGGGGTGCGCAAGCTCGGGCACGCGGTCAAGCACGCCGCGCGGTGGGCACGGGCCGACCTCGGGCGGTGGGAGGCCAAGGCGGCCGAGGTCGGCGGAGCGCTTGACGAGGCGCTGCGGAGGGGGAGGGAGGTCCTGGGGAGGTGCATCGGGGCGGCGGATGCGGCGGGGAGGGAGGCGATGGAGAGGATCGCGGCGCTGGCGGAGCAGGACCCCGAGGAGAGCGGGGAGGGCGGGATGGAGGAGCTCAAGCGGCTGCAGGTGCGCTTGGAGGAGAGCAGCAAGATCGGGGTGTGGTGCAGGGGGAAGCTCAAGCGGCTCGAGAGGGTGGCGGCGGCAAGGAGCGGGGCGCCTCTCCCCGAGGCGGCGCATCCGGCTCCCCAGCAGGACGGGTGGGCGCCCGAGAGGACGAGGGGGGTGCCGATGCCGCCGAGGCAGACGGGGCCGGTGTGGATACAGGCGGGGGCCAAGGGCAGGGCGGGGGATGCGGCGCCCGCGGGGAATGGGGCGCCGGCACCAGTGACGCCGGCGGCGCAGATGGCACCCGCACCGGTGCCGCCCGCACCGGCTCCCGCACCTCAACCGCCGCCGGCAGCGGCAGCGGCGCGCACGACGGAGGACGCGGCGGTGCAGGCCCAGGCGGCCCGCATGGCGCAGGCCACCGCTGCGGCGCAGGGCAACCCCGCCGCGGCGACCCCAGCGCAGACGGCCGCGCAGCAGGCCGAGTTCCAGAAGCAGGCGAGCGGGACGTGGAAGCTGGTCAAGAACATGGTGACGGCGTTCGGGAACAAGGCGGAGCAGGCGCTGGACTCGGTCGCCGACATTTTGCTGCCGTCGGCGCCAAAGTCGCCCATGCTGGTGGGCACCGCGTCGCCGCTCAACGGCACCTCGACCTCGTCAGCGATGCAGTCGGCTGCGGCGAGGACCGCGGACCCGCAGCCGGCCGCCAAACCGCCTCCCGCCCCTGCGAGCGGCCCTCCGCCGGCCAACCCCACCCTCGACACGACCTCCTCCTCCATAGCCATCGGCACCGCACTGTCATCCCTCCCCAACCTGGACGTCACCGCATCCACCGCTGGCCTCGCGTCGGCCGTCTCGGCGGGTGACCCCAACAGGCCGCGGCTGCCTTCCAAGGTGCGCAAGGGGCCGCTGCCGCCCGCCGACAGGCCGCTGGGGGTGTTCAAGCCGCCGTCGGTGGGGCAGATCGATTCGGGGTTGCCTGCTCCTGCGCAGCCCGCCCCAGCACCCGCACCCGCGCCGCCTCCCCCCGATCCCGCGCCCGCGCCGGCCCCCCCGCCGCCGGACGCCGAACCCCGCACGGACCTCGACGCTGCCGACGCGCTGGAGCGCAAGGTGGCCGCGCTGCAGCAGATGATGGACTCGGGGGCCGGGTCGCCGTCGGGGCAGTCGGGCAGCCCGACGCCGGCGCGCAAGGGGACGCTGCCGAGGCGGAACGGGCTGAAGAACGTGCTGGACAAGTACGGCTTGTAGATATGGCGGGCTCGGGTATTTCTGATGTCTATTGTCGTTTGCTCGGTCGGAAAAGAAGCCAAGAATCTGTGCGGCGTCGCTCCATCAGTGGTCCAGGATCCGCAGGTTTCCGGTAACGATCTGCAAAAGGAACGAATGTCAGTGCACTTGCACGTGCGAGAACGATCCGCGTGCGTCACCTTGTTCTCGAGGATCGAGCCCGCCGGGATGTCGATGCGCTGGCCGTGAGTTGCGACAATGATGACCGTGCCCGCGAGAACGACCTGGCCGTGGAACCAGACGTCGCCCGAGACGGTGAGGTGATCCAGATCGAGGATGTTGGGCGGAGACTCGAAGCTGGTGCGGAGGCAGAGGTAAGGGGCCGTGCTGCTGGCGGACGAGAAGCCCACCGCCTATCATAGTCTGCGATCTTCGAGAACTCGTTCCCCAGCTTGATCACCGGCGTCGATGAAAATGGCCGTGTGGGGTTGATCACGAGCTGCCCGTGACGCAGCGAGTACAGGCCTTCGGATTGCGCGAGGAGGAGGTCCGCGGTGTTTTTCACTGGCACGAAGCGCGATCGCGGGACGAGGATGCCGCCGGACTTTTCGAACGCCCGGATCGCTGAAGCCATGGCGGTCTCGAGCTGTGGGGGCGGTCGTTGAGGTGCGCCAATCGGCAGCTGGCCGATCTGATGACTGCCCACCTGAATCACGGCCTCGCCCGAGTCCGTGGTCTTGGGATTCTCGATGATGTCGAGCTCCGGACCGTGCGGGTGGCGGTCGAAGAGATCCTTGAGCGCCTTGAGGTTGACCCAGAGATTGTTGGTGTTGAACGTGGAGAACTTCTTGACGGAGTAGCTGCGAAAGCAGAATTCTGTAAATCAGTCGGAACCGCACCCGATCGCCCGACCCACAAGTCGTTCCTGTGAACCAACGCCACCTGTGCCACCTCCAATAGGCGTGTCTGCCCCTCGTACTCGATCAGGGTGCCGCCCTTGATGTCGCTGCGCGTCTTTGGGGTCATCTCGAGGAGAAAGTCCGCCGATCGCGACTCGCACAGGTGCTGCAGGATCCGGAGGTCCACGGTAGCACCGAGGTTATCGATATCTGTCGCGATCAATATGTGATGACAACGTGGCAAGCGCGAAAAAGAGAGAGAGACCCACTGGAGACAAAAACCCATTCCTTCCCTTCGTCGAGCAAGCTGTCCAGGATCCCGCTGCGCACCATAGAGGCCCAAATGTCGCCGTGCCCGGGAGGGTACCAATGCTGCTTCGTGCCCGCCGTGATCTCGGCGGTCGCGGGAACCGGGAGCAGCGACTCGCGGGAAATACGCGGAGCAATTGCCTGGTCGAACGTGCGGATGTCGACACCCTCGTCGCCTTCAAACTTGCCGATCAGCTTCGAAGTCGTTTCCGCGGTGTTGAAGGAGTTCATGAGCACCAGCGGGACCTTGACACCATACTTGCGGGAAAGATAGCGGACCTGGCCGGCGATCTCTTTTAGCGAGGCACACCACGAGGCAGCTGAAGCCACTCTAGCCTACCTGCGTCACCGCCAAATCCAAAAACGAGCTTCCGTCGCGGACTTCGATCGCGCTTTTCGGTCCCTGGAGGCCCATAGACGTTCCAAGTCCGCCATTGAGCTTGACGATGGCCAATTTGGAGAGCAGCTGTGGAATCCTCGCTTCCGCGACCTCCGGTAGCTCTTCCAGCTTGACCATCTCGTCCATTCGCTGGCCGACCACCCTGTCCCAGTTGAGCTTCGTCGACCTGGTCCTCTGCCAGCGCACAAACAGGTCGTAGAAGGCGTCCATCTCCGGCGCGAACCAGGAGCGGTCCCGCTCGGGAGCCGTGGAAATGAGCTTGTCGAGCTCGCGCCTCAGGGCGTGGGCCGGCCCCTCCGAGGAGAACCCTTCTGCCATCAGCGAGGGGTCGCGGCTGATGGCGTTTCCATTGGGGGCAAGGCCCTGTTCGGTCGTGCGGCCTCGGTCCATGTCGATGTTTGGGTGAGCGACAGCCCGCGCTGAGTCATCGCTCCAACTGTTGGGCCATGCCCGTCGGGGCATGCACGTCGTGCCCATCTCCCCACAGGAAGGACGGCGACTGGGGTCGTTCCCGCCGCCGCTGAAAGCCAAGGGCAGGCGGGGAGATCGAAAAAGCCACGCACGAAGCCCGTACCGTGCCGTCGAGCTCGCGTTGCACACCACCTTGCGCCACCGAAAAGCCCGATCCCATTGTTATAGCTACTGCGCACGGTACCTACCGCATCCTGGCAGAATGAGCGCCAAAGGATTCAAAGAGGGGGATCTCGTGGCCTGGAAATACGGACAGGGGCTGATTTTCGGACACGTCGAGGTGCGGTCTCGCTCTTACGCTTCTCGGAAACTGGCCAGTGGAATAACGAGTTGCTCCAGAGCGTGCACGACAACGGAACTGTGGCAGTCAAGCCCCTGAAGGAAGGAGGCGGGACCGTTCTGCGGAAGCCGGACAACCTGCTCGGGGAAGGCGATCTCTCGGAGCACGACATACGGATCGCGAAGGAACACAGCGGCCACATGGCTCGTCGGGAGGCTACGAGCGACTCGGAAAAGGCGCAAAAGATGGACATTTGAGGGGGGATGAGCATTGGAAGACCGAACTAAATCATGGGCCCCGCAACCGCGAGAGCTCGTCCTGCAAATACACGAACGATGGCCGCTCCACCGGATCCTCGCGCCAGCACGCCTCCATCATCCTCCAAACCCGATCATCCACCCCGCCTGGTCTCTCGGGCCTCCGTCCCTCAACGCAGACCATAAACATGACCGCCAGCGCCCCCGGCGCTCCCGCGAAGGGGTACTGGCCCCGGCTAACAACCTCGTAACACAGCATCCCGAAGGACCACACGTCGGAGGCCGGGATAGCCTTTCCACGCAGTGCCTCAGGCGCCATGAATGCTGGTGTTCCCGCCAGCATGACCTCGGTGCCGCCGACCGTTGTTGTCCCTTGCCGAACCTTGGCCAGCCCGAAATCGGATACCGCAGCCCTCCCCCGCCCATCCACGAGCACGTTGGCCGCCTTCAAGTCCCCGTGCACCACCCTTCGCAAATGCAGGTATGCCATTCCCGTCGCAACGTCCACCAGCGTCCGTAACCCAATCGCCGGATCCCACCCTGATCGGGCCATGAAGGCGCGAAGGTTGCCCCCCTCAGCGACCGCGCTCACGAGCGCCGGTGGGTCCATGCAATATCCAAGCAGCGGCGCCACGTTTGCGTGGGCAAGTCCCGACCAGGCGCGGACCTCGCTCGAAAGGGCAGCCGCAAGCTCGTGCGGAGGTCCGCGGAGAAGCTTGACTGCCGCGGGGGCGCCGCGGATGGTGCCGCGGTACACCGTGCCGGAGGAGCCGGAGCCAAGGGCTTGCGAGGAATCGAAGGTGATGGCGGAGGAGGGCACAAGCAGGTGGTCCGCCCCAGGAGAGGGGAGTCCTGCGAGGGATGCGGTGCGCGGCAACGCCCGCACGTCCACGAAAGGCGTTGGGGCTGCGGCCGCGCCTGATTGCCAGGCAACGCTCGGTGCTGCCGTGGTCACATGCGCAGGAGACGCCGGCTCTGCTCCGGGCGCGTATGCGACCCCTGGCGGGGGTTCACTGCAAGTGACCGGTCCATCCGCCTCTCCCATGCCATCTTTCTGTGCAGCCCGCCTTTTCTTGCCCCTCCACAAGACGAGCGCGGTAACCAGCGCCGCGATCACCAGCACACCCAGCACCGCGCCAACCACCGCACCGGTGGGGAACCCTCCCCCATCGCTGGGGTTCTGCGCGGCCGCGGCCAGGGCGGCGCCGGAGGCGGGAGTCGGTTCCGTGTCCTCTGCCGGTGTCGGCTCCGATGGAGCGGCCGCCGAATCCGAGGGAGTTTCCTCTGCGGGGGTTTCCTCGGCGGCTCCCGAGCCTGCAGCGTCCGTCTCGGTCGGACCGACGGTCGGCGTGCTTTGTGCCAGCGCAGAGCACAAGTCTTTTACGTCCTGGAGGGCCCCGAACTGCGATTTGTCCGCGTCTGCAGGGCATCGTTGCATCGTTGCCCGTCAGCGCGAATCTCGGTACCCACAACGGTCGAATCCCACCCTCGCACTCCGCGTAGCACTGACTCAGTGTGTCCTGCTGGTGGTCGTTGCACAAGCACACGTTCGCCGCCTCCCCGGAATCGAGGCAGCCGGTGTAATCCGTGGAAAAATGCTCGCACCATTGCGACGTGCAGGATCCCACGGCCTGTTGCCGTGCGACTAGGCGGGACAGCGGTGTGCTGCCTTCAGACAATGGCGCCCAGCGGTGAGGGAGGGACCGCAGGGCGTTCCCTTCGGGAAACGGGCCGCGGGCGCGCAGAAGGGGCATCTCTGCGTGGTGGCCCCGGAAACGCGGGATTCCGCGTCCTGCCCGCTTCTCTCACAAAAAGAATGCCGCCGGACGCTTTTCGGCGCGGATCAGGAGGCCGACGGGCCCGATTCGAAGTCGGCTGACGGCGGGATTTCGGGGACCTCCGACCTTGCCGCACACCCGCCCACCTTGGCGGCTCGGGCGCACATCGCACTCAGCATCAGGCATGTCACTATTCAAGCAGAAAACGAGGAAAGAAAAAGAGCCCATCCACATCCTCCGGTCTCCGTGCCTCAAGTCTTCGAACGGTCGCTGAAGCCGACGCGAAAAAGAATCCACCAAATCCTCCGGCCCCCTTGCTTGCCTCAAGTCTTCTAACGGTCGCTCAAGCCAACCGCGTGCTCGAACTTCCCCTGCACGCCTCCGATCAATCTTTCAACCTTCCCCTCCCGCTCGAGAGTGTCCAGCACCAGCGTGGTGATCGCGGCCCAGTGGTCGCTGAGAAAATGCCTCTGCCCCTTTTCGGCGATCTGCTCGCGATCCTTGGCGTACCCGCCGTAGCGCACTGGATCCCGTCTGTAGGCCGCCCAGAAATCGCGCGCGCGATCGGTAACCTGGGTGCGCATGCGGAACAGCGCGTGCGCGAGCTCGTGGTACCGCTGCGCCTTGTCCTTGCAGAAGCTCCCGAAAGCAAACGGGCCTGCGGGCGGTGGCTCGGCACGGCCCTGCCCATCCTGCGCGTTTCGGCCCAGCTTGCGCTGCTCGGTGCGCGGTTCGAACGAGAAGGCATCGTATGGTTCGCCGTGGAACGACACGGCGAATGCAATCGGCTGCAGCTTGCCGCAGGCCGAGCACTTTTCGCGGTGGTCGCTCGTCGAGACCGAAGGCTGCGCCGTAAAGATCGGAAACCAGTCCAGCGCCCGCACCAGATCCGACGGCCAGCTCGTCTCCGGCACCATCTGCTTCCGCTCGATGATTTTGTCCAGCACGAGCGCGAGGGGCTGATAGAACTCCTGCAGAGGACCGCTGCCGTGCATCTCGCGCTTCACTTGCGCGGGAAAGTCGGCCGGGTGGAAGTAGGAGCTGACGAAGTAGGGAACGACGAGGGCCAGGGCTTCGTCGAACGTCGTCACGGGGACAAAGCTCGGCTTCTTCGGGCGACCGCTTCCGCGGGGCTCGTCGTCGTCGTCCACGACGAACCCGCTCTCCCACCGGTCCAGGTCGACGCCCGTCACGTCTTCGCCGCTGTCAGACGAGCTTCCAGACGACTCATGCTGGCGACGCCCAACCGGGTGAGAACCCTCGCGCTTCGCCTCGCGCCGAGCGCGGAGCTCCGCGAGCCCGGCGCGCTTCTCCTCCGCATCCCTGCTCATGGCCGTGCGCGGCGACCTCAGCTCGCGGGTCGGCGATGCGCTGCGAGCGTCCCTTTGCTGCGCCGGCCTGACTCCGGAAGGCCGCTCTTGGCGCCGGTCTGAGCCCTGCCTCTCGCGGTCGCAGGAACGGCGGTCCGGGCTCCGGCGGTCGCGATCCCTCGGTGCTTCCCCGCGGTTCCGTTCGCGGTCGCGGTCCCCAGTCTTCCTCTCCGCTCCCTGCACGCGTCCGCCCGACGGGCCCGAGCGCACGACCTCGTCCCTCTTCTTGGCGGCCGGCATATCCGTGAGCCTGTCGCTCCTCACGTCTCTGGGGGCCACGATAAAGTCCTCGCCAGAGGAGGCGTCGCTGGACCTGCGGCCGATCGCGCCGAGCTTCTGCGGTATCGGAGCAGGAGACTCGATGACGAACGTCGGCCTCGCGGTCTCGAACTCGACCGCGGCCCTGGGTTTCTTGGCCGACCGACCGCCCCTTTCGGGCTCGGAGTCGGACTCTTCCTTTGCGCCCGTCTTGCGCGCGGTGTACCGCGGCTTTTCCTTCTCCTTCGGCTCCTTCGGTGCCACGTCGGCGGACAGCGCCACCCGCTTCTTCAGGCTCCACTCCGATCCGCCCATCTCCGCGGCCACGGACAGCGGCGGCAGCTTCGGGGCGCTCGGCGGGGCAACCACGATCAGCGAGGCGGCGCTCTTGCGCTCGGGCTGCGGCGACGCAGTGCGGTTCGCCGGGCGCTGTCCGTCCGCGGGAGATTGCTGGGCACGAACAATGGTGGACACCGGGTGCACCGTGGCGCGCACGGGATCCTCGACGGCTCGCTGTCCGCTCCTGGCTTCTTTGCTCGCTTTCGAGGAGGCAGTCCGGTCCTTGGCTTCGCGGTCCTTTCTCTTCGGCCGTGGAGCACTCGAATCGTCGCTCGCCGCATCTTCATTGGCGGCTACTTTGCCGGTTGCTGCTTTCGAGCGTTGGGCCAGCGGCACGGATTCGAGTTCGCTTTCGCCGAGGTCGAACGGGTCCGAGTCGGAAGAGGGCTTCGGCTTCTTCTTGAACCGGAGCTTCTCGATCGGCTGGCCGAGACCGAGGTCCTCGTACGTCTTCCTGCTCATCATATGGTTCCGGAGCTTCGTCACGGCGCGGAGCTTGCACTCGTCGTCGGAGTCACTGATCTCAATGACCACCTCCAGGTGCCGGTCCGGTCTCCAGAAAAGCTTCTCGCTCGCGGGCTCCTCCCCGGCCGGCAAAGGGCTGCGCGCGAGCCTCTCCGTCGAAAGCAGTTTCCTGGAGTCGTCCACGAGCTCGATTTCGACGACAACGCTCTTGCTCGGACGCGTGCGCGGCGTTGCCGGGGAGCCTTCGAGCATGCCCGCGTCCATCTTTGCAGCGGCGTCCGCGGGTCTGCCCGGGCGAGCGGGTTCGGCGGGGGACGCCTCCCCGGCCTCCCCCGACGAGACGCTCCACGCGTCCGCGTGCGGCGGAGCCCTCCCGCCGTCCACGTCGTCGAGCGACATCGCGCGGCCGGGCGGGGCGAAGGAGGCGCGGCGCTCGCTTTGAGGGGGACGAGTGTTTGCGAGTTGAATCCCGCTTGACTACGCGCAACTCCGTCTCGAGACGTCGGCGCATGAAAGCACGGCGCACGCGATGGGCTCATTCTTCCGCGGCTTCTACTACCCGACGCTGATGAACTCGGTCCTCTCGCGGGCCGGACGTCTCCCCGTTCTATGCACTTCCCATCTCTCGTCCTGGTCAACGGGGGCCTGACGGCGCTCCGCGTAATAGAAAAGGTCGAGGATTGGAATCAGATCATCAAGCGATGGAGGACCTGCTCTTGAGCTTGGAAGTGCTTGCTCTGAGGGTGGATGCTTTGACCGCTGCCACAGCAGCGTGCACTGTCATCAACAAGCAAGAGCAATGGACGGCAACAAGACGATCTTTCGGGACTTCGCATGCTTCGTCACCGTGAGGGACAATGGGGCGCCACGAGGCTGGAGGATCGCTGAGGTTTCGCGGATAGGAAGATGAACCCGGGCTGAGGGGTGGACGACCGAGGATGCGTGGAAGGAGGGCGGGGCAGTACCGGGAGCGAAGCTCTGATTTTGCCGTGAACTTTATCGGAGATCTCCGACCTTTTCTGGTAGAGAGTTTCGTAACAGAGCACCTTCCAACGAGGTCGACGGGATGCTGTGCGACGACACCGCCACACCTCCGACCTTCCGCGGAATCCCGCCCGCCACACTTCGAGTCCCGGCAGTACGACCTTCAGCCGGAAGGCTAGGCAATTCCACCTTATAGCCTAGTTTGCGCGGCGAACGATGGGACCGTACAACGCACCTCAGCCTGAACCTCCGCGCCCCGAACCATGGCCTTCGAAAACTACCTCCGCTCGCTCCTCTCGTCCCCGTTCCGCCGGAAGCGAATCGAGATCCTCGTCGCCGAAGCCGGGGAGCTCAAATTCAAGCGCAGCCTGGGACTCGCGGACCTCTTGGCGCTCGGCGTCGGCGGCATCGTCGGCGCCGGCATCTTCTCGCTCCCCGGCATCGTCGCGGGCCAGGATGCTGGGCCGGCCGTCATCGTTTCCTACGTTCTCGCGGGTTTCGTCGCGTGTTTCGCGGCCCTCAGCTACTGCGAGTTTGGCGCCATGATGCCCGTCTCGGGGTCGGCCTTCAGCTTCGTCTATTCGACCCTCGGCGAGCTGCTCGCATGGATCGTTGGCTGGGATCTGATCCTGGAGTACCTGATTGCGGCGGCGGCCGTTGCTGTCGGCTGGAGCGCGTATCTCCAGTCCTTCTTCGTCGACGCTTCGGGGGGGCGGATCGCGGGATTCTACGTGAGTTGCTCGCGAGTTCTACAGCGACTTCGCTGACGGCTTCCAATCAAGTACCCGTTGGTCAACGCCCCGTTTGCTTGGGACGAGGCTGGCTACGTCACCAGGCGATGCAACGGCCCCGACACGACAGCACCGGGCTACGAGTGCGGCATAATCAACCTCCCCGCCGTTGCCATCTGCCTCGCCCTCACGGCGTGCCTCGCCTTGGGCAGCAAGGAGACCGCGCTGCTCAACAACGTCGCCGTGGTGCTCAAGATCACCATCATCCTCGTCTTTGTCTTTTCAAACGTGAAGTTCATCGAGCCCGCAAACTACGTCCCCTTCGTGCCCCCGAGCGAAGGCGGCAAGTTCGGCGTGCACGGCATTTTCAAGGGTGCCGTCACGGTCTTCTTCGGCTTCCTGGGCTTCGACGGCGTCACGACCGTCGCGCAGGAGGCCAGGAATCCGCAGCGCGACCTCCCGATCGGCATTCTGGGCAGCCTGTTCGTCGCGACCGTCCTCTGTAGGTATTTCGCACCCGCATCCGCAAAGTAGTTCTCCTCACGTGACCCTCCGCTGGCCTGCAGACATGGCCGTGTCGGCCGTGATGGTTGGCCTGGTGCCCTACCCGCAGCTCAACACCGCCGCTCCCATGAGCGTCGCGATCGACGCCACCGGCCTCACCTGGCTCGCGGCCCTGACCGATTTCGGCGCGCTGCTGGGGCTCGGCACCGTCGTGCTGGTCTGCATCATGGCCCAGCCTCGGATCCTCGCCGCCATGGCGCGGGACGGCCTGCTGCCGTCGCAGTTTGCACGTGTGAGCGAAAAGAGGGGCACGCCGGTGGTGACGACGCTCGTCTGCGGCGCGGCGGCGGCGATCATGGCCGGTCTGCTGCCGATCGACTTTTTGGCGAGCATGACCAGCGTGGGGACGCTGATGGCCTTTTTCCTGGTCTCGGTCGCGCTGCCGATCAACCGGCTCATGTACCCGGACGTCGAACGGCCGTTCCGCATCGGGGGCAAGGGGAGGTTCGGCGACGTCTTTGCCTGGATGTGGTGTATGATCGGTGCCGCCCTGTGCATGGGGCTCCTGGTCGTCTCTTCGATCGGGGCGACGCAGATCATCTACCGCGTACTCTTCTGGGACGGGATCGGCCTCGTGTTGTACCTGCTCTACGGTTCCTGGCACTCGAACCTGGCCAGGAACCCGGAGCACAACGCGGAGCCGGACAAGCACCCGGCAATCGCGGCCACGAAGGATAGCGCCGCCGAGGAGGGCAAGTCGCCGGTGGAGCTGTGAGATCGGAACTGGACTGGTGGGGAGCTCGAGCACGGGGCAGGTTCGTTCGAGGATATCTTCTGCTTCTTTTTGCTATCTGTTGTACAATCATTGAAGCATCTGAATCAAATCGTTCACATCATCACTGCCAAAGGAAGAAGATTCTCGGCGGCATTGCCGGCGAGCCCCCGGCGGCCTGGTATCCTGGTATCGCAGCAAGGCAAAGCGCGCGGGCACAAACCTGTTGCGGAATGAAGCTCATCTCCGCGTGCGCTTGCTCGGCGGCCCGTCGTCCCCGTAGTCCACCTCGTCCCCGTCGTCCCCGCCGAAAGCGATGCACTCCTCCTCGAGCTCGGCCTCGCCGTCCTCCCCCGACGCGCCCTCGGAATCGTCGAGCACGAACACCTCGGGATGCTCCTCATCCTCGGACTCGCCGGGCTCCCCGGCACCGGCGTCGACCTCGGGATCCAGCACCTCGACCTCGACCGCCGCGGGCTCGCCCGCGGAGGCGGCTTCCGATCCATCGGCGGAATCGACCCCGTCGACCAGCGGCTCGTCGTCCGAATCCAGGTCCATGTCCATGGCCATGTCCGCGTCGGCCTCCTCCTCGTCGTCCTCGTCGTCCTCGAGCGGCGAGGCCCCGTTGTTCCCGTCCAGATCCTCGAACCCGAGCAGGTAGTCGTCGTCCCGGCCCTCCTCGGTGGCGACCGAAGGCGGCCCCGCCTGGTCCGTCGCTTTCGCTTTTTCGTGCCTCGCCTTGCGGTTCCTCGCCACGTGCGGCAGCCTGCACTTGGGATCCCCGCACTCGCCCTTCTCGTCCTCGGTCGGACAGACGCGGTAGTGCTTCTCGGTGCACGCGGCGCCGCGGTCGCACCACCCTTCCGCGGCGAACTGCGCGCACACCTTTGCGCCGTCGGGAAGCTTGACGTGCGCGAACCTGCAGTCGTCCCCGCTCCTGCACCTGCCGGCCTGGAAGTGCCTGCACAGCGGGGTGTTGTTGGCGTTGGGCTCGTGCGAGAGGCGGCACTCGGTTCCCTGCGGGTGCGGCCGGCGGAGGAGCCACAACGGGCACAGGGCCACGCGGCCGGGGACGTGGAGGAAGCGGCATTTCGGGCGGAGGCACTGCCCGCGCAGGGTGTGGAAGGTGCAGTGCCTGGAGCGGGGTTTGCTGGGGCGCGCGCGGTGAAGTGCGGCGCGGCGGGCGCGGTCTGCGGGGCGCACGTACCTGGGTGCCAGGCGGAGGTTGCCGTTGACGGTGCGCAGGTACACGCGGCCGCCGAGCGTGACGGCCTTGGGCAGCGCGGCGGGGGCCTGGGCGGCTGCGGCGGAGCGGAGCACCAGCTTGTGCGGGCGCGCGGGGTCGCGGAGGTACGGCACGCCGTTGACGAGCACGGTCTGCATCTTCTGGCGGCGCTGCGGCGGGCCTGCGGCTGCACCTGCGGGAGGGGTTCGCGGTTTCTGGCTGCCCACGCGCACGAACGTGTTGCCCCGCAGCGACTTTCTGTATGCGACGCCGTTGATCTCGACGGTTGCGCCGGGGCGGGCGGTGCGCAGGGCGGCGGTTGCGGGCGTGCGCGGCAGCACGCGGGGCAGCGTCTTGGGTGCGACGCCCGCTTTGGCCAGCGAGTCGAGGATGCGCTTGCGCGAGGCCTGGGCGGCTGCGCCGACCTCTGGCAGCGCCGAGCGGCGGATGAGCTGGTGCGAGCGCTTCTTGACCCACTGCGGGGGAGGGGCGGAGGGGGCGTTGGAGGGCGTTGCGGAGGAGGGGACCGGGGGAGGGGGAACGGCAGGGGAGGCCGTCGGGGCGCCCCCGTTGTTGACCAGCGTCCGGTGGCGCGGCCGCTGCGGCGCCTGCTTCACTTGAGGCGCGCGCGGCGGCGCCGAGGCCGGCCGGCCGGGGGGCCGCGCGGGCGGCCGCGGGTTCGCCTTCGCCGCCGCGACCGCCGCGTCGACCGCCTTGCGCCGGTTGATCGCGCCAGACAGCTCGGCAATCTGCCGCAGCAGCGCGGACGTCGTCGGCGAGTGCGGCCCGCCGTCCGCCGGCCCGCGCTTGGGCGGCATCGTGTTTGCGGTGATTGGTGGTCCGGGGTCGAATCCGCTGCCTCCTCAAAGCGAGGAGCGAGGCGCCAGATCAAGCCTACCCCACTTCAGGGTCTCGATGCTCCTTGATCACACTCATGCAAATGCTAGAAGTCGCGTTGGTGGGATTCGCTGCTCTGCCGTGCTCGAGATCTTCGCGGCTTATTACGAAACTCCTTCCATGGCCATCCACGGCCATCTCCATCCTTTCCAGGCCCGGTCTGGGCGCGACGTGAAAGATCTTGCTGGCAATCCCAAAAATGGATTGATTTCCAAGCCTCCAGGCTTCATTGCGAGGGACGGCTCGAGCACAGATGAACGGCCATCACGTGTCCAGCCGTCACCATCAAATCTCCAAACACTCCGCAACCATGGAGGGCGAGGAAAAGACCTACGTGACCGACGACGACGTGGTCGGTAGGCTCATCTCGACCGCAGCTTCGCGATCCGCGCGCTGAATCCTACCGTCAAGTGTTCTACCGGCTCTGGAGGGCACGGGGAGAGCAGCGCGCCGTCGCCTTCTTCCTGCACGGATTCGGGGAGCATACCGGCCGATACCCGCACGTCTTCGGCCGCTTCGCCGAGAACGGCATCTCCACCATCGCCCCCGACCACCGCGGCCACGGACGCACGCAGGAGCTCAACAAGGACATGGTCAAGGGCCACATCGAGTCGGACGCGATGCTGGCGAGCTACCTGAAGCTCCTGCACCGCGTGGAGCGCGCCCTCATCGGGGACACGCCCGTCGTCGTCTTTGGCCACTCGATGGGCGCGCAGCTCGCGTTCCGGTTCACACAGCTATACGCCTCGGCCGTGCCCAACTACGCCGGCACCGCGGGCTCCGCACCCTTTTTGGGCTTCTACACCAACCCCGTCACGCTGCAGCTGGTCCGCACCATCGGATACTTCCGCCCCACCTTCACCGCCGACTCGGGGCTGGCGCCGCAGCACATCTCCAACGACCCCGAGTCGGTCAGGCAGTACATGACGGATCCCTTGGTGCACTCGACGCTGGCCGCGCAGACGCTGCGGGATTGGGTGGCAAATATCCAGGCGATCCTCGGCGGGGCGGCCAAGTTCCGCTTCCCGCTGCTCATCACGGCGCAGCCGTCGGACCAGATCGTGCCGCTGGCGCCGATCAGGGAGTTTTACGAGCGCGCGGGGAGCAGGCACAAGAAGATGGTGATACTTGGGCCCGAGTACAAGCACGAGGGTGGGTTGCCGGGTTGCGGTTTCCGAGGCTTGCGATCGGCTCACTTCCGGCGCGCAGCCCACAACGATGTTGGCAGGGAGGTTGTGCTGCAGGAGTGGGTCCGCTTTATCTTGGAGCGAGCGGCGGCGGGACCGTGGCCGGGGGACGTCCCGGCATCGCTTTGAGGACTCTTGGACATGGCTGGGCAGGATTGGTAGCCCTCTATCTACTTCGACCTAATGGCCCGTTGGCCGCAAGAGATCAAGACAAAATCGCGCAAGAGCATTCCCCTAGTGCGACTTGGCCCCCACCCGCTCGACGAGCAGCATCTTGCGCCACGGTACCCTGCTCTCGAACCCCTCCCACCCGACGTCGGCCTTGCCATCCGCACCCCCGACCCTCGCAAACACGTAGTCCGCGACCCTGACCCCCCCGAACCACGACTCGCGGATCCACACACCCGGCTCCGCCTCGCGCAGGCCAAACAGCGCCATCCACGAGGGGATGCGGAGGTGGACCTGCGGCCAGCGCGCGAAGGCGGGGAAGCGGTCCGAGGGGGGGCGGATCCACGCGCGGGGAAGGAGGCGGGCGAGGAGGGGGAGGAGGGGGAGGAAGAAGTGCGGGACGATGCTGACGTAGGATTTGCTCTGCTCGGAGGAAGAGTCAGCGTGCGAGATGGAGGTGCGTCAAGATCGCACCTCGTCGAGGTACGCCTCATACTCTAGCCCGGTCAGCCAGACCCACGCATATAGCAGGTAGCCCGCGATGTTGCCGTGCCAGGTCCAGCAGCCTGCTCCGTAGACGCGGAGCCAGAAGGAATGGGTCTCGGGCCGGTGGCGGATCCCGGCGAAAGAGACAAGTGAATCTGGAAGCGGATTGCCCCTGGAGAAGCCTTAGTCTTGCACGACGCGCGCCCGAGGCTTGCCGCACCTCATGTGCCACACCCCGTACAGTGATGGGAGGAACTCATCGGGAGTGTTGGCGCGGTTTGCCGGGGGAAGGAGCGCTGACGTGGCGCAGGCGTTCCATGGGACGCGCCGCAGCCGGTACGGCCCGAAGCGCACGGCGAAGCGGGGCAGATCGTGTACGCCCTTGGTCCCTGCCCAGTTCACGCGATGAAAGATATTCTATGTGGTGCTTAGTGAAGTCTAATCCAACACCGTCGTCCACCAAAGGCAAGTTCTATCTCTCTCCCCTCCCGAAGCTGACTTGGCCCGCGGCCTCCCATGCGTGACCGATCACGAGCAGGAATTGGCCGCACCCTTGGTCGAGGCGGCCGTGGCCACGAATCCGCCCGTTCCATCGGGACAGCGGCCGTAGGTGGTGCCTGCGTGCGTTGCCCACGTGTACGAATCGATGAGGACGGTGGCGGTGGAGTCGGTGAAGATCCTTGCGCTGTCCGAGGACCCGAGACCAAAGCCAAAGTCGGCCTCCTCGACAACGTAAAAGGCTCCCGGGGCCAAGGTCGTGCCGGCCGGGATGGTGTAGGTACGCGTATTGTCGCTGTCCTGAACCAGGATACCGGAGAGGTTGACGGCTTCCGTTCCAATGTTGATGAGCTCGATCCAGTCGCCAGGGCTGCCGCCGCTCGATTCAACCTCGTTGATGCGCACGGAGGGCGTTGCGACGGTAGCAGTTGTCACGCTCATAGTCGAGGTCTGTATCCAGCATGAGTCGAGCACGTGGCACGCAAGCAGGGCCCCTTACCGCGTAGAACGTAGTGGATGTAGCAACGGGGCAAGCATTTGCGGCCCCTTTTGTCGAGCTCGTCGTGACCACAAAGTTTCCGGTGCCGTCCGCGCAGCGGCCATAGGTTGTCGCAGCATGCGTCGCCCACACGTACGAGTCGATCAAAGTGGAAGCCGAGAAATCGGTAAAGATTCTGGCGCTGTCCGAACTTCCAAGCCCGAACCCGAGCGCGGCCTCTTCAATGACGTAAAAGCTGCCTGGGGCGAGGGTCGTTCCCGCCGGAATTGTGTAGTTTCGGGTATCGTCGTTGTCTCGCACCAGTATACCAGAGAGATCCACGGTTTCGCTGCCCACATTGATCAACTCGATCCAGTCGCCGGGAGTGCCCCCGCTCGATTCAACTTCGTTGATGCGAATCGCAGGAACGACAACCGTGGGCGTGGCGCTTGCAGTGCTCGTGGCCTGACGAAGGAGCTTCTACGTAAGAGTCTGTTCCACGAAATACGAAAGGATGAACTAACCGTGGCCGTCGTGCGCGTAAGGGTCGTCCGCGTGGTCTGCGACGCCACGTAGCCGGGCAGCGAGACCTTGAAAGCGTAGAGGAAGCTCGGCACGAGCGTGCATCCCGAGTCGATCGCGACCTGGGTCCCGTTGGTGCAGACGTCCAGCTGAGTTCCGCCGCCGGTCTGCGTGACGCTAAAGTCGTTGTCCGTTGCCAGGAGGAGCAGGAAGCTGCCGTCGGCCAGGCGGGGTCCGATGGTGATGCCCTCCATCTTCTCCGGGATCGTGAGCCCGGCGTTCACGAGCTCTGTAAGCACGTCGAAGAACAGGGTCTTGGACACGGGGATGGTCCCAAGAGGCAGGTCGTTGGTCCCCGCAAGACTGGTGCCGCTCACGTCGCTGGCACCAGCAATGTCAATCTTGAAGATGCGCTTCGACCCGACGGGGTTGGCCGCGATCGGGTCGTCCACGCCCAGGCCGCGGTTGTCGCGCTCGAGCACCAGGAACTCGGTCGCGCCGAGCGAGATGATGGCGCTGATGCCGATGTTGCGGCCCTGAGCGGTGGCGCCAAAGTCGTTGGCAGTGCCAGGGATGCGACTGTTGATGTCGGCGATCGCCTCCACCTGGTAGATGAACTGGCGCTGCGGCTCCCCCGACGCCACGTCGTACTCGACCATGCGCAGGTTCCGGCTGCGACGGCCGTCGTTGCTTGCGCCCTCGATCACCAGGGGGTCCTGCAGAAGACCGTAGAGCTTGGTGCCGTCGGGGGAGATGGCCAGGCCCTCGAAGCCGCGGTTGTCCTGGCGCCCCGACGTGATGAATGCACGCCCGTCGACGTAGTTCGTTGTGCCGTTCGCCATCTTGGGCACCAGGTTGGCGGGGACCTGGAACCTCCTCGAGAGGGTGCCGTCGGGACGGAACTCGAGCACCGAGGGCCCGTACTCGTCCTAGGTATGCGCAGCGGTCAGTGCCGGCTTCGAACCGATCGCCAGGGATTGGACACCCACCGAGATGTACAGCAATCCAGATTCCGAGACAACGATTCCTTCGGGATCAAGCGACCTCCCCAGCGTCTCCACCGAGCCGGTGAGCAGCAGCGGGTTGAGGCCGTTGAAGGGCGTGCCATCCGTGTCCCGCAGCAGGACGGTCTCGGCGACGGCAAAGTTGCTGATGGCGCCCGTCGCGGGGTCCACGGCAAGCGACAGGTGGTGGAAGCGCGTCTCGTAGCTGATAACCCCGCCGCCGGGCCCGCGATCGGCGAGGGCATAGAAGACGCCGGTGCTGCGGTCGTAGTAGATGTCGGAGCCGAAGCCACCAAGGCGGTTGCCATTGGCACCGGCAGGCTTGCCGCTCGCGTCGGCCGCATCGCCGGGGATGGTGATGCTGTTGACGAAGCTGACGAACTGGGCCGTGGCGGTTGCTATTGCAACCTGCTTTGCTTATCATGAGAACGAGCGCTTCGAAGCAGGCCGGCACATTTAGCTCACTGTCGTCGAAGTAGGTGTAAGAGTGCCGGAGGTCGAGTTCAAAGTCAAGGTATGAGTGGTGCTGGTCGTTGCTGGCGCAGGCGTGGGGGTGGCTGTCGATTGCATGACCACGAGAGAAGTCGTCTTCCAGGATGCCGAATCAGGAGCATGTGATGAGCTCCGAAATCAATGATACAATTGTTCACACCTACCTGTTGCTCTGTGGTGATGCGCTGAGTTGTCGCCAACCGTTTTGTAGAAGTCCGCTTGGCGGTCCCTCGCCTCGTCGATGACTTGCGTTTGGTGGAAGTGCGCTTGCGCGTGCTAGTGAGCTTGCGAAGGGATGAGGTTTTCCGCTTGGTGGTCAGCCTCTTTTTGGTCGTCGTCAACTTCCGCTTTGTGGTCTTGCGTGTCGTCCGTTTCCTCGAGGTAGCTCGCTTCTTGGTTGAGGTCTTTTTCGCCTGCCGCCTCTCCAAAGCAACGGCAGATGCATCATCTTCAAGAGCCTCCACGGCATCCAACTGGTCAAACGAAATGGAGTCCTCAAATGCGGGGGCCAAGGGAGCAGCCTCGGCCGACGTCAGCCAGCCGTGTCCGGCATGAACGATGCCAGAAGCGACGGAGGAGCCGGGTCCGCCATTCGCAAGGCTACAGGGGAGTTTTCAGTCAGATGATGGCGCATCGGAACGTTCGGCAGAGCGGAGCGCCTCCAGTCCTACCTGCGACGCTCGTGGAACGATGCGAGCACGATCGCGAACAAGGCCGCGAACGCGAACCGCCCATACATCGCGAACAAGTGAACCTGCCCGCGCTGATTTGCTTCGGTCGGTGTTGCGGGTAAACAAATGGGTGGCAAGAATGGAGATGAGCCAGGGATGGGCCCATCGTGGCCTTGGTGTGCGCATGCACCAGCCACATCACCCGGCCGGCCGATCCCATCCGTTTAGCCGGTCCGCGCTTGCGGCACTTTGTTCGGAAAACAGTGCCATGCTAGCTCCGTGTATGAGCAGTCGACCAACGGCGATGATGTCTGCTCGGCCCGGCGTGTACATGCGCGGGACACCTGGGGCTAGCTGATGGATGTCGCCTTGGCCTTCAACCGCATGACAACATCTTGCGCACAGGACAGTCAGGACAGAAACTAGCATTCGATCATGCCGGACCCCTGGGACGTACATGATGAGGGCCTCCGAACAAGCCAGCAACCCCGACGCCGCCCCATCGGCGCAAGGCAAAGGGACAAAGCCCGGGTATCGTCCGCCGCATCGCGCGGCTTCCAGGCGCAGCCACTGCGCTCCTCCCGCGGAGGGTTCAGATGGCGTCCACGTCCACGTCGTCGAAGTCGACGAGGTCCTCGTCGTCCTCGCCCTCGCCGGTCGCGTCCGTCTCGTTGATCTTCGTGTTTTCCGGGAGCTCGCCGTAACTGGTCATGGGAAAAAAGGCTAGATTAGCGCCCTGTCGCAAGTGAACCGACGGAGAGGCTTTGAAGCGGCCAGACGCAGTCCGGTGTTCGCCGACAACAACAGATCATCGCCCACAGCTCGTAGAGCCAAGGGACGGTGCCACGACCGCGCATCATATGCCTTCCTCCCTTGGCGCCTCCACCGGGCACACTCACGCTTTCAGCGACCTCGCCTCGTCCGCCGTGTACTTCAGGATCACGTCCGCCTTCTCGTCCTGGTACTCCCGCAGGCTGACCAGGATCACGTCTCCCGGAGTGATCCACACCCTCTTCCTGAACGCCCCCCGGATGTGCGCGAGCCGCTTGCTGCCGTCGATGCAGTGCGCCTCGACCCAGCCGTTCCCGAGCATCTTCTGGACGACGGCGTACTCCTGGCCGTCCTCCTTGAAGAGGAGCTCGCGCTTCTCCTTCTCATTTTCATTCTTCCCGCGCTAGAGGGCGGAACAGGGGTGCGACGGGGCGAGCGGGCGGTGCGCAGCGCGGGAACGGCGCGAGGGGGAAAGCGACCCGGAGCGGCGGCGGAGGAGGCGAGCCGTCAGCGCCGCCAGAGGCAGGCGGGCAGATCCCGCACCTTGCGGTTCTTGCCTCCCTTGCCCTTGTTCTTGGGCATGGCGGCGAGAGGGGTGTGTGGAGTTCGATGAGAGCTGTTCCCAGCCTCGTCGCCGACTTTTCTTCCCGCGAACAGACGCACAGATTCGCGGCGAAAGAACGCAATCTGATCTCTTCTGCGCCAAATAATATGGAGACAGGACGTCGAGAATTCCACGGACGCGGACGGGGCCAAATTGACACAGAAACCTCGAGGCAGGGAATCGATCGGTCGCAATATCTACAAGCGAGTTCGATCCAAAGGAGCTTAGTCGAACAGACCGAAGCCCATGTCTGGAGACAAAAGAGAGGCATGAGCAGCGAGAGGGGAACGATTCGGTGGGAAAGGAAGCGTAGAGCGTGAGCAAACGGCGTTGGAGAGCGGGCACCGGTCGAACTGACCCTCGTCACCCTCCTCCTCCTCCTCCTCCTTCTTCTTCTCCTCCTTCTTGCTCTCGGCGGCCGGTGCGGCACCGCCGGCGGCGGGTGCGGCGGCGGCGGCCGGGGCAGCGGCGGCGGGAGCGGCGCCACCAACGGGCATCGACGCGAGCTTCGAGGCACCGTCGGCGATCAGCTGAGGGAGAGGAAGGAAGAGGCAAAGTTAGAGGCTGTTTGAGGCGGATCCATTGCGAGAGCCAAAACACGGCAGCAGGTGAAGCAGATGCGAAAGCCATTCCCCCGGTCCATGGGAATTCCAGGCCGGCGAATCGACGATGCGACGCCAGCGACATGCAAAAGCACAACGCAGCGCAGGCATCACACGAGATTGGCCGCCGGGGAAGCACAAAGAAGCTTCCGCATCTGAACGTGCCATCGACCAGCAACCCCGCCCAACAATCCCGAATGAGTGCATCGAGCTTTCAGGCGAGCTGAGCTCCCTTGACGTAGCCTGCTGCCCTCTCTCGGTCCCTCCTGTCGCCCGTCCACGAGCCTCACCTTGCCGAGGTCCTTCCCTCCGAGCTCCGAGATGAGCTTCTCCAGACGCTCATCGTCGGCCTCGACGCCGCCGGCGGCGAGCACCTCCTTGACCTCGTCGGCCGTGGGCGCCGACTTGCCGGCAAGGGTGAGAAGAAGGTAGGCGGCGAGGTGCTTCATTTTCTAGAGGGTGCGAACGCGCGTCAGAGCCCGTGGAAAGCGCGGCGGACGCGGCGCCCACAGTGTGAGGGTGCTAAAGAGAGGGACGTATCGCCGCAAAGCTGGCAAGGCCCTTCGGTTCCGAGTGGGAACGGCTATGCTGGTCGATACTGATGTTGTGGGATCGGGTCTAGGTCGAGAAAACTTGAACCTATTTGAAAGGGAGTTGCAGTGGGGAACCGCCGTTCGACAAGACACCGCACCGAATGGATCCAGCTCCCGGCCCCGAGCCCGCGCAACCGGCGATGGCAGTGCCTGCCGCCGAGCCCGATTTCGCGCCCACGGCGCCCGGCACGGCGGTGACGCTGGCGGCGCCCGAGTCACCGGCGCCCTCGCCCGCCGAAGGGTCGAGCACCCCCGCGGCCCGAGACGACGACGCGGCGTCCGAGGCGCCGACCGAGGACAAGCCGAAACCGCGGCGGAAGCGCTACCTGCCGGCAGATGCCTCCGGGGTGCCGAAGCGCAGGCGGGAGGACGGGCCGAGGAGCAAGGATCTGTTCGAGACGGCGTGGGTCCCGGTTCCGCATCTGCGAGGCGGCGCAACTGATGGATCGTATCCGTATTCGACCTCTGCACCGCAGATTTTTCCTCATATGGCACGAGAAGTTCAGCAAGCTGATATCCGTGGGCAAGGTCGCGCCTCTGGTCCCAAAGGTGCCCATACCGCAGCCCGCGCGCCGAACCGGCATCCGATGCTTACGGCCTCCTTGCCGACGCGTGCCCCGCAGGAATTCGAGGCGGCCCTCGACAGCTACGCCGACTCGCCGCTCCTGCGCTCCCTCCTCTCTCGCGTCCTCAGCGCCCTCCTCTCGCGGCCGGTCGACACCTCCGACGCCGCCCTCGTTCCCGCCCTGCGCTCCGCCATCGCCCGCCACATCGACCGCGACCCCGCGCTGAACGATTTCTGGGGCACCGACAACCCCATGGAGGGCGCCGAGACCATGGCGCCCTTCTGGGCGCTCACGGCCGAGAACAAGGCCAAGACGTTCCGCTACCTCGCCGAGTGGGCCACGGCCGTGGGCAGGATCAAGACGGCGGTGGACGTCGCGTACGAGGACCGGGAGAGCGCCGCCAACACGCTCTGGGTGCCGCGGGTGGGCAAGGACCGCAACAGGAACAGCTTCTGGCGGCTCGAGGGGTTCCCGAGGATCTGGAGGGAGACCGTGGCCGGCCGATGGAGTGGGTTTCTTGTGTTGATATGGTGTCCGGATCGGTCGCTCATCTGCCTGCAGGTGTCATTTCGGACAACGTCGCGGACATGCGCAAGTTTGCCGAGACGCTGGCGACTGACAAGCCCGCGCAGGAACGGGAGCTGCGCCGCAAGATTCTCGAGGAACTCGCCCCCAACTATGAGGAGACCGAAAAGGTTTGGTGTCGTCGGCGCGTCATGGCGGCCACGGGCACGACCGCTGATCGCCCGTCTCCGTAGCGCAAGAACCGTGCCGAGCGCCGCATCCAAAAGCTCGAGCGGCAGCTGGCCGTCGTCGCCGCCGGCCCCGTGCGGACCACGCGCAGTCGGCCCGTGTCGTACAACGTCGACGTGGACGACCGCGAGTTCGAAAAGATGCTCAAGACGCCCAAGAAGGACGCGCCGCCGGAAAAGGTGTTCCGCGACGGCTTCCGCAAAACCCGGCGCGGTGCAGACACCACCGAGCTCGTGGAGCTCCCGAGCAATTGGAAAGACGTGGGTAGGCCGCGAGACCGGCGGAGGATATCGGAGGAGGACGGGGAGAGCACGCTGGCGGGGACTGGGGAGGACGGCGAGGCGCACGACACCGAGGAGTCGGATTTGGATTCCGTGGCAAGCATGGAGACGGAGGACGAGGGCGCGCCGCCCGCGAAGAAGGCATCGCCGGGCGTCTCTGCTCCGGCCGGAGCCATCGGCGCATGAGGCCGGCAGGCTCGGCTCTTGGGAAGGGACAACGACACACGACAAAGATACCGCTTGGTCCAGGACTCTCGGGTCTCATTTCGTTGTATACCAGCTAGAGAAGATTCTTAAATCGCCTTCATGCCCTACACCAGCGACGCGAGGACCACGCCCAGTCCGATCACGAATACAAAGGCGGCGAGGTCGTCGCGGAGCATGGTGAAGACCAGGCCGAACCGGCGGAAGAAGCCGGCCGCAGCCGGAGGCCGGTCGCTCGAAGGGCGCGGGGGAGTGGAGATTGACGTGTCCAGGATGGAGGCGGCGCCGATGCGCAGGAGGTGCAGCGTAACTTCTGACATGAGGAAGATGAGCCAGATTGGCTGTCGGCCCCCACGGAATGCGTTAGAAGCCTGCTTCCAAATCAGCGAACCAGTTGGACTCACGTATCCGACTGCTTCCGCGCCAAGGTCGTCGAGCACCTCGGACGAACCCAGCCGCAGCCTCGCTATCCTCGCAGCACCGCTCCTCCAGCCCGTGTACTCTCCGACCTGCGCATCCCCATCCGCGTCGACGTCGCCCATGTCCACGACGCTGCCGCTCGTCGCCAGCAGGTACAGAGCAAAGAGGGCCACCGCGGCGGAGCACAGGATGCCCACGATGCGCCACGGCCGTGCCCTTCGCAGCTCCTCCTTGCGCCTGAGCTCCTCCTCTGCGCGCATCTCCGCCACGGCGGGGTGGGTGGGCTTCATCATGTTCTGCAGCATGCTCGCCATGCCGGGCGGCGCGTTGGCGCCCAGCAGCGCGGCCAGCGGGTTGTCCATCGGCATCTGCGCCTGCGGCTGGCTGCCCGGCTGCGATGCCTGCCCCCTGCGCTGCCTCGGGCCCTGGTCGCCGGGCGGGGCGCCGAGCAGGCCCGCCAGCGGGTCGCCGCCCTGCTGGCCGGCCCCCTGGCCCGTCATCTGGCCCAGCAGCTGCGCAAACAGCGCCATCGGGTCCTCCGGCGCGCCCTGCGCCCCCGCGGCGGGGCCGAACGAATCCGAGTCGGGCGCCTCGCCGGTGAGCGCGTCGCCGAGCCGCTGCGCCTGCCGGAGCGGCGGCGTCGCGGCCGGCCGCGCGTCGAAGCGCGGGAAGCCCGGCGGGAAATGCTCGGCCGCGACGAGCGGCGGCGGCTGCGGCGCCGGGGACGCGGGCTCGGCGGGCGCGTCCGCCCCCGCGTTCGCCGCCCCGCCCGCCGCCGCCTCGCCCTCGAGCCGCGCCTGCTCGAGCCTCTTCAGCCGGTCCGTGCCGCGCGCCATGATGCGCTGCCGCCGCTGCTCCGCCTCGTTCGCGGATGACATGGTGGACGCGTTGTTGGCTCTTGCTCCAACTCTCTTTAATGCGAGTGATGCGTTCAGCAGCACGAGCTCTCGAGGTGTCGAGCGTTCCGCAAGCAAGCAATACTACGTGTCCCATTGACAGAGATATGCTAAGTTACACCAGGTGCTGCAGATCCATCCAATCTATGGCGAGTTGAGGAACGCCGGGGATGCGGCGTCCGAAGCGAGTTTCGAGAAGGGGTCCGTGTTGCTAGCCGACGATCCCGCCGGAGGTGTGCGCGGAGCCCCCGTCCGTGCGAACGGATCCGTGTTGCTGGCCGAAGATCCCAGCGGGGGAGTGCGGGGAACGCCAGCCCGTGCAAAGGGGTCGGTGTTGCTCGATGAGGATCCCAACGTCGGCGTGCCGAGGGGGTTGAAGGTGCTCGCCGAGGAGAGCGGCGGCGTGGCAAGGGCCTCGCCGTTCGGGCCCGTCGCATGCACGGAGGAGGGGGCCATGCCGGCGTGCGCCACCAGTACCCGTTCGAGGTCCGCGCGCGTGATCGGCTTGGCGACGAACCCGTCCATGCCGCTCTCGGTGGCCCGCTCGCGGTCGTGGGCCATGGCATTGGCCGTGAGGGCGATGATCGGCATGCGGGCGCGGCCCTGTGCCGCCTCGCGGCTGCGGATCTCCTGCGTCGCCTGGAAGCCGTCCATCACGGGCATCTGAAGATCCATGAGGATCAACTTGTACTGGTCGGCTTCGGCGCCGGGTTGCAGCGACGCCTCCACGGCGTCGACGGCCTTTTGGCCATTGTCCACGACCTTGACGTTGCAGCCGAGCAATGTAAGCATCCTGTTTGCCACCTTCTGGTTGACGAGGTTGTCCTCGGCGAGCAGCACGCGCATGCCCCCGGCCCGGGCGTCCTGCGAAGCCCTCGACTTGGAACTCGCCAGCGCCCGCCGGGGTGCGCTCTTGCTCAGCAGCTGCTCGAGGGTGGCGGATAGCACCTGCCGATGGACCGGCTTGTGCACGCGGCGTAGGATCGCCGACGACGGGAGCGCTCCGCCTTCCTCGCCACTCCCCACGGGGGTAAGGACGACGAATGGCGTGGAAGCGAGGGTGGCGTTGTTGGAGACGTCGCGGGCCAGGTCCAGCCCCGATACGCCCGGCATGTCGCGATCGACGACGACAACGTCGTAGCGTCTCTCGGCCGCGACCGCCTCCAGCATCATTGCCAGGGCGGACGATCCGCCGTCGGCAGAGTCCGTGTCGAATCCCATGGACAGCATCCAGTCGGACGTCGCCGTCCGCGCCTCGGCATTGTCGTCCACCACGAGTGCCCGCTTGCCCGCAAACACCTTGGGAATCGGGGTGTCCTTCGCGGGCTCCGTGGCGTTCTTGAAGTGCGCCGAGAACCAGAAGGTTGATCCGCCGCCCAGCTCGCTGACGACCCCGATCTCGCCGCCGAACAGGCGCACGAGTTCCCTGGAAATGGCGAGGCCCAGGCCGGTGCCGCCGTGCGTCCTGGTGGTGGATCCGTCCGCCTGCGCAAAGACGTCGAAGATCTTTTCCTGGAACTCCGCGCTGACGCCGATGCCAGAATCCTTGACCTCGAAGAGCAGCAAGACCCCTTCCGCATCCTGCTCCACCAGCGAGACGCTGACGACCGCCTGGCCCCGTTCCGTGAACTTGACTGCGTTGCCGATGAGGTTCGTGAGCACCTGATGCGTTTCGGGCCAATGAGCACGCATACAACCGCTCGTCGCGCCAAATCCACGCACCTGCCGGAGCCGGTCCGGATCGCCGATCAGGTTCATAGGTATCTCCTTGCCCATTCGCAGGACGAGGTCGAGGCCTTTTGCCTGCGCTCGCGGGGCGAGCATGTCAAGGGAGGCCTCGAGCAGCGCCAGGAGGTCGAACGACACGGAGGTGAGCTCCATCTTGCCGGCCTCGATCTTCGAGAAGTCGAGCACGTCGTTGATGATGCCGAGCAGGCTCTTTGCGGAGTTTTGAATGATGTCGGCGTACTCTCTTTGGGTTGCTGCGAGATCCGTCTCGAGCAGGAGCTCGGTCTGTTCATGAGAGTCAGCCACGGCCGGCAACCTTTCAGCTTCAGTAAACTGACCATCCCGAGCACTCCGTTCATCGGCGTGCGAATCTCATGCGACATCGTAGCAAGGAACTCGGTTTTGGCCTTGGCTGCCGTCTCCGAGACCTCCTTGGCGGTGCGCAGCTCGTTCTGGGTCTGCAGCAGCGCGGCCTTGTCCTCCGCAAGCCTGTTGCCCATCTCGACAACTCCCCGCGACGTTTCGTCGAGCTCGACGACTTCCATCGGCTTGTACTCCTGCTCAAAGTAGCCTTTGCCGATCTCTCGCACCGTGTTGTTGATGTCCTGCAGAGGCTGGGCAATGCTGCGGGCCATGCTCCTCGCCTTGAACCAAAGGTAGACGAAGAAGCCGATGTAGAAGCACACCAAGCAACCGATGACAATCCAGGTCACTTGGCTGATGCGGGCGCTTTGCGCCACGGCTTGCGCGTCGATCTCGTTTTGGGCAACAATGATGAGAAGCTTCCAGTTCGTACTGGCAACCGTCGACCAAGCAGCTTGCTTGCCGCCGTTCCCAAGATTCGTGGCCATGATTCCCGACTCTTCGGTCTCCAGGCGCGCTGCGAGATCCGCGATATCCTTGCGCTTGTAGAGGTTGAACTCGTCAGGTTTGAAGGTGTCCTGCATGATCGCGGTCTGATAATCGTGATCGATCTGCGATGACGGTGTCAGCTTTGCACACTGAGGATGCATCTGCGACACGAACCAGTTCGGTGAGACCGAAGTCGGTCTCTCCCTTCTTGGGCAATGCAAGGATGGTGCCGCTGCGCTCGATGAGGACACCGTAGCCGTACCAAGGGATCTGGAGCGCCAGGACCTGCGCCAAGATGGCGGGCAGAGTCAAGTCCGCGCCCACAACGCCCTCGAGGAAGTCCGTCCCGGGCCGGTAGACGGGCTCGATCGCCGACGCCATCCACCCAGACCCGGCAGGGTCAAGGTACGCATCAACCCAAACGACGCTTCGGTTCGGGTTCATGGTCGCATTGGCCTCGTAGTAGAAGTTGAAGGTCGGGATGTCCATGACGGGGGAGTAAATGTTGAGCACATCCATCCAAGGCCAAATGCGGTTGAGTGAGTCGTGCGTGTTGAGGTATGCCTGCACGACCAGCGGATTGTTCTTCACGAATGACCGCATCACATAGTCGAACCTCTCCGACTTGAGGATCTTGTCCTGCTCCTCGGGGCCGATGCGTGTGTGCGCCGAATAGTAGAGAGCAGAGAGACCGTCTTCTCCGGTGCCGGTCTTGTAGGTGGTTCCGTTTTCGGAAACGGAGTAGTGCGAAAGCCGTTCCGCCCTCTCCGCATCGCTGATGACCAGGGGCTCGGCCATGGCACGAGTAATCTCGTCGGTAAGGATGCGCAGAGATGCCTGGATTCCCTCGAGCTGGCGCTCAATGACCGAGGCTTCACGCACAGCTATGCGGGACAGCTCGTCCTCCGATATGACGCGGATGGAGCTGACGTTTTCGTCTGTGGACAACCGTCAGAGTGTTTCGACGCGGAGGCAAGTTCAACTCACTGAAGACGAATCGGTTCGCGGCAATGTAGACGCCGATGAGGACGCATTCCACGAGGAGCAGCGGAATGAGGGCAGTGCGGAGCTGGTGCGCCCAAATCCAGTTCTGCAGGTACTGGGGCTTGCGCTTCTTCGACCCGAAGCCGCAACAGCCGCGGCTCGAGGAAGAAGCCGCGGATGCCGGCGGGACGGCGGCCTCCGTCGGGCTCGGCGCCTTCTTTGCCGCCGAAGAATCCATGAGGTATGCCGACCCGGTCCGGGCGCCGGCGGCGTCCAGCATGCCGGATGCCTTCTTGGCGACCGCATAGTCCGACAAGGACGCCGTCCGGGGTGCGGCGGCGGCGGCCGCCGCCATCTTCTCATCAGGGGGGCGCTGCGAGTCCGGTAGACCCGCCAGCGATTTCTCCGCCTCGATGTAGGCGGCGGCCGAGAGGGCCAGGTCCGGGGAGGCCGTGGCGGCTTCGCCCGGCCGGGGATCCCGCGGCGCCGCGCCGGCCGGGTCGACGACCACGACCGTCGCGTCGCTGGGCGTGCGGCCGACGGACATGCGAGCCGTGGAGGAGGGGAAGAGGAGGGTGTGTAGTCTGGTGACAAACCGAGGGAGGTGGGTGAAGCCGGGACGCGCCCGATGGCGCCGCATGTGGTTCTAGATCTTTTGGAACATCGGCTTCGCCCCAACGTCCCTACCCGAGGATTCGTCAGCTCAACCATGAAAACAGCACACGATCTACATTATGCTCGCTCTATGCTCCTCCTAAAAGCTTTGCCTTCAGTGCCAGGACGGTGGCGCGCTCCGTCGGCGGCAAGGCGTCGATCTGCGCCTGCGAAAGGCTGAGGACCTGCTGGATGAGCATCGCCTGCGCAATCGGGATCAAGGTTAGAGCAGAAAGTGATGCGCAGCTTGGCGAGGTGTCACCTGTTGGGGATCCGCTATTGCCGGCTGCATCGGCGGCACCATCTGGGGCGCAATCGGCGGGGCGCCGTACGGCGGCGGCACGGCACCGGCAGGGAATGGCATCGACTGTTGCGGCATCGGAGGACGTGCAGGGAAGCCCATGGGACCGGGGGCCGGAGGAAAGGGCGCGGGTGCAGGCTGCTGCATCGTTTGCTGCGAGCGGCGTGACGATCAAAACTCGGTCCGAACGGCTGCTGCAACACGAATTCTTACCTGGACGACAGAAACGTCAATCAGGTTGGTGACGAGCATGATTTGGAAGAGGGCGTAGCTGTGCAAATTGAGAAAATGAGCTGCCAGTGCCGAGCAATCCAAAACGGACGACACCCACGCCAACGGAGGGTTCTGTTGGAGAAGACCGCGTGCCTGGTCCGGCGAGTTGGTGGCTAGCAGCTGGAGGAACGATCACGCCAGTAAGAGGTATGCCCAGCAGGTCACGACCCCGCCCACCTTCATCTGCGCCATCAGCTCCATCAGCTGGTCGTTGGAGAACAGCGATATCGCCTTGGCAATCAGCGGATCCTGTCCCGCGGGCGCTGGAGCCGCGCCCGGCGCCGGCATGGCCTGCACCGGCGGAGGCGCCGCGACGGGCGGCGGCGCCGCGGGGGAAGGCACGAAACGCTCCTTCTCCTCCTTGTCCCGCCCGCCGCCGCCCCGATCCCGCCCGTCGCTCTCGGCAAAATCGACGCGGAGCGTGCGGCCCCCCATGTCGTAGTTGTTCAGGTTGCGGACCGCGCTCGCGGCCGTCTCGTAGTCAAAATACTCGCAGAAGCCTGTCCCGACGCCGCCACCAATGTGAGAAACCATCTTCCGAGCCTCCAAGATCGTCCGCCGGGAGCCCACCATATCCCTTTGCCTTGCCAGTCTCGCGGTCGAAAACCAATCTGCGCCGGACGCGTCCAACACCAGCGCGAAAAGCCACGGGAATGGAGCTCACCGAAAGCCGGCCACGGGTCCCACGGTGCTGAAGATCTCCGTCAGCTGCTCCTCGGTCGTGTCGTAGGGGATGTTCCCAACGAAACACACGGCATTGCTGGAGCCTGGCACCCGCGGCGCAATCGAACGCGAGGACGCGCGGGCGGTACGGTCAGACGTTCTTTCCATCGCGATGGGCTCGGCTCGGCTCGGGGCCACCTTTTCGAGACATTGTGCGCCGGAGTGTGGGTGGGGGAGGGACAACGCGGCTTGCCGGACTGATCACCTCTTTTCTTCAGGTTCTTGCACCCGATCTAAAGGCATTCAGGTCGATCGTCACCCCCGACGCCGCCTGCGCCTCCTCCAACGAGTGCTGCGCGCCGCCCAGTCTCGCCTCGAGCGTCCGCTTCACCTCCGCCTCGAGCACCTTCTGCACCACCGCGCAGCCGTCCGCCGCCGTGTCCAGCATGGCCTCGAGGGCCTCGAGGTGGAATTTGTTCTCGGAAAGGAGGGTGACGGCCTTGGATTGGTTCCGCTTGGCCAGGGTGGCGAGGGTGATGGAGGCGCACTGGTGCGAGTTTTCTTCGAGGCTGTTGAGATCTGCGGGGGCAACGGGAGAAGTCCGGTCCATGTTAGCGGGGAGCAGCAGAGACCATCAGCATGGTCCGCACCAAGGAGAATCTCGTGGTCCGAGAGGTACCCTGGCATCGCATCCGGGGCCGGGGCGCCCGAGGCCGTGCCCAGGAACCCCTTTGGCAGCCTCGCGGCACCGACCGTCACGGCACACACGTAGTCCGTCACCGGGATCCCGGCGTCGATGATCGCCAGCGTCGCCGCGTTCACGGCGCACGCGAGCGTCCCCCCGTCGACCTGGATCATCTGGCACGATATCCGGATCTCGGAACGGGGGAAAGCCGAGGCGATGATGATCGGCTCCACGGTCTTCCGCAACGTGGCGGCGATTTCCACCGTTCTGCGGTCCCGGCCGCGGTTCGCACGTCCCGCGGCACCGCCGCGCTGGCCCGAAGACTGGGCAAACGTGGGCGCGTGGAAATCGACCGTGATTTGCGCCCCACCGCCGACCGAGGGCATCGATGCGCCGTCCTCGGCGCCAGTTTGGGCTTCGAGCAGGGAAGCCGGGCCGCCAGCGGGGCCAGACCTGTTCTCCGTCGACGAGGAGGCGGCGCCCTGCCCCTCCCGGCGACGATCGCGCTCCTTCGGGCCGTAGACCGTGCACAGACAGCGCGTATTGCCCATCTGCACGTAGGCCGAGCCGTCTGCCCGCGGGAGCACGCCCGTGCGGGCGCTGAGCCTGCGGAGCTCCTTGGGCCGCCGGCCGTCCAGGCGCAGGCCCTCGAGCGATATGAGGTCCTTCCGGTCCTCCATCGACCCGATGCGATGGAAAGAGATGGAAACAAAGGGGGGCTATGGCCTCAACAGGAACGAGGAGGAGGACGCGTTGACGACACTCGAGCAGCACGGCGACAGAAAGAGTGACGCGTTTCTGCCATCACATCCACGCGATCGCACGCTCGCGCAGGCCCGATTCGCGATGGCCGATCCGGCACCGCCAGCCGCGGAGCCCATTCCGCCTCCCGCCGCCCCGGCGGAATCGCCATCGCCGCCCGCGGACGCGTCGCCGCCCCGCGCCGCACCGTCCCCGGCCGCCCCGCCCGCGCCGAACACCGCGGTCGCGCCGGACGCGTCGCAGGCCGCGGCGCCGCCTGCGCAGCCTGCTGACAGTGCGCCCGCTGCGGCGGCGCCCCCGGATGCCGCCGAGCAGCCCGCGGCGCCCGCATCGGAGTCCGCCACGGCACACGCGCCCGCCCCGGAACCAGCTGCCCCGGCAGCGGAGCCTGCGACCCCGGTCACGCCAGAAAATCTGTACGCCCAGGCGGTCTGGAACTACGCAGCCCTCGAGGACAACGAAATAAGCTTCGCGCAGGGGGAATACGTGCTCGTGCTGCTCAGGGCAAACGCGGACTGGTGGGAGGGCATCAACCTGAGCGTGCCGGACAGCAAACCGGGCTACTTCCCCGCGAACCGCGTCAAGCTCCTTCCCGGACCCCCGCCCGGTGTCGCCCTCCCTGCGCCCGGTGGTGCTCCCTCGGCGGAAGCGGTAGCAGCTGCATCTCCGCCAGAAGAACCTCCCGCGGCGGCAAGTCCCGATGTGACGCCTCCCGCACCGACATCAGCGCAAACTCTGCCTCCGGTTGTCGCTGCAATCGCTGCAGCCTCGGAGCCGCCGGCGGCGCAGACGGAGGCCGCTGCCGACAAGTCAGAAAAGCCTGCCGAACCGGCGCCCACCGCTGGCCCGCCCGAAGTTCCCGGCGACGCGACGAAGCCCGAGCCGGCGGCATCGCCCGAGGCTGAAGCACGTGTCGCCGAGGCCCAAGTTGCGGCGCACCCTGCTGCGGCGGAAACGATTCCCGCCGCTGTCAGCGAAGCCCCGGTCGCGGCGGAACAGCCCGCGCCTGCCGCCGAGGTGCCTGCTGGTGAAGTTGTGGAAGCGGAGAAGCTGCCGGCGGAAACGGAGGTGACACTGGGCCCGGAACCCTCCGGAGCGGAGCCACCGGAAGGAGCTTCTGCCGAGGGGGAGGCGCATGGCGAGGCGGAGCAGGCACCCGCGGAAGGACAAGTGGATGCGGAGCCGATCCAAGGCGAAGGCGAACAGGCCGACGCCACCGCGGCGCCGCAAGAGGTCACGGACCCCGAGGAGCTCCTGGACACGGACGGCAACCCGCTGCCCCCCGACTGGCGCAAGGTTTGGCGGGACGAGGACCAGGCGTTCTACTACTTCAACGTCGTGACGGAGGAGACGAGCTGGGACATTCCCGGCAAGGTTGCAGCTGCGGACGGGGTTCCCGAGACGACAGATTCGCAGGAGTCGCTCGAGTCGATCACGGCCACGGTGGGTCTTTTCTTGCCGTGTCTGCCATGTCTGCACCTCACCCGCTTCGTTCGTTGCAGCTCCCGCCCAACTGGGAAGCCGTGCGCGACGACAGCGGCAACCTGTACTACTACAACAGCGCCACCGAGCAGACCTCGTGGGACGTGCCCCCGGCCGACGGCTCGGAAACCACGCCCGTCAGCGGCACCGACTCGGCAGGCCCGTCGCCGATGGCCAGCCAGGCCAGCATGGACTACTCGGCCGCAACTGGGCCGCCGCTGCCCCCGCGATCGCACCCGCCGGCGCAGTTCCTGACGTTCGAAGCCATCCCGCCCAACCTGGTGCTGGCCGCGGGACCGGTGCTCGTCAGGCTGCAGGGGGGCGAGGACAGGCGGTTGAGCAAGGATTGGATTCCTTTCTGGGGCGCCGCGATCAGGGGAGCTCTGGTTCTGTTCACCGTGGCGCCCCAGGGTCAGGTACGTTCCGCCATGCCTCCCAGCACCGCGCTTCCTTACCTGGGCCATTCCACCAGAAATTCTTCTACTCCTGGGTCGACCTTTCGCAGGCGCAATGGCGGCAGGCGACCAAGGACGACACCAAGAAGCGGAACGCCCTCTTCTTCGAGAACCCCGGGAGGGCCGGCTACGTCCTCCGCACCGAGGACGATGCCGAGTTCGCCAGGTTTTACCAAGCGTTCCCTCTGGCTTGCACGCCGTTTGGACCCGCCGAGCTTGGTGGGGATCGTGCAGCCTTTTGCCCGACAGTCCGATCTGACGTCAGCTGCGCGCCGCAGAGCTTGTGGCAAAGGTCAAGGAGCTCGCTGCGTTCCTGGAGATGCAGGGCGACCACGCCGGCGTCAAGAAGGAAAAGAGCGCGTGGAAGAGTATGGGCGGGCTGTTTGCGCAGCTCGGGGGGAAGTCCAGCGGCGACATTCCGCCGCCGGCCGTCCGCAAGCCCCTGCCCGAGACGCCTCCGGCGCCACAGGGTGAGCGATGGTCGAGTGACACGCCTTGAATGCTCCTGACTGAATGCCTGCGTAGTCTTCATCCCGCCCTACGCCTGCTTCGGAGGCCGCATCCCGGACCAGGTCGCCAAGCAGCAGCGCAAGATACCCTACATCGTCGAGACTTGCATCGGCGAAGTCGATGGGCGGGGGTTGCAGTCGGAGGGCATCTACCGCGTAAGCGGCAACGCCGCGAACGTGCAGCGGCTCAAGGTTCTGTTCAACTCCCGTGGGTTGCGCCAATCGGGTAGCCGTGATTGCGCCCTCATGCAATTGCAGAGGATTGCCCGGCCCTCCCCGTGGAAGATTCCCCCATCGACATCAACTCGATCGCGTCGCTACTGAAGGCGTACTTCCGCGAGCTCGCCAACCCGTTGATACCGTTCGAAACCTACGAGGACTTCCTGAACGCCGTCCGTAAGTGCAGCTTGTACCCCGAATGGTTCTCAGCTGATTCATCTCTACCCAAGGGCTCCCGTCGCGCGACATGAAGCTGAGCCAGATCAAGGACCTCGTGCAGTCCATGGCTGCCGGTTTCCAGGCGCACTACAACGTGCTGGAGTATCTCATGCGGCACCTGCAGCGCGTACAGGCGCAGTCCGACGTGAACAAAATGGAACCGTCGAACCTCGCCATTGTCTTCGGGTGGGTGCAGCGGCGAGAACTGTCTTGCTTGTAGCTCAACGATCTTCCAGGCCCACGATCTTGAAATCTCCCGCGGAAAACGCAGGGAATGTGGAAATCATGAACATCCCGCTGCAGAATGAGCTGGTCGAGCTCATGGTGGAAACATGCGACTGGCTTTTCGACGTGAGCGACTGCACACGGACCGCGACCATGCATTGCTGACTGGACTGCATGCAGGGACAAAGCACCTGATCGTGGTTCGCAGTCTATTCTAGACAATCGACCCGTTCCGCGGCTCCATCCGTCGCCGTCGCCGCTTCACGAACTTGCGGATCTCATCGATCCACAGCACCGAAGACGCCACGACGGCGATGTGCAGCAGGTCTTTCACCTCCAGCGCTTCCGTTTGGAAGATCCCCTGGAAGAAGGGGAAGTAGATCACCAGCAGCTGGCCAGCGAGGGAGAGCCCGACGGCGATGTTGTACATCGAGTTGGAGAAAAGGCCCAACTCAAAGACGGACCGCTTCTCCGATCTGCAGGCAAGGCTGTTGAAGATGTCGAAGAAGACAAAGCTGGTGAAGGTCTAGGAGCGCGGCTCAGCACCTGGCAAGACGAGACAGCCGCGTCGACTAACGATTGTAGTGCCACGGGCCGTAACGTTCCCGTCGTTTATCTCTCCGGCATAGAAGTAGAGAGTCCCGAGGACGATCAGCGCGGCCGACATCGCCACCCTCCCAAGGAGGCTCCGCGTGATGATCGGGTCGTTCTTCGGGCGGGGTGGCGCCTTCATGACCTCGGGATCCACCGCTTCGACCCCCAACGACTGCGCAACCGGGCCGTCGCACATGATGTCTGAAGTGGGCACCACGATTAGGCTCGTAGATGCGGGAGAGGCCAACAACTCACTGATCCAGAGGATCTGCATCGCGTTCAACGGATTTGGCAACCCGAGCAACGTTGCCGCCGCAATCAGCGTCAAGGCAGCCATGCTCGTGCTGAGTTGGAAGCGCAAGAAGTTCTGAATGTTGTAGAAAATGGACTTCCCTGGATCGCAAGCGTGTTCATGTCGGCTCCGGAGACAAGAAGGTGCCATGACTAACCTTCCTCAATGGCATTCCACACAGTAGCTGTATAGACAGAGCCCAACGGTCAGAGGGCAGTTCGCCGAACAAAAGCCGGCAATCGCAAGCCCACAGAAGTCGTCATTGACGAGGATCATGTCTGCAGCTTCCTTGGCCACGTCCGTCCCTCCCTTACCCATAGAGATACCGATCTGCGTGCAATGGTAAGTGACAGAATCGGACAAGATGCGCGAGGTACTGCAACGTACATCCGCCAGCCTCAAGGCCGGGGCGTCGTTGACTTCAGCAGAGCAGTTGTCAGCAGTTGCCGCGTGCGAACTGCTCCGCACGCACCTCCGTCGCCTGTCATGGCAACAACATCACCCTTCGACTGGAAAGCCCGAATGATGGACATTTTGTGTTTCGGGGTCGCCCGGTAAAAGATGGATACGTTCTGGATGATGTCCGCAAGCTGCCTGTCGCTCATGTTCTCCAGATCGGCCCCGGAAATGTGGTAGCCACTCGTCGCTTGGTTGGATATACCCAGCCGTTTGGAGATTGCGAGAGCAGTGCCCTCTGCTGAATGTGAGCGGCCGCACGCGCCCGAGGTGCAGAAACTGCCCACCTGAGTCACCCGTGATCATGACGATTTTGACATTGCTGTTGACCAGCCGGTTGACAACGTCACCGACACCGGGTCTCGGCGGATCGTACATCCCCGCGAAACCGACGAAGATGAGACGATCCGGATCCAGGCCATAAGCCATCGAGATAAGACGCAGGCCTTGCGATGTGGCGGTCGCGGCGACTTTGACGATCTTCTGCCTGGTAAGATCGTCCAGAGGCCGACGTTCCACTTCGCTGACCGCGTAGGAAGTGCATCGCTCAAGGATGGCCTCCAGCGCCCCCTTGGCAAAGATGACGTTGTCATTCGGATAATCTGGGTGGCTGCAGGTGACCGCCATCCACTTGCGGTCAAAGGTGAAGGGAATCTCGGAGCTCCGGCGGTAAATCTGCACGCAGTAGACCGGAGTGACTGGTCTCAGCTTACATCATCGCTTCAGCAAGAGCACGAACCTGTCTTTGGTCACGAAGCTTGAACTTGCTGAGCAAATCAAGCAGAGCAACCTCCGTGGGTTGGCCCACGGCGTGATCCATATCTTCGGTGCTCTGTGCGTTGTTGCAGAGGTTTCCTAGGCATCACGGTTGAGTACAGGCATTCACTTGCGAGCGACGCTTCATACCTATTCTCAATAGAAGGCTTAATCCCGGGTAACCCATGGTAAGTAGCTTGGTATCTTCTATGTCGACCAAGGAATCTCCGGCCGGGGTATAGAGCTTGGTGACGGTCATCTTGTTGAGCGTCAAGGTTCCTACCACCGCCAACCGCAGTCAAGCTGTGTGCGACGCGCAATGTGCGGTGTTCCTTACCGGTTTTGTCTACGCAAATCACGTTGACGGACCCCAGCGACTCCACCGAAGGCAGTTTCCGGATGATGACGTGCCTCTTCGACATTCGCAGCACGCCGAGGGCGAGTGTGACCGTAACAACGATGGGAAGCCCCTCCGGAATTGCAGCCACCGCCAAGCTCACTACGGAATTCTTTTTTGAGCGAGTAGCCTCTTGCGGCAGCATAACAACACACCTCCGATCGTGAACATTTCCAACATCTGCCTCCCCTGGACCACGCCAATGAGCATGATCACACCGATGATGCCGAACGAGAGCACGGAAAGCTGCTTCCCTAGCTGGTCCATGTTTGCCTGCAGAGGAGTTTTCCGCGTCTCCACTTCCTTCATCATGTGGAACACGACACCAAACTCGGTCTCCTTCCCCGTCGCGATTACCACGCCGGTTGCGTGGCCGTTGCGAACCAAGGTCCCCATGAAGCCGATGTTCTTGCGCTCAGCAAGAGGCAGGTCGGACTCGGGAAGCTCCAGGGTGTGGCTGTGTTTCCGGCATGCCTCGTTCTCTCCCGTCAGCGAAGACTCGTCCACCTCAAGGTCCACGGCCTGCGGGAGGCGACCAAAAGCACCGTCAAGCTTGTGATCCACGTTGCCTCGGGTTCACTCACCGCCACCAAGCGGACATCTGCGGGGATCCGGTCTCCGGTAGAGAACCTGACGATATCCCCAGGCACCAGCTCCTGCGCGAACTGCGTCGAAAGGATACCATCCCTGGGATCACACGCGTCCCGTGAGCAAATGATGAGCGGTCCAGATTCGGCGTGGTGCCCACCGCACAACGTGGCAGTGATGGGGAACGAGCTTGTTCAGCTCCTCCAAGGATTTCTCCGACCTGTACTCCTGAACGAACGCCACTAAACAAGGAGGCGACAATTGAGCGTCTTCCTGCGGCAAAGCCCCGTTTGCCCTACCAGTTACCACGATAACAATCGCCTGGCGTTGACGAGACACTTCAGCGCCAAGAGACTGCAACACGGCAAAGCAAACTAACCAAGGTAATGCTGATCGCGTCGTCAAACTGCCCCATCAACACAGAGATCGTTGCGGATCCAAAGAGGAGCAGGATGAGCGGGTTCTTGAACTGGTCAATGAACTTAGACAGCAGCGACTCCTTCTCGTCCACGGTCATCTCGTTGGGACCGACGAGCTTCCGCCGGAACGCAGCCTCCTGGCTGCTCAGTCCGCGCTGCACGTCGACATTTTGGACCCGCAACACGTCCTCTACCGCCTGCGTCGCATAGTGCGCCGAGGGCGATATCCGCTTCCCGTCGGCGAGAATAGAGGCCATAGACATCTCGCCCGCGTCCTTTCCAGCCTCCGGATCGCCGTTCTGGGCCACGTCTCCAAGGGGAATGGTCTCTTCCGCGGCAGCAGAACCGTCCATTTGCCGGTGGCGGGTAACTCGGGGCCCGAGGTCTACGCGACCGGCGTGCCGCGGCCGACCATCGCGGTCAAAGGAAAACAACGTGGATTTCCGCTCCTATCGTCAGCGAGCGGGTCTGGGAAGTTCCAGCAATGCAATGTGCCACGTTTCCGCGGCAGCCGCAGCAGCCGTCGCCCGCGCTCGTGCGTACGCCGCGCGACCCCGTCCGTCTCAGAGGCAGGACCCAGCGCACTCTCCAGTATGGCCAATCGAGAGCTTCGTCGGAAGGTCGTCGATCAGTACAGGCAGTTCCTCTACCTCGTGGGCAGGCCCCTAAGCCCGCCCGGATTCGGCCCTTCTCACCGATTCCTCGTCCCACCACCTGCTTCGCTTCTTTCCACCGATTCCTTCCCACGGCCAGGCCAAGGACTACCCCGCTGGAGAGGCGTACCTCAAGTCCCGGGCCAAAACCGCCTTCGCGAAAAATGCGTCGCTAAAGGATCCGGCGGAGATCCAGAAGGCGCTCGACCGGGGAGCGTTCGTGATACGCGAGATCGAGGCGTTATACGCCCTGCGCAAGTATAGAACGTTGAGAGCGCGGCGAGTCCTAGTAGGCGGCATGGCGGGCGGTCCAGTAATCCCGTCCTGGTCACAGCTATTCCGACGAGGAACAAGGAAGAGTCACGCTCGCTTCGATCCTGGCCGCGTCGGAAAAGGACGACAGGGGAAACGTTCCCGGGGCCTCTTGATTGTCGTTTACGCGACGTAACGGTACTTGTCGCGGTGATCGGCGCGCTCGAGGTACTGCTTGTCGATCAGCTGCTCGATGCTCTTCTTGATCATCGGCACGCTGGGAGCGAACCGCGCCTTTGCGTGGTCGATCACCTCCTGCACGAGCATAGTGTGCGTAAGCTCCTTGCGAGCCTTCATGATCCGAACAATGGCGGCCTGCGGATACCTTGGTCATCTACCCGGAACATGGTCACGAAACGGAAATACCTGGATGTACAGGCGGCGATCCTCGTCGACGCCTTGCCTGGCAGTCTCGGTCTCTTGCGGGGTGTCTCTTTCGGAGGTTGCGGTGAGGCGGAGCTTTGTGCGTTTGCTGCGAAAGGGCACGTTTGTAGGAATGCAACGTTGGGGCGCAATGGAACCCACTTGGTGAACGCTGGGTTGAAAGTGACGATCGTGGTTGGTTGGAGGGTGTCCTCCAGCGCAACATTCACCAGCTTGACGTCCGCCAGCGCCTGCAATATCAGTCAGTCATTGTTCATTCGCTAAAGCGATACGACATGCCTTCAGCGAGCGCTTCATTTCCGTATCATTCAGGCTTGTAGCCGCGCGAAGATCCTCGATGGTCAACGAGTCCGTGTCGTTGAACTGCAGCAGGATTCCTGCTTGGAAGAGCGAGCAGTTGAGCTCGTACTTCTTGTCCGGCATCCAGAGCTTCAGATCGGCTGGCGTGATAGGTTATCAGTACGTCAACTGCGTCCGTCGCAACAAGTGTCGATCACCTTTGGAGAGGTTGTGCAGCCAGGATAGCTTACGGCCGTTGTGCTGCTGGTTGTAGAACTGGGTGAATTCCGAAACGCTCTTCTCGCACTTTCCGAACCGTGAGCCCAGTGACGTTCAATGTTGCAAGCTGCACCTACCTCCGCAGGAAGCGAGAAGGCAGAGGTTGGGGTGCCGGAGAATGGCCAAGATCCCGCCGTAAGTATCAGCAGCTCAAAGTCGACTGTGATATTGCCTATGATAAATACCTCTTTGGAACACCCGTCAATCGACTCACCGCCAAGGTCCACAGATCCTTGGGAGAGATGCTGTCGGAATGCACCGTTCAAGTCGTCATTCACGGCCATGTCGGTGAACATCCGCTGGAGCTTGCTCGTGTACTCCACGCCGCATACGTTCTGGCGGCCGAAGCTTTGAGCTCATATAGGCACGCGAACTGTAGACGCCACACCTTTAAGTGGTTAATCATGGACGCCTCCGCCTCCTCAGTTGCCGACGATCCGTATATGAGACGCTTGGCGAGCATCCGCGAATAGAACTTCTGGAAGACGTCCTTGTCGTCGACGTACTTGAACAGCACAATCTGGGCACATGGTCAAGATCCGTCCGAGGAACGGAGAGAGGGGTGAAGCGCACCACATCAAGCATTCTGGGCTCATAGTCGCTGTCTCCAACCACATCCTTTGAGCCCTTGCGCAACAGGACGTCGCAGTACCGGGCAAGGACTTCGGGAGCCAGGGCGTTCGGATTCGTAGTCGTGTCGTTGATGATGGCGCGGAAAGCCTGGCAATCGAGACGTCAGAAGGGCCCGAACAGTCTAATACGCTGACTCACCTTGTCGACTGCGGCAACGAAGAGTCCGGAACCGAGGAAGGCCTTGCCGGAGATCTCCATGTACTTGCGGTGGAGTCCAAGAAGGGGCACGACGTATTCTTTCGGCTCCTTCAGAGTTGTGGGACTCATTTCGGCAATCATTGCCTTTCCGGTGGTGATGATGAACCGCTCGTATATCTCCAGCAGGGGCTTGACTCCGTCCGGTATTCGAGACAACAGGCTGAAAGCCAGGGTGCAGTCTACAACGCGGATCATTAGCACTACTCGCCGGGAGTCCATGTGACGCACCGTCGAAGCGCTCGTCTGCCACCATGGTTTCAAACTCGGATTGAATCTTGGCTTGGTGGACGCTGACGTACTGGTTCTCACTCTCAGTGAGGATCTGCCGGCGGGTTAGCATGCTGTCACCTCAAGGCGGTATTGGCCCACTTTATCGAACGACGATCGATCGCAGATCTTCTTGCTTCGCTCGACTTCCTCTTCCAAGCGGGAATTGGCCTGCGAGCAGCTGTCAATCACATGACTTGAATGATGACGACCGCAGCCACCTTTGCCATGAAGCTTGAAACCGACACCGACGAAATGATCCGCGCAGACTCCGCCTCGTAGAAGGCCCTCGTGTCTCGCAAGTAGAGGCGCTCGAACTCGTCTATGTAAAGCTGGAGCGGCTGCTCCGTGTGCTTGTTGAGTTCGACTTGTGCAACTGTCAGCTCATCGCCCGAAAGGCCGTCCATGCCAGGTCCGTACCGAGGGAGCGAACACACGTCGCGATGGCAGCCAATGGGACGACGTCTCCCTCACGGTCCTTCCTCACGAGCTCCAGAATCTGAAAGATAAGCCGATTCCCAAACGATCGCTTGAAGTGGTGGACGATTCGTTCTTTCCAGATCGAGAAAGCCAGCTACGCGTCGCGGCCAAGCGTTGGCACGGGTCCCGACATGTCCCGAAAACCACTCACGGCCTCCACACTCTGCCTCTTGAGCTTCCCTTCCCCGATTGTCCCTTTGGCATGCCGATCCCGCGTCTTTAGCACCATCCGATTGAGGTAATCGCAGGTCTGGTTCGCGGCCTGGGACGCCAGACTGAAGCTGCCCCACTCCCTGGCATAGGCTGTCACGAGATCATCGTGGGTCATCAGCCGCTGGACAGCGACATCCGCATGAGCTCCTTCACGGTAACGGCCGCCAGACGAGGCCGAACCTGCAGCACCGCGTCGACCGCGTTGCCAAGGAAGTTGGCTATGTTCGTGAACAGGACCTCCGTGTACGGCTTCGGGTGCGCCGTGCACATGTCGTAGACAGCCTCGACGAGGACCATTCCCGATTTGTGGGCCAGGCCCGTCCCGCCGTAGAGGGAAGCGAGCCCATCCTCGAAAGTCGCGTAGACCTGGTCGAAGACGATCGACTTTGGCCTCAGGCTCATTTCCCGAGCCCGTGATCTTCTGCGCGGCAGAAGTCTCCGCCGCTGCAACGAATCGTCCCCGGCCTGCCCTCGGCCGATCTCTGAACAAGACCGGCCGCCGCGCGCGCGTGATATAGCATCTCAGAACCGCGGGACCGAGCAGACCGCGATGTCAGAGGTGCGCTGGAAGACGGTGACGAAGCCGCCGAGGCTGCGGCAGACGCGGATCGCGGCACTGGAATTGCATGCTTCGGTTCGGAGGAAGGACTCGGCGAAGAAGGGGCCGCAACTGCCGAACCGCAAGCAGGTCAGACTGGACCGCTTCCTCAAGAGCACGCCCCCGGCAACGACCGTGTCTAAGGCGGGACGCGGCAAGAGGAAGCGAGCCATTGACGAGAATGAGGTCGGAGAGACATTGGACGAACCGGATCGAAGCGGAGTTGAGGACCGTCGTGTCGAACCGCGGACTCCAGAGCCGGTCCAGCGGCCAGGGCGCTGCGTGAGTGCAAAACGGACTCCCCCCGCGGTTTCGGGGCAGCCCTTGGTGCCGTTCGCCTCGCCGCAACGGCGGAGCCCCCTGGGATCGCCACGGACATCACCCGGGGATTGCTCCCCAAGCGTGCTTCAGCCGCGAAACTTGGGACAAGGCTTTCCGAGCCGGATTCAGCAAAGCCCGCTGGGAGCGGCCTCTGGCGCGCCTTCTCCCGGGCGCTCCGCCAGTGGATCTGTTAGATCGTCGCCGGCACGATCACCGAGAACTAGCGGTGGCGCAGAGAGCCAGGGCTTGGATACGGCGGCTGAGGCTTCGTACCTGCTAGGCATTTTCGACGAGGACACGCCAGATGTGTTTTTCGAGTGAGGAGGGAAGCAGGAAGGGAAATGATTGCCACGTTGCGCACAGCCCCCGTCCTCGGCGTTCCTTGCAACTCTTCGAGATGCCTCGTCCATACGGAGCCCTCGCGGCCGTCCTCGGCGCGCTGACTCTCTCGAGCGCGGTCTCCGCGCTGTATTCTCCGTCGGACGGGGTCGTCACGCTCGGCCAGGCGGGATTCCAGCGGGAAGTTCTGGGGTCCCCGGAGGTCGTCCTCGCCGAGGTGCGGAGCTCCATTCAGCCCTCCAGGCCGCCCGGCTCTGACGGAAAGACCCGTATCCTCAGTTCTTTGCCCCGTGGTGCGGCCACTGCCAACGATTGGTGCCGGACTACAAGAAAGCTGGTGCGTCCTCGCGCTCGCGACGGACTCTCGCTCGTGTTGACCACCGCCAACAGCTCAGAGCCTCAAGGGCTTGGTCAAAACCGTCGCCATCGATTGCGATGATGCTGCAAATCGGGGACTTTGCAGCGCTCAGGGCATTCAGGGTTGGTTACGCTCACCCCGGCGTACTCAGGGCGGACCTTGATTCCACACGCTTCCGACACAGGCTTCCCGACGATCAAGGTCTTTTCTCCGACGCCGGACAAGTCGGACAAGACCAAATTCAAGAAGATCACGTCGGGTGGGGGGCTCCAGGGCGCGTGTTGATCGAATTCTGGAGTCTGACGTCGGCGGCAGACTACCAGGGCGCGAGGAGCGCAGACGCGATGTCCGACTTTGCCATTTCTAAGCTTCCGACTTTCCTTGTGAACAGAATTGGGACGAGCGGGGTGTCGCTGGAGCAGTTCCTGGAAGACAGGCCATCGCTGCCGCGAGCCGTCTTGGTTTCGAACCGCAAAGCGACTCCTCCCCTATGGAAGGCGCTTTCGACGCAGTTTCACAACCGGATTGTCTTCGGTGAAGCCCGGTCTGATGGAGATTCGGTCGCCTCGGAGGCGATCGCCAAGTGGGGCGTGACGGACTTCCCCGGCGTCATTCTCTACCCTACGAACGAAACCGAGTTCGTCAAGTACGATGGTTGGGCCCTCTTTTTTCGACCCTTCTCGCGTTGCCTGACTCCCGATCGCCTGACTCTCGATCAGGGCAAATGAAGCACGCTGCCTTGACCCAGTTCTTTGCCAAGTACGCCCCATCTTCCAAATCCTCCAAAGGCTCGGATCAGGAGCCGAAGAAGCCGGAAGAAGAGCGCCCGCCATGTGAGTCGTGGTGATAGCCTGATTCCGAACCGCATCTCACAAGCTGGTCCCTTGACAGTCGACCCCAATGTCTATGAGGTGACGGACCAAGCAGCCCTGGACAAGTACTTGGCAACTCCGGGTATCACAGTCGTTGCTTTTGTCAACCTGGAACCTGAGTATGAGGAGAGCGTCGCAGCGCAGAAGGCCAGCGTTGAGATGCTGGCGAAGCTGAAGGAGAAGTTCTACAAAAGGAACGGCCCTTTCGGAAGCTTCGTCTGGATCAACGCCATCGAACGCGGGCGCAAGCTCATGAATGACTTTAGTGTGAGCGACATGCTCCCGAGTCTGATGATCATCCACGACAAGAAGAAGGTTTACCGTGTACACCGCGAGGCCTTTGAGCTTGAGTCTGTGCATGGCTTTTTGGGTGAGGTCTGGCAGGGCAAAGGACGTTTCTTCAAGTACGACTTTCCTCCGAAGCTGGACGCGGCCAAGAAGGAGAAGGGGGTGGCAAAGGACGAGCTCTAGTTCCGTGTAAGAACACGCTAGATTGCTTCGGCGAAGAAGTCCTTTGTCGATTTGCACGTCTCGTTCGTGCACTTTGGGCACCGCAGCTTGAACTGCTTGGTCGACGCCACGTCCGATGCCAGGTGCTTTGCCACGATGTCGCCCATCGCCTGGACGAAAACCGGGTCGTCGTTCAGGGACTCGGCGCGCTTCAAGTTCGTGATTCCGACCTGCCGATCGCGACGGTCAGCGGAACATGTGCAGATCCAGGCGAGCAGACAACTCACCTCGTGCGCCAGTTCGCCGTACTCAAGATCCAGCTCGTACAGTGTCTCGATGTGGTCCGAGGTAAAGGCGATGGGCACGAGGAGGACGTTCTTGATGCCACGCTTCCCCAGCCCCTCCAGGGTTCCAGCAGTGTCTGGACCGAGCCACGCCGCGGGTCCGACTTTCGATTGCCAGACCAGGCGGTACGGGTTCGAAAAGTGGAGCCGCTCCATGACCGCGTGTACAGTGGCGGCGACCTCCTGCGGGTAGGGATCTCCGCGATTTACGACCGACATGGGCAGGGAGTGCGCCGAGAAGAGAATGATCACGCTGTCACGCTCGGCGGGGTCGTACTCGGCCAGCTTGGCCTGGATCCTCCGCGTGAAGGCCTGAACGCCAGGATTGTTGGCCCCAGAAAGTAAACGAACGACTCGCAAACGGCTCACATCAATCAGACCAGGGTGTGTCGGCCACCGATCGATCACGCTCCATTTTATCGACTCGGCCCCCTCAAAGTCCCGAAGAAGACGAAAAAGGTGGTTGAGACTGCTTCCGGTGGTCGAGCACGAGTACTGGGGATATTGAGTGAAGGCAACGGCGCGCTGCACCCCGTCCGCCTTCATCTCCTCCAGAGCGTGTTCGGTGAGCGGTGGGGCGTAGCGGAAGGCCGTGTAAGCCTTGTGCGGCGCTGCACAACAGCACGAGGAGGTCAAGAAACCACGACCATGAAAAACTTTTCGTCCGCTCACCGGTCTCGGGGCTGAGGGTGTCCAGAAGCTTCGTCAGCATCGCGCCCTGCTTCTTCGTCCAATCGCCGATCGGGGAGCCTCCGCCGATCTTTGCGTACTGCTCCCTAATCTTTGGTGTCCTCCGTTTTGCGATCCAGGGTGCCAAGGTCGGTTGGAACGGGATTGGGATGAGGTCGGGGTCCGAGAAGAGCCTGTTGAGGAACGGCCCGACTTCGTCCAGGTTCGGCGGCCCTCCCTGGGAGGGAAGAAAGAGTAAGCTCAAGGACATACTTGCACGAACGCTGGAAGACCCACCATGTTCATCATTACGATGGCAGTCGGCGGTTTCGAGGAGCTAGAAGGGCCCTCAGCGGAGGAAGTCGTGGCGAGTCCGCGGGCCATCAAAGGCTGTAGGTGCCTCATTCGCCGTCCTGCAAGCATGTCTGCTGTCGGCAGCGAGCGTGGCAGGCAGCGTACGAGCTTCGTTGGCATTTTTCGCGTGCAGCGTCGGGAAAGCGGATCGGGACGGCTCCGGCCATCAAATCGTCCCGTCTCAAAAGGCTCAATGGCGGACCTCGATTTCATTCGTGCGCGGCTGTTGTCCGTCGAGTCCCGAATACATGGCGACGCGTTGCCGACACCCGCCTCCTCGGAGGCGGCGGGATCGGCCGGACTTGGGACGCGTGTAGCGACCCTCCAACGGCTGCTGGCACGCGAGCTCCAGGCGCGTCCGGACGTCCAACAGTTCGTTGCTAAACGTGAGGATTGGGCTCTTAGCTCAGAGCGTCATCTTTGAGGTGGCAGAGAGGCTGACTGGGCTCCGTGCGGCTGTGGAAGTGGAATCTCTACGCGACATCCTCTCCAACGAAACGGCGGCCCTGGTTTCCCCCGATGTGCTGCCCGTTCAGGCGCAGCTGGAGCTGATCACGGACGGCTTGGAGGAGTATGCCAAGATTGCCGAGCAGCTGAAGCAGATCGACGAGGCGCGATCGGTCCTGGACAAACCGCTCCTGGAACGTGGGTCGAGGCGGGCTGCGGACGCCCCCCGGTTCTCAAGGCACCGCTGGATTTGCTTCAGCGATCCTTCCACATGCTCCCAGATTGGCAGCTTTGGAGAAGAACCAGGCGACGCAGGCCGAGGAGGTTGCCGAGGTCGCGCGACAGCTCCGGGGCATCATGGCGGACTACAACGCCTTCGTGGGTGTTGCGCACCGCCTTCAGACATACTGCCGATGCTGACTCGTGGGTCTCGAAGGTTCAAACCACCTCGGAGATCTTCATCGGACTCCATCAGACGCTGAGTTCGATTGAGAGGGCGGTGGCCCGTGCGAATCGAGGACAGAGTTGAGAATTTGGAAACGATGCCATCCTCACTGTAATTCAGAATACTTGAATGATACCTTCTTTGTCGTCACCGCGAAAACAACCAACCAGAATGGACAGCCAACAGCAGTACGGCGCCGGCTCCGCGGGCATGGCGGGACAGCAACCGCGCCGTAACGAGGTCATCTACATCTGCGGAGGTCTGGTTCCCCCCTTCTCGCCGTCGGGAACCCGTGCCGACGGACATCTCTTTGCGGGCAGACTGCGCGGTGGAGAACGAGATCAAGCAGAAGGAACCGATCCGGTGCAAGGAGTGCGGGTATCGCATCATGTACAAGAAGCGGACAAGGAGGATGGTCCAGTTTGAGTGGGTGCGAGGCGCCCAGGGAGGGATGGCGGGATCTGACCGTTGCCGGCTCGTCCGCAGGGCGCGATGAGGCCTCGAATGTCGGAGGAGGCGAACATTTTCTTTGGCACGGGACAGAGGAAAGCCGGATTCGGGTTGCGCCTCGTTGAACCATCGCGTGGACGTTTGGGAAGCAAGCTGCGGAGAGGGACGCGTTGCCGGTTCCCTGCCACCACGGGGACCGGAGCGCTCTCTTGGCGGAAGCTGACACTTCAACGGCATTTAGAATTATAGGGTCTCATGGCAGTTTACAGGTGGAGGTGCGGGGTATGGGGGTGTCATCGTGCTCGCTCAAGGAAGCGCTGGAGCTGCGTGTAGTCGTCGTTCGTGGCAATGGAGAGCTGGAGGAGACGATGTCAGAAGCTACTCGAAGTCGTCGCCGAGGCACCTACGGATCCAATGTCGAGGATGTGGACGCGCCCGTCCGAGGAACCGATGGCGCTCCGCCGTCCGTCCGGCGTCCAGGCGAGCTTGTTGAGGGCGACACCGCCACCGTCGATGTAGGTGCTGACGATGGGAATCTGCGGGAACGGTGCTTCAGGCAGGCACGGGGATCATTGGGGTGGAAAACCCACCTCGGCATCCTGGTTCAGGTTGTAGATGTCGAAACGGCCACTGCCGTCCACAGAGGCAAACACTGCGGGGTGCGAGGGCGACCACTTGACGTCGTACACGTGGTCGTCCGACTCGGCGAAGGTGAGGATCGGGGCAAAGGTCTCGGGTGCCGTAGTGGCCTTGTTGAGTGTCTAGGCCACGGCACGAACGCCCGGATCAGCGCCAGTCCACAGCCGACCGTTCCAATCCCCACCTTTGCCCTCCAGAGGCTGATGGTCCAGTCCACCGACGACGTGAGGAAGTAGTTGGACAGGTTCGCGGGCCCGAACAGCGGGTGGAAGCTGATGCCCGTCACCGCAGCCGCGTGGCCTCGGTAGGCGTCGTTGATCCCCGCCTTGCTCCCGGCCTGGTCGTAGCGGTTCACCTGGTACACCGCGCCCTCCTCCGTTCCCACCCAGAACGTCGCGGTCTCGTTGTCGGGCAGCGCGAGGCAGGTCACTGCCACCTCGTCCGTCTTTGGGTGCGCGGGGCGGGAGAGCTCCAGCGTCTCCTGTGGCTGCGCAAGCATGTCCAGCTGCCACGAGGCCACGAGGCCGTCTGTGCTGGCCGAGAGGAGGGAGTGGGCGTTGTGGGTGCCGGTCACAGCTAGGGAGTAAACCGGGTGCGTGTGGCCCGAGCCCGTCAGAGGGGTCTTGAGCACCGGGTCCGCCTTTGCGCGCGTGTCCCAAAGAACGATCTGGCCCGAGTAAGTGCCGCCGATGACCATGTTGGGGTGGAACGGCGAGAACATGGCCGTCATGACGTCGGACTGGTGAATAAGGACTGGTTGAGCAATGGCGGAGGGCGCTGAAAGCGTCGAAAACCCACCTGAGCCCGGAAAACAAACTCTGGTCGTGCTTGGAGGTGCACGTTCCAGACCAAAGCGAGCCCGTCCGCCTCGCCGGCAGCCAGCGAGCTCCGGTTGTACGAGGCGACCACCAGCTCCGGGTAGGCGGCCGAGAAGGAGCAGTCCGTGACGGAACGATGCCGCGTCAGCCGCTCGTCAGAAAACTGGAGGACGGCCTTGACGGATTTGCCCGCGTCCGCGTCGCTGGGTAACGGCGGTGAGGGAACGCTGGGAAGGTCGATTTAGGGGAGCCACGCACCGGTCCGACCCGACCCCGACGGTGTAGTCTTTCATGTAGTCGTACGGTTCCGACAGCATCCGCTCCACGACCTTGGAGGAGCGGTCGATAAAGTCGAGGAAAGGTTCCGAGGCCATGATTTGCTGCTTCTCCTCGTCGGCGAGTTCTGGGGGACCCGGTAGGTCTAGCGTCGCCACCAAGCGTGTAGGGACCGACAGCAACGCACCCCGTGGCGGCGGTGGCGCCTGCGCCCCGTCCGCCAATTCATTCGCCGGTTCCATCTCCTGGATGCTCATCGAGGCCACGCCTGACACGAGCGTGTCCGACGCCGACTCTGCCGCCTTGGTCGGCGGCACATCCTCCGTCTCGACCTCGACGGTCTGCACCTCCTTTGAGTAGGTGACGCGTTCCCGCGGGGCGAGGTCTACCGCGGCGACGACGGCCACGGAAAGCGTGGGTGCGGGGCGGGGTGCCGGGCTGGGGACGCGTCGTCAGGTGCGTGAACACGGGGCGCGGTGGTGAGATCGGCACCTCTCCGGGGCTGCCGACGACGGTGGACGTGCAGCGTCGTCAGGAACGTCCGGCGGCGAGGACAGCGCGGGGCTGGGGGTTGCCAGCCTGTCGCCGACCAGCTGCGCGACCAGCGCTTCGACATCGTCCGCGCGGGCGGCGGCCGGGGCGGGTGCAGCAGCCGGGGCCGCAGCCGGGGCCTGGCCGATCCATGCGAGGGAGAGCGGGCGGTTAGAGCGGAGGGCGGATTCGGGCCGCGCGGCCCACCTCAGCGTCGGGTGCCGGCGCCGCCCGCCGCTCCTCGCGCGCCTTGCGCAGCTCCGCGAGCTTGGCGCGCTTCGCCTCGAGCTCGGCCTTGCGCTTGTCCATCGCAACTGCGGCGGCCAATGTGACGGGCTTCTGAGAGGTGTCCCCGGATATCGATCAATATGATGCAGGGGCAGGGGGTCGCCCGCCCCGCTCCGGGCGGCGCGCCCGACGGGCAGCGGCTCGCCGACGCGGCGGTCGCGGCGCTGCTCGTCGCGGCGGGGCTGCCGGCCGCGGACCGCGCGGCGCTGCGCGCGCTCGAGGCGCTGTTCGAGGCGTACCTGCTCGACCTGCTCGCGGCGGTCCACGGCCACGCGGAGCACGCGCACCGCACGAAGCCCAACGTGCTCGACGTCGGCCTCGCGCTGCAGGAGCGCGGCATCGCCGTCGCCGACCTGCGGGCGCACGCCGCCGCCTGGCGCCCAAAGGGCCCCCGCCAGCCCATGGCCCCGCGCGGCAGGCCGCCCGTGCGCGACTTCATCCCGCGCCCGAACCCCGTCGTCGCAGACCAGATCCCGCCGCGCCCAAAGTACCTGCTGCCGTACTCGCCGCCGCTGCCGTACCGCTACACCTTCGATCGCACGCCCGCGCCGCCGCCCGAGCCGCCCAGCGAGGCTGACCTGCGCGCCGCGGAGCTGGCCCGCATGCGCGACGTGCGCTCGCATCTGCTCGCCATGATGGCCTCGCAGCGCGAGATGTTCCCCGAGCTCATCGGCTTTGCCAACTACGAGCTGGCCGCGGACGTTCGCGCCCTCATCGCAAAGGGAACCCTCAAGACCCCGGACATGCCAGACTGGGCGGCAGAGGCCGCCGCGGCAGCCGAAGCAGCAGCAGCCGCGCGCGAGGCGGACGCCGTGAACGCGGCAAACGCCGCCATGTCGCAGTGGGAGGCCGCGGGGCTGCCCTCGGAGCAGCAGCTGAGCAGCCTGGACCGCTTTCCGTCCCCCGGTGACGCGTTTCGGCCGCCTTCGACCCAACCGGGCGATTCGCCGTCACAACCGTCGCAGCCGCCATCTGCCCAGCCGCCGCCGTCGGAGCCTTTCCCCGCCGCTTCGCCGGAGCTCGTTTTCCCGGAACAGGTCCCGCAGCCTTCTCTTGCGGAGTCCCGCCCGGAACATTCGCAATCTTTGGAACCGATGGCTATGGAGTTTCCCGATACCCTTGGCCGCGATACCCAGCTCCCGCAAGGGGAGCCCGACACCGCATCGGCGCCAGGCGTTGAAGCGCCTCGCGACCTGCCCGCACCTGCGGAACCTGCCGCGCCTGCGGTGATCTCGGACGAGCCAATGCCGCAGGCCGAACCCGAGCCGATCGGACGCGCGGAGCCTGTTGTGGACGAGCGGCCTCATGTCGAGCCCTTGACAGGAGAGCCAGCTGCGGGAGTAGGGTCGCCGGGAACCCTGGGTCCCGTGGAGGAAACGAGCGTTGTCGCACCCGTCGTGGAAGTGCAACAACCGCCTACGGCACCCGTTTTGGAGGAACCGCAGCCACCTGTGGTTTCTGCCCAGGAGGGAGCTGGGTTGGCCGAGACCGGTGGGGCGGACCAGGCATCCGCCGCGGCACCGCAGCCAGTCGCCGAAGCGGCGGCTGTACCGCCACCCGCAGATGTGCACTCGGACGACGAAGAGGACTTTATGGTGGTGGACTGAGGGTGTCACGCTCGGCGGATGGGTGTATAGCGAGGTGTATTTACTCTCGTGCAACACGAGTCGAGCCCAGCAGTTCCACAATCACTCTGCGTGCGGAGAAGGAGATCAGGGTCGTGCAAGAGCGCAAGAGCAGCAAACACGTACTCAGAGGGATGAAGCGAGAGCTGTGCGTGGCACCGATACCCGGCCGCCCGTGCTTGACGGGCTTGTACGAGATCGAGAACTCGGCGAGGTAGTGGCCAATCATCTCCGGCTTGATTTCAACCTGGTTGAAAGTCTTGCCGTTGTAGACGCCGACCACGCTGCCGATCATCTCGGGCACCACGATCATGTTGCGCAGGTGCGTCTTGACGACGGCCGGCTTCTCGTTCGGCTGAGCCTCCTTCTTCGACTTCCGCAGCTTCTTGATCAGGCCCATCGGCTTCCTCTTCAGCCCACGCTGGAACTTCCGGCGCGCCCGCGAGTGCATGAGGTCGATGAGCTGCGCGTCGGGGCACGGGTGAGCGGGGCCAGCCGGGGTGGTGCGTCCGGACCGCGTACCTGCTCCGAGCTCAGGTCCAGCAGCTGGTCCAGGTCAACCCCGCGGTAGGAGTACTTCCTGAAGGTCCGCTTCTTCTGTCCCCCGGCGGCGGCCTCCTCCTCGTGCAGGTTCTCGGCGTCGGCCTGGTGCGGACCCGTCAGCACCGGCACACCACATCACGCGCCCGCGGCCGGCGAGCCCGCGGCAGAGAGGCGGCAGTTGATCTCCAGAAGCGGCATAAATGGCCCACGGGGTCCCAGGCGGGGGCAGGGCGTCGGGGCACGGCTGGCGCGCTTCTGCCGACACGACGGGAGCGGCCCGTCCCCGCCCAGACCACCACGCCAGCGTCCGCCGATGCCGCAGCCAGTGCTCCCTCGCCGCCTCCTCCGCCTCGCGTCCGCCGGCAGCAGCAGCAGGCACCAACCATCGTGAATGAAGCGTGTTCCGCGCGCCTGCGATCGGACTGCACACACAAACTTCGCACCCTAAATTCCAAAAGTCCCTTACATACCATGGACCACCTCCCGCCCGCACTGGTCCATTTCCTCGCCGAACACGGCCTAGAAGACAGCTATGCTCTGGCGGGGCAGGTGCCGCGGTACCTCCGCCTCCGGACACGGCCCCAGCGGCCCGGACACGGCACGGACGCCCCACCGAGGAGCCTGCAGGAGGCGCGCGAGCGGCTCGAGGCGGAGCTCGGCGTCGCGCTCGCCGAGGTCCCCTGGTTGAGGGGCTTCTATTCCCTCGACGCCTCGGTGCGCATCTCGACCATGCCGATGTACAAGCGCGGCTGGGCCGTCGGCATGGACGCCGCCAGCGGCCTGTGCGTGCGGGCCCTCGACATTGCGGCCGACGACCGCGTGCTGGACCTGTGCTGCGCCCCGGGGATCAAGCTGTGCGCCATTGCGGACGAGCTGGAGGTCCGTGCAGGTGTCGGGAGCGTGACGGGCGTGGACGTTTCCGAGAAGCGGCTGGTCGTGTGCCGGTCACAGGTGCGGAAGATGGGCGTCACCCGCTGCCGGCTCTTTTGCGCGGATGGGACCGCGTTCGGCGTACCTCCGCCTTTCTTGGATTGGACACTGTGCCCAGATGGGGCTCGCAGCTCGGGGACGCCTGCTGCCGCCAAGCGGAAGCCGTTCTACGCCTCAAGACTACTGGCATCGCCGCTGTGCGATGCGGGAAGCCCTCGCTTGTACAACAAAGTCCTCGTCGATGCCGACTGCACGACCGAGGGCTCACTCAACCACGTGCGAAAGATGGCGCAGTGGACCAAGGAGCACGGGGGCGACGGGGAGCTTCTCGCCGGCCGCCCCTTTGCGGCCGAGGATCTGCCCGAGCTCCAGTTTGCCTTGCTCGAGAACAGTTTCCGCATGTGCGAACCCGGCGGCGTCATCGTCTACAGCACGTGCTCCCTGACGCGCCAGCAAAACGAGGAAGTTGTGGCCCGCTTCCTGGAGGCGCATGGCAACGAAGCGGAACTGGACGAGCTCCCGTTTGACAGAACCACCCCAAAGTCCTGGCGATCGTTTGCCGCACAGTACCCCGCCGCGATGAATATGGACCGGACATGGCGCTTCGATCCGAGCACGCAAACAAGCGGACTGTTCATCGCTCGGTTCCGGCGAAGGTAAGGTCGGATAACGTCGGGCGAATGAAATCTCACGTGGATTTTTGCCTCTTTGCCGGCGGTCCGTCGTCCGGAGCCTCGGGCGCTACAGTCCTCTGGGCAAAGAACCCCACGCGATCGGACCGGTTTTCCTCCTCGCTGCTCCTCCCCGCGTCCCCGCTTTCCGTCGCGGGGGACTCCGGGTCCAGATCGATCACATCGTCCGTCCCGACTTCCGCGGGCCGCGATGGCCCCCCTTTGCTCCGCCTGGCTGTCTCCGTCAGCTGGGCAAACAGCTGGCTGTTGGCCCGCAGGTAGGCCTTTCCGTCAAACTTCGCAGGGTCGATCTTGTCCTTGCCCAGCTGTGTGACGCTCGAAGGCCGGCTGTTTTCGATCTGCCTCTCCCATCGGACCACCTCGTCAACGATCCGCCTCGTCGGCTTCGGGACCTCCGAGTCCAGGTTAGCGTTGTACCGAAGGATAAACTCCGAAAGCCGGCGTATCAAGGTCCCCCGCGTTCCCACTTCGGCCAAACCGTGCTTCTTGCAGTGTTCCCGCAGCTTCTTGTCATTCACTAGAGGACAGACGGTGTCACGAAACGAAACCCGCCCACGGCCTTTCAGGCCACCCACGGATGTCAAACACCAAGGGCGGTATGCGGGTCCGTTCGTCCCCGGATGCCCCTTGCGCGAACCCCGGTTTCGCAGACACGACCTTCTTCGGAGCCCCTTTGTTGTCTCGGGCGCTGAGGGGTTGAATGCTCGGCATGCTTCCCGCTCGCGGAAACAGAGGGCCGCACCTCGACTGCGGGGCAAAGAAGGCCGTAACGTCGGATCCGCTTCCCTTTCGTGCCAGGAAAGGGTCCGGCGTGCAGTTCTTGTCGAGGTGCTTGTTCATGTACTGCATCCGGACGTCGTTGTTGCAGATCGGACACTTCACGACCTCCTGAGCTGGCGGGTCGTCAATGACGACCACGCCATCGTCCACGACGCTGTCTTCCGCTGCTTGTGCGGCCTGTGGCGGGACCGAAGTGGCCGAGGGTGCTGCGGCGATGACCTGGCCTTCCGGGACCGGACCCGGTCGCGGCTGCGCCGCGGACCTCGCCAGCTCGAGCACAGCGTCTCTGGAAGTCCTCGTGAGCCCAAGCAAGGAGGATCGCGTGGAGCCTCCTATCCCACCGAGAACGAGTCCTCCATGCCGTGACCACGCGCTCCAAATCCCGGTTCACGCGGATCTTGGTCTCGTCGGCGGGATCGCGGCATATGGGGCAGATGCTGGACTCCTGCACAGCTTTGCGCACGCAGTAGGAGCAACCGGAATGGAGGCAAGAGACCAGCGTAAGCGGTGGGTAGCTGCGAGCGCAGACGCTCGTCAGACGCAGCGAAGCACGAGCAGAGGTCTCTGCCCACTCCGAGTAGAGCTCCTTGCAGATTGGACATCGCATCGCATTGTCGAGCTCCCGGAGGCACTCGAGTTGGGCCGGGAAGTCCGAGGGGTCGTCCATTGAGGTGACCCTCCGGGGACGTGGGTCCCTTAGTGACGAACGCGGATGAGCGCTCCAGGTTCGACAAAGGGGTCTAAATTATACGTCTACATCTCGTACGGTATCCGTCCCAAGCCCTCCTCTTTGACGGTGCCGATCGCCGACTAAAGCACCGGCAGAGAGGCGTTGAGCGCGGCTCGCCACCAGAAGGACCAAAGACCTACGAATGACTGGGCCTCGGGTTTCAAGCCGACAATCCGCAGTCGAACGTGCTCGTCTTTCGCAATCTTCCATGACGCAGACTGGCCAGGTGCTCCCGCGTGAGGGGCGCATCACCGACCACCGCCTCACCTTACCTCTGGGTGGTCCTCCGGGTACACAAACTCCTGAGCGCCCATCGAGGTGTCGAAACGCATATCTGGCGACATCGACTTCGTGGCAAGGGCTCCGGGATGAGTCTGCGGCCTTTCCACGCCGCGACCGCGCCTTACGTAGGTCGAAACAAACACCTCCAGGGGTCCCACGTCTGCGAAAAAGCCCTGCAAAAGGCACAACGGATGCTCAGAACCCAAGCCCATCCCGCCGAAACGCTCCGATGCCGCACGACTTTAGAGACTTGCGTGATTTTCCCATCGACCACCTGGTTCACAAACGGTCGGAAGACGACGGCCTGGTACCGAATGAGGTACTCTGCGCAGCCCGTCCCGACCTGAATAACGCCCGGTTGAACATCGTCAACCTTGAGGACGGCGATGATGTAGCCGAAACGCCCATCGCAGGTGCCCTCCTTCTCCTGAGCAACACGCCTCTTCAGCTCCTCCCGAATCCCCGCCCCAAAGTACTGCGGTTGCAGCAGAATAGTATGCGTCAAGTCCTTCAGGAAGAACATGACGCTCAAGAGTGTCCGGCGGCCCTCAGACTGATATGCGGGCCGCGTCGCAGAGGAGTCCCGTGCCGTCCACGCCCTCCAGGCCCCAGAAGGGGCGTAACCACTAATGTGCCCTCAGCGATGGCAGCTCTCCAATGGAATTCTGCAGCGCTTTTGGTGTGCCGAAACGCACAACGCGGTCAACTACTGGTCGCGGACGCGTCTGACGCCGCGCCCATCAACACCGCGCGAACTCCTCGCCCACATCGGGGAGGCCACCAGCGTTCCTCTTTTGCAACCCGGAGCACGTTATTGGAACCTCTGGAGGACTTTGAAAACGCTGAATACGCCGTATCCGTGGCTGCACGAGGCAGAACCGCGACAATCGAACAAGTGTCTAGGAGCACACGGAGATTGCTCGTTGACCTGCGATGAATGTGCGCTACCCACGGCTAGCCGTATTCTACTGTCCGAAGTGCAAGTGGGGGCTCAGAGCGTCGTACACGGCTCAGGAGGTGCGTTACCAAGGCGTTACGATCGCGGTTCGCACGGCATCTGAAGGGTCCTTCACGGGGCTAGTTCCTGGAATCATTTGCCGATTTGCTTGGAGAGGTTGCGCTGGTGCCTGGCGCGAGCGGTCAATTCACGATAACGGTCCGAAGTTCCGAGGACGCGGAAGCGGTGGTTCTGTGGGACCGAAAAGCCGCCGGAGGATTTGAGAACCAACCTACGATTGCGCAGCTGAAGAAGCAGCTCCGTGACATAGTTGCGCCGACCGCGGCACTGCCTGAACACGTGGTTAGGGCAGCGGGGTCGGCGGCGGACGCAGCTGGCGCACCGCGCGCCGAGGGTTAGACAATCGGGGACGAACCAAAGGGCCACTCATGGATTACGTGGGTGCACTGGGCCGCATCGACAAGGGAATCCTTCTCGCGGTGGATGAAGTGATTCGAGAGATGGTAGGGGTGGGTTACGTTACTGCGCAACGCGACGTTGAGCAACTGCCAGGACACGTGGCGAATGTTCCTGCCGACCTTGATAATGGGCGGTCATGTTGATCTGGAGACCAGGCCGTCACAGGCATCCGCGGAGGTGAGCCAACAATCGTCGCCCAACCGGACGCTACGGGTGCCAACCAAAGCTCCAGCTGGATCTTGCCATCGCGGCATCGCGTGTGAATCCGGTACGATTATTGGCCAGATCGACCGAGTTCATGACGCACACGGTCGCGTTCCCGAACGGACTTGCAGAGCCCTCGTTGGAAGACACGATGACTGCTTTGCTGGCGAAGCTATTGCTCTGCTTGCGGCACCACACCACGGGACCCGAAGCAGAAGCACAGGAGACTTTGGATCGTCACGTCCGGGACTTACCGGAACAGACGCCGGCGCTTCTGGTGGCCGCAATCGGACTTCTCCTGGTGGATTCCGTCGATCCAAAAGTAGGTCCCGCACCATCTTTGAAGGACGTTGCTCAGCGGCATAGGTCTTCCTCCAATGCGCCTTGCTTGCCGAGCATGCTCCGGCAAGTCTGGCGCTCCCCGTGGTCTTGAATCAGCCCTGGCTCTTGGAAGAGCTGCCCGGAATCGCCGTTGACCTGGCCCGCTCTCGACCGGAAAAGCGGAACCACTGTCGTGACGCTCTCCGCACCGTTCTGCATGCGCTGCCCGAACCGCGTTACTCTAGGGCGTTGCAAGCTGCCCTCGTTGTGGAAAGGACGTGGGGCGGACTGTTGCTCGAGTGCTCTGTTCGGCTTAATGAAGACCCAGTGAGAACCTTGAAGGAGGGGCAACATGCCATGAGATCTAACGAAGCCGTGTGCAGACCGATGTTCTGATTGCAGCGCTCCAAGGACATTCGCTGACTTGGCTTGGGGACGAGATGCCGCACACGCAGGTGGTCGCATCACAGATGCAGGACCTGGTGTTCAAGAGGATCGAGTCGCTTGTGGTTAGTCCATGTCCTGGAAGGGTGTGGCAATGGATCACCGATCGATTGTCCAGGAGGATGGAGAGTCGGCGCAGGTCCGGCTCGCATCCTACTTGCGCGCCGTGTGTGGTCTAGTCGGGGTGTTCGGCACTGCGCTCACGAAGGATCAGGCCAACACCTGTATGGTGACCATTCGCCTGTGCAAAAGCCCACGGTGAGCTCACTGCATGCGCAGCGGCATGTTTTTGACAGCATGGGTACCGAATGCCAGGCTGGCCGAGGTCTCAATGTGCTTGGTCGTGCTGTGTTGTGCAAGTTTCAGCATGCCTCAGCTCGGCGATCTTGTCGGCCGCTTGCTTGCGCTTGGAGCCGGCGACTTTTGCGCTCTCGTTGCAATCCGCTTCAGGGCATCGTTCTTCGAAGAGTTGCGTAGCAATCTACAAGACGTCTTGCAGATGCCCATCAGCATCCCCGATTCCTGCTTGGGAGTCATGGCGCGGGTGTTTGCGAGCACGGCGGTACCGGAGGACCTCATTTCAAGAGCGCTCGATCCGGCTGCTCTCTCGGAGCAATCTCTCGAGGCGTCCATCAGCGTCGCAGCACAACTTTGCAAGGGATTGGGGAGCAACCAGCTCCGCTCCGTGTCGTCGGGGTCGCTGCAACGTTGGGTCTTCCGTGCCATGCAGCTTTCTACCGGAACGGTGCATTCCGAGCTCCCGAGCCTTGTTCGGCAATGCGCCAAACTGTGGGTCTGTCGCACGTGGTGTCGCATGCTTTCTCATGGGCGCGCGTCCAGTGCTTTGCGGTCAGATTCCTCGTCCAAGATATCGGCGCAGCTGGTTCTTTCCGTCATGAGATCAGGTGCTGCTTCGCCGTCCACGAAAGTTCTCCTTTTGCTGTACCTCCTCGAGTACCAAAGCACGCTGGTTTTTGGTGACTTTGCCGGTGAGTTACCTGCGCCTGGTGACTACGCCGTGCTGAGTTCTTGCTGCAGAAGTCGCCGTCGGGAACGAGTACCCGCCGACTATGTGGAACGCTGTGCCGATCAGGGAGCTGTGGCTGGGAAGTTCGCGATCTTCTGACCGAGCTATCCGCGACGACGTCTACCCCGTCCTAACCGGATTGCTTTTGAGGAGCCGACCTCAGCTTCTCAACCCTGTTCCTTTGGTTCGGGCACATCTGGAAGCGGGGTTTGTGGAACCGCTGAACCGCCTGCGACATCGGTGCTGACCACGCTTGTAGGGATCTTGGCCATACATCTTTGCGCGTTCCGAACCTGCTTATAGAGCTGCGCAACGCCGCATCCGACACTGCGAAGACCCTACCAGGTTGGTTCTTCGGCCACTTTAAGATCCTGAGCTCATGCGCACCAACTGCAGTTGTTCGCCGGCTTCATTCGCTTGCGCCCGCGGAGGTTGCTCAGCACGCTGGCGATCTTCTGGGATTGCTCATTCCGAAAGCGCTTTCATCAAGGTACCCGACTCCCGGATGAGTGCGCAGAAAACTGAACCGCCGTACGCCTGTAGAGATTCCGTCCTTCTCGCCGAGGTCGAATCGCTTTGGCATTCCATTTTCCCGTTCTCCAGCGACCAGTATCTCATTGCGACGGTCAATCTGCTCCGCAAACCGGGATCCAGGTGGCTGCTACTGATGATATTTCTAAAGTTGCTGCTGGCTAAGCTTGTTCTCCAGGCCTGTAGGTTGGGAGGAGCTGGTCATCGATCCGCTCGTCTTGTTTCAGTGTTCGGATGCTGTCTTTCGATCTGCCTCCCTCGTTCGCATTTTCCTTGCAGTAAGTTTTCTTTCGATTCTGAGCGCCGGATCCGCGCTAAGGCTTGCTCCAGATCCTCACGACCTTCCGAAGCGCATCACGATCCGCGTACGATGCCCTTTACCGGGTCGAGAGTCGGAAGACGGTGAGAACCCAATACAGTAGCAAAGATGCGAAGCTCACGCTTCGGCACAGCCCAGCCTGATTGACGCTTCGCACATCAAGGCTTTCCTGAAGCTGCAAGAATGCGCGGTTCTGCAGTCTTTGTTGAAGAGCTGTTTGTTGCTCCAAAGCGATGCGGATGCGCTAGACGCGCGGGGCGCTATCTTCGCCTACATGCACCAACAGTTCATTGAACGACCAGAGTATATTCAGCTTGTGCTGCTTCAAGGGTTCGATAGCAAGCTCATGGAGCCCGTCGTGGCGGGGATCCCATCGCTGCGTACGTTTCCGCGGCGCCGTTCCCTGGCGAATCTCGGCTGACGCCGCCTTCCAGATGTTGCCTTCGACTTTAGCACCCAACTAGTCACGACGACGTTCGGCATTGAATTCCTGGCGCTGTTGACCGCGCAGTACCCTATTAAGCGGAGCCTCGAGGTTGCACAGCGGGTTTTACTCCCTCGATTGCAGACGCTGCTCTCGCCCGTCGCGGCATTCAACGTTGCCTTGCAAGCGGGAGAACTGGATGTGTCTTTGCCGGTGGTTCCAAAGGACGCTGCACAGCTTGCTGGGGCTTGCCTGACCCTTGCGCGCACGTTTCCGGAGCTTTCGGAAGGAATCATCGCCATCCTGCGCGACGCCAACGTGGATGCAAGGGCGTTGGAAGGGAGAACCGATGGACCCGTCGAAGCCTGGTCAACTTACCGGACCATCGTGGATCAGACGATCGAGGACCTGCGAGCACTTCAGCGGCGTGCGGCTGGTCCAACTTAGATGGATGTGCTGCGCCTTCGGATGCTCAGATGCACCAAACATTTCAATCGAAGATTGCGAAGGATACAGCACTGAGAATGCAACCGCAGGCACTAATGGACACTACCCCTTGACGGCGTTCCGAATCGCCGACAGCGCCACGGGTACCGCAAGAGCTAACATGGCAAAGACGGTTCCGTAGCTGTCGGAGGCGACGGCGGGACTCTGATTAGTGCCGCAAGGCGGTTGCAATGCCGGTTCACTTACAGGCCCGGAGCTCGACCGGGTCCAGTGCTGTGGGAATCTTTGGAACCTTCGATCCCTGCCCGCGATCGCTGTCAGCACCTCGGCAGTTCCGAGAAGCGAAGCGAACTCTACCGTACTGGTGGTACAGGACTTGAGCAACTGCCCAGGTCGCCCACAGAATGTGAAGCACAAGGCGATTGAGCCCCGAAGCTTCGGCAAACAGGGACAGCACGACCATCGGGCCGAATGCCTTGGCGTAGTCGCCCAGAGATTCGATCCGCCGGCTCAGGGCCGAGTGCCGCCGGTAGATCACTTTGGTGGACTCGACACCCGCAGCGGAGCGCACGGCCGCTGGGTGGTCGCGATCCGGGCGGGGCGAAGGCGGCGGGGAGACGGGAGATATGGCATCCTCGTCCGGGGGACCGAGGGAGGGCGTCACAAACTCGGCTTCTGCGGCGGGTCAGATTACGCATTTGTGCGGGGAATGCGTCCCGATAAAGCTCACCTTCGCGAGAGGAAGTGGCCTCCCGGATCCTTTCCAGCGTGCCGTCGCTCAGGAAGACCTTGGTCCGGAGCCTTGCCGGCCGTCAGATCGATCGACTCCGAAGAACTGGACAACCCACCTTTGTGCCCAGACCCGAGTTAGCAGCCATGCTAGCACGAGAGTGCCCAGCACGGTGTAGAGGGCAGTCAGCGGCGCCTGCTCAGCAACGTTGCCTCCCCGCCCGATCGATCTCCCGGCGACGAGGTTCCTTGCGCCGCCGGCGACAGCCTCCGTCCCTTCGACGAGGCGCCTCTTGGCTTCCTGGACTGCCTCCTCGGCACGATCTTCCATCTCCTCGGCGGCTTCTGTGACGTAGGAGGTGACGACCCTGTACGCTGACTTGGCAGATCCCGCAGCTCGGTTGACCGGCTGGGTGATTCGGCTGATCGCGTCGCCAGCTTCGTCCACCAGGCCCTCTGCAACGCGACGGGCGCGGCCGGTTGCTTCCTGGGCGGCACTGGAGACGGACGCCCCGGCCTCGGAAGCCTTGGACGGCACCGCGGACGCCGCGGCGCGAGCTCTCTCGGAGACGGAGCCCGCGGCACCCCGAACTGCGGCGACGGCCTCGCGGGCCTCTTCTTCGGGGCCTGCAGCGCCGGCCTCGCGGTCCTCTTGCTTCCCAACGAACCACTCGCGGACGCGCTCGACGATGGGCTTTCCAGTCTGCGAGGAAACTTCGCGGATCCGCACGCGGTGAGGGAAGCCGTGTACGTCGTGAATGTGCTCCTCGCGTCTCCCCAGTAGCAGGTTGCGGACTGACTCGAGGATACTGGGCTGCAGTTCGGGCGGCGGCGGCACTATCGTCGGCTTCCCGGCTACGGCGGCTGCGCTCCCGCGACCCACGTGCGGCTCCTCGTCAATGTCCTCGATCTCATAGACTCGCTCACGCTGGCGGGACATCGTTTCTTGCTGGTGTCGCTTCAGGGGAAGGTTGTGGAGCGGTTGTGATGTGGAGGTCGGTGATGACGTGGCGGTCTGCCACGTCACAAGGGAAGGGATGCATGCTACACTGACCGCGCAGTCTGTGTTTGACGAACAGATGAACGCTTCGTAAGTCCCGCGACAAAGACTACGTGTACACTAGAAGAAGCTGCCAGCCCGGACTGGTAATCGATCCGAAGGACCGTCCGCATCAGTGAATGATGCCTTCGTGACGGAACTGCGGAACGTCAAGACTGTGCTCTAGGCCGCTATGCTGAATCAATTCTTCGCCCGAGAAGGTCTCTGTCCGACCCGCGGTGCCTACAAGCTCGCCAGTGGCTCCAGCACACGTCGGTCGCGCCGACGTTCATCTGCAAGTCACGGTGGCCAGTCGGGCGCGACAGCACAGTGTCATGGACTGCCCCTTCCACGCGCAATCGTTCGGCCAGTCCTACTTCTGCGATTGAACCGCCCATGCCAGTCGAAGTGGCACGGCCGCGCGAGCCAAGCAACAAAGACAGTGCCGGCGATGGGCGACGGGCAAACAGGCTCTCGTCTCAAGCCTCAAGTCGTTCATTTGCACGCGAAGATCTCCTTCGTTGCCGTGTCCCGCCTCGAGTTGGAGTGTGTCACGGCCGCAGCGAGTTGGGCTCCAAGCAGGAGCAGGAACAGCTCGTCACCCGCACTCGTCGAGCCAGACGCTACTCCAGATCATCCCCTTGCTCTTCGACATCGTAGAGCTCCTCCTCGTCAATCTCGCCAGCCGGTTGCGACGCGTCCTCTGTCGACGCCGGCGAGACTGTTTGCCCGCCGGTCGCCGTCCGTTCCCGGGCCTCCCGCGCCATCTCGTCCGTCAAAAACGCGTTCACATCGACGTGTGCTTTCTCCAAAGCGGTCACGAGCCGCGACAGATAGCTGGGAACCGCCGTGGGATCCGGCGCGGTTGAGGGTGGGGGCGGGACGGGGAACTTCATGACCTCCGTCCGCGGCCGTCCTTGATCGGATGCGTGCGGCGTGTGAGAGAATGTCGCGAGCACCGCGTTGGAAGCCGCCATGGCTCCAACGACTGTGGCGTCTTGGACGGGTTCGCGACTCGGGAGCCAGGACACTGATCGTGTGCAAAGACACCAGAGGCTCTCTCGTATCCGATTGATAAGGACGTCTGTTCACTGTGCATCACGGCTGCTGCCATCCATGTTGAAGCCAATCTGAGCCTCAGGATTGAGATGGAGTTTAGATTGCGCAATGGGTGGCTTTGGGGCTATGAATACCTAGGAGGGCGGACCTGGCTAGAGGGGAACGGAGGAGAGCGAACGCCACCCACTCCATTCGCACCTGTTCCGGGCGCCTGGATCCGGAGGAAACAGAGAGGCAGCCCAGACACCATACATGAACCCTCGATGCTTCTGACTATCTGTCAGGACGGGCCTTGGGAGATGGCCTAGTCATGGGTTGGTGAGGGACAGCATGCATATGGGTGCGGCCCAACCACCATGTACCCCCACTGCTTCTCACTGTGTACATAGACATCCCACCACCTTTGTGCTGTGCAGTGCCCATGCCAGCTGGCCCCTGGGTTCCTGACATCTTATGAAAACTAGCTTGCATGTACTCGGGCCTTGTGCCCGTGGCCATATGTCTCTACTAGTGAGTAGGAATGTTTTCCCTGCAGAATAGAATAGTATTGGTGACCCGGACCTGCCCCTGGCTTGGCCGCTGTTACACCATGAGTTTGCTGCTAATTGCAAAGTTCATCGTCGTCGTGTGTCTTTTTCATTTTCCCAGTTTTCCTGTCCTTCATGGACTTTGAGATGAAGCTGGCAATGGAGTTGAGGGCCTTCTCCTTCTGCCGCCTCGCTTTGATCGTGGGCTCGAACTCCTTGATGCTAAGAGCCCAGTGTTGGAATGGATTGTTGCTTCGATTCTATCTCAATAGGGAGTCTATTGGCGTGTGGGGATACTTGGGTACGACCGGAGGGGTCATCTAGGGACTTGTCATCACAAGGGAATGGACAACGGGTCAACGTGAAACTGTCCCTCTCCCCATCCCGTCCATCTGAGTTCTGACCCGGTTCAGACCACTGGGGCTACGTCTTCCCCACGCCCCATAGCCACTCAAACAGGTCTATGAGCCCAAAGGGTTGTGAAAGACGAAAGATGCGGCTGTGAAGTTGCCGGGTGGCGCACATAGCCGGGGGAGCCGCAATCTACCAACGCTGGTTCTGGAACTGCCTGGACAGGTTGGAGAACGCTGAAAGAGAGCGTGCTCAAGATGAGGAGCTTGCGGGATCGTGGAATTGAGTTCACGATGGGAGGCAGAATATGGAGAGTGGTACAGGGGACCATTCTCAGGGAGGACGGAAGGAACCTCCGAGACTGGAAGCTTGCGATGGAAAAGAAGCTCCAGATAGAAGGACTCTTGCCCTACGTGACAGGAGCAATGGCAAAGCCAACTGTGGGTGTGGCAGGGGCCACGACCAAGGACATGGACGACTGGATTGCACACGACCAAGTGGCCCTGGGATTGATCCTGGAGACTCTACCAAGGGCACTGCAACGTGTATTCTTCTCTGTGGACACTGCCAGGGAGATCTGGGACGGTCTGGAGAGGAAATTCGCGAGGGAGAACGAACTCTGGAACACGTCTGAAGGCACAGCGGGACGGAGCGCCAATGAGGAGTGCCAGGGAGCACAATCGACCGTGGAAACTCGAAGATCAGATGGAGGAGCATCCAAGGGAGGCCGAGATGGCGATGGAAAACGTGTCAGAGGTCAGAAACGACGCGGTGTCGAGCGAGGTGGTGATCAATCACGTGGAAGCACGAGAAACGCGTCGAGAAACGCTTGCTATATGTGTGGAGAGGTTGTGCATTACGCCAGGAATTGCTTACACCGCGGAAACGCGTGTCTTCGGTGCGGGGAACCTGGACACTGGGAGACACTCTGTAAGAGGATCGCGGAGACCAATGCGCGTGAGGAGAAGCAGATGGAGCTTACCTTGGACGATAATCTGATCAAGGAGAACCTCGTGGATATGGTAGTGGCACTGGGAGTCAAGGATTGGAAGGAGAACGCGTTCCAAGGAGAGGAACGTGAGCATGAAGTGCTGGAGGATTCCAGGAAGGCAGCACACGTGAATGCTCTCGGGGACAGGACCATGGAGGAAAATAACGCGTCTAGGAACGTGTTGGAGGTCGAGAAACCACTTTTTGGAGAGGATGTTTGTGGCCTACGTGACTTTGGGACCACGAAGGGATCGGCGATGGCGGGCGGTATTCAGAAGACACAACTGAGGTTCTTGACAGGGAAGATCATCACTTTGATGGAGGATGCAAACATTGGAGATCGATGTGGAGCATTGCCATCGATTGAGAGCGTGGTGAAGATGGGATTCCTGGTGCTGTTGGGCCCAGAGGGTGGCAATATTCTTTCCCCAGAGGGTGAACTCATGGGAACACTGAGTTTGCACAACAGCTCGTATCAGATGAACGCAGAGATCGTGGAGGATGATCCCTACCTTGCAGAGGGAGCTAGAGGCTCAGATTTCGAAGGACATGAGGTGTGTGACTTGACCAGAGGAGGGCCTGACTGTGGAAGTGGAAGTACCTTCAGCAGAGCTGAGAAATTGGACGCATCATATGGAGGGATGCAGCAGACACTCATGCAAGACGATTTGAACATGCCGGATAACCAGGGGGATTTGAATTTGGTTCAGAATGGAGATGCTGAAACAGATTTTGTTGCTGACTTGGGAAAGGAGACTAAAGATGCAAACGGACAGCTGCTTTGCGAAATTGACATGGGGATCTTGAAGGACAATCATTCCGGAACAGACATGATTCAGAAGGAAGTGGAGTTGTATGAGCAGTCTTTGATTTTGGGTACTTGCAACACAATGGATCCTGAGGGTGATGAACCAGAGACAAAGGGTATTGGTGATACAGATGTTCTTGGACACTGTAAAGGCAATGACCCATTCCTGGAAGGAGCAGAAGAAAGCGATTCAGGGGAAGTGATGAAGGGTGACTCACTTTCTGGGAGACTTGCTGTTGGTGAATCACTTTCTGGGAGATGTGCTTTTGATCCAGTCAACACGGGACACGTGGAGGAGGTGTTGCAAGGACATCATCAGAGTGCTTTGCCAACAAGCTTGAAGGACAACTGGATGTTGCAAGGACATCATCAGAGTGCTTTGCCGACAAGCTTGAAGGACAACTGGATGGACTCTAAAGGAGCAGAGCATGTGACCAATGGAAGAGCCAGACATTCTAGGAAGACTCTGGAATGGTGGAAACTGACCAGGTGGAAGGACCTGGAGAAACCACGCATGCAATGGGACTGTTGAGCTTTGATTTAGAATCAGCAGAAGGATCTGTGCAATGTGCAACGAGGCAGAACCAGTCTGTGTGCAGGAAACTAGCAAGAGGTGCATAACACTGTGATGCAAATGACTGAATTTGAAGGACCAAAAGTGGATAGCTAAGTTTGAGCATTTCAAAGCACTTAGGGGATTTGTGGAGATTTGAAAGTGAAACTGGAGATTTCTCAGGGATTCTTGACAGGAGGGGAGTATTGAAAGTGACTTGATAATTGCAACTGGTTTGCAACGGAGATCACATCTGGGAGACAACTTTGCAACGAGGGGGAGTGTTGGAACCTATGCATTGCTACGTTGTTGGGATTGATATGCACTGGAGGGAATCTTGCAACAAGGGGGAGTGTTGGAATGGATTGTTGCTTCGATTCTATCTCAATAGGGAGTCTATTGGCGTGTGGGGATACTTGGGTACGACCGGAGGGGTCATCTAGGGACTTGTCATCACAAGGGAATGGACAACGGGTCAACGTGAAACTGTCCCTCTCCCCATCCCGTCCATCTGAGTTCTGACCCGGTTCAGACCACTGGGGCTACGTCTTCCCCACGCCCCATAGCCACTCCAACACCCAGAGCCAGGTCTCCATGTTCCACTCGCGGCCTAGTGCTTCCAATCTAGTCTGCAGCTTCTGGCGCCGCTCCGCATGTGCTGAACAGTGAAACAGAAAGTGTTGTTCGTCTCCAATGTGCTCAGGGTCATGCTTGCACGTTCTCTGCTGCACCTCAAGTCCTTGGTGCCTGCCTATCTCCACCTCCAGGTCGTGGGTAGAGCACAGCAACTTTTGGACATCCCTCCGGTGCTTCTCCACCCGGATCAGGGATGGTCCGATGTGGCCAAAGGTCATGTCACACATCCTCCAAAAGTGCAGTTTGTCGTTGTCCTTGAGCCTCTGGGCATTGATCTCCCTGAACTTGCCCTTCACAAGATTCTCCACAGTCTCCTTGGGCCATGAGAAAGTGTCCTTCTCCAACATCTCCCTCCCATTTTCGCCGCCATAGTATACAAGTAGTTCCCTCAGGAAGGCAGCCCAGTTCCAGGACCCCTTCAGTGCCTCAATCTTGAGCTCTTTGTAAAGTAGGTACAGCGCAGGATCCGCTGTTTTGATGCGCATGAGTAACTTGAGTGCCGACTCGTGGTCATGAACTGCAAGGGGGTACTGGCCAGTGATCGCATACAGACAGGCCAGGGAGGTAGACTTGGGCAGATGAGTGACGGCACGAAGAGCCATGCATGTCACTTTGTCCCTGGTTCTTTCCCCGGCAAGGTACTCCTCCTTCGGCATCTCAACAATGAACGGGTTCCCATATTGGCCCACTGCCTTGACCTTTGTGTTGTAGAGCTTGAGCTGGAGGTCAGGACTCATCCCAGGCTGCTCCCTGATGTCACGGAGCCAGAGCCCATAAGCAGCGTTCATCTTGGCCTCTCTGCCATGCACATGGTCCTTGCTCCGGCCGGTTGAGGTCAGCTGATACCCCAGAAGCTTGAAGCTGTCAACCCTCTTCAGCTCCTGGTCCCTGTACATGAGCTTTACACGGTGAGGTATCCTCCTGGCCATCCACTCTGTCTTGCTGACGTTGATCTCCAGCCCATTGGCACTGGCATATGCAGACAGAAGATCCAGCTGCATCTTGGCATCCTTCACCGTCTTCGAGATCAAAGTGGTGTCGTCTGCAAAGAACAGAGCCAGCAAGCTGACCATCCTCTCCTGATCCTCTTCCTCCTCAGACACCATGCCCAGATCCATCCCTTTTGCACCATTGGCCTCCATGAAAGCAGTGATGTCGTTGATGAACAAGATGAAGAACAGCGATGAGAGGGGGTCCCCCTGCTTCACTCCAGTTAGGAACTTGATGAAGTCCGACTTGGTGCCGTCCTCATCCCGGAGCCTTCCCCACACGCGCCCGAATGCCATCTTGAACATGTCAATAACCTGTTTGGGTACCCCCATCTCCTCCGATCCAGCTTCCTCCACAACCTCGGGAACTCCACCGTGCCAAAGCCTTTGTGAAATCTACAAACACCATGATCAGCTTCTCCTTGCGTGCCTTGGCCAAGGAGAAGAGCGCCTCAGCAAGGAATATTGCATGAAGGGTCAATCTCCGTTCCCGGAATCCAAACTGGGAGCCTTCCAGCAGCTTGTTGCACTGGTGTTTGTCGTGTTATTCCCCCTCTAAAGAGACCGCTTCCCTAGGTAATTACTAGCCAGAAACCAAAATGAAATGGGCTGCTCAAGGATTTGCTCATACTGAGACCAGCTTACTAATGTTTTCTACACTTTTCCTCGCAGCACAAAACTCGAGTCTGGGTTCATGATCTAGAGCTTTGGGGGGAGGAGCTGCCCCAAAGGACAATCTTTGGGGAACACAGGAGCTGCATGCTTTGGGGAAATGCAACAACATGCCCCAAACGGACATTCTGTGGAGGACTCGGCACGTCTAGGCATTGGACGAGAGTCCTTGCTGGAAGTTACCAGCCAACTGCAAGGTGGACTACCGAGACCTCCACCTAACCCGAAGGAGGACGATCGGCCAAAAAGGACGTCAGCGAATCCATATTCCATCCGAAAGCCAGACAAACAAAAAGAACTCAGTCTTCCTGCCCGGGCTGTTCGAGCTGCAATGGAGATGGCACGGGATGCTCATGGACCTGCCCTTTCTGAAGCCGAGGCAAACCGCATATACAAGAGCGAGTACCAGAATGTGCAACGGGCCTTGCAATCCCCTGTTGGAGTGGCTATGGGGCGTGGGGAAGACGTAGCCCCAGTGGTCTGAACCGGGTCAGAACTCAGATGGACGGGATGGGGAGAGGGACAGTTTCACGTTGACCCGTTGTCCATTCCCTTGCGATGACAAGTCCCTAGATGACCCCTCCGGTCGTACCCAAGTATCCCCACACGCCAATAGACTCCCTATTGATACAGAATCGTAGCAACGATCCATTCCAACACTCCCCCTCGTTGCAAGATTCCCAAGAAGTGTCCAGAAATCCCCAAAGTTAGTCACGAATCTCTACAATTCCCATAAGTGCCCTGAAACGTTGAAACTTCTCCCTTGGTAGCTGTTTGGTGAGGAGATCCGCAAGCTGGTCCTCTGTGTTGATGTACTCCAGCTGTATCTCTCCACTATCAATTTTCTCCCTCACAAAATGGTACTGCACTCCAATGTGCTTGGTACGTTCGTGAAAGACAGGATTCTGCGCCAGCTTGATAGCCCCCTCATTGTCCTCCTTGATGACTGTTGGCCCTTGCTGAGGAAATCCCAATTCCTCCAATAAACTCCTTAGCCACGCAACTTGACGTCCAGCATAAGATAGAGCCATGTACTCGGCCTCTGTTGTTGAAAGAGCCACCACTGGTTGCAGTTGCGACTTGTAGATGATAAGACCGTTCCCCATCATCACTACAACCCCAGTTGTTGACTTCCCAGTGTCAAGATCCCCAGCAAAACTGGCGTCTGCATATCCATGCAATGCTTTGGTCATGTCCAGATTCGGATCCCTCTTGTAAACCAAGCCAAAGTCAGCTGTTCCCTTCAAGTATCTGGTTGTCTTCTTGACTTGCTCTCCGCGACCCCTGCCACGGTTTAGAGCGTACATCAACTTGTTTGGAGCGGGATTCACGGTTATGTTGGCTGCCCCAGGTGAGTACGTATCACCATTTTGCTCAGCTCGCTTGATCATAGTCTCCTCTTCCATCTCCATCCTCTTCTGAAGGTATGCAACGTTCAAGATAGGGTGTTTCTTCACTCCATTTTCAGTCTTCCACTCGTGTTTGGTCTGTGCTCCCAGCCAAATGCCGTCAATCTCGGCCCGGACTTGATCGAACTCAGGTAGGTCCTTCAGGACTTTCCTCCAGATGCTCATATCATCGTCATCTCCCTTCAGCTTTCCCAGTGCTTCAACTTCCATCTTTTTCTGCATGAAGCGGGTAAAATTCGGAGCCACCCGGTCGGTTTTGATGAACTCAAAGCTGTAGTACTGGACCTCGGCGTTCCCTTGCTGCGCCACATTTTCCGTCACGAAACGCTTCTCTAGGTAGTCCCAGATGTCCTTAGCAGTGTCCATCCTGCTGCAGATCCTTTTGAGACCAATAGAGAGTGATCCTACCAGGATCCCTTGAGCTTTCTGGTCCTTCGTGTTCCAGGCTGACAAATCATCTTCCGTCTTTCCTCCCTGCCCTACCACGGGCTTTGCCACCTTTCCAGTCACAATTTGCCAGTCACTCTCCCTCTGGAGCTTGGCCTTGATGTCAATTAACCAATCCTGGTAATTGGTTTGTGATCCGGTTTCCTCGAGCTTGGCCCCCCCAAACAATGCCACACGGGTTCCTCCGACCGAAATCTCCATCCCGGCCGCCGCAGCACCTCTAGTGCTTCACGCGCTCTTTCTAGCGCCCACTGAGTCCACCCAGGCGGTCCTGGAGACCAGACTCAGCTGGATGCGGTCCCCTCGGCTGGTTGCACCACACGCAACTTCAAAGCCGCGCAAAAGTGTTCTGGACACCCTTTGGGCTCATAGACCTGTTGGAGTGGCTATGGGGCGTGGGGAAGACGTAGCCCCAGTGGTCTGAACCGGGTCAGAACTCAGATGGACGGGATGGGGAGAGGGACAGTTTCACGTTGACCCGTTGTCCATTCCCTTGCGATGACAAGTCCCTAGATGACCCCTCCGGTCGTACCCAAGTATCCCCACACGCCAATAGACTCCCTATTGATACAGAATCGTAGCAACGATCCATTCCAACATCCCCAGTCAAATCCCCAGAGGATGATCCACCCGCAGCTGCCGCTGCTAAAAAAGCAGTATCTGAAGCTATGCAGGTCTCGTCAACCGAGCTGACCTTGCCAGAGCTGCGTCGGGTTTATGACCGTGCTTACAAGCAAGTGGCACGGTCTTCTCGGAGTCTATTCTCTGGATCCGACCCCAACGGGGAACTAGTGGATGAACTGTGTCCCGGAAGCCTCCCAAATCAATGCAAGTGCCCATTGCATGCCACCGTGCTGCATGGATACCTACATGGACTCGCATGCAGCCACCACTTCTATACCAAGCCAGGCGACAAGCACTGTCGACCCCCTTGTGAACCCCAAATGGAATGCTCCTACAGCTGCACAGGAGCGAAGGACGGCTGCCATGGAAGCAGAAGTCAGGGATCTGTATGCACAGCACCTGCAGCACTACGTCCAGGAAGGCCGGCCAACCATGTTTGACAACCTGCGACAATGAAGTAATCCAGAACGCAATCCGTCGCTTCCGGGAAAAGACAGCCGACAGCAAAGTGAGGCAGGCTGTTTGCGGGAGCTGCAGATGCTGGGTGTTCGAGTGTGACTGTGTTGTTGAATGGACTTTGACTGCTTTGAGGAAGAAGGGATTGCTGGAGGTCAACCCCGAAACCCTTCTTCTGCAAGTTCCGGGATCACCCAGAACGGTTGGAATCCAGCGGCATCATCCATGGGATTGTGATTGAGCCCTTGGGACTTGTTGCCAAGAACGGACGCCAGTACATACGCACGTGCAAAGACTGCACTGCCTCACTTGAAGCCGGGTTGACCCCCATAGTTTCCCTCTCAAATGGCCTCCTTCGGGGCCCCGTGCCAGAGGAACTCCAAGACCTTACGTACATTGAGCAAGTGATGATTAGTCCGGTCCGGATCCGCACTACCATCGTGCAGCTCCTTGAACCGGACAAAAAGAGGCCCAGTGGCCATCATGCAATGACAGGGAACTTTGCTGTGCTGCCTGGAGATCCGATTGGCGTCGCAACTGTGCTCCCCCATGCATTAGCCGATCTTGCAGACCAAATATCCATAGTGCTGTTGGGAGGATCTGGGATTTCCAAGACACCGGGATTCGTGAAGTTCTTCCGTGTTCGGAAAACCAAAGTCTTGATGGCCCTCAAGTACCTCATTGCACACAACCCATTATGCCGAGACATCGTTCTGCGTGACGATCTGTGCGATCTGGATGCTTGTGCAGACGGCGTTTCAACCCAGATCCCTATCAACGTGATTCAAGACCCCCAGGTACTGGATGACGTGGCAAAAAGAGCATGTCGAGCGTCACTGGGGAGGAAAATCTGCACGGGTTTGCTGCAGAACATGGTAAAGATGGCCAAGACCTCCTGGAGACCGTTGGAGCGAGTTCTGCCGGCCAACTTGCATCCTGGACCTACCAGTCATGATTTTGGAGTGGAGGCACTCACCAAAATTCTAGAACGGGCAATCAGTGGGGAGAATGTGAACAGCCCTCCAGATGGTGTGCCCTCTACTCCTTGGGCCGCTCGGGTACCCAAGTCCTTGTGCGGCATGGAGAGCGCCCGCTGAATGACCTGGATGACCGTGCCAGCATCATTGCCATGGGTTTCCCCTGGCTATTCCCTCGTGGGAAGCAAGGGGCACCTGGCACAAACAGGAGTGGATTGACCCACAACGGACTAGCTCACCCGTCTTTCCAGAAGCATGTTGCTGCCCTTGCACTGCAGGCTGCTAATGGCAAACAGTGTGACAAATGCTTCCTCTTGTTTTGCAACGCGCTCATGAGGAAGGATCGTGTCATGCAGCGCACTAAAGTGCATGTCAGCAACTTGACTGAAGAAGATTGTCGCCGGTCTGACCCCGACGGAACTGAGGGAACTGGCTGCAGCTGACCAGGCTGCCATTCATGCACGGAATTCTGCCCGCCAGCAACCAGAGTTGGATGCTCGCGGAGAAGGACACGCACCTTCCCAGGTGGCAGCTGGAATGACTTCCAGTGGGACCATTCATGATGTGTTGGACCCAGAAAGGAGAGCCCTCGCATTCCGGCTCATGCAGAACGCACGGACTGTCCAAGGTCAGATTCCAGCACCAACCAGTACCGTAGAGGGTTGCGGTGGATCATTCTGGCTTGGATCCATGAGATCGGCATGCCTGCTTACTTTGGCACCAACAATCCATCGGAACTTAGGAACCCACTGCTCGACATTCTTTCTGGGTACCCAGTAATTTCTCTCGACGACCCGGATACATTCATGACTGCAGAAGCGAGGTCCGAGTCTGCTGCAAGACACCTGCATTCACTGGGCTCTGGGCTCTTAGCATCAAGGAGTTCGAGCCCACGATCAAAGCGAGGCGGCAGAAGGAGAAGGCCCTCAACTCCATTGCCAGCTTCATCTCAAAGTCCATGAAGGACAGAAAACGGGGAAAATGAAAAGATGCTCAGGGTCATGCTTGCACGTTCTCTGCTGCACCTCAAGTCCTTGGTGCCTGCCTGTCTCCACCTCCAGGTCGTGGGTAGAGCACAGCAACTTTTGGACATCCCTCCGGTGCTTCTCCACCCGGATCAGGGATGGTCCGATGTGGCCAAAGGTCATGTCACACATCCTCCAAAAGTGCAGTTTGTCGTTGTCCTTGAGCCTCTGGGCATTGATCTCCCTGAACTTGCCCTTCACAAGATTCTCCACAGTCTCCTTGGGCCATGAGAAAGTGTCCTTCTCCAACATCTCCCTCCCATTTTCGCCGCCATAGTATACAAGTAGTTCCCTCAGGAAGGCAGCCCAGTTCCAGGACCCCTTCAGTGCCTCAATCTTGAGCTCTTTGTAAAGTAGGTACAGCGCAGGATCCGCTGTTTTGATGCGCATGAGTAACTTGAGTGCCGACTCGTGGTCATGAACTGCAAGGGGGTACTGGCCAGTGATCGCATACAGACAGGCCAGGGAGGTAGACTTGGGCAGATGAGTGACGGCACGAAGAGCCATGCATGTCACTTTGTCCCTGGTGCTTTCCCCGGCAAGGTACTCCTCCTTCGGCATCTCAACAATGAACGGGTTCCCATATTGGCCCACTGCCTTGACCTTTGTGTTGTAGAGCTTGAGCTGGAGGTCAGGACTCATCCCAGGCTGCTCCCTGAAGTCGCGGAGCCAGAGCCCATAAGCAGCGTTCATCTTGGCCTCTCTGCCATGCACATGGTCCTTGCTCCGGCCGGTTGAGGTCAGCTGATACCCCAGAAGCTTGAAGCTGTCAACCCTCTTCAGCTCCTGGTCCCTGTACATGAGCTTTACACGGTGAGGTATCCTCCTGGCCATCCACTCTGTCTTGCTGACGTTGATCTCCAGCCCATTGGCACTGGCATATGCAGACAGAAGATCCAGCTGCATCTTGGCATCCTTCACCGTCTTCGAGATCAAAGTGGTGTCGTCTGCAAAGAACAGAGCTAGCAAGCTGACCATCCTCTCCTGATCCTCTTCCTCCTCAGACACCAGGGGAGCGTGGCAAGGACGGGGCATGACCCTTCCAGAATCGCCTGAACGCGAAGGAACGGACTAGAAATGAAGTTTGTCACGTCTCGCGGCTACAGGAGCTGCTGAACCACGGTCTGAAGGTTGCCAAACACCCTTGCTATCCCGAGGCGGCGACCCTTGATGATGTTCCTGCATTCGGTGGCATTGACATCAAGTTCTCTGGGGATTTCTTCCAGCTCGCTCCAGTCCAGGACAGTGGGCTCTACTGCCGCACCAATTTTTCGGATGACTTGCTTGCTGTGCGCACGGTTTGGGAACACTATGTTACCGAGGCCGTTGAGCTCGTCATCAATCACCACACCATTGGCCGGCTTGCGGAAATTCTTCTTGCCATCCGCAGCGGCCAAGCAACCATGCGCGATATTCTGGACCTGCAGGCGTGGTGCATTGGGCTGGCAACATACCTGAAGGGGCATCCCCGCGCCGGCCATGCCATCAAACTGACTGACCCCGAGTGGATGAATGCCGCGGTGATTACCCTGAGCAACCTGGCCAAGGAGGCGTTCAACATGGATGCTGCTGTTGCCTACGCTTTGCGTACTGGCAAAACCCTCCACCTGATCAAGGCGGTTGACAGCCCCACCAAGCCAAGGAAATCCAAAACAAACCCCAATCCACAGCCATCCGCGGACAAGAAGCAGCTGCTTGCCTTGCCAGACAGCAGCTTCAAGTACAGGTCCGGTTACCTTCCGTGGGTTGAGGGCATGCCGGCCTTCTTCCGGTCGAACCTTGCCGTCAGTGCTGGAATGTCCAATGGGACACTGGGAAAAGCGGGCCCCATCCACTATGCAGTGCGTGCCTTTGGATGCCAGCCCCTGGGCATACGACACTCGGTATCCCGATTTGGATGTACGGGTGGTGCCGCCTCCAGATGTGGCCATGGTGTCCATCCCCAACCCTCCCAGGCCTTTCAAGTTGTCGAGCAACATTGGGTGGAATGAGGTGCCTGTTTATCCGACGACGCAAAGCAAACGGGTTGCGCTGCCCTGTTCCGTGAAGGAAGCCAAAGGAAAAAGCACCGGGCCGTCTCGAGGCGGCAGTTGCACGTGAGCCCGGGTTGGGCCATGATCGCGCACTTTGCCCAAGGACACACACTGGATAAAGTGTGCCTAGATGTTAGACCACTGGACTAAAGAGAAGGTACCACGTCTCTGGCCCAAGTGGTCTGACGTCTAAGAGCATGTCACCATAGGGAACCAACACTAGACTTTTCCTTGGACGGTAGCTGTGGGACATGGTCCATCCTGCACCTGTACATCATGCTGTCCCGTGCACGGAGTTTGGATGACGTTGTCTTGACGGGGATGCTCAATGGCAAGGTTGTGGGCAAGCTGTTGGGCAGATTCGATTCAGCAAGGACATACTGGCCGAGACGGCACGGCTGAGGAAACTGGGGAGGCAGACCCAGGTGGCACAGTCGGTGTTTTTGGCAAGGATGGAGCCGAGGGCATGTGATAGGTAGATATTTGTGCGTCGGGGTAAACTGTGCTGCCATCCATAGAATCGATCCACTTCTCCATTGATCCGATGCCTTGCGCCCATGGAGTTGTCAAAAGGAACCGGCGGGGGAAGCTTGCTTCCCTTGAGCTCTACGTCGTGCTGTCACTCATCAGCCCAAGTCTACCTCCCTGGCTTGCCTGTATGCGATCACTGGCCAGTACCCTCTTGCAGTTCATGACCATGAGTCGGCTCTCAAGTTCCTCATGCGCATCAAAACAGCTGACCCTGCAAGTGGACCATGGAGACCTGGCTCTGGGCTCTTAGCATCAAAAGTTTGAGCCCACGATCAAACCTGAGGCACAGAAGGACAATCATCTGATCAGCCCGGAACTCCATTATTGCCCGCTGCATCTAAAAGTCATGATGACAGAAAGCCGGGAAAACCAAAAAGGTACGATGCACGATGACCATGAAACTTGCCATTAGCAGCAGACTGAGGTGAAGCAGCAATCAAGTGAGGGCAGGTTTGCGTGCCTGGGTAACCAATTCTTCTTTCATTCCATCTTCATGATCAGATTTGTTTCCGGGAACCAGGAACAACGTTAGGGTATCTTTGGCCAATTCACCAACACAATCAAATTGAATACACATTCAACGCAAGAGATATATCACACTTCAGGTATGCCTCCCAGAGACAAAGGCCAAGATCCACTTCACATCAATCAAGAGATACTTGAGTGCCCGTGTCCACGTCTCATCTTGGTTGAACTGCAGCCTAATGGATGCATCTCCAATCTTGTCCTTGGCAATTCTAGAAACAGAAGGCATTGGTAACTCACAATGCGAGAAACCTCCCACTCACCTGTAAGGCAGCTTGAAGTTGCTGTCGTCTGCTTCCAAGCTCTCTGCCAATTGCTGGATGCAGTTTAGGAACGCAACCAACGCAATGTCAAAGCGGCGATTCAGAAACAGCTTGTTCAAGCTGATGGAATCCGAATTGTAGCTGCGGAGATTAGGTCAGTTAGAGGCCACAGCCATGGATGGAGGAGAGCAGGGAACCTACAACTCATACACCGCCTTGTCACCATCAATTCGCTCAATACGTGAAAAGCTGCCATTGGGGACTAGCTTGAAGCTGCAATGTTTGGGTTAGGAGGGGCAACAGGGGCAGGAACGGTGCGCAAACCTTTTGAACTTGAAGCCAAGCTTCTTGGCCACGGTGTACAGAAGCAGCAGTGTCTGCCCCAGTGCTGCATTTATCTCGCTCCAGTCAACCTGTGAGCCTCTGAATAAGAAGATGGCGGACCATCAGTTGAAACAGTTGACCTACAGGTTGACCAGGCAAGCGACCCAGCCGGAAGCCTGGAAGAGTGGTCAGCACAGAAAACCGCAAATCAACGGAAGATAGACCACCGTTGATGGTCCCAAACTGCCCATCTACAACCCAATCATCAACAGATCCCAGACAGGAGCAAATCAACACGTACCATGCCAGATCCGGAATGCATCATTGTATACGTTCGTCTTCTGAAGCTTGTCGAGCAGCCTGCTGGCATGCTCGATCTTGATGCTCAGGCTATCGCGTTCCATAGCGAAGCTTCGCTCCTGCTCCTGAAGAAGATTGCGCTCGGCACAGAGTCTGGTGCAGCGATAAGCACCAATCCACCGTGAGGCAGCAAGAGTAACACACTCTGCTTCTGCCCTTGCTATCTCCTCAGCCTCTCGCCGGAGATCTTCGGCCTCCTTCCTCAACGACTCGCACTTCACGGAGAGATCAGCCAGGCTTGCCCTTGCGGCCGTTTCTTTCCGTTTCAACTGAAGAGCCGAGCGTTACTCAGAGCTCCAATGATGCTTAAATGAGTCCCCACGGCCGCCGTCTCCTCCTCTGTCCGTGCCACAACTCCGTCCCCTTGCGGCGGGGCACCCGACTCCAGCTCCTTGAGGAAGGCAGCGAACGTCTCTTGCTCCATTGTCACGTCCGCGAGGCGCCTATCGAGGCGCTCCAAGAGCAAATCGGCACAATCTTGGCACAACGGGTGATCAAAGTCCGATCTGCTGTTCATGAGGTCGAACAGCTTCGTGGCCACACGCAGACGATGGCTCAGGTTGGAACTCTGCTCGCCCCGCGGTGCCTTCCCCGAGGAGGGGAATGTGGAAGACCTCGACAGCACAATGAAAGATTCCATGTGGGCCGGTGGCGGCCCGTCTTCCGTGTCCGAGGACGACAGTCCATCCTCGCGTCGCGGGGCCTGCTTTCCGGTCGGCACGCGAGCTTCCTCCGAGGAAGAACCTATGCTGGGTGATGCGCCATCGGAGACGCGTGACGCTGTTCCGGTAAGGGGGGCTGGTGGATAGGAAACCCTCAGATCGGGGAACCGTTGGTCGGGCACGTCGACGGAAACAGACCGACGAGAGTCTCAAAGTACGTTCCGTCCAGCAACGATGGCTCCAGCTGCTTAATGGGCTGGTTGCAGGACTGGCAGAGGAAGGAGACGAAGGCGCTGCCCGTGCTTCCGGACCCCGCCATTGCGACGACGCGAAAGTGGTTAGTGACTGGCGTCCCTTGACTTCCGTCTCAGCAGTCCGCCGAGCGACTACGGCTTTCATGGCCCTCGTGAACCTCACGAATGTGGCCGTCCTGGACAATCCCGCTCCGTTCGGGGATCCGTTGAAGTTGGAGATTACCTTCGAGTGCCTGGCTCCGGGCCTGAAGGATGGTGGGCAGGCGCGGGAGGGTGCCACGGTCCCGGCTCACGGCCGGCACGCAGACATCGAGTTCAAGGTGATCTACGTCGGTTCCGCGGAGAGCGAAGAGTACGATCAGGAGCTGGATTCCATACTCGTCGGCCCGGTGCCTATCGGTCTGAACAAGTTCGTTTTCGAGGTGCCCGCCGTCAAACCGTCTCCGTGTGGCCCCGCTGACGGATCTTCATAAGGCCGAGCCACCGGACGCCACGAAATTGCCGGAGAACGACGTCATTGGAGTGACGGTGATCCTTTTGAAGTGCTCCTACCTTGGCAAGGAGTTTGTCCGGGTCGGGTACTACGTGAACAACGACTACGTCGACGAGGCGTTGAAGGAAACGCCGCGAGAAAAGGTCCAGTTCGACAAGCTGTATCGGAACATCTTGTCCGAGAAACCGCGAGTAACCCGGTGGGTGACATTGGAGCTGACCGGCCGTTGGTCCGTGCGATCATTGCGATTCCTCGCAGATTCTCCATTCAATGGGACGACAGCGTGCCTGCGGATGATGCGCCGCCGGAGGAGGCCGGTCCGGAAGGCGAGGTTAGCGACGGCAGCACGAAGCACGAAGAGGGAGCCGGTGCCATGGACGTTGACCGTGTGAAGGGCGATGACATGTCTGGCGCGGACGGGGAAGGGAGCGAATCGGACGGAGAAGATGAAGACAGTGAGGATTCTGAGGAGGACGATGAAACGGACGCTGCAGCTGAGGTGGACCTGGAGGCGGAAGGCGAGGTCGCGAGCGAGAAAGCGACCGAGGCCCCGGCGTGAACGTGGACTCCGCGGTCTCCATCATTGCTTTCGGATACCCAACTACCTGTCATTATGCTTCTACATTGCACATCGAATTCAGCCTTTGGCAACGAAACCCCCGAAGCCCATGATCCGCGCCATTTCGTCGTCACCGTGTTCCTCGACAGCACCGCCGGGCGCTCCAGAAGTCCCGTTCTCCTCGGATTCGTCCTCGCTCCCACGCGAGCCGGGCGACCTAGCTCTTCCGCTCTTTTTCCGCTTCTTCTTTTCACGCTGCCTTTGCTTTTCGAGCTCGTCCTTCTCCTGCAGCTCAGCTATTCGAGCATCAAAGTCTGCACGGCGTGGGATCTGTGAGCAGAGCGTGACGCCCAGGCCACTCGCAGAGCCCACCATACTCCTTCTTGCCTTGCTCCTGCTTCCGTTTCAGGAGCTCAAGCTTGGCCCGGACCTGATCGGCGGTGCTCCGCTCGACCTGCATGGACAGACCCATGTTCCGTTGGTCTGCCGAGAGAGCGGTTCATCGACGGTGGCAGAGCTTTGTCGGCCGACCCACGTTTCCGCCCGTTGATGTGGTCCAGGTAGTTCACGCTGTCACGGACCACCATATCGCAGACTTTGCAGTAGAAGCCCGGCTGCTTCGACGTGTCCCCGGCGGCCTGCACCACCTGGGTCTTTCCCAGGTTGCTCTCCAGATCGATCTTTTCCGTTCGCCCTGCGAGCATGACCGGCTCCTCCTTGTCATCGCGGTCCTTTCGCTTGTGCTTCTTGCCTGTCACCGTCGCGCGATCGGTTTCGGCCACATCCCGCGTCCCGGGTCGAACGGTACCAGATTTCCGCCGTTCCTCCTTCTCCCTGTCATCATCGTCGGCAGCCTCGTCCCGCTCCCTGGCCCTTTTTTGGACATCGGCCTTGTTCCAGGTTCGTCGAACGGTGTCCGACTGCGGAGTGGCCTCCCGTTCAGCCCGGGCCACGTACTGGCACGCAGCAGTAGTACCGCCGTCCCGTAGATTCCTCTGGAGCTCATTCGAACGCTTCACCCGTCGGCCGCCGTCGATATCGTCGTTGATCGTCCTGTCTCGTCTCAGGGGCCGGGGGGCCGCCCCGGCAGCGCGCGCGACGCCACGGGGAAATCACGCGCAAAATGTCGTCGTTCGGGGGCTTTGGCAAGCTCCTCGCCTCGACGGAGAAGAGCGACAGGGACAGAGCCGTCCGCGCAATAGCCTCCTGGCTGCGGAATCGCTCGGATGTGTCCGAGACGGAACTGGCGAAGCTGTGGAAGGGCATCTTTTACTGTAGGCCTCCAAAGCGGCAGGGATCCCCGGTCGGGGCCTCAATAACGGGCTCGGCCGCCTCTTTGCTGCCGTATAGGCTTCTGGCTGTCGGACAAACCCAAAGTGCAGCAGCAGCTCGCGGATCGGTTGGCCAAGATGGTCCTCGCGGTCCCTCCGCTCATGGGAATCAAGCTCTTGCGGTCTTTCTGGCTTACCATGATCCGTGAATGGCATGGAATTGATCGTCTTCGGTGTGTGGCCTTTCTTTGGGGCGCGATGACACCGAGTGACCCGGCTCCCACGTGTTCCAGGATGGACAAGTTCTACTTCCTGTGCCGGAGGTTCCTCCGGTACGGTTTCCAAATGCTCATCGATCATGAATGGGCGGATACCTACGTTGACTCATTTGCCGACACCTTGGACGCTACGCTGATGAAGTATGTCCTTGCTCTTCTGACGCCACACCTGTCGTCTGATCCGGCCCCGCCAGCGTCAACGACCCCAAAGTGCCCGACGGTCTGCGGTATCACTCTGCCGAAACGTTTTTGGAGGAACTCCGCGAGAGCTTGCTGGCCTCGAAGGCGGCCGAGAATGTGAGCGGTGTCGAAAGTTTTCACGGCACAAACTGACTCGGGTTTAGGATGGGCCGCGCTCCGTGCCCGCGAAACTTTTTGTCCCCTTCTTCAGAGCGTGGGGCTCGACATCCAACAAGCAGCTCAGGGACCTGTTAGACTCGGAGATCCTCTCCAAGATCACATCAGCGAGCACAGACGGACTTGGCTTTACAGTTGATCGGCAGGACCTTGCAGTCCACGTGCGCCAGGTACGGCACGCAAACACGACCCCTTCTAGCGATGGCTGACCTTCGATTGCGACCAGTTGGGGGACGAGGCGGACGAAAAGGGCCGCAGGCATTTGGCTTCCTACCTTGGGTGGTCGAACAAGGTCTTGGGCGTGGACGGGGCGTCGGCGACGGAGTTGCCTTCGGAAACCGGCAAGCCAGCAAAAACGAAGAAGCGGAAGCGGACCGCATCGGCTGAAGACGTGCCGGAGAAGGCGGCAAAGGATCCCCAAGCGGCCGAGGAGAACCTTGGGACCGGGACGGTCTCAACCGAGAGCGTGGAGAACGTTGCGGGGTTGCTTGTCGAAGCGGACGTTGAGGATGCTTCCGGCAGTGCTGTCGAAACACCAGCACGGGAGCGGCCAGCGCGGCCAGCGCCGGCGACCGACTTGCCGCGAAAACGGCGTCTGAGCGACCCCCAAGAGCCGGCCACCAAGAAAGAGAAGCGCCGTGTGTCTTGGGGGCCCAACGCCACGAGGACGTTCCGCTCCAAAGCGCCGCTCGCGAGCTTCGGCACGGCCGTCGAACCTCTCAAGAACGCCCGCTCCCCGAAGAAGCCGGTCCTCAGGAAAGGCTAGATGTACGGCGAAAGGGTATAGATTCAGGACAAAGCTTTACGTCGAAACCCTAAGTCAGGGGTATCCGCTCCAGTGCCTCCACCATGATCACCGAGTTGCCTCGGATGACCTGGGATGCGTCGATCAGCCGGGGCGTGCAACCGGAATCGAGCGGACCCACCACCATCCCGATCTCTTTCCGCTCCTTCTCGCTGATTTCCTCCACCGACTCGTCCACCACAAGGTTCAGGAACGGGTCGAAGCCTGCCGATTGCGCAGCGACGGGGGTGCCGAGGTTCAGAAGGCGATGCGCGCTCGCCGAGGCGGCAATCCTACCCCGGAGAATGCCCGTGACCTTTCTGTTGCCGTTGAGCTGGATGAAGACGCGCTTGTCCATGTACCTTGGAGATGCGCCCGTCAGTTTCCGGCTTCGCGCCCCCTCGGTACCACGCCGCGTCCCGCCGAGCCGACCGCCATCGCTGCTCGCCGACACCGAATCGCCGGTCCAGGAGCACGCACTTTTTCAGCTCCGGCGTCGGAGCCTTGGACATGGTGGCGGTCGACTTCTTGGTGACGGGCTGAGTCAAAGGAATTGCAGTCTAGGTTCGGGTGGGTTTCGGGACCACACACGGGCTTGACTCGATCGAACAGCGGCGGCCTCTCCCCACGCCTCCTCCCGTCCCGCTAGGCCGAGATGAAGCAGAACCCCGCCGTTTCCTCCTCGCGGAGAAAGTCCCGGAAGGCCCACTTCTCGGCACCTTCGAGCGCGCGCCGGCACATCATGAGCGCGCCGCTGTCGAAGGAGCTGCGCGAGAAGCACAAAGTAGGCCCGGCCGCGGGTCCGGACGGCGGGCGGGAGCTGAAACCGGGCGTCCAGGTGCGCTCGATGCCGATTCGGAAGGACGACGAGGTCCAGGTTGTGCGGGGCACGAACAAGGGGCGCGACGGGAAGGTCATCGCGGTGTACCGGCGGAAATGGGTCATTCACGTCGAGCGGGTCACGAAGGAGAAGACCAACGGGGCGACGGTGCCGCTTCCGCTCGACCCCTCGAAGGTCGTGATCACCAAGGTGGGCGTTCGCCACGGGCCGCGGCTGGCGTGGGCTGATCCGGCGGCCATCGCACTGCAGCTGAAGCTGGACAAGGACCGCCGGAACCTGCTTTCCCGCAAGGGCCGGACGCCCGCGACCGACAAGGACGAGGATGGGGACGACGACATGCCCGCTCTGGAGTGAAGGACCCGGGCATCCCTTCAGCATTCAGGCGATACTGTACAGAGCCTCCAATCGGAGGACAGCAAGCTTAAGCTGGTCAATGAGCATTCCGGGTGCTTGATCGAGGATGTTGCATTCGCGTCCAATGGTCTTTGGGGACGGGTTCAGGTGGTGCTTGGGGTCGGGCGCCCACGGGCTCACCTTTAGCTGCTCGCGCAAGCCGTCTCTGTCTTCTTCCTCCGTGTTGTCTGACGGCTGGGGCGACAGCTCGATCGTGGAGGCGCGATCGGGGTAGTCGCACGGCACGGAGAGCTTGAAGAGGGCAGCTGGGAATGGTGGCCGTCAGACAGGAACGACCCCGAGATTTGCAAGCAGTTCCGACCTGGAAGGAGTGACGCCTTGTTGCCGACCGTCATCTTGAGGGTGAAGACGGTGTCCGAGATCGCGCCTGCGCCCGCAGGCGCGATCTGGAGGGAGGTTTCTACTGGAAACTCCCCCTCGTCCAGCCGTGTGAGCATGGCTGCCACGTTGTCCCATGCTCGCAAGCGAGCCAATGTCCGGTCGACCACAGCGCCAAAGGTCGGCGCCGGCGCCGCCCTCGTGCTACCGTCCTCCCCGCCAGAAGCGGCACCACCAATGGGCCGACCAAAGTCCAGGCCCGAGACGGCCTGCGCCCAGGCATATGCAAATCCACGCGCCCTCGAGCTGGAAAAGATGAATGGCTCGCCGTTCTCCAGCTTGAGGAACAAAGAGGCGGGGTTCGGGCTCTCTGAACCATCGTCGGCCTCGAGCAAGTTGTGAAGGATGGTGGAGGAAGGAAACGAGCCCTTGACGGCAATGCTGGAAGAGGTGCTGCATACAATGATGTTCAACTGCGACCGCGAATGTCAGCTGTCACGGCAGCAACCCTCAGCCAGCGCGGATGCCCACTTTCGGCAAGAAATGGAACTTCGCGGTGACGGACGCCCCCGAAGATGGGTTTCGGAACGTGACAACGACGCAAGAGTTCGATCTCCGGTAAAACTCCTCACCGGATTCCTCCTTCCCGTGCCTTCCACGATCCTCGTCCTTTGCCGCGGCTTCCATTGCAACCGGCCGCACGGCCACTTCGATGGTACCAGGAAAAGCAGCACCGTAGCCTTCCGCCATCCGGAGCAGCACGAAGAGGGGGCCAGGAAGGCTGAAAGATTGGCTCGAAAGCTGCTGTCCTTCGCCGCTCCCGGTGGGCAGCCCCAGCATCTCCTGCATGCCCCCGGCACTCTGGATGAACTTTTCCAGAGCCTCATCCACCCGATCGAGATCCTCTCGCCGCTTCTGGTTCCGTTCGGTGACTTCCTTTATCTTTTGAGTCAGCTCTTCCTTCTTCGAGGCCAATCTGGTTCCGTCGTGTCACCCTACGCCCGGCGTTGCGCCGGCAGAGGCTACCCACTGTTCCCGCTCGTGCATCTCGAATCTCAGCCGGCTCAGCATCAGTTGGTGCGATGTCGTTGCCCCGTCCAGCAGTTCCGGCGGCGCGCGGGCCCGGAACACGTCCTCCGAGAGCAGCGGGACCTCCTGGAACATTGTCCTGAACTGACATGAGCTTCAAAGACCCCCCAGAATGCCAGCATCGACCCACTCCATCTCCTCGCACTGCGCAATCTCCTTCGTCAGATGGAGAGCCTCGTAGCGGTAGTTCTGCAGCTGCAGGTAGACCTCGTCCATGCTCTGCTTGGCCTCCTGGGCGGACAGCTTTCCCGCGCGATTCGCGATGTAGGCATCGCGGCCGAGGGTCTTTAGCTCCTGGAGCAGGAGCAGCGCTTCGTTGAGCAGGCGCCCGAGGACGGCCGACTCTCCCGCGCCCGCGAGCTGCTGCTGCAGGATCGACTGCAGCGAGCTGCACGCGTCATCGATCTCGGAAACATCCGAGGCTAATGCCATCTCCGTCCCGACGCGTCCGAGATCGATTCGGGGCCACGGGAGCTGCGATGGACGCAGCCGGACTCATCACTCCCCCTCAATCAATCAACCTCGAACTCATTGAGACGGCGGGCCTCCGACGTCATGCAAGTTCTCAAAACCGACCAGTGCCATTCTGAGCATGGAAGATGTCGGTGAACGGCCAACTATCCTGGGAATCGAGCCATTCTCTCCTAACCCCTCGTACAGGCCCTTCACTTCTTCTTCCCAGTGGGTGCCGCTCCCGGCTTCGGCTTCTTTGCCCCGTACTTTGATCGGGACGTTTTCCGACCTGCGACGCCCTGCAGGTCATATACGCCACGCACGCACTTGTATCGCACTCCGACCAAGTCCTTCGCGGCGGCACGCACGTGAGTGAGCCAAAGCAAAGAAGAATCGTGGCCGCCGACCTACCGGAACGCGTCCTCCCCTGACGAGAACGACCGAGTGCTCCTGCAGGTTGTGTCCTTCGCCGGGAATGTACGACAGCACGGTCTTGCCCGAGGTCAGCTTCACCCTCGCAACCTTGCGCTGCGCCGAGTTGGGCTTCTTGGGCTTCATGTTGAAGACTTTGACGCAGACTCCTTTGCGCACCGGAGATCCCTCCAGGGCCGGAGCTTTGGACCTTTTCGTCCTCTTCTTCCGGCAGCCCTTGATGACCTGCATCAGCGTCACGCCGCGATGCTGCACCACCGAATGTCCGCTGCCTCGCAGCTGGCGAGCCAAATAGGAGGGTTCCGTCCCGCACCGTGTTTGCAAGGCCGTGCCGAGTCCGATTCGCGGCACTGGGGCGTGAAACGAGATGCGGCGCTCGGCGCCCGCGGCACGCGTCGGCGCCAAGAGTCGCGGAGCCAGTGGTCCATCAGGGGCGCACCGCATCGCACTTCGACAGAGCGAGCTCGCCGCTCCGCATCTGAGCGGAAAGGACCCGGCGAGCGCCATCGGAAAGTGCTGATGTTTGCAAGAGCGCGATCGACACGCTCATGAGTCCAGCAGTTTAGCAACACTCCCGGCCGGCCGGCCCCCGGACAGGATGGCCGCGACGACGCGCAACAAAATCCTCGTTACGGGTCCTTCGGGGTCCTCTTTACCGCTTCAGCTCGTCCGAGGTTGGTCCCGTCGCAAAGATCGCGCTAAATTTCTAACCGTCGCGTTCCTAAAGCCGTGCTCGGAGCCAGCGGCCAGTCGGACAAGGCCGATGCGCTCGGATCCGCAAGCCTGCAGACGGAGGGAGGCCTCGTCGTACCGTGGAGCGTGACCACGAAGTACTACAACGCCGTGCTGGACTTTTGGGTGCTCGACGGGACGTGGGACCCGAGCGAGACGGCGTCGGACGGGGACGCGGACGGGGAGGACGGGTTGTCCGCGGGGGATTGGGAGGCCGTCGGCTCGGCAATTGACGCCATTGCCGTCGTTCTGGACCGGAAGCAGGTGCGGCGATGGAGCGCTGCGATTCTCTGCGAGCTGAATGAAGTTCCCGACAGCCGCCAGGGGACGGCTTCCTGGCCAGCTGGTCTGCATTTGCGGAACGATTCGGACCTGCCGTGCAGGTGTGCGTGGGATTCAACCACGACGAGGGCGTCGAGGACCCGGCAGATGTCCACGAATGGTGCATCGAGAACGGGTTCGAGTACATTTCCGTGTCAGGACCCGGAGAGGAAGGGGAGAGCACGGTAGTCGACGCGAATGGTACGGCCGCATCGTCCGTTCGTGTGAAAGGACTCTCATTTCGGCAGCAGAGACCAGCGGCATCTCGCGGGTAATCGAGGCGCTGCAGGCCCATGCTTGGGAAGTTTCGGGCGCTCCGTCGACGAGCCGGAGGACTGCAGGGACGCTGTTCGACCGCGAGGATATCGGCGAGCTGCTGGACGTGGACCCGGCTGAGGCCCCGTTTCCTTCGAACGAGGAGATCGATGCCATGCACAACTCCCTTTTCGGAGGCATCGACGACGACGACGGGTTCGACGCGACAATCAACAAGCTGCAGCGCCTCCGCGACAAAGTCCAGGAGCTTCCGGACCAAGATCGCCATGCGCTCGCTGCGCAGGTCGGGCTAGCGTTCCTCAAGCAATTCGAGGCCGACTCCAGCTCGTGACGTCCGGAACGGGATGACCTGTCTACGTCCATCTATGGGCGACAGAAGCGAATCATCTGGGCAAACCGCACATCGAGCACTCCTCCGCGTTCCCGGAATTCTCGAACGTGCAGTGCCGGCACTGCCACCTGCTCTTCGCGCCGCCCGAAGCCCCGCCGGCCCGGCCTCCGCCTCCCGAAGCGGACCCCGCCGCCGGACCAGGCTCCTGCGAAGCCATGATCGTGAGCAGGGTCTGCCAAGAGTCTGTTTGGACGAGCGCATTGGCCTCCGCCTCGCTGTGGGAAACGGCGACCTTTGCTGCGATCTTCAGGTCGCTCTGGAGCGGCGAAACCGAACGTTAGTTCGCGGTTGGACCGGCGACGTGGTGTACCTGCCTTTGCCAGGATCCCAAGCGTCCCGAGGTAGACGAGCAGATGGAAGTCCGAGATGGTTTCCGTGAGCTTTCCCGAGTCCAACTGCTTCTTCACCGCCCCGAGGTCCTGCGTCCCCAGTCCGCCGCGGTTCTCGATCGGGAACGCGTTGCGGGACACGAATGTCGGCGACGGCGTTTGCGGGAAGCCGTGGGTGAGCTGCAGGGCGCGAGTGAGCCTCTATACAGCGCCGGCCACCGGGCTGCATACCGTAACGAGGAGGTACTCGACAGGGAAGGCGGGCTTGGCCGGCATCTTGACGACCGCACCGTACTCGTTCTTGAGCTTGTAGAACAGCTCCGGCACGTACTGCGTGCTCGTGGCCTCCTTCACCAGCATCACCGACGGCTTCGTCGACGCCTCGATGATGCCGTCCCTCTCCATGGCCATGCACACGTTCGAAACCTGGTACGGGAAGATGTCGATCTCCCGCTCCGTGTTGCCCGTCACCACCGCCGTCACGAATCGGCTCCCGAACGACCCCTCCGAGGCGTACTTGCTCGGCATCGGATGCCGCAGCTGCATCTGCGCGGCAAAGGTGATCTCCCCCGAGGAGAGGAAGAACGAGTCCGCGTGGCGCTTGACCACCACCGTCCCCTTGCCCGCGCCGTCGTCCTCCAGGTCTGTGTATATCATGCCCACCCGCCGCAGCCCGCACGCCGCGGCCATCTCCTCCACTTCCTTCTCCTGGGGATCGGGGAGGACGAGCTGGATCCCGTCCACGGCGCCCTCCTGCGGCGGCTCGTAGATGGCCGAGACCACGGCCTTGACGCCCAGCGCGACCTCGGAGTAGGCCTCGTAGCGCCCGTACATGTAGCCGAAGCGCTGGAGACCGGAAGATCGCCAGAAGGAGAGGAGGGTTTCGATGATGGCGGGGGACTCGAACTCGAGGTGGTCAACCTGGCGGAATTCCTTGCAGCGCGCGGGAGCCGGTTAGACAACATCGACGCGAAGAAGGGGCTGATAATCGCACCTGCTGCTGGAGGGTATAGGCGGACGGCTGGCACTTGGTGCAGATGCCTTCGGGGTATGGGGGGTGTCCGGTCGGGCAGTTCTTCTTAATCTTGAAGTCCGGGACCTCGAGCGGGGGAACGAAACCCTTGTTGGCGCTCGTCTTGTTCTGGGACATGAGCTGGCGGAGGTAGGCGTGGAAGGACAGGTGCTTGATCTTGTGCTGCTCGAGGTACCGCGGGTCGTAGGGCTCCAGCGGGCGGCAGTAGTCGCACATGCCCTGCTCCCCGTGGCGGCAGCTGGCAGATCCCGTCAGCATTCCCGTACAGGACGCTGCAGCGGCCCACGCACAATCGGGGATCCCGGTTCCGCTTGATGAGCCCGTCCTTCTTCTCCAGCTCCCTGTCGAGCGCGTCCTCCTCCACCGCGGCGGCCCCGGGCAGGCTCGGGTACGTGGACCCGGTGCCTGCGGACGGGGTATCCACGACCATGTCATCCCCGTGCTGGCCGTTCTCAGCCGCGCCGTTCTCCGACTTGCTGGGTATCACGAAGATCTGGTCGCCGTGCCTGCCGCGGTCCCCGGTCAGCAACGCGCCCAGATCCCGGCAGATCCCGCGTGGCACGCACTTGAGGCCCGCCGCGCCGAGCGATCTGCCCTTCTTTGGCGCGAGGGGCGTGCGGCCGGTTGGGTCGAGCGCAAGCGCGAAGTCGTCCAGCCTGAGCAGATCGCGGACCTGCGCGGGGTCAGCGGGCGCGGCGGGGCGCGGCGTGCGGCGCACCGTGTCGCGCAGCGCGGCGACGTCCGAGTTCGGGTCGGCGTCGATGCGCTGCTGCCCGCCGGGACTGCGGATTCGCAGGAGCTGAGGGGCGTCAGGCGGGGCGCGGGCGGGCTCGCGCGCGGCTCACCATCGTGGCGCGGAGATCGCCGCCGCTGTGAATGCTGCTGCGGCGGCGGGTTTCGGGCTTGCGAAACGTCGGGGTTCGGTGTTCTGGTGAAGGGCCGCCGTTGACCTGGGCCGCCTGCATGTTCGATTGATCACTCCGTCTTTCCGTCTTTGCTGCCCGACTGTGCACCGCCGCAGCGCCCGCTCTACCCCGGCAACGCTCGCATCGGCCACTGCTCTGCCCGCGGGGCGACGCCCGGGTCGGCCGCTGCAGCGATGAAGGTGGAGGCGGCTGGCGTCGCTCTGTTTACAAAGTTTGACGGCCCGCCGGGAAGCTCGACGCGAAGCAGCTGCGGTACATGACCGCGGACCAGTTCAGGATACTGACAGCGGTGTGTTGCGTCTGCCTTGGAGTCCTGGGAGCCGGGCCTGACCTCTGGACCTCCCTTTCCCCTGTCTGCCGGAATCTATCCTTGGCTCCGACCCGGCCTTGCCGCCGCAGACCGAAATGGGCATGCGCAACCACGAGGTCGTGCCTACGGGCCTCATTGCGCAGATTGGCCAGCTCCGGCACGGCGGCGTCCACAAGGTGCTGGCCGAGCTCGCCAAGGCCAACCTTGTCGCCCGCGTCCAGAACACAAAGTACGACGGATACCGGCTCACCTACGGCGGCTACGACTACCTGGCGCTGCATGCATTGGTCAAGAGGGGCAGCGTGTACTCTGTCGGGAACCAGATCGGCGTGGGGAAGGAGTCTGGTGGGTGGCTTCGCCCCTGTCGGCTTTTGCCCTGCTCATCGGCTTCCGACAGACATCTACCTCGTGGCGGACGCCGAGGGCAACCAGCGTGTCCTCAAGATCCACCGTCTGGGCCGCACCTCCTTCCGCAAGGTCAAGGAGAAGCGCGACTACCTCCAGAAGCGCAAGGGCGGGCACTGGTTCTACCTCTCGCGCCTGGCCGCCATGCGCGAGCACGCCTTCATGAAGGTGCTCCACGACCACGGCTTCCCCGTGCCCGCCCCCGTGGACTTCAACCGGCACTGCGTGGTCATGGAGCTCGTGGACGGGTATCCGCTGTGCCAGGTTGCCGACGTCGGCGACCCGGGCAAATTGTACTCGGACCTGATGGACCTCTGCGTGCGGCTGGCGCAGCACGGCCTTATCCACTCGGACTTCAACGAGTTCAACATCATGATCACTTCGCGGGGGAAGCCCGTGCTCATCGACTTTCCCCAGATGGTGTCGACGTCGCACGCCAACGCGCAGGAGTACTTTGACCGCGACGTCGAGTGCATACGGACGTTTTTCCGGCGGCGCTTCGGGTACGAGTCGAGGCTGTACCCCAAGTTCGTCCGGGACACGGAGCGCGAGTTCGACCTGGACGTCGAGGTGGCGGCGAGCGGCTTCACGAAGAAGCTCCAGAAGGAGTTTGAGGCGGTTAGTGTCCTGCGTTTCGACGGGCAGTTGTGGGCACGGCTGACCCCGAATCTCGACGCAGCTGTCGGCCTCGATCGGCGGAGAAGAGGACGGCGAGGGATCCGAGGACAGCGGATCGGAGGATGAGGAAAGTGAGGAAGAAGACAGCGAGGCTACCGAAAGCGAGGACGGCAGCGGCGAGGAGGAAGGCTCCGGCGATTCGGAGGAAGCGGACGGCTCCGAAGATGAGGAGCCTGAGGACGCGGACGCGGACGGGGCGGCTGCCGAGGCCCGGACAAACGGCACGGACGTGCCGGTGGAAACGATCACGGTCGCGTTGGCTGCCGCGGAGGTCCGGGAAGCTCCGGCTGCCGAGGCCGGCAGCGGATCCGAGGGGGAGGAGGGCGACGGGGCGGACGGGCTCGAGGCAAACTCCAACCGGAAGAGCATCCCCCACCGCGATGCCCCGCGGGAGCTCGACCGGAACGAGATCCGGCACCGGCTCGCCAAGGGCATGCCCTCGGAGCCGCGGACGGGGAGGGACGGCAGGAAGAACCACTCCAAAGCCAGGCACCGGGGACAGATTCCGAAGCAGAAGATCAAGGACCAATCGTCCTACGTGTTCGACTGAGGAGTGACAGAGGGCCGTGCGGCGGCCGCGCACTACTTGGCTTCCTTCGGGGCCAGCTTCTGCTGGACGAGGTCGCGGAATTCGGAGATGATTTTCGTTTCCTGGAAATGGGGATTGAGCATCAGACACCTGGCATGTACTGCGTCGAAGCACAAAACCAACCTTCTTGAGCTTCTCCTCCTGGTTGAAGAGCAGCATCGCGCGCTTCTCCTCCGCGCTGATGACCTGGTTCTCCTTGCGCACGCGCACGGCATTCATCCGTCGGTGCCTGCTGCCCGACATGACGTAGCCAACTTTCTCGTAGTTTTCGATCTCCTCGGACGTCAGCCCGATCTCGCCTCGCCGGGGGATGCGCTTGCCGGACTGCACGTAGGCGGCCATGGCGCTGCCTTCGCCGGCGAGGAGGGCGCCGCCGTAGGCACGCTCATCCAGCTGGATGTCCTTGACGGGGAGTGGCATGGGCCCGATGACTGTCGTCTCCTCGGCCGGCTTGACTGGAAGGGGGTTGCTCGTCGGTCAATTCAGCACGACAGGACGGAAAGCAAAGCAAACCCACTCTTCTTCTCGGCCCAGTAGTCCTCGATGACCACCCGGTCCCGGTCCTCCACGTCGCCGGCCTTCCCGGGTTCGGAGGCGGCGCTCTTGGCCCGCTCTGCCCGCCGCTCCTTCTCCCCCTCGGACGCCGAGGAAGGCGAAGGCGAGCGCGATTTGCGCTTCGACTTTTTGCGGTCCTTCTTCTTGTCCTCCTTGTCCTTCCGGCTCCGCTTCGAGGACGACTTTGACTTTCGGGACTCCTTTGACTTGCGGCTCCTCTTCCTGTCCGAGTCGGGCTCGGACGCGCTCCCGCTGTCCGAGTCCTCGCTCTCCGAGTCCCGCTTCCGGCGCTTCTCCTTCTCGCGCCGCTCCGGCGGGTCCTCGCTCTCGCTGCCCGACGACGCGGCGTGCGTGTGCGGCGGCGACGGCGGCCAGATGGACGCGGGGTTGTCCGCGCGGAAGCGCCTCCGCGCGTCGAAGTAGTCCTCGCCCGGCTGCGGCCGGAACGGCGCGGCGCCGCTGCGGCCGAACGCGGCCGGCAGGCCGTGGCCGTTGACCGGCGGGTAGCGGTCCCGCGAACGGGAGCGGCTGCGCGGCCGCGGGCTCCGCCGGCGCGGAGATGGGCTGCGTCGCCGGTCGCGCGGCGATGCGCTGCGGCGGCCCTCCCGGGGGTCCATGGTCTGCGAGGCTGCGCGGAAGGTTGGTGGGAAAGGACTGATCACTCACGCGGCTAGGGCTAGTTCAACCCCGCAATTTCTGGCGTCCGAAACGCACTCTCAGCTCCTCCGCTCTCGCGTCCGCCACCATGCCCGGTGCTAGCAGGTGCTTATCGTCTCTGTGGTGCGGGGGAGGGAGGCAGTTGGACGTCGTGGCGTACCCGCGGGCCGTTCCCGCGCGGTGTGGAGGGGGGTTCCCGCGAGTTCGGAGAGAGGCCATCGCGCGCTGGATGAGCCGGGATGGGCTCGCTGGGGCCCTGATGGGGCCGACAAGCGATGGTGTGCCTTGGGAGGTGCCGTCGGTTCGCCAGGGGACGGGGATGGGGTCTGTGCGCGCCGGAGGAACCGCGGCGAACGAACCGGACCACCTCGACTTCCAGTGGAACACTGCGACGGATTGGGCTTCCTGGAACCTCTTTGAAGGACAGCCATCTCATTTTCCCCTTCCTACCCGCTCCTCGGACACAGGCTGTACCAGAAGGGGACGATCCTCGGCTTCAAGCGGGCGAAGCGGAACCAGACGGACCACACCAGGTGGGCACCGCCCTCGGCGCCTTCGGAACCCCCGTAACCCCTCCCGCGCAGCCTCCTGGAGATCGACGGCGTCAAGACGCCCCAGGACACCGCCTTTTACCTCGGCAAGCGTGTTGCCTACGTCTACCGGGCAAAGCGCCCCATCAACGGCTCCAAGATCCGCTGCATCTGGGGCAAGGTCACCCGGGCGCACGGAAACTCGGGCGTGGTGAAGGCAAAGTTCAGGAGCAACCTGCCGTCGCGGAGTATGGGGGCGACGATCCGGGTGGTGGGTCCTACGATCGTGCGCCAGAGAATCGCGCTCACCCGGCTCTCCGTCGTAGATGCTGTACCCGTCGCGGGTGTGATGCAGGCTGTAATATACACCATCTGAACCTGAACGTCAGAGCGGACCTGTGGGTCACCGTTGGGTCCAATGGATGCGGACGCAGTGGGGGCCGGAGACACAAGTGCGAGCTCATTGCTTTTTCAGTCCGGAAACAGCATGTCCAGACTCCACGTCTAATCTACGCAGAAGCTACGGCGGTCCTTACTTGAAGATCTTGCCTGTGGGGGGGCGGGTGTTGGGAAAACGAAGGCGGCAGCAGAGCAAAGGTCCTACCGTCGGCAAACTTCATGCCCTCGAGATCCCCGTCCCAGGCGATGTAGTCCTCCCAGTTTTTCCGGACCGCGGGGTCGGTGGTGTCCACCTTCGTGAAGTTGTACGACTCGTAGTCGGGCACGTCCTTGAGGATCTCGGGGACCTCCTGGCCGCGGATGATGAAGTAGCCGTGGATCTCGTTCTTGCCGTCCTCGCCGAAGACGATAAGGGTTCCGAAGGCTGCATACGGGCTCAGCTACGCTGTCGGAGGAGGATCGCGCGGTAACCCACCGTACTTCCGGCAGGCCTCTAGCCGCTGGAAGAAGCCGCCGATCAGGTTCGACGACATGCTGCAGGAGCTCGGTCAGCCAGATTCAACATGGGAAAGCAAAAGAGACTCACAAGACGCTGCGCAGGGAAATTGCCGCAAGAGGAAGATGAGGATGGACCGTGAGACCTAACGGAAAGGCGAGTTATCGACACAACACCCACAGGGTCTGCAAGGACGAGCAATCGTTAGCCCACGCCAAGCGAGTGCAGAGGACATCAACCCACCAGCTCGTCGTTGTACTTGTAGTCGAGGCGCCACATCGACCAGCCCTCCTTGTCGAAGTTGTCCCAGAAGTAGTTGACCGCGTCCGGGCGGGTGTTGTTGTTCGAGTAGAAGCGCTTCCAGTTGTCGAGGTTGAACGGCCTGCGAGACCAAGTTAGGCCGGCCGGAGAAGTTGGCACCGCCGAGACCCACGAAGGAGGGAGGAGGTCCATGGCGTTGGGCTTCTTCTTCTCCTGCGGCGCCTCCTCCTCGTCCTCCATGGCGTCATCCTCCTCCTTCTTGGGCTTCTCCTCCTTCTTCTTCTCCTCCTTCGGCTTCTCCTCCTTCTTCTTCTCCTCCTTGGGCTTCCTGCGAGGGCAACGAGGCGTCAGCACGGCCCAAAACCCTGGAGACCGGCGGGAACCCACTTCTCCTCCTTCTTCGGCGCCTCAACGGCCGCGGCCTTCTCGGCCAGCGCGGTCTCGCCGACGACGGCAACGACCTCAGGCTGGTTGGCGATGGTGGTGAACCAGCGGTTCACGTTGCCGAAGGGAGCGCGGGTCTCGGGGTCGAGGACGAGCTTGTACAGGTTCAGGAGGGCGGAGAAGACAGCGATGTCGGCGAGGGTGACGGACTCGCCGACGAGGTAAGTGCTGAAGAGGGAGTCAGCGTCTGGGACCGAGACACGCCGCCGCCCAACCAACCGCTTGAGAAGGATGGTGTTCAGCACACCAAGGACCCTCTTGACGTCCTCAGTCGCCTTGGTGACGGCCTACGACGACAATCATGTTAGCAGCTTGATCGAAAGGCACTGTTGGACACGCACCCCCTTGTTCACGGGGATCCAGCCGAGGATGGGGTACGTCCACGCGGCCTGGGCGGGCACGATCTCCGAGTCGGCAAACGAGACGTACTGCAGAACCTGGGCAGTCTCGGCCTTGTCTTTGCCGAGAAGCTGCGAGCCCTCCTTCGCGGCCGCGACTGCACGGAGGAGCCAATGATCAGCTCCGAGCTCTCGCAGTCCAACGCCCCGTGTCCACATCCGAGCTTCTGGGTCAGCGGAAGCATATCCGCAACGGCGCTCTGCGCCACTCAGACAGGGATAACTGATTTGGCTGAGTGTTTCATCCACCCCAGATTCGAAGGGCCACGTTCCAGTGTCGCGCCGAGAAAGTTTCCACACTCGCGCGCCCGACCCCGTCCATCGGTCCAATCTGCGTACCATAGTAGGCAATCGCGGCGCCCTCGAACAGCTTCAGGCCGTCGGCACCCTCGAAGGCGGGGATCTGGTGGGACAGGCATCAACTCCTCCACCGCGCCGCTGCGCCGGGCAGGCCCACCTTGCCCAGGGGGAAGCTCTCCAGGAATCCGGCGCTCTTGATGGCCGACTTCCAGTCATCCGACGCGGTCTCCAGCTCGAGGCCGTTGTACTTGGCCGCGATGAGCGCCGGGTACGCCCTGCGCGACAAAGTCAGCATTCCTCCGTCCGCGCGGTCCCCATGGGCGACTGCCGTCCGCGCAGGCCGGCAGCGACAAATACGCACCGCACGTTGCCCTCGTTGACGATCAGCTTGCCCAGGCCCATGTTGAATGGCGTGTTATGCGGGTAGCGTCGCGAAACGAAAAAGTTGGGCGTGCCGGCGATGGGTCCTCCGGGCCAAACTCCCAGCGATTTCGGGCTTCCCCACAGCTGTGCCTCCCAGATCTCAACGTGAGACAGATCGAGACATTCGGCACCAGCTCAACGGCTCGTTTGCGACATCGATCGGGTATCATTGTGCCACCACCATACATCGGCGTCCGATCAGTTGACAAGCATCATCGAGCTCTTCTCGTAGAGGCTGCTCACGACGTTGCCCATCGACTTGACCGTGTCGATACTTGCCTCGTACATTTTCTGGGGGGTGATCGGATCAGCGTGCAGTTCCGCGACCGAGTGGCTTCGGGACTCACGTCCGAAGGGATGTCGTCGAAGATGACGAGGCATCCAGCACCCTGGTCGAGAATGCCGTTCAAAGCCTTGTCTAGGATCATCTTCGACAATCTGGAAGCCCGTGTGTCAGTACCCACGTGAGGTGGATCCGCGAGACCATGCTTACTTGGCCTCGACCTGCGCTGCAGGAAGCTTGACAAGCTCCGCGATGTGCGCAATCTCCACGCGCGAAAAAGGTTCTATGATTCGGAGGAGATTTTGCTCAAGCAGGTTGTCGTAAAGGGTGGCGAGGTGTCCCCGGATGATCGGGTCGTTGCCAAGCTCTGCGTCAGGGAGGTCGCCGTGAGCCCGCGCACTTAGAACCAGGCACATCCGAACGTGATTCACCTTCCCGGTAGCTAGTAAGAGCCTGTTCAAACTCCAACAGCGACCGATTCTGGTACGCCGTGGCAACCGCCCTCAAGGATTCGACGTCCCTGCCCTGATAGCGCAGCGCAACCTTCCCGCTCACGATGGCGTGCACGTCTTCGGCCTTCATCGAAGGTCAGCTTCTAAAGCTCCTCTAGTCATGACCTGCCTCACCTGGTTGAGCATGATCTTGCACAAGAGCATGTACTTTAACGCCGACACAACGCGCGGGTCCTCCTGCGAAGAGTAGCCCTCGAAGGTTTCGTAGAAGTAGGAGTAGGCCGTCTTGTAGTCCTTCTCCTCGGCGTGCAGGATGCCCGACTGCATGTCGAGCTGAGCCTGCATCAGGGGCGGGCAGTAGATCGCGTTCGCGGAGGTCCTTGCCGAAGTCAAGGCAGCCTAAGACAATAGCATCCATTTAGCTCATCGTGCTGTAGTGAGAAGGGAAGCACGAGATCGCCCACCCTCGACTTCGGCAGGTTCCGCAGCGCGTGGTACACCCGGCTCTCCAAAAGCTGGACCTCCATGAGCGCGTTCTTGTCGTCTAGCCGCTTCAGCTCCTTCAGCAGGGTCCCAATCAGAGCCAGAGCGTCCGAGTACATCCGGTTGTCCAGGTAGCTGCGACAGCGCAACCAGTCCGTCAGCGTGGCCCAATCCCCGCCCAAGCCAGCAAACCCACAGGGACACGAGCTTCGTCTCCAGAGCTTGCCGCAGAAACACGGTCTTTTCCTGGACCGCCCACTGGATGGTGTTCTTGCACACCTCCACCTGCAGCGCCGTCGTGTTCGGGATCGTCGCAAAACCCTCGATGAGCCCCCTGACTGAAGACAGAAAGCCGCCACCATGAGCCGTCTATGCCTCAGCCAAAGACGCGTCCCAACACACCGATCTTGGCCGTCTTGGCCTTGGGCAGGCCGGACAGGAACGCGTAGGAATTGGAGATCAATTTTGCGAGGTCATCCGGCCGCTTCAGGGTCGAGTAGAGGGATCCGAGCTTCGTGATCGCTGCCTCCCGCACTCGAGACGTCTCGTCGGAAGGCGCTGCGCGATTCGGCTCGGCGTGAGGGGCAGCTGGAAGTTCGTTCCGCCGAGCCCACCCGCCCCGGCGGCGGCCGCCAAAACGGCCTCGTAGCGCGCCGCCGCTTCCGCCGGATCAGACTTGATCGTCGCATCCAATTGGCCGAGCTCATCGGCCGTCGGAAGCCCCGCCATCGTGAATGGAAAGGAAGCGAAGGGCGCGTCGATTTGGGCCCGCGCGGGGTGCGGGCGGAGCGTGCGCGCTCTCCAAACGCCCCACACCGCAAACCATGGCAACCGCTTTGGAGGCACCGACGAAGCTGGAGGCCCAGATGGACCGGGACAGAACCGTCGAAGATATCATGGGCGACCCCGGCCCGGTGCGATTCTCGTTCGAGGACTACGTCAAGTTCGAGCTCAAGATCAACCTTGACGCCAAGAAGGAGGCAGCAAGTGGGCTCGCACCCAGATTGCCGATGTCCCGGCATTCATCTGATCGCATCGTGGTCGTCGCTACAGATACGACGCCGATTTGCCGGTTTTGGCTCCAGGGGCGCTGTAGGATGGGGGACTCTTGCTCGGTGGGTGCCTTCGGACGGGCCGACCCAACGCCTGCTGACCCAGTGTACCGGCAGATGAGGCACAAGGCGGACAAGTCCGTCGTTTGCAAGCACTGGTTGAGGGGCCTCTGCAAGAAGGGGGACGATTGCGACTACCTCCACGAGTACAACCTGAAGAAGATGCCCGAGTGCTGGTTCTTCACCAAGTACGGGGAGTGCTCCAACCCGGAGTGCATGTACCTCCACATAGACCCCAACTCCAAGATCAAGGAGTGCGCGTGGTACAACAGGGGCTTTTGCAAGCATGGTGGGCTCGAAACCGCTCCCGCTGCCGAGCGATTTGGAGCTGACAGTTGCTGTTGACCAGGTCCGAAGTGCCGAAGCAAGCACGTCAAGAGAGCCGTGTGCCAGAACTACCTGATCGGATTCTGCCCGAAGGGACCTGATTGCCCGCTGGGACATCCGAAGCACGAGCTGCCGACGGATATGGAGCCCGGCAAGGTTTGGAAGCCGCTGGAGGAGGTGACCTGCTTCCAGGTACGTGGCGTCATTTGTGACCTTTATTGAACAACGCTAACTTCATTCGCAGTGCGGGCAAAAGGGGCACTTTGCCAACAAGTGCCCCCAACGTCTTGCCGACATGCAGAACCGGCAAGCCACCGCACAAGCCACCATCGCACGGCCGATACCGACCTTCACGAGCACCAGCAGCTCGAGCTACGCGCAGCAGGGGATGGCCATCGCGACGTACGAGAGCCGATGAGGACGCGAGTGGAGCTGTCCACGAGGATCTGGGCTTTGGACGAATTGCAAGCTTTGTCAATACCCTGCTAGATACCATGTACATTGATCAATCATCTTTTGCTCGATACCGTGTCGAGCGCCTCCTCCTCCGAGCGCGATGCTATGTCCCGTGCTCATGTCCGTGATCCCCTCTAGAACGACTTTGCCGTCAGCGAGTTGCCGAGCTTGATGATCGTATGCCGCAGCACGAAATCGTCCAGAGACAGCAGCCGCGACAGGGTCTTCATGGTCTCGGGCTTGCTGTCAAACTGCATCGCCCAGTACGTCCCGCGCGTGTGCCACTCCCCCTTCTTGATCCGAGAATAGAGCGGCAGGTCCTTCCCCATCGGCTCGAAAGCGCGCACGACCCCGTTGTTGTCCAGGACGTGCAGGGCGCTGTTCCGGAGAAGGCGCCGCATCGCGCTCTGTAGAGCAGCCCGGGCCATCAACCTCTCGAAAACGGGAGAAGCATAGTCAAAGAAGCACGCACGTTGGACATCCCGGCTCGCGCTATGCAGACGATCTCGTAGAGGGGCATCGCGTTTCGCTTGTTCTCGGTTCCCTTACTTGCCCGCGCGGGGGGCGCCTTCGAATCTCCTGCCTCGTTTCCTGCCCGGGCGGTCCAGGCAGCACCCAAAATGCTCACTGCTCGCCACGATGGCGTGGCCCGGTCCGCCACGGCCGCGCCAGCGACGGACGATTGCGAGCTGGTCCCCCTCCCGACCCCCTCGAACTTTGCCTTCCCCTTTCCTCCGTACCCTATCCAACTGGAGTTCATGACCTCTCTCTACACTGCGATCGAAGCGAAGAAGCAGGTTGCCATATTTGAGTCTCCCACCGGCACGGTGTGTACTACCCCGAGGCGGGCTTGAGGCGGGATCGGGACGGTGGTCGCTGACTCGCGCAACTAGGGCAAATCTCTTTCGCTGCTTTGCGGCTCTCTGCGATGGCTAAAGGACAACCAGCAACGCATGGTTGACGCCAAACGGGCGGCCGCTTTGCGTTCCGCTGCCCAGGAGTCCACGAACGTGGCGGACACTCTGCGGGACGACGATGGTACCAGATCCGAACGCCACGCCGTGTCCGCTACTTGACCAGACTTCTTTGGGACCATTCGGACGTAGAGCCCGACTGGGTGGTTCAGCAGAGCAAGGCACGCGTGGAAGCTCAGAAACTGGCACTTGTCGACGAGGAGATTGCGCGCGAACAACGCCGCAAGGAATACCTGCAGTCTTTGCGCCTCGCGGAGAAGGCCAAAGGCGCGAAAGAGTCGCGAGAGCGTGCGGCAAAGCGCCAGGTCGGCCGCCGACGACAACGAAGGACGTGAGCCAGACTTACCCCGTGCTTCGGGCCAGAAACTCGATTCGAATGCAGAGGACGACTTCGCCGTGGACGACTATGAGAGCGACGAGGACGACGCGCGCAAGCAGATCAAGAAGATTCTCTCCGGGTAGGTTTTTGTCTCAACCCAACACTGGCAGCAAACCCCAAATTTCCCCGACTGCAGCGCGGATGACGACGACAAAGTTGATCAGCTCGTGGGGGAGGATGGCGAAGAGCCGGACGAGATCAAGGTACACGCTTTGTGTTTGGACAAACCTGCAGTGCGCCCACGAAAGCGGTCCCAGATCTTCTACTGCAGTCGAACGCACTCACAGCTGTCGCAGGTCGTGAACGAGATAAAGAAGACGGCGTACGGAGCCGATATTTGCAACGTTTCGCTGGCCTCGCGGAAGAACACCTGCATACACCCACGGGTCTCCCGGTACAAATCCGTCGCAAGGATCAATGACGCGTGCCTGGACCTGCAGAAAGGTGCCCTTTGCTGTCTTCCCACACGGTTCCGGACGTTCATGCGCAGCAGACAAGAACGGCTGTTGCTCCTACCTGAAGGACAAGCCAATGCATGTCTTCCGTGACCATGCGCACGCCACTGTCCAGGATATCGAGGAGTTGGTCGCCAAAGGCCGTCAGCTGGCCATCTGCCCTTACTACGGCACTCGTTCTGCGATCCGATCATCTGAGGTGGAAACCCTTTGCTCCCGCCCCGAGACCTCCGCTTACACGTCACGCAGATCGTCACCTTGCCATACAACCTCCTGCTGCAAAAGTCGTCGCGCCAGTCCTTGGGGCTGTCCGTGAAGGGGCACGTCGTCATCATCGACGAAGCGCACAACCTGATCGACACTGTGCAAAGTATCTACTCCGTGTCGGTCACCCTTTCCCAGATCCTTCTGGCCCACAAGCAGCTGACGGCGTACTTCGAGAAGTACAAGCCGCGCTTGAACGGGCAGAACGTCATGTACATCCAGCAGATCCTGTCTCTGCTGGTCGCGCTCCGTGGATTCGCAGAAGCTCGCCGCACCAGTGCTGCGGGGGCGGCCAAAGGCAACGGGGCGCCCGAGAGCATGTGGACCATCAACGACTTTGGTCACGGTCTCCGCATCGACAACATCAACCTGTTCAAGGTGCAGACGTACCTACAGCAAAGCAGACTTGCCCAGAAGGTTTGCGTCTTGCGTGCAGCCCGCTAGCGATGGAGTTTACCCTCATCATTTCCCAGCTGCAAGGCTTTACCGAGAAGCAGGCCGATGGCGGCAAGAAGAAGCCAGACCTCGCGGAGCCAGACAAAGCCGACGACGACGATTACGTGATGAAGCATGTCTCTGCGCTCGGTGAGGTGGAACGCTTCGTCATGTGCCTTACGGACGCCGACGTCGACGGCCGCATCATCATGGCGCGCAACGATCCCGTGGAGCTCAAGTACATGCTGCTCAACCCGGCGAACGCCATCCGAGACGTCGTGGAAGAAGCACGCATCGTCATCCTCGCAGGAGGCACAATGGAGCCGGTCGGTCGCAGCGTCATCCCGGGGTGTCTCGTGCTGACTGTGCCCAAAGGTGTCGGACCTCCTGATGCAACTGTTTCCGTACCTTCCGGATGGGGACATTGCCCGCTTCAGCTGTGGTCACGTCATCCCACCGTCGTCCCTCCACACCACTGCGCTTGCAACGGGGCCGTCAGGCATGGCCATGGACTTCACCTACCAGAATCGATCCAATGTGAAGCTCGTGGGTGGTGATGACATTGAGTGCCAAACGACCGCGCTAACCGGACCTTAGATTGACGAACTGGGACAGATCGTGGTCAACGCAGCGACCATTGTCCCTGCCGGCATGGTCTGCTTCTTCGTCTCCTATGCTTACATGGAGTCTGTCGTGCGGCGCTGGTCCGAAACAGAGACGATCAAGAGGCTGGAGAAACGCAAGCGAGTCTTTTTCGAACCTCGCGATGCGGGCCAGGTCGACGCCATGCTCAGGGAGTATGCCACGCACGTTGCTGCGTCGAGTGCATCCAGCGGAAAGGACGGAGCCATCCTCTTTGCCGTGGTTGGGGGCAAGATGTCGGAAGGCATCAACTTTTCCGACGACTTGGGCAGGTGAACTCTTTTCCGTGCCCGCTTCTTGACCGAGAGCTTGACGAATGTTGTTTCCAGATGCGTCATTATGGTTGGGCTTCCCTTCCCGAACTCGGGCTCCGTGGAGATTCGGGAGAAGATGTCGTGGCTCAAGAGCAGCCGCGCCTCGGAGGCGGAGGTGAGAACAGACGATGGATGGCACGGGACAGTGCAGCTCATAATCTGAAAGGGCAACGCCGCTGCAAGCGACTACTACGAGAATCTCTGCATGCGAGCTGTCAATCAATCGATAGGTGTGAGCGCAACCGGGGTCAGACCGGACATGTCGCTGATGCACATCCTCTAGGTCGCGCGATCCGCCACCAGAACGACTATGCGAGCATCCTTCTCGTGGACAAGCGTTACCAATCCGCCAGGATCCAGCGAAAAATCCCGCTTTGGATCAGCAGTCACATGGTTAACGCTCCTTCGTTTGGCGCGGCGTTCAGCTCCATGGGCCAGTTCTTCAAGAGCCGCAGAACGAATACACTGCCATAGACATCTATTCTGCCACGTACGGAGTCACCAGCATCTTGCTGAATTCCTTTATCCGCTCCACGCCCCGCACCTCCTCGGTCAGAAGCGGCAGCTTCACAACGTGGAAGCCGTCCAGTTCATACAAGTCGTTGATCTGGTCCAGGTACTTGCGCTGCATCTTGCACCTAACGTTGCACATCTCGCACGAGGATCCTGATGGTCCGACTACGATCAGCCCATACGAATGCGACACCGACGATTCACGGGGCTAACCCTTCTTGGGGAAGAGGAGCTGGTTGCAGACAATCGTGTTGGTGTCGATTTTGAACGACGCCAGCTCCTGAATCATGCGTTCCGTCTCGTAGAGGGAAAGGAACTCGGCGATGCACACGCAGACGAAAGTCGTCTTTTCCTGCAGGACGATGGCAGGTTTAGCCAGCACGTCAGCGTCAGCAATTCAAAGGCCAACGAACCGGATCTTGGAACTGCTGGTTGACCTCGTGGATCACTTCTCGCATGCCCTCAAGCTTCTCAAACATCTGGTCGTACCCGGTAACACCCATCATGCTCCCCATCTGAAAGCGCAGCGCAGGTGCGGGTCAACCTCCATGAGATAATGCGAAAGCAGCGAACGAACTTGCTGCATCATCGGTGCTAGCCGCCCGCTGAACTGCATCAGCTTTCCCAGTGCCTTCTCCAAGACAGTGGGGAAGGACAGGAAACGGAGAGTGTGGCCCGTTGGTGCCGTGTCGAAGACAATGACGGAATAGTCCATGGACTTGACCAGTCTAACGAGGAGTCAGCAGAAGCAAAGGAGCAATCGGGCCAAGCCACAACTCACTTCATGACCTCGGCAAAGCTCATGGCCTCGTCCACACCGGGGATGCTGAAAGCGAGGTCCTGCATCACAGAGTTCATCAGCCCGCTTTCGTCTGTAATGTCCATGCTTTAGTCTGGTCTTGAACGGCAGCGACTGAACTCACTCTGCTCCATCATCTCCTGGATCGCGCCCGTAGGGTCAATTTCCTAAGTTGGGGCAGTGTCAGAGCATGGTAGGCCCCCGCGCAGACGCCTGCGGACCATTGCAGAGAGATTGTCGAACCCGTTGACCTTGACAGGCGTTTTGCTGAACTTTTGCCCGAAAGCGTCGCTACGAAGCCGTTGCTCGGTCTTTGCACCTCAGCTCCAGCACGCACATTCCCACCTCAAGTTATGGGCGGGATCCGTGGAGATCAGCAACACATTCTCTCTTGCCGCGGCGAGCTGAGTTGCCAGGCTGCAACTGGATAACCCCGGCGGAGCCAGCGCGTCAAACGCCGATGTCGCCCCAAGTCCCGTGCCATTCCAACCTAGTCGTGGTCTTCCCGACGCCTCCTTTGCCTCCGACAAAGATCCTGCGCGAGCCAGCACCACGGAAAGTCGTCGAAGATCAGGTCAGGGTCCGGCGCCCAAGGGCGGCCCGCATGGCCTGACCATTTCAGCGACTTCTTGTCCAGAATGTGCTGCACTGACGGAGCGGCGACATCGTCGGCCATCGTCCCGGCAGAGGCCACGCAGATCCTGTTTGGGACCGTCTCAAAAGCACCGCCGGCCCGCGGGCGGCGCGGGAACAAACGCGTCCGCCGAATCATGAGCGGCGTTGGCGTCCAAGCCGCCTACGCGCTAATCCTGGCGATGACATTCGCCGCCGTCAATCGCAACGTCCCGTTACCGTACATGGTTGGTCTTGGCGTTCCGACGGGGTCGAACGTGGCGGGGTTGGAGGGTGACGCTGGACCTGCTCCAGGACGAGCCATTCCACGTGCCGCAGGCCCAGCGCTACTGTCGTGGAGACTTCATGACATGGGATCCGAAGCTCACGACGCCTCCGGGTCTGTATGTGTTCCCTGCGGCCCTGCTCTATGGGATACGGGTCGTCTCGGACGTGCTACCTATGCTGCGGGGCCTCAGCGACCCAGCTGTCTTGTGTTCCGTGGCCGGACTACGGACTTGGAACATTCTGTTTGCCCTGGGCACGTTGAAGGTCCTGCGCTTGATCCTGCTTCGCCTGCGGTCCCGACCAGCCGGCCAGTCTGACCCAGGCTCCGAGTCGGACGCGAGCATGGAGGCTACAGTGATTTCTCTGTTCCCACTCTCTTTCTTTTTCCATTTTCTTTACTACACGGATACTGGATCCGCCTTCTTTGTGCTTCTGGGCTACTTGTGGATGCTCGAAGGGAGATATATGCCGAGTGCCGGGGTATGCCACGAAAGCTCGCAGCCTATGCCACGTCTCCTCACGAGCGTTCGATCCTAAAGGCCGCCTTTGTTTCCTTGTGGTTCCGACAAACCAACTCGGTTTGGACGTTGTTCATTGCCGCCCTTGCCGTCACCCGCGAACTGTCGGCCTGCGCCGGCTACGAACGCCTGCGGTCTTCGGCTGCGTCCGATGGTTGGTTGCCCTGCTCCTTCGTTCCGGAATTGAGATCAAAGCCTGATGCTACCGCAGATTCTCCCCTGCAAACAATAGGCGCGCTCTTGAGGGGCATTGTGGCCAAGCCTGCACTTGTCTTCCAAACCTTGCTCCCCTACTTGTGGCCTCTGGGCACCTTTGTCGCCTTCCTTTTGTGGAATCAAGGGACCATAGTCCTAGGTACGAGCACTTTGGCGCCGCACATTACTGTGGTCATTGTCGCGCTCGAATGCAGGTGACAAATCCAACCACGTGGCGGGCCTTCATGTGCCCCAGGTCTTGTACTTCTCCGCATTTGCAGCTTTCTACATGCTGCCCCTCCTCCCCCTGGAACGTCTACCGGGTTCCATTCTTGGCATGACGTGGGGACGGGCGCGAAGTCTCATATTTGCTATGGTCGCGCAGTTGCAAGCTGTGCGGCGCTTCACGTGAGTCCAGCCTGGGGCCAAGGTAGTGCGAAAGGCTAATGCTGGATTGCCAGCCTCGAGCACCCGTTCCTCCTCGCCGACAACCGCCACTATACGTTCTACATCTGGAAGAACATCTTTCGGCGGCATCCTCTCGCCAAGTACTTGGTCATTCCCGGCTACACCGCCAGCTTCTGCTTGCTGTGGTGGCTCATCTGTACGTGCCCACAACACTACCTGTGTTGAGTCCCGCTCACATGCGCCTCCAGCTCCGGCAGTCACCACTGTCTGGCTCCTTGGCTACCTAGCCGCGACCGCCATCACCCTTGTACCTTCGCCGCTGCTGGAGTTCAGGTACTTTATCATACCGTACATTCTCCTGCGGTTACACGTTCCTCGGCCGAGCCGCCAGCGACTGGTGATCGAGGGAGCCGTCTACGCCATTGTGAACGCCTTGACCTTGTGGATCTTCCTGACGCGTACGTTCACGTGGCCCAGCGATCCCGGAGAAGCGCAGAGGTTCATGTGGTGACTCATGAATGAAAAGCGAGCTACATCACCCGCGCTTCTTCTTGCCCATCCTCTCCGCCTTGTTGATCTCGCCCGCTTCCTGGCTGATCACGCCCATTACCCGCGACATCTTTTTCTTGTACGCCGCGTCCTTCTCCTTAATCTCCGCCAGGCGCTGGCGATGAACAAAGGTCGTGTCCTTCCGCACCTCCCGCATCGCGCCCTTGAACTCCTTCTTGTACTGCACCTGCAGCTTCTTGTTCTGCTGCCGTTCCCGGTTCGGATCGTAGCGACGATCGGCAGAGAAGTTCTCCTCGAACTTGGGCAGGTACGACGGTATGGCGATGGGCTTGTGCTGCTGCAACTGCAGGGGCTTCCGGTCTGCGATGGCCTTGCTGATGGCCTCCTCAATGGCCTCCTTGTGCCGTTGAATGGTGTCGCGCGCCGAGCCAGTCGCAAGGGGAATGAGATCCACAATGCTCTTGGCATGCCCCGCAAAGATCTCAGGCAACGCCGGAAGGTCCTGGTAGAGCTGGACCATGCGGCCGACGACTCCAACAGCGGGTACAGCAAGCTCCCACAAGGGTCGTTTGCCGCCAAGCTTGATGGATGGAACCGATGAGAGCTTCTCCCCTGCCGACTTCAGCTCAGGGACGAGGGCTGCGAGAAGAGCTGCGAGGTAGCTCGCGGCTTCGGGCATGAACCTCTTGGAAAGCTTCTGGAACTGGAGGCGAACAGTGAGCACCGAAGTCCACCAACGTCCCAGAACGACCAACCTCCAGCACCATGTTGCAGAGAGCCAAGCCCCGCATTACATCCTCGTAGCTTCTCTGCAGCTTCAAGCCGAGAAACTTGCACACGAGCATTTGCAAGGGAGTCGTTATCGGGTGCCGAAGATCCGAGGTCGGAAAAAGCTGGCCAATGAGCTGCAGCATGGCAACGTCCGAGGCGTTTATGATTCCCTTTCTCGTGCCGTGCACCACGCCTGCCTCGAGGCGTTCCTTCAGCTCGGCAAGGTAGTCATGGGCGTGGCGGAAGGCTGCCTCGGGCATCTCCTGCGCGAGCTCCCTGATGTGGCGCACGACCACATCGCCGCCATCAGGCGCATGAGAAGCAGGGGAATAGCAATTTGCAAGGTGCTGCACAAGAATGAGATAGAGAGTTTCCATCTTGGACTTGTTCTGGGGATGCAGCTTGACGTGATAAAGTGACCGAAGCCGCGTCACGACCGTGTCCAAATCCGCCACAGACCGCCCATCGACAATGGATGCAAACTGTTCGTACGAAGCAGGCGCGGGGAAGACGAAAGGAAGCTCCTTCAGGGCTGCTTGCCGTCGCGCCTCGCGCAAGGCTGCTTTCTGGGCGCGCTCCTCTTCCGGTTCCTCGATCTCCGCGTTCATCCCGTCCTGTCCTCGTTCATCATCCACGATATCCGATTCCAGGTCCGAATCGTTCCCTTCTGCGGATGCCTCGGAGCCTGCCGACTCGTTTTCGTCATCGTCCGAGTCATCCCCGCTCTCCGGATCTTCATCCGACCCGCTTCCTTCAGCAGAGTCCCCCACGCCCGCGCCATCGCTGGATCCTTCCTCACTGCCATCCTCATCTTCATCGGAGACCCCAGCTTCTTCCGACTTCGATCTTCGAGCGGGATTCCCCCTGCTCATGGAAATCTCGCCGTTGACAAGACGCCCGTCCCTGTAGGTCAGGGGTTTCGAGTCCTGTAGCGGCAGAGCGCCAAGAAAGTTGGACATTGGCTCCAAATAGTCGCCCGACGTGTCCAAGCGTAGGGCGCCGAATGTTGCAGCCTCGTCTTCGGGCAAAAGTCCCTGCAATCTGCGCTGCCGGTCCTGCTCCAGTCTCTCCAGTTTCTCCTTCCGTTCCAAGGCGAGCTCTTCCTCTGACTTCAGCCGATCCTGCGGCTTTGCGCGCTTCTCGCCGGCCAGCTGATGCACGATGACATCGTAGTCCGCCTGGGCGTTCGGCCCAGCTCCTGCAACCTTCCCGCCTTTGGGCGCGGGCTCCTCCATGTCTTTGACTAGCATCCTGACGTCGTCCACTTCGGCATCCAGCTCTCGTCGCAGGTCCTCGTTCTCGTCCTTGGTTTTCTGGCGCTCCATCTTGCCAGAACAGGGCGTGAGTCAGGGAGAAACAAATCGCGACTGCGCCCCCCACCTTGTGGAACTTGCTCTTGGCGATGATTTCCTTCATGATCTCGTTCCTGGACTTGTTGCCCGGTTCATCACGCTCAGCGAAGCCCCCAAAATGGGCCGCTCCGACGGTGTCCTCGTCAATCTGATCGTCCACTGCTCAAAATCAAGGTCAAGAGGGACGTACAGATAGCCATTTCGAGTCTCACGGTCGGAGTCCTCCTCCCCGATAGTGTCGTCCATTGCGTCTTCCAAAGACCGTCCCAGATGAGTCAAGCCACCAAATGCGTCGCCGTCATCGTCATTATCTTCCAGATTGAACAAGTTGTCCCCTCCTCTGCGAAGCGATCGCTGGTGGTCCCGCTGAGCAATGGAAGTGCCGCCCACGTCCAAAACCACGGCCCACCTGCTTCTCCCGAACAAAGCGCTCCATCATCTTTTCCTCCAGTGACATAGTCGGGTTGCTTTCGCCGAACCGGCGGTCCACGAACTGGCTGTCGCGCTTGCCCTTCTTCAACTCGGGGAGGAGCGTCTTGACCCGCTTTTAGAGAAGCCATCAGACAAGCTGGAACATAGAGTCGAGCCCGAGACGCCGGACCTTTTCCTCTCCCTTGACCTTGCTCACGCCGGGTCTGCCTTGGACACCGCGGGACTTGCGGCCCAGAACATCGTGCTTTTGCCGAGTGAACTTCAGCTCAAACGGGTTCTCGCCCGCCACCGCAGACAGCTTCTGCTTCCGCTCGATCGTCTTTGCGGCCTGTTCGGCCGGAGCGGTCTTCCTCCGCTTGGCCTTGGGTCCGAGAATCCCGACGTCGTGGAGGTTCCTCTTTAGCCGCTTCAGGGCACTTCCGCCCTTTCCCGCGGCCTGCTTTCCCTCCATGGCGGTCCCTTTGTAGGGTCAGCGCCGGGAGAGTTGCAGGCTGGCAGCGCGATCCCGCAGCTGCTTTGTTTGGGTGTTTGCTGACGATCACGGAAGAGGAACGCGAGCCCGCGCATCAATTGCGGAAAGGCTGGAGCGGACAAAGCTCTATTTACAAGGCCCGTTTGACGGCGAGGTACAGGCGATCAAACTCGTCCCGATCGCGCACGACTCTGCTGGCCTTGTCGTAGAGGGCCGCCGCCCGGGTCAGGTCCTTTGCGACGCCGAGCTCAAACTTGATGTAAGAGAGCCACACGCCATGGTCGGTCCTGAGGCTGTCCAGTGTACCTTCGAAGTAGCGCCGAAGCCGCGAAATGTCTCTCGGCGCGACGAATTCCGCGTCGTTCCAGTCGAACGCAGGGTCGATCGGGGACCCAGCGACCGACCCCGCAATCTCTCCCCGGAGGCACCGTTCGTAGAAGGCTGCGCTGCGGGTCTTGGTCCTGATCAAAGCGTCAACGACGCTCCTCAGCTTTTCCACACCGCCAGCGTCCCGAGCCCAATCCAAGTAGCGCGAGACGGCCAAGTCGTCCGAAGCAGTGCCCTGGAGCCCGTGCCGCCCGCACGCTTCCTTCATGGCAGCCTCGACGTCCTCGTGGTCCACGTTCTCAGCGGCGGAGGTCAGCTTGTTTAGGTAAACCTCCCAGACGGGCCAGCTTTGCGCACGGTCGAGTTTCCGCAGTGCCGCCTTGAGCGAAGCCCGCCAGTCCTTGACGGAGCCACCAGACAGATCGGCCTCCATCCGCAGCTTCCAAAGTCCTGCGGCAGCCGGCAGCGCCGCGACGCCGCGGGCAACCACGTCGTCCGCCGACTCGTCCCCCTCGGAGAGGAGTGCGGTGTCGGCCGCCCATTCCGCATAGCCTTCCTCCGTCAGCATACTTGCCGCTTCCGCGGCACGGCATGCTCGCAAAAGAAGGATGTTCAGATAGCGTACGAGGTTGGGCTCGTCGGTCCTGGTCCGCATATCGCGGAGGAAACCGAAGAAGCGAGAGTACAGCTCGGCCGATGGCCGTTCTCGTATCGCCTCTTGGAAGACGGCGATGGATGCTCTGAGCTTCGAAGGAAAGGATTCGTTGTCGGTCGCGACGCCGAGCAGCTCGGATGCCGCGACGACCTCCACCGCTTCCGGATCTGCCCAGAAATCGCGGCGTACCGAGTCAAGAACCTCCTCCACACCGGACCGGAGGGAAGCAGACTGAAACAGCTCCAAGAAACGAGCCCTGAATTGCAGATCCCCAGGGATAGCTGGCAAGGCGGGCCGAGAAACGTCAGGGCGGCGGGACGGCGCCAGACAAGACACCTCACCACGAACGGCGTTCCGGTAGACAATCCTCGGAATCGCCCCGTCCAGCATTGCATTCTCCGTCACGGTTGGCGAGGAGGCGGCGCCGTCTTCCGCAAGAGCTTCCGTTTCGTTGTCGGCAGGACCGCTAGGTAGCTTGATAACGCCGTCGTCCGCATCCGATCCCGCGTCCTCATCGTCCGAGTCGGCGTCCTTCATGTCCTGGTCTCCATCACAAGCGCTCTCCCCGGCCGGAGGAGACTTCTTCCCAAACAGGATCTCCCTCCTTGCCCGGATCTTGTCCAGGAAACGCAGCTCCAGCTTGAAGTACTCGTGCCAAAGTTCGTGAAGTTCAGGGTTCATCCGGATGGCCCGCTGCAGCAGCACCCGCGCCGCACTGATGTTGGTGTTGGACTCGAGCTCCCACATGGCCGCCTTCACCCAGAAGACGGGCTTCGCCGGGTGCAGCTGCACCGCGCGGGCATACGCACGTCCGAGAGCCTTGTTGGCCCCGACGGACTCTGCCCAGTCCAGGTATTGCACCCAAAGGTCCACGTCGCCAGGGAACTTCTTCAGCGCCCGGGCAAAGATGAAGTGGATGCGTTGCCGGATCGAGTGGTCGCTGACGGAACCCTTCCACTGCGGCCGCTCCTTTTTCTTGCCCGTGCGCTCGTCCGTTGCGGCGAGGGCGGCCAGGATCCTCTCCTTCCGTTTCTTGCGGAGCTGCTCGAGGTTCGTCTCGTAGTCGATGTACCTCAAAAAGTCCGGCTTCTTCGATATCCGCCGGGCCAAAGCAAACTCGTGCTCCTTTCGCTTCTTCACGATGGCCTTTATCTCGGTCTGCCAGGCCACGGGCTGAGGGTGAGCGTTCGAGAGGGGCTGCGCGACTTGTCCAACCTTTGTGAACAGCCCCTTCTGCAGCAGGTCGTCCAGCTCGGGCAGCATGGCCTCGAGCTGCACGTACGTATTGTCCCCCATGGCTGCAGATACGCTGGAATCCGCGCCAGCGCGCCAGAAAGAGCTTCGACGACGTTTGTTGTCTGTTGTTGGCCTCGCGCGCCGTATGCGCCGAACTTTCACAGCTCTTTTGAAGCGGACGCAGAAAGGACAGCGATGCCGGAGCCATGGCGTCCGCTGCAGTATACGCATCCGAGATCTATAATGTACACATTTCGGGAAGGTTGCCCGTTGGTTGGCTCTGGCGCCTCATTGTTCGCCTGTATCTCCCGTCCCCGTCCCACTCTCTGCCGTGGCTGCCCAGTGCGTGCTGGCAACCCGCGAATCGCGACATACATGTTGCAGATTGAGGGTTTCGGCGACAAGATCGGATCCCGATCAAGCCTCGGTCCGGCAATCGAATGTCGAAGAAGCCGTCGGAAGGATGGCGCCTCCCAACTTGCCGCCTCGCAACTCGGTCGGGAAAAACCATTCCATCCTTTCAACACCCCGCCGAGTCGCAACGGCCGCGAGGTCGGTATCGCGGGAACATCTTAGGATCATTGCACATCAGACCGGCTGGGCCTCGAGGGCGCTGCCGCCGAGCGATGCGGGGCCTGGCGGCGTTTTCTGCCGTGATCCGCGGGCCGGCCGGAAGTCTTCCCCGGACTGTGGACGGGCCTCAGAGTGGTCCACGGCAACTGGAAGACCCTCTCTCGGGCCCGAGATGTGCCCTGGCAGGGGCTTGCGGGCGTGGGGCAAGGGCTCGGTCCTGCTTCGTCGGCAGGGGTGTCCCGATTCCCGAGCCATGGCTAATCGGTTCCATCCCTTCACTCATTCGACGTCGCATCATCTTGGATCTCGCTCGCCGTTCGCCTGCGCACTGCCCTTTGGTTCCTCAAAACCAGGCGCTTGGTTGAACAATGGTGAAGGACACGAAGCTGTACGATGTTCTCGAGGTCGCCGTCGGAGCGTCGGACAACGACATCAAGAAGGCGTACAGGAAGCTTGCCCTGAAATACGTTGGTTTTTGCGCATGCCACGGCGTCGGCTGTGTTCTGACCACGTGTGATCGCCGTGCAGCACCCCGACAAGAACCCGGACGCTGGCGAGAAGTTCAAGGAGATCTCCCACGCGTACGATGTCCTTTCTGACCCCAACAAGCGGGAAGCCTACGACAGATGTGGGTGAAACTCTGCGGTATCCCCGCGGGATCGCAGCTGACCGGGCCTCAGATGGCGAGGAGGGCATCGGCGGCGAAGGCGGCGGCATGTCGCCCGAGGACCTCTTCTCGCACTTTTTCGGCGCCAACATCTTTGGCGGGCGCGGCCAGGGCCGCCAGAGCGGCCCGCGGAAGGGGAAGGACATGGCGCACGCGCTGAAGGTGTCCCTGGAAGATCTCTACCGCGGCAAGGTCTCCAAGCTCGCGCTGCAGAAGCAGATCATCTGCCCCAAGTGCGAGGGCAAGGGCGGGAAGGAGGGCGCGTCCAAGACGTGCCAGGGATGCCAGGGCCGCGGCATCAAGATCATCATGAGGCAGATTGGACCCATGATCCAGCAGCTGCAGCAGACCTGCCCCGAATGCAACGGCGAGGGCGAGGTCATCAAGGAGAAGGACCGCTGCAAGAACTGCAACGGGAAGAAGGTCGTCCAGGAGCGCAAGGTCCGTAGTCCGGTCGAGCGCTGCCGGAATCGGGCCTGCTCTGATCCACGCCCACGCAGATCCTCGAGGTCCACATCGACAAGGGCATGCAGGATGGCCAGCGGATCACCTTCTCGGGCGAGGCGGATCAGTCGCCCGGCATGGTTCCCGGCGACATCATCATCGTCATTGAGGAGAAGGAGCACCCCAGGTTCAAGCGGAGGGGCGACGACCTGTACTACCAGGTCAAGATCGACCTCCTCACCGCGCTCGGCGGCGGACAGTTCAACATCCGCCACCTGGACGACCGGATGCTGGTCGTCAACATCATCCCCGGCGAGATCATCAGGCCTGGTGGGTTCATCCCCGCGACCGGCGATGATCGGTTCATGACCTCCTCCTTTCTAGGCGACATCAAGGCCATCACGGGCGAGGGCATGCCCGTCTACCGGAACCCCTTCCACAAGGGCAACCTCTACGTCAAGTTCGAGGTCGAGTTCCCTCAAACCGGCTGGTTCACCCCGGAGCGCCTCCAGGCGCTCGAGGTGGGGCTGCCGCCGCGCCAGCCGCTCCAGGAGTCCATGGACGGGCTCGAGATCGAGGAGGTGGTGCTCTCGAACGTGGACCCTATGCAGCACGAGCGGTCGCAGTACAACGGCAACGCGACGGAGGACGACGACGAGAACGGCGGGCCGGGCGTGCAGTGCGCAAGCCAGTAGGCCGCAGGCGCCGCTCGGACGGTTTCGGCCGGACGCTTTGGCTCGCAGCCCTCAAAAGACTCTCTGTCATGGCACGGATATGCTGTTTGTCACTGTAGATAACGGTGTATGGGGGACATATAGAAGCAACGGTGCGCGTGGCATCGTGGAATCGTTTGGGCCGATTTCCTTCTGTTCAGAATGGAGGACGATACAAGACCTTGACAAAGCGACGGTCCCAGGAGGGAAAACATGCGCGCAGCCATTACGGACGCGCGGCTGCTGCGCTCAACCAGACATTTCGACGTCTTCGAAGCTCGCCTTGTAGCTTTGGTATTGCTCCGAGTTTCGCTTCAACTGCGCGGACGGATCAGGAGGGGGCCAGGAAGCGACCGCACACAAACACCCACGATGTCGCTGACGGGTCCGAGCAAGCGCGTGAAGGGCCGTTTGCCCATCGTTGCGCACTTCAGCTTCCCCTTTGCGATGATTGAGACCGCGCGAGGTTTGTTGGTGAGGAGAGCGAGCTCTGGCGCCGAAATCCCCGGTCAGCGCGAGGACGCGAGGCATCACGACAAAAAGACACCAACCTCCGAAATATGCTCCCTTTTTAAGTCCCGGCAGTTCGTTCTCGACGCCGCTTTCGTCGGCCTGGGCAGCAAAGCGTGAGCGCGGCCCTCCGCCAGCATAGGCAGCGCTGCCCACCTTGACGACCCGCGCCTCCCCGCTCTCGATTATGTAAAAGTTGTCGCCGACGTCCCCCTGCTTGATGACGACGGCGCCGTCCTCGAAGGTGACGCTCTCTAGCGCGTCCGCGATCTTGTGGCGCTCGTACGGCTCGAGGCTGGCGAGCAGCGGCACCTCCTCCAGGAACGCCTCGTACATGTTCCGTTTCCGGTTGGTCGTCTCCATCAGGATGCGGCGGAAGGTGACGCGGTCCAGGGCCCACACGACCGATTCGCTCGTGGCGCGCACGGTGGCGGCGCGGGGCGCGTTGTACATGAGCGCCAGCTCGCCGAACGACGCGCCGGAGCCGCAGCTGCCGACTTTGGCTGCCGGGGCGCCGTTGCGGGAGACCAGGAAGTCGAAGCCGCCCGACTCGACCACGTAGAAGTAGTCGCCCACGGCGCCCTGCACGATGATGTCCTGCGGGGGCGTCAGCGGGGCCAGCATGCCGCCGTGTGAATTTCGCACCTCGCCCGAGGCCACCTTGCGCTCTGCCATCGCGTTGACGACGTCCGTGTGCTGCTCCTCGTCGAGGCTCCGGAACAGGAAGTTGTTCTTGATGGACGCCTCGATGCGGCGGCGCTGCTCGTCGGACTTCGGCACGACGACCTTCTCGTACGCCGCGCCGGCGGTCGGCGTGATCGACTCGGCGGAGACCGACGTGCGGCGCGCGCGCAGGAAGTTGGGCGGCGGCGCGGGCGGCAGGTCGCCCGCGTCCTCCTCGTCCGACGAGTCGTGCGCGTCCGACTGCCGCGCGTCGCCGGGCGGCGGCAGCACTTCGGCCATGGCGGGCGCGGCGCGGAGGGGGGATGCGGCCGGGGACAGGGGTCTCGCGTCGAGGTCGGTGGCGGCGGCAGAGTCCCGGGACCGCACATCACGACGCAATGCCCAATGACTAACCCGGCGATCGGCCGAGCCAGCGTCTAATACGCATCTACATCTAATTCTAGTCGAATCCATTCATAGGTGCCGGTGCCAGGCAGCGGGATCCGCGAGCCCCGGACCTGGCGTTGGAAGCCCATGGTCACGAGCTCAGAAAGCCCACAGACCTTCTGCTCCACGAGCCTGCGCGCCTTCCTTCCGATGGTATGGGTCGCGAGATCAGAAAAGCCCAAAGACCTTCTGCTGCGCGAGCCTGCGCGCCTTCTTCCGATGGTACGCGTCGCGGATCGCCGATCGCAGGGCATCGAGTGCCTGGGGCGAGCCCACGTTCCGCCTGCCGTTGTTCCAAAGGAGCTCGAACGACAGGAAATTATACTGAAAGGCAAAGGTGCTCGCGTCCGGGCTCGTCGCGGGGTCGAACTCGTCAAACTCCCAGCCGGGAGTCTTTACCGAGGGCAGGTAGACGACCTCCGGGGCGTCCGAAGCCGTTGGGTCCTTGGGGCGGAACCGGGTGACCACGTCCGAGGTGAAGACCGATTTCGGGATCTCCTCCGGCAGCTCCGGGAATTTGAGTCCTTGCTCCTTGGCAAACGCCTCGGCAAGCCGGAGGTTAGCCTCCAAACCCGGCTCGCGGCTGTTCTCCAGGGCGACCATCACATCGACCTGCATCACCCGTCAGTTGTCGCCGATCTCGCAACTCAATCACTCCCACCTTTCTCGCGGGATGCATCATGGCCGCGAAAGGGATGTTGTCTGCCCCAGGCGCAGAACGTCAGCTGCAGTCAAGGAAACGTGGCGACTCAGCTACGCACCCCACATCCCTGCGTCCATGATCGCGATGTTCTCGTCCCCCGCCACGTCGTCCGCTGGCTCGCCCTCCTTCTGGGGCTTCCGGAAGAACGGGTTGCGGACCTTGGCGGGCTCCACGACGTGCATGGATCCCTTCTCGGCCAGGATGCTGTCGAGCTGGGTCTTGATCATCGTGGGGAGGGAGCTCTCGAAGTTTTCGAACACGGCGGTGACGTTGGCTGGCCAGAACCGTGAGAGGGGCTTCGAGCCCACGCTGCAGCGCGCCTACCGGTAAAGGCCGACGAGCAGATCCCGAGGATCGTGGCGAAGCTAATCTCTGCCCGCTTGTCCAGCTCCTTGTCGTCCTCGAAGCGCCTGCCAAAGCCCCAGGTGGGAACGTAGTTGCCGCCTCCGAGAGTCGTGCCGAACTCGAAAGCGGTGAACTCGTACTGAGCGCGGCATTCAGGTGCTTGCGTCGGGCACGGCATGAAATCGACCTACCGGCAACCACTTGATGACGGCAGGAACGACCGCGGGCGCGGCGAGGGCACCGTTTGTCTCTGCGGCAGGCACGAGCGCCGTCTCCGGCGCCTTCCCATCCACGACGGCAGGTGTCAGCTCGGTGGCCTTGCCCGCATTCGCCGGATCCGGCTCGGCGGGCTCGGCCGGCTTCCCCGGGGTCACGATGTCCCTCACAACCTGGAAGATGGGCATCGGCCGGGTCCCGTCCTGCTTCTGCAGCGACAGCTTCCTCAGGCGGAGCTTCCCGAAGTAGGGATCCGCGTCCGCGTCCGTCGGTACAACAAGCTTCCTGAGCGCGGGGTTCTCCCCGAACAGCGCGCCCGCGATGAGCGCGCTCCACAGGTCCACGGGGCCGAGGGTGTCCTCCGGGATCAGGAACTTCTCCACGATCGGGTTCCCGCACAGGATTTCCACCCATGCTTTGGCCAGCCACGGGCTAAAGGAGACCATCCCCTGCGACAGCACGTGCCCCAACTGAACTCTCATCCGGTCAAAGTCGTAGTCGTTTGCGACGCACGCGGCAATGGCCCACGTGCTCCCCGACACGCCGGCCAGGTAGGTCGCGCAGTCGAGGACGCCCAGCTCCGAAAAGCGCGAAAAAGCCCCGGCCGAGTAGGTCATGGCCCGGCAGCCGCCCCCGCTCCCCCCGATCGCCACGATCGGCACGTCCTCCGGGTTGTCGATCTTCTCCCCGATGAAGGCCTCGATCGCGCGGTGCGTCAGCGGGAGGCGGTCCTTCCGGAACTGCTGCTCGGCCTCGCAGAGTTCCAGGCCCCGCCGGATGCTCGCCTCCCACTCCAGTTCGGGGAAATACTTGGGGTCGCGCATGACGGCCATGGCTTTGGCAACTATGGGGGGCGTGAAAGCAGAGGACGCGTCGAGAACGAACCGCTTCCGCGCGGCCTCGAAGCTTTCGGGGCTCAACCACGAGGAGAGGGACGAAGTGGTCCTCTCGACCGCGGGCTTGGCCGCCGGCTCCGCCGCAGGCACCAGCGCAGTCTCGCCCTCGGCCGATTTTCCATCCTCCGGCTTTCCATCCGCGGCCTTGCCTTCCGTTTTGGGTTTTGGCGCCGCCTTTGCCGCGAACTGCGCGCTGTGCTCGTCCATGGCCTTCTTCAGGTCCTCGATCCCCCTGGACAGAAAGTCTATGATCGAAGGCGACGTCTCCGCGGCCGCTTTGGTATCGTCCCCGCGCTCGGAATCGCTCCAGAAGGAGGCCTCGCTCGGCCGCCGCTCGTCGATGCCCTTCTGGGGGGCCGCCTGGAGCGGGGAGAGCGAGTCGCCGCCGTTGGAGGTGGAAAACATCGCGATGCGGGGCGCGTGCGGGGGTCCGGAAGGCACGATGACGCGCGATGCGCGGGCAAAGGGCGCTTTGACGCGGCGGGCGGTTCCGGTGCAGCCTGTCGCTCTGGGCCGGAGCAGGTGCCTGATCATGCCCCGACGGCAAAGCAACCGGGAGCGCTAGCGATTGCTTCGCCCAGAGGCTGGCTCGAAATGCTCCTTTGCGGGCGGCGCCGTCGGCGTGGGAAAGACGTTGTAGCCGCCCGAACCGCCGATCGATCAACATCACCGGCCATCGCTAAAATTCATTCGTGGATGACCTCCGTTACATGCTTCGCGGACGTAGCATCGTAAAGAGGTGTCACCGGTATCGGTTTCCGGCCGGCCGAGCCGGGTTCCGCCGTTGCTGCACCGACCGGGCCCTCGACCGCCGCCTCCTCGATCGACCAAAGTTCATCGCCTGCCGCCAGGATCAGCCACAGGAAGAAAACCTCCCCGATCGCACCTACCAAGCTCGTTCACCGCCAAGCTGTCCAGCCTGGGCTCGTCCGAGACCTTGTACGACTCGCAAAAGACCAACACGGGGACGCCGAAAGAGCTCGCGAGGGCCGACACGAAGCCGTGCCCCGACCGCGAGACCACGGCCCCGTTGGATGCCAGCTCCGACGCGCCAAAGAGGCACTTGGATGCGGAGCGCAGGACGGGGACGAGCCCCGTGGGGAGGACGTAGACGACGGAGACGCCGAGGGCTGCCAGAGCAGAGGCGGTTTCCCGGCCTGTCGCGGTGTCAAGAAAGTAGGAGCGGAGCACCGGGACCGGACCCACCTTCAAGCAAAGGTCTGCCGTCAACGACGATGACCTCGAACTGCTTCCCGCTCCGGGCCGCCATCCTCAGGCCCGCGAGAACGCAGCTGCTCAGCCCGAAGACCACGATCCTGTCGCCATCGGCGACCTTCGAGGCCACTTTGGAAGCCAAAACGTCCGACGCCTCCGATATCCGCTTCATGGCGAAGTCGTGCAAGCTGCGCGAAAGAGCTTCCTTGGCCTAGAACGCGGAAAGCCGTGAGTTTCGCGAAAGTGCAAAGTCTGGTTGATCACCCAACCGTCCTGTCGTCCGCGTCCGGACCTACTCGGCCAATCTCCTCCTTCAGATGAGCAACCACGCTCTTCATCGACTGCGGAAACGGTCTACACCGCGCCAGGTAGTCCAATTGTCGTTCCACATGTTCCGACAGCGCCCGCACGGAGAATGGTTGGTCTCCCGGGGGCGTGTAGTCCTCAATCACGCTCCTAAGGCAAACGACGAGCCCTCTGGCCCTCGCATTCCCCCCTCTGAGCCTGTACGACGAGTACCGCAGGCCAAGCTGCTGCACCTCCGGGTCGATGCCCGAAACAGACGGCGGACCGGCGTTCTTCGCAGCCGGCCGCAGGTGCTCGAAAAAGTCCAGGTGCTGTCTCCGTGCTGGCTGTCCGACGGCCGGCCTGGCGGGCGGCCGGGCCTCGCCCGCCGCGGGCGTCTCCGCGGGGGCCGGGGCCGGTCTGGCGGCGGGGGGTTTCGACGCCGCGGGCTTCGGGGCGTCCTTCTTTTGCGCGGGGGCCACCGGCTTCGGCTTCGCGGCCGCATCGCCGCCGGTGGCCTTTGCAGCGGCCTTTGCGGCCTTCTGCTGCTCCTGAATGAATGGCGGGGTGAGAAAAGCGGCATCCCCGGCCGGCGGGCCCACCTGCAGCTCCCTGCGCTCCGCCTTTGACATGTCGCGCTGCGCCTTCTTGACGGGCGCGGCATCGCTCGGCGGTTTCGCCGCCGTCGATTCGCCGTTCGCCGCCGACATCTCTGTTGTGTGGACGCGTTTCCTGCTCGGCGGGGCGGAGTCGCTCCATCACCCGCGGTTGAAGCGTCGACGCGCTCACGATGTCGGAGGACGCGATCCCGCGGATCCCCGATCTCGAGGCGACGACGCTCGAGTTCCTGCTGACCGTCGACGATGCCGCCGTGCGCGCCGACGCCGCCGCGAAGCTCGTCGAGAAGGTCGTCAAGCACGGTGGGCCGCCCGGCACACGCCCCCGCCGCGCTGACGCCGCGCAGACATGGGGCCGTACTACAGGAAGCTGACGGCGGAGTACCCGGCGCTGGTGCTGGCGGACGCGGCGCTGCAGGCGGACCTGGACCGCAAAAACGAGGAGGAGCTCAAGAAGCTCGAGGACCGGATAGAGGACGCGACGCAGAACCTCGGCGAGACGGACATCAGCGATGCGCTGACCGCCAAGGCGCTCTACCTGTCGCAGATCGGCGACAAGGTGCGTGCCGCCGGGCCGGGGATCTGGGGACGCGGCAGACCGACGCGACGCGTCCAAACAGGAGAAGGCGCTGTCGGCGTACCGCGTGGCCCACGACAAGACGTCGCCGCTGGGGTCGAGGATCGACATCGTGTTTGCGATAACGCGGATCGGCTTCTTTTTCCGCGACGACGATACCATCTCGAGAAACATCGAGAAGCTCAAGAGGTGGGCCGGGGCAGATCCGGCACCCGGCGCCCGTCGCTGACACTCCATACCTGCGCATTGCAGCCTGATCGAGGAAGGAGGCGACTGGGACCGCCGGAATAGGCTCAAGGTCTACGAGGGCATATACCAGCTGTCGATCCGCAACTTCCAGGGCGCCGTGAACCTCCTCCTCGACTCCCTCGCCACCTTCACCAGCACCGAACTCATGGACTACAAGGACTTTGTGCGCTACACCGTGCTCGCCGCGTGCCTGGCGCTCAACCGGCCAGACATGAAGAAGAAGGTAGCGGGTCGCACGCACTGGGGAAAGCATCTGTGCCATAATCTGCCTATGCAGGTGCTCAACGCGCCCGAGATCCTGGAAGTCATTCACGAGATACCACACCTGGAGGACTACATGACGTCGCTGTACAACGGCGAGTACGCCAAGTTCTTCAACGCCCTCGGTGAGCCGGCTTTCTCTCCAGCGCAGCACCGCGACTGACGCGCAACAGCCGCCGTCGAGCACTCCCTCAAGCTCGACCGCATCCTCGCCGCCCACTACCGCTTCTACGTCCGCGAAATGCGGATCATCGCCTATACCCAGCTCCTCGAGTCCTACCGCTCCCTGACCATCGAAAGCATGGCCAACAGCTTCGGCGTAACGGAAGAGTTCATCGACAAGTGGGTCCTCCGGTCTGTCTGCCGTGCTGTTGCTGACGATCGGGCGCGCAGCGACCTCTCCCGCTTCATCGCGTCGCAGCGGCTCAACGCCGTGATCGACAAGGTCGCCGGCATCGTCGAGACCAACCGGCCCGACGCCAAAAACGCGCAGTACCAGTCCGCGATCAAGCAGGGCGACGCGCTGCTGAACCGGATCCAGAAGCTCGCGTCCTACGTCGCGGTCTGAATATGTACCAGCGGCCGAACTAGATCCGCGGCGGCCCTCAGTCGTCCCTGAACCTCTTCCACGGCGGCGCGCCGAGCTCGAACTCGTAGGCCGCGTCGCCCTCCTCGTCCAGCCGCCGCCTGTTGGCCGCCCTCTCCGCGTCGTCGTGCCGGATCCTCTCCTTGGCCTGCGTCGAGGACGGACCCCGGTTCCGGAGCTCCGGGTGCGTGGGCAGCAGCGCGGGCGCGCACGCCCGCGGGCTCTCGCGGAACCAGTCGTGCTCCAGGGCGCGCGCGGCGGGGAGGCGCGCGGAGGGGTTGTAGGTCATCATGCAGTTGAAGAGCTCGATGGCGGCGCGGGAGGCCTCGGGGAACTTGAGCTTCGTCTGGTTGTACCTGTGCGTGCGAGGAGTGAGATTGTGCTCTGCACCAGGGAATGGGCCGACATGATACAGACGAGTTCTTGCCGAGGTCCATGGACCTTGCCAGGGGCAGCCTGTCGAAGCCGGGCCACACGTTCGTGTTCGGCCGACCAATAAGGTCGGCAATGAGCCGAGCTTGCTGCTGCTCCGTCGTCCCGGGCAGCAAGGGGCGGTGAAGGAGGAACTCGCCGAAGATGCAGGCGGCAGACCTAGAACGTGGATCTGTCAACTGGCTGCCGCCAAGGCACGATCGTGGGCACTTGCCATATGTCGATCGCGGTCGTGTACACTTTCTCGCCGAAAAGGAGCTCCGGTGCGCGGTACCACAGCGTGACGACCTTGGGCGTCATTGGCCTGTACGGCTTGCCGATCTTTCGAGCCAGGCCAAAGTCAGCTGAGCAGCCGAGGCAAATAAATGAGCGATGTAAACACATCAAGAGCCAACAGAATGTGATGCCCACCGATCTTCAGGATTCCGTCCTTCGTGAGCAAAAGGTTTGAAAGCTTCAGGTCGCGGTGGATGCCGTTGTGGTCGTGGAGGTACCGAATACCCTCGAGCAACTGCTGCATGAGGCACTTGACTGCCGAGAATGGCGGTCAAGACATCTGAAGACGTGCTATCGATCGATCCCACTCTCGGAAGTCGTGTAGGGAGTCGACACATTGTCCATCAGGTTCGCCATGTCCTGCTCGCAGTACTCCATCCCCATGAATATGCTGTCCAGCGACGAGCCGACCACGACATCCGTAACGCGAACAATGTTGCGGTGTCGGAGCCCTTTGAGCATGGCAATCTCGCGCAGGCTCGACAGCGGCAGCCCGTCGGTCTCGTTCTCCATGCGGACCTTCTTGAGCGCCACGATCTCCCCCGTACGCGTGTCCCGGGCGCGATACACGATCCCGTACGTGCCCTCGCCGATCCGGTTGAGCTTCTGGAACTCGTCGACGCTCCGGGCCGCTCCGAGGAACGGCTTGTCGTTCGCGGGGTTTCCAAAGACCGTCCGTGCCCCGCTGACCGAGATCAGCTCGAGGCCGCCCGACGATGCCTCGCCCATGTTTTGTAACCAATGCAGAGCGACCAAGAGACCGACAGCGACAATCACGGCACCAAGGCCCGCACTTTGTGACTTGTTGGCAACGTTCCCTTGGTCGCCTCTCCAGCCGCCCCCCTCCTGGGCCAACCGTTGCTCGCCGGCCCTCCGCCCACGCCGCGCCGCCGCCGCCGTTCCCCGCGGCCAGCTGGGCACCCCTTTGCCATGTCCCGCAAGTCGCGCACCGACGACGACGACGTGTGGCAGTCGGTGTGCCAGAAGCTGGCCGACGTCCACGCGGCGCGGATCACAAGCCATGACGTGGTCGAGAACGCAAACCGCGTGCACCAGAAGATTGTTCAGATGCAGGGGCGCACGCAACCATGTGGGTGGCCCCGTCATCCGATCCGGGCCGATGACGCTGATGCTGGACCGCCGGTGATCCGATTGATACCCGTGATCTCGCCGCCCTCCTCAATGTCTCAAAGCCGGACTTGTCGGTGCCGCTCAGGATCTGTTTCGACTATACAGCGACGCACACAGCAAGCTGGCGCACGAGCTGAGGTTGGTGTGCGCAGGAAACCCGTCGCCGGGGCTTGTTGGCCCGGCGAGGTTCGGCACGAACGGCTTTCGCTGACGGATCCGCCCCGCCTCCGTGCTCCGTCTGCAGAGCGATAGATTCCGTGATTGAGCACCTCGACATTTTCCGGGCCATGCGGACCGCGGATGAGGCCAACCGTAGGTTCCTTTGCCAAAGCGTTGGATCACCGCGCCCTTCGGCTCACCCGCGCCCCATCCGCCCAGTCGACCAAATCAGGCGCAAAAAGCGCCGCCTGGACGAGGGCACCCCGTCGCCCGCGCCGTCTCCGGGCCCGACAATCACCCCCTTTGGGTACCCGGAGATTGTTCCAGTTGGCTCCGAGGTTGCCGTCCAACCCGTGGACCAACCGTGGATGCTGGCCACCGTGCAGTCGTACCGTCCCGAAAAGGGAAAGTACGAGGTCGAGGACATCGACGTCGACGAGGAGACGGGCACCAAACGGTGGGTTGGTCGGTCGGCACGCTACCGCCGATGACTAACTGCGTTCTCGCTCAGGCGCTACGTTTTCCCGGCCAAAGCCGTCCACCCCATCCTGCCGAATCGGCCAGAAATGACCCAGGGTTCTTTCGTGCTGGCCCTTTACCCCGGAACCACGTGTTTCTACCAGGCGACCATCCTCGGCGCGCCCTCGCAAAACAGAAGCACCTACATGGTGCTCTTTGACGACGACAACAACGAGACGCGGCTCGTGGAGAGGAAGTACGTGCTGCCGATACCTACCAGGCCGGTCAAGCTCAAGAAGTAGAGCCGCGGCGCCGCGGAGATTGATGAACTGATTCGAGCATGTTGCTCCTGCCATGATGTATGTCTTGACGTGATGGACCTGTCGCTGTTGTTGTACCAGCGGAAGTCGGGGAACGGGAGCCATGACGCCTCGTGGCCCGCCGCCACTTGCCACTTCCGCAACCGCTTCGCTTTGCGGTTCTTCTCCACGCCGCCAACGGACACCTCGAGCGACCACCGACCTCTCCGCGTGTCATCAGCCGTCCCTTGATCATTTGCCGGGGACTTTTGGCCCGCGATGGCGTCCAGTGCCTCCCACGCTGCGGAATCGCATTCGGCGGTCGGAATCGCGCTGTCCGACCAGAAACCGATTTACCGGCAACAACATGTCGCCGAGCGCTACGTATATGGAGGATTGGCTTGCATGATAGTGGGATTTGCCCTTTTTTCGAGCGGCGTGGAGTGGTGGTGTTGACTTCTTCCTCCCGGCTCGCTTCCCAACGCCTCCCCTCTTGATCCTGCCCCTCTCCGCTGCAGGCCGCGACTGTGACCCAGCCTATAGACTTGATTAAAGTGCGCCTGCAGCTGCAGAAAACGTCAAGTGGGCCCCCGAAGTACAAAGGGATGTTTTCTGGGATGGTCCTGGTCGTCAAAGAAGAGGGGATTCGCGGACTCTTTCGGGGCCTGCCGCCGTCGCTGCTTCGGGAAGCGACTTACTCGGCAATCCGCTTGGGACTCTACGACCAGCTGAGAAGCAAGTATGTTCTGAAGACGGACGAGAACGGGGTTAATCACGGCCAGGAGACTCTCTGGAAGAAGATCGTTGCGGGAATGATCTCGGGCGGTCTCGGCTGCGCGCTCTGCTCCCCCAGCGACTTGATCAAGGTGCAAATGCAGGCCTTGACGCCGACGGGGAAGCCCGTCCACCCGTCGATGGCAGCTGCTGTCCGGACTATCGTTGCTCGGTCGGGAGTTCCGGGCCTTTGGGCGGGCGTGGGGCCGAATTCTCTTCGCGCCATGTTCCTCACGGCATCCCAGCTGCCGAGCTACGACCACACGAAGCACCTGCTCCTCCAGAGCGGGTTTTCGTGGGCGAAGGAGGGGTTGCCGCTGCACGCCGTCTGCTCTATGGTCGCGGGGTTTGTGTCGTCAGTTGGTGGGTCCCAATCGTTGCATCGTTTGTCGAACGCTTCTCATCATATCGTGCCGTAATCAGTGACGTGCCCGGTTGACGTGGTGAGTTGCCCCTGACGGACGCTCTTCATCTCTAGCATCTTATATGGCTCGCTCTTCCAGGTCAAATCCAGAGTCATGAACGACACGAAAGGAGAGTACCGGAACGCTTTGGACTGCGTCGTCAAATCCGTGAGGAACGAAGGCCCGCTCTGCTTGTACAAGGGCCTGCTGGCGAATTGGCTGCGCCTTGGACCGCATTCGCTGGTCACCTTTTTGGCTCTCGAGCAGCTGAGGAAGTTGGCGGGCGTGAGCCCAGTCTAGATCGCGAAAAGCTAGATTGTAGATCTTTTGTTCACCATGAGCCGCGCCATCAAAGCCGCTGATCGTCTTTATTCTTTGAGCTCTACAGCACCTGTGAGCTCTACAGCACCTGCGGGCAAAGACTGATCTGTGTCTGAAATGGGGCAGGCGCCTGCCGCGGAACGGGCTTTCCACATCTCCCGCTGGCTTCGGTTCCGCCGCCGCCTTTCCTGGCCGCGGTGCGCACGGCTCTTCAAGTGGTCCTCAAACTGGCCCTCGGGTATCATCCGCGGCTTGCCCTCGTCGTCGGTGCAGACCGGGCACGGCACGTGCGGCTGCATTCCCCGGGTTCCGCTGGCAGAAAGCAGCGACGCCAGGACCGAATCCGCGCTCGGCGAGGCCGGAGTGGCTTCCAGGAAAGCGAGGACGCGGTTCTCCGCTTCGACAACGATCTCGTCCCAAGGCCGGTCATCGACGGGCAGGGCATGGGCATCCCCCGCGCGCAGGCCAGTGCCGGGAAACGGCAGCGGCTCCTCCCGGAGTACAGCCGGCGCCAGCCTGTTCCGCAGCCACTGCAGCTGTGTCCGCGCGTAGCGCCTCGTGCGCTGCCTCATCCGCTCCAGGCCATCAGCGAGGCTCCTCTCCGGGTCCGCGGCCGCCGGGTTGCCGGAAGACGCGAGGCCCAGGTGGTCCGAAAACTCCTTGAACCCAATCGCCTGGCCGATCCCTCGGGTCCAGTCGACGATCGTCGATGTCCCGTCGCCATCCTCGACGCGTTTCGACGCCGGAAGTTCGCCGCGCTCAACGGCTGGCTTCAAGGCAGCCAGCTCTTCCAGCAGCCCTCGCTCGATCATCGCATCCACGCGGGCATCCAGGCGCGGATCGAGCCTCTCCGGGGGCGAGTAGACCCACAGCAACACTGTCCGAAATCTGAGCGACGACGCTCCCTCCCGTTCCCGCTTCTGTGCCTCCCACAGCTCCGATTGTGCACCCTGGGAAAGGAACACTTCGAGCGATCGGCGGACCTTGCGGACGTCGTTCGGGTGCCGGAGGAGGGCCACCGGCGGGTCCGCGAACGAGAGGAGGGAGTGGAGGGTTGCGGCAGGGGTGGAGGGATGTGCTAAGGCGGCCCTGACTAGGGATCGCAGGTCCTCCACGGTCGGTGGGTTGGCGGGATCGGGTGGTTCGGGCGGCTCGGCGCCGTGTTCGGCCGCTCGCTCAATCCAGCCGCCATGTTCGGATGTCGCAGACCCATCCGCTGGCGCCGACGGCTCCGCGGAGTCCAGGAAGGCACCCGAGGTCAAAGTGTTCCGAAAGAGCAAGCTCTGCACGTAGTAGCCGGTACCGCCGGCGACCACGACGCCCCTCCCCCCCTCGGCCCGGATCCGCTCGATGATATCCAGCGCATCTCGGACGAATTCGGGGGCCGTGTACTCCATGGTGTGGTCCAGGTGGCCCACGAGGTGGTGCCGGACCTTCGCAAAGTCCTCCGGGGTCGGGTGGTTGGTCGCGATCGGCAGGGAGGCATATACCTGCATCGAGTCCGCCGAGATGATTTCCAAGGGAGGGGATCCGGGGGAACAGAGTGGGGATAGTGACAGACGCTGGGCGAGGTCGAGCGCGAGCTGCGACTTGCCTGCCGGTCGCGTGAGCCGCCTCGAGCAAGCCAGAGCGGGCGGCGATAGACTGACCGACTCCGGTGGAACCGACGACGGCTATGACGACGAACTCCTCGGCCGGGGTCGGCGCGAGCTTCGGCCCTGACTTCACGCGCTCGTCGCCGTCCCCCGCGGTCCATTCGGAACCCGCCATCGTCCGCAGTCCGCCAAGCGCGACGCGTCTTCGACCAACGTGAGCCGCAAAGAAGCTTCCCGGGCCCGTCTGCGCCTTCGCTGCGGCAGAGATGGCCCGGAGCGGCTTGACAGCTCTCGGGCCGCGGAGGGATGTCACGCTTCCACGCGGGCCAAAGGCGGCCGGGATCGGGAGCCGACGATACGCCAGCTCCCTAACGGCCTCCTGAGCAACACGGAGGGCCCAACACGCCCATCGTGGCCCCCATCGAGCCGCGCCGCGGCGATCGATCTGGTGATCGAGCCCAGTGGGGGGTCATCCGTCAAGAGTCTCCACAGGTCGCAAGAAGGGCCATAGAAAGGAATCCGATCCATCTACGAAGCTGTACACCGACTGCCCCTTGTCATCCATCAGTTCTGCCTTCCAAGTAGCAGTTTTGCTTTCGAGTAGCACGTCCATGCCTCCGCCTCCTCCGACCAGTTCACGCCTCGGCAATCTGAACCTTTTGCTGCGAGACCATCTTGGGGATCGGGTCCTCGAAGGTCGGCTTGAAGAAGCCCTTGGAGCCGTACCACCTGCCCTGAGGCCAGAACTTCCAGTACACTGACGGATGCCGCGGATCAGATCCGTCCCGCCGCAACAACGGAAGCGGCTCACCCCAGGGGAAAAAGTCCGTCTTGAGCTTGTAGAACATGTAACGCGGCATGCTCTGGTCCAGCAGGTGCCCGAACGTCTCCTTCGGCACGCCGCCGTAGGTGAACTCGGCCAGCATCAGCTCCCCGTGCGCCGTGAGAAGCGGGCACGAGGTGTACCCGTCGTACTTTGCCGTCAGCGGCGGCTGGGGGAGGCCGAGCGCGCGGGCGCGGATCATCGTCGCGAGGTTGTGCGTGAGCACGGGGGCCTGCGCGGTGATGGCGGCGATCGTCTTGGAGGTGGGGAGGTTGCTCGAGTCGCCGATGGAAAAGACGTTTCCGTAGCGGGTGTGCTGCAGCGTCTCCTTGTTCACCTCCACGAAGCCGCTGGCCGGGTCCGCGAGCGGGCTCTCGCGGACAAAGTCTGGGGCGTGGAAGGGCGGCGCGACGTGCAGGAAATCGAAGTGCTTGGTGACGATCTCGCCGGCCGGGTTCTTGAACTTGGCTTCCCTCGCCGCGGCGTCCACCTCGACCAGCTCGTGGCCGAAGCTGGCGTTGACCTTGCGCTCCTCGCGCAGGATGTTGAGCGCGTCGCTGTACTTTTGCACCGCGAACATGGCGGGCCCCGCGGGGCAGTATTCCACCTTCATCTGGTGCCGCACGCCGTGCTTGCGCCAGTCTGGCGGGCGGATGCACGGATCAGACACATCTTCATGCCGCAACCGCGCTGATGTCAACCCACAGTCCTCGGAAAGGAACATCATCTTAATCGGCGCCCCACCGCACTTGATCACGCCCGCAGGGGACGTGAAGATCGCCGTGCCCCTCTGGAACCCCTTGACGAGCTCGTAGGCCTTGTCGGCGAACCGAAAATCGTAGATTGTTGCCACAGGCGAAGAGGGATCCTCTAGCGCCTCCTTGAGCCCCTTGACGCGGCCGAAGTCGGTCTGAAGGCCGGCCGCGACGACGAGGAAGTCGTACGAGACGTCCGAGCCGTCGTCGAGCGATAGTTTGTTGCGTTCCGGATCGAACTTGGCGACGGCCTTCTTGATCCAGGTGGCGTGGGCGGGCATCACCTCCGCCATGGGCTTCCACGTCGTCGAGAGCGGGGCGATGCCCGAACCGACGAGCGTCCATCCGGGCTCTTCGGGTGGAGAGAAGGCGGTTGGAGAAAGGCGGACGGCGGTCAGGAAAGCCATCATCGGCGGAGCAGCAACATTCAGTCAGCCGGCGACTCGATGCATGCAATGCCTGCGCCTCACGGTAGTAATGCACGTCGCTCGGCTCCACCACCACGATGTCGACCCCGCCCTTGACGTACGCATCCGACTTGAGCGCGTTGTGCAGCTGCGAGGCAACGCCGACCCCGGCGGAGCCGCCGCCGACGATGACGACCTTCTGCCGCTTCCCGGGGGTCTCGGCGTGCACGGCGTTGGAGAACGGGGAGGCGCGGGCGACGCCCACGGCCGCGGCTGCGCCGCCCGCCGCGAATGCGAGCAGGACCACGCGTGGGCGGGAGAGGAGCGGGCGGAAGGCGCTCATTGCTTTCGACTGCCTGGCAAGAAGATGGAGTTGGCCGGAATGTCGTTCCGTCACGTCCTGGCGCTTGGATTTGAAGCGCTTTGTCAGCTTCGGGATCGGGGCCCCCCGTCGGAGCTCTGAGACGCCACTCGGGCGTCCCCGGAAAAGTCGCATCCTAGACATGCGAGGGCTTGAAGTGGATGCAGGTAGCTGATGCGATAATCCTCTGTCCATCTGGGGTAAATGATGACCGTCGGCGCTTGCTCCTGCCTCTACCTCCGTCACGGCACACCCCAGGACCATGCTATCGCACCTCCAGGCAATAACTGTACTCGGCAACTCGGCTACATCGCGCGGCAAGCAAGTGCAAGACTGCACCCGGGCAGCATCCGCGGCTCCCGGCCCGTTCGTTCGACCCACAGTCAGTATTCCTTCGCCCACTTCCCGGCACCCCTTGGGTCATCCCGTGCTCCAGAGAATGTCCTCGATCCGATTCGGCACATCCAACAACGTGCAGGCCCGCAAGAAGGCAGCCGCGGCGTTCGTCCGCAGCGTAAAAGCGGTCCCCGCCGCCCACCTCCCTCCACTACCCAGGTTCACTCGATGAAGATCTGAACCTCGGCGTAGATCTGCCCCACGGTGACCAGCAAAAAGTACGCCGCCGGCAGCGTCACCAGCGCGGCGGCGGCCAGCTTCTCCGCCGCGCGGGACACCTTTGCCAGCGCCCCGGGGGCCTTCTCGCAGTCCAGGTGTGCGGCGGGGAGCACGGTCATGCAGCCGGTGTCGATCACCCGCAGGGCGTCCGTGAGAGTGTCGCGCGGGCGCGGCGGATGTGCGGCCGGCGTTGGGGGCGCGGGGGCGGGCGCGGGACTGAGGGTCGTCATGGCCGGGCCGAGCGCAACGCCGCTATCCTTCCGCTCCAGCGGCTTCGGCGTGGCCACCGGGAGCGCGGCGGGTTCGCTCTCGCCGAACGCCATCGCGGGTGCGGGGCGGGAGGGGATCTCGGGCGTGGGAGACGGGGGAAGGAGAAGCAGGTCGGGAACCGCGGGCCGACCCGGGAGCTGTCGGCAAAGCGGCCCCGCGCACAACCCCTGGCTCTCCGGGCCGATGCGAAGCGATCCCGTCCATCAGCGGCACATCGAGCTATGCAGCAGCAGTGGAAGCAACCGCGATGGTCGTCCGAGGTCGCTGGAAGCTGTTGGACCTGCTGTGGGCTGCCATCCGCCCCACCTCATCATGGCCAGCCGATCCTTCGCGGAGCTAGCTGCGGCTATCAAGATACAATGCCTAAATGAGTCTGATGTAGCTGCCGGGGCACCATCCGTCCTGTTGTTGATGGGGAGGAAGGAGGAATGGACCCTGGCTTCCCTGTCGACCCGGGGCCGTCCGAACCCGCGTCACTCTACGCGCGTGGCCCACGATGGCGGAGGCAGCGCGCCCCGCCGTCTCGCTGTCCTCGATTTTGGACTACGGAGATCCGAAGGGCCGTCGTTTCGACGCCTGGGTCCGCCGAAACTTCGGCGAAGATGCGGGCTTCAAGCTCATCCAGGCGTTCGCGCGCACGGTCGTCGCGAGCAACTTCTCGCAGGTCTCGATCCGCGGGCAGTACCGCGTGCCGCAGGACGGCCCGCTGGTCGTCTGCGTCGCGCCGCACGCGAACCAGTTCGTCGACCCCTTGATGGTGTTCGCGACGATGCCGCGGCCCGTGTCGTTCGTCGCCGCGCGTGTGACGTGCGACAGGCTGTGGCTGGGCAGGCTGTGTCTGCTGGCGCGCGCGATCCCGGTGCGGAGGGCGCAGGACTATCGCAAGCCGGGGCAGGGCGTGGTCTTCATGCCGGACCCCGAGAAGCCGACGCTGATACGCGGCGAGGGCTCGAAATTCACCGAGCAGCTGCAGCTCCGCGGCGGCATCGTGCTGCCCAACACGATGGTGCTGGAAATCGCAAGTGGGTTCGCAGCACTCGAAGGCGAGGCGTCATTCCCAACCGCCCTTTCATCAGACATCATCTCCGACACCGAGGTGGAGATCAAGAGCCCGCCCCCGCCCGCCGCCGCCGCCCTCCTCGACCCCGCAACAAAGACCAAGTACAAGGTCCAGCCCTACGAGAACCAGGACGCGGTCTACTCGACCGTGCACGCGCTGCTCGACGCCGGCGGCGCGCTGGGCAACTTTGTCGAGGGCGGCTCGCACGACAGGTCGTCGCTGCTGCCGTTCAAGGCCGGCGCGGCGATCATGGCGCTGGGGGCCATGGCGGCCAAGCCGGGGCTCAACGTGCGGATCCTGCCCGTGGGGCTGCACTACTTCAACCCGTGGGTCCTTGCGCGGCCGCCCGCCTCCGTGCCTGCCGGCACTCACGCCCGGGGACAGGGACAAGTTCCGCTCCACGGCGTCCATCTCGTTCGGCGACCCCATCTCGATCCCGCAGTCCGCGGTCGAGGACTACAAGGCCGGCGGCGAGCGCAAGCGCAAGGCCGTCGCGCAGCTGCTCTCGGAGATCACCGACGCCATCAAGACCCAGACCGTCAACGCGCCCGACTACGATGCCCTGATCGTTGGTTCGCGTACCTGCCCGCAAGTTTCAATGCTAACCTCCCGCCCACGTTTAGGCCATCCAAACCGTCCGCCGCCTCGTGACCCCGATCAACTCCGCCCTCTCCGTCGCGCAGAAGCTCGACATCACCCGCCGCATCACCTCGTACTACCTCGCGCACCAGGACAGCCCCGGCCTCAAGGCGCTCGTGGAGCGGTGCAGGGCCTACAACGACGAGCTGCTCGCCCTGGACATCAGGGACCACCAGGTGATGAAGGCGCCCGTGGGGCTGGCGCAGACGGTGGGGCTGCTGGGGAAGAGGCTGGTGCAGCTGGTGGTCGGGACGGCGCTCGCCATTCCTGGGTGAGCCTCGCCTCCTGCTCTTTCTTGGAACTAGCTGACCACTGCGCCGGAAAGCCTCCCCCTCAACCTCCCCATCGGCATCCTCGCCTCCTTCATCGCCCGCCGCAAGGCCAAGGAGGCCCTGCGCGCGTCCACGGTCAAGATCGAGGGGCGCGACGTGGTCACCTCGTGGAAGCTTCTCGTGATCCTCGGCGTAACGCCCGTGTGGTACGGCGTCTGGGTGGGTCGCGCGCTCCGCGTCGGCGGTGGAGATCCCTGGCTGACGTCAATCCCGCGCTGCAGCTCGCGGGGATCGACTACTACCTCATCGCGCGGCGCGGGTGGTCGCTGCTCAAGACGGCGATCGCGAACCCGTTCATATACGCGGGGCTGTGGGGGATCGGGTTCAGCAACATCTGGTTCGCGGACAACATGGTCCGGACGTTCAAGAGCCTGAGGTGGCTTCCCACTTGCCCATCCGATAGATTGCTCGCTCACCTCGTTCGCCAGGGCGATCCTCATGAGCGCCTTCAACCCCAACCGCACCCAGGCCCTCCGCAAGAAGCGCGCCGACCTCGTCGGCGATGTCAACAAGTGGCTCGACTCGCTCCCCGCCCAGGACTCGGCGGCCCTGACCAGCGGCACCGACGGCGCGCTCATCAGCCGCGAGGACCGGGCCTACAACGAGTACCACACCGGCAGGCTGGCCGAGGGGCGCAGGCCCAGCCTGGACATGGTGGCGTTCAGGACGAGGGCGGAGGAGGACGAGAGGGTGGCGAGGAGCGATGCGGAGCTGTTTGCTGCGAACATGGACGAGGACGACGGGGAGGATCACGAGGACGGTGGGTTTGGCCTTTGGCGGCGCGCGAATGTGGTCGATTCTGACGTGCGTGGCGCCAGTCGTCGAGGTCATCCGCCGCGGATCGATTCTGCCGCCGCCCACGCGTCCGACCACGCCCCCCTCCAAGGACTGAGGGACGCCGTCCCCCGATCACGATCTGGTTCTGTGCTCTGGCTCCAAGTCATGTCATTCCGCGCATATGTAGCAGTCAGTTTTGGAATCCAAGATTGAATAAAGGCAGTGAAACATGGAAATGAATCACGAAGCCGCGCGGATCAGAAACTCTGCGTAGCCCATGCTCGCCTCGGAGACAAACGCAGGTTCCCCATCGGCGCCGATGAACACCCGCTCCCGAGCCACCTGCTCGACGCACGCCAGCAGCGCCGCAAACCCGCCCGGGATCCCGCGCTCCGTGGCCCTGCCGGGGTTCGACGCCTCGAACCCGAGGGTGTAGAAGGGCCTCGGCGCGGCCGCCGACCCCGGAAACGGCATCACGAGCAGGTCCGTCAGCTCGACCTCGACGTCGATCTCGACGCCCGGCCTGCAGGCGCCGTCTTCTCGCGCGCGAAAGACCTTCATCGTCCGCGTCTTGCGGATCGTCCGCAGCTCCGCCGTGTCCTCGTCGTCGAGCAGGGGGGCAAAGTTGGGCGGGGCCTCCTCGGTCGCGCGGAGGGACCACTTCTTCCACGCCTCGAGGGTGCCCCTGGAGCCCCGCACGGTGACATTGCGGCGGGGTACCCGGGCCAGCCGTTTCAGCTCCGCCACGAACTCGCCGTCCAGGACTGGGACCTCGCTCGGCCCGCGCACCTTGATCCCAAAGTCACGATCGGTCGGGAGCAGGTAGTAATCGGTCCGGGGCGGGTCCAGCGCGGCGCCGGCCGGGGTGCTCGGTTCTTGCACCAGCTGCGCGCCGTCGCGCGGGGGCGGCGAGTCGTCCCGCAGCGATGCGAACCACCGCGAGATGACCGGGTTGCCCGAGAGCAGGCCGGGCATGAACCATCGCAGTTCCGCGGAGGCCTTGGGGAGCTTCGGCACCGCTTGGGCCGCGGCGGGCATGACCCCGGCCAGGAGAAGCACGGCGGCCGCAGCAACGCGCGGTATCGGCCCGACGCGCATTTGAGGTCTTCGATGGCCGGAATATGGGGGTGAAAGACGCGTTTTGCGAGGGAAGACTCGCGAGGACGTGTTCGGGGTGAGGAGACGAAATGATCGAGGGCGTGCGACGCGTTCTACAAGAGCCTCTTCACCTCTCTGAGCTCTAGACCGCTCTTTTGTCGCCAAAATGATGGAGACGGAAGCAGGATCGCATCCTTTGTTCAGCATCGCTCTATCTTGGAGCTCTCTCCGACCTGTTCTCTTCGTCTCCCAGCGGCGAACTACGAGAAGCGACTTCGGCTATCATCCTCAGCCGTTTCAATCTCTGCAGTTCAATTGAATTTCTCTGCATGGTCGGTCGAAGGGATGCCCTTTTGGGGAACTCCGGCTTGTTGGTGCCGCGGGCCGCTCGCAATCGACGCTCCGAATCAACAGTTTCCCACGGAACTTTGGATCGCGATGACGAGACACAAGAAGCGCGGACGCGGCGGCGGCAAGGCCGCATCGCAGAAACCGCCAGCCCAGGCGACGGAACCCGCCGCGGTGGCCGCCGTTGCGCGCGCGCCGTCCCCCTCGCCCGCCGAACCGCCCGCGGAGCAGCCGCCGGCGCAGGCCCCGCCGCCCGCCCGGCAGCTGCGAAACCGAGAGAACATTAAGCCGGCCGCCGCCTCCGCTGCCCCGGCACCTGCCAAGCCCGCGGCGCGCGCGCCAAACGAAGCGCAGACCGCGACAGCCCAGGCCCCCGCACCGGCCCAATCGCAGGCCGACGCCGCGCTCTTCAGCCGAGTTCGCGAGCCGAACAAGGATGCGCGCAACCTCAAAGCGCCTGCCACTCCGCCGCCGCCGCTGCCGAAGAAGGTGGCGTTCGAGCTGCCTTTCGCTCCGAGCAAGTCACGCCCGCAAGAAGGAGACAATGCTGGCGAAAGCGAAGCAGAACATGCTGGTGAGGCCGAGGCCGCGGTCCCGTATAGCCCGCCCGCACACTTAGGTTGGTGGCCGCTGGCCGAGTATTTGCCTGGTGTTGAAGATTGACATTTGCCCTGTAGGTGACGACGGCACCGAGAGGGTGCTCGAGATCTTCGACGCCCTGGCTAAAGTCCAGGCGGAGATTGCTGAGCACGAGCAGGAACTAGACAAGTACGTCCAGATCCTCGGGGGGAAACGCGACGTCCTCGGGGCAGGTGCATTCAGAGCCGTCCTCAAGGGACGCTTGAAGAACCACGCAAATGCGTTGGTTGCCATTAAGGTGATACCTCCAAGCGCCGCCGAGCTAGAAAAGGGAATCGACGCTCGGAGCTTGCGCGAGGCGATGCTCTTGCACAAGTGTCGTCACAAGAACGTCGTCGAGTTGGTCGCTTCCCATTTGTCTTTGGCTTTGCGCTGACCAAAACGCACCCGGCAGGCTGAAGCTGGTTCGCTATCCGAATTCCCTCCGGCGAACCATCGATTTCTCCAACGTCACGTCAACCGAAACCATGCACATCCTGACGTTCTACGCGAAGCCGCCGCCTTCTTTCTTTCCTCATGACTCCGACACCATCTACCTTGTTCAAGAGCTCCACGGCACCAACTTGCAAAAGTTTGCGGAAAACAAAGAGCCCACGGACGACGATATCGAGGTTGGTCTCTTGCGCCTGCGCGGCTTGTTTGCTTACCTCTCCCAGTCTTTGCTGCGTCAACTTGCCGAGGTCCTGGACTTCCTGCATTCGAAGGGGATCATTCACCGGGACATCAAGCCCTCGTGAGCATTGTGTTGGCACGGGGATCGTCCATTCAAAGCCTAACTCTCTCTGATAAAGGAATTTTCTCGTCAAGGGACTCCACCTCAAGGTCGCCGACTTCGGCCTCTCGCGCGACAAGCAAATTGCGAGCGAAGCGCTGTCGCACGGCGTAAGTGTCTGCCACGGGTCGTTTCCGGCGTACCTTGACCGTGTTGGCAGGTCACGACGTTGCAACTCCGGCATCCGCAGCCTCCTTGCATGCGGTTCGAGGAAGCCGAGTGCAATTTTCGTCGATTTCATCGAGGTGAGCCACTCGCGGCTGTATCGATTCTTTTGGCTGACATGATTGCACAGAAACTCACGGCAGCGAACCCCAAGAACCGCATTTCGGCGGCGCAAGCCCTCGAGCACCCTTACCTGGGCGGAAACAAGGCCACCTCCTCCTCCGCTCCCGAACCACCTTCGCCTCCCGCTCCGATCCCCGTCCGCCTGGCTCCTATTTCTACCAAGCTTTGTGATCTCGTGACGCAGAAGTTCGGCTTTGCCAAGATGCACACTCCTTGGAGGGATAACTGCTTCTACGTCGCTCTTTGTTTCATCACCAAGGAGCTGGTGTCTTGCATCCGCGAGCGCCTCTCCGCGCTCAAGCCAGGATGCGTCTTTACGATCTGCGGAGAGGACCTTCCCGACGCTCTTTCGGGGCAGATGAAGTAAGTAACGTGGCGAGCGCGGAGCATCCGAGTTAACTCTGTGCTGCAGTGTGCAAGGAGTGACATGGCGGATTGCGTTCGGTTACTTCGCGGCGGCCATATTCTACCACTTTGGCGATCGACTTGAGAAGGTCGTTTACAAGGACGGCCACTGCGTCAGGCAGCACCGCGAGGGCAAAGTTCTGGAGGTGACGCTGAAGGCCGCTACGGCTGAGGACACGGCGCCGCTCCTGCTTGTCGAGTGACCACCATCGACTCCGACACCGAATACTCACGTGATGAGCCTATCCTCCCCGACTGGGGAGATTATCGTGAGGATACCCTCGGTCCGCACAGTCAAAGCCAGATTCTTGCCCTCGACGTGCTTCGCTCGACGTGCTTCGCTCGACGTGCTTCGCTCGACGTGCTTCGCGCTGGGTCTGCCGCCCGCCTTAGAGGAGCTCGACGAGCAGGAGGTGCAGATCGGGGACCTCGAGCGCGCGGACTACTCGCGGGCCGCCGACATTTTTCGGGGCAGCTCGGCGCAGATAACGCTAGCGTTCGACCTGCCCCCGTTAAGTGACGTGTTGCCGAAAGAGCAGACGGAGCTGGCGTTCTGGAGGTTGCTTGAAGGATCGGTGGACGGGCTTCGGTTGCGATACGATCGCGCTTTGGTGGACGAGATTGCGCGATGGCAGCTGTGGGAACTGTACAGTTAGCTTTGTTGAATGATTATCGCGTGCACTTGTCGATACAGAACTGGGGAGCGAGGCTTCCAGCTACGTCATGCTACCAGACTTGCACCATAGCGCCTTGCTCCCGTCGGGACAGGGCGAGATAGAGAAGCGACGACTAATCTGGTCGTACGGGCCAACTCGTCTGCTTCGCTCGGTCTTTGCAGGTGGCCGCAGCGGAAGAACGTCGGTCGGGGTTCGGGTCGGATCAACTGGGTCGGATCAACTGCCAATCCTGCCTCCCACATCCCCATCGCGCCATCGCTATGATGCAGCCCATCTTCCGCCTCGTCGCCACGCGCCACGGCCCGCTCTCCGTCGCCGCGCTGCAGCCCAAAGCCCCCGCGCGGCCGACTTTCGTCCTCGTGCCGCCGACCTTCGTCTCCGCGCAGCAGACGTACGGCCCCCTCGCCGCGCGCCTCGCCGCCGCGCACCGCGTCGTACTCGTCGACCTGCCGGGCCACGGCGCGTGTCCCGCGTGGGAAAGCCCCCTGACGCGCACCTCAATGGAAAACCTGGCGGACGCGGTATCCGACGCGCTCGCGGACCCTTCAGTGGCGGTCGAGGGCGACGCGGTGTACGTCGGCACGAGCTGGGGCGCCAACGTCGGGCTGGACATGCTATTCCGAGCCCGCGCGGATGCCGGGGAGGGCATGATGAACTGGACGCGGTTCTTCCTCTTCTCGCTGGACCCGTACCCGATGCCTCTGCCGGCGGCGGCGTTCATGCTGTTTATGGCCAACGTGATCGGCATGACGGGGAGCTTCCCGGCGTCGGAGAGGGTAAAGATGGTTGATGCGGGGTTCACTGAGGGATGGATGCAAGGGGAGGGGAAGGAGGATGTGGAGGGGATGCGAGAGCACGCTTTGAAGGTGCCCGCGGGCGTGCTCGGGGGAGTGACGAGGGCCGTGGCATGGGGTCCGGCGGACAGGCTCGCGAGGCTGAAGAGCCTAGGCAGCAAGGTGCCGCCGGCGACGCTGGTGCTCGCGCGGTCCGACCCCTTGTTCGATGCAGAGGCGGTGAAGAGGAGGCTGGAGGCGGACGGGGTGCCGCTGGACGTGGTGCTGGTCGACGGGAAGCACGTGTGGGTGCGGGAGACGCCGGACGTGGCGGCGGAGATCATCGAGGGGCCGCTCGCATGAGCTTCTTCGAGGCACCGGGATAGGTTGTGCAAGCTGAGCGCACCCATTGCATTACAGATAGTAGATAGTCTGCACTGTGAATAGTCTTGCTACGACCCGCACCACAGACCCTTCCTCCCCTCGGGGCACGGCTGGTTGTCCGGCTGCGGCCCGTACAGGACCACGTCCAGGCTGCTGGGGCACGTGAGCGCGTCGAACGCCGAGCAGCCCTCGAATGTCCATCTGTAGCCCGCGTTCGCGGGGTCCGCGGATGCGGGGTAGTAGCCTTGAGAGGGATCGACGAAGTAGGAGCACCTGGGTGGGAGGTGCATCAGAAAACGACGGGCAGGCAAGCCAGCGGCCGACCCACCAGAAGCCAACGGTCGGATACCCGCACCACGCCCCCGAAGGCTGCTGTCCCGTCGCGATCTGCCCCGAGTAGCTCGCCGTCGCGTACGTGCACTGCACCTGCACGTTGACGCTCGAAGGGAAGCACCCGCCAAACACCCATGCCTGGTTCAAACCGGGCGGGTTGGGAGGGTAGTATCCGCCACCGGTGGCGGTGGTGGTGGGGAGGGAGAGGGTGGTGGTCGAAGTTGTGACGCCGAAGAGGGCCAGGGCGCGGGAGCACCAGCCGAGAGGATCGCCGTAGCCGTCGTCGCCCCATGCGGCGGCGTGGATGGGTCCGCACTCAAAGTACGGCGTCGTGGTGTCCCCAGTCGCCGCCAGATTGTCGCAGCAGGCCTTGTCGACCCAAATACAGTCCTTGGAGTTGAAGCTCATGCACGCGGCGTTCTTCCACTCCGTCAGCTTCACAGGCGCCCACGAACCGGGGGTGTAGTGGTCCTCGAGGCACACCCACACCGATCCACCGTAGTCGGGGCCGCCCGTGGGGGCCGTGCAGACCGTCCCGGGCGGGGGCGGAGGCGGCGGAGGGGGTTTGGGGCAGCTCTGCTCGCGTATAAGTTGCTGGCGCGACGCAGGCACCGGAAAGGAACCCACCAGCGTCGTGTTCTTCAGCCCGATCGCCTTCCACGCCGCCGCGCACCACCCTCCCTCCGCCGTCCCGTTGGGCGGGCACAGCGGCCCCACCTGCGCGACGGGCTTGCCCAGCGGGTTCAGGAACTGACAGTTCTGGTCCTGGAACCAACTGCACGCCGTCGCGTCGGGCCCGAGGCACGCCTGCGTCCCCTGGTACTGCCCCACGACGACGTACGACCCGCCGTCGTCGCACGAGGGGATGCACTGCCCGTCCGTCCACCCGGCCTGCTCCGTCCCGCAGTAGAGGCCGTTGGGCCGCGGGTCGGCGCAGGAGGTGCGGCCGTCGGGCAGGGGCGTCTCGTAGCCGCTTGCCAGCGTGCCTTGGAGGTACAGGGCGCCGAGGGCGCGGGCGCACTTGTTGGAGAGGTCGGCGTTGGTGTCGGAGCAACCAATGAACGTCCAAGTCGTGTTCGCGTCGGGCAGCGGGTCGGGAAAGGCGAGCGCGGGGAGAGCGGCGGCCGCCGAGAAGGCGAAAAGGAGCGCAAGGCGCCTCATCTTTCACAGGGGACGGCCCGGGTTTGGGGGGCAGCAACACACGAATCGGGTGGGGGCGACGCCGGGGGCGACCTTACCCAAAGTCACCCCGCGCTTCGCCCCGAATGGCCTTTCCAGGAAGCGGCATCATAGAGCCGATCATTGTGACAGCATGTTCAAAGCGGAATACATCAACAGCAACGAAATGCGGGGACAATCCAGAAGTACAAGGCTCGCATCCGGGGATTCTTTTCTCGCCCGAGGAATCACACTTGGGTAACGCGGAAGACAAAGAAACTGTACAGGGCGACTCGAGTCGCCAGCCGCATCAGCGGCGGGGGTTGTCAATCAAGCGGCCAGGCGCTCGAGGCTCATTCCCAGGCCGCAAGGGTCGGGCTGAACGGCTCGGCTTCGAAGCTCGTCTCGGCGAGGCATTCGGCTGATCCGGTGAAACACGCGTGAGCTGAAAAGCGACCAGGGTAAAGGATCGGCGACCCACGCTTGGTGTAAATGACCAGTCCCTGGTCCGACTCGTCGCCGTCCTCCTCCTCCTCCAGCCCGACTGTCTTGCCCTCCGACTCGCCCTCCCCGTCGAGCACCGTCCACCTGCCCCCCTCGTCCTTCTCCGCCGGCGTCGCGGGCTCCAGCGGCGACATCCCCGCCGCGAGCGTCACCGCGCTCCCCGTCCTCTTACTCGCGAGCGAGGCCCCGCTGGACGACCGCTTCGGCTTCGGGCGGGGGCTTTCCTCCTGCTCGTCTCGCGGGCCGGCCAGGGCGAGGTAGAGCTGGCTTGCCAGGGCTTCGGGGCGGTCAGGGATGAGCGCGGCGCGCAAGAAGGGGAAGCCCACCTGCGAGGATGAACAGGGGGACGTCGGTGTCCATCTCCTTCACGGCGCGGAGGAAGGAAGACATGTTGTTCCGGTGCGGGGCGTCGGCGGGGCTCTACGTGTCCGCTAGGTGCTTAGGGTGCCGGGGGAGAGACTGGTCCGTGCGGCCCCAACGTCGGGGGCTCCTCGAGAACGGGCACCGGACGCGGCAAGGGTCCGCGGCGGGGACGATGTGACCAAAGAAGAGCCGCTGGACGCGGTCGCAGGAGGAGGGAGGGTGCGCAAGGTGGTTGCAAGGCCACCGAGATCCGAAGAGATCCGGCGCCCCCCACCGCGGTGACCCACGTCCCCTTCCAACGCAAGCTCACGATGGACGCGCTGGCCGCCGAGAACGCGCAGCTGCGCGTTGAGAACGCTGCACTGCGCGACGAGGTGGCCGCCCTCCGCTCGCAGCTCGCCGCGCTCGGCGTCGGGGCTGCCAAGGGGACCTCAGCCGGATCCTCCGTGGACGACACTGTCCCGCTTCTTCCCCCCGAAATCGTGCTTCACGTCGCCCGATTCTTCGAGCCCGGCTCGCGGTCGCTGCTCAAGATGATGCTCGTGTGCAAATCCTTCCACGACTTGCTCCTGCCGCGTTTCCTCGAGGAGTTCAGTGTCCCCGTCGCGTTTGATCCGGAACGGGCACTGAGGCGTTTCTGGGTCGGCAAGGACGATGCGGCCAAGCTCGCGCACGTGAAGAAGCTCGACGTCCGAAAACCGGAAGCAGAGTGGTACGCTTTCAATGCGCTCATCCGCGCTTGCACGAACCTCAACGAGCTCTCCATCGCACCGCCTGTCACGTGGAGCTTGGGAGAATATTTGCGGGGCCCCTCGCTAGCTAATCTCTCGCGGCTGAACCTCTTCTTCGACGGCATTGAGGGCAACACGGGCGGGACTGCGAACGTCAACTTGCCCAACCTCAAGCACCTCGATTACACCGGCATGCCGTACCGGACGGTTGTTCGGGCGGTAATCAAGGGCTGCCCGCGCCTGGAAACCATCGACTGCGAGATGCTCGAGCTCCCCGAGGACTGCAGCGCCATCTTCCCTGAAGCGTTCGTTTCGAAGATCCGGACGTGGCGATACTGCCAGAGCATGTTGCTCCGGCCCATGCTCCGGTTCCGTTCCTTCAAGCCGATCAAGATCGCGGTTTCGGAGTTCGGGGATTGGTCGGACAGCGCTGAGAAGGATTGGCCGGATGTCCTTCGCCTCCTGTCGCTCAAGAACGTCGAGGTTCTGGATTGCAAGTCATCCTTGTTCCTCTTGGGCATGCCGTGCACGCTGGAGTCCCTGGACATCCGATGCTTGTTCTTCGCCGAACTCGACTCCAGCGATCTCGACAAGATCTCGAACGTGATCCGCGCGAGCGGCGCCCGCTTCACCCTGCATCTAGCTCTGCCAGAAGATAGGATCACGCAGAAGATTCAGGACGAGCTGGCGTTCTGGAAGGCGCTTCGAAAGTCCCACGGCAAACTCGATCTGCAGTACGACGAAGAAGAGGCTTCCTACATCGAGATGTGGAAGCCAAGGGTGGTGCCCTGCGTCATGTTGGACTCCGACTCGGGTTCGGACGACGGCTGATTGAAGGAATGGAAGGGCTGGATACAATGGTCGGCGTTAGCGGAGCGGCTGCATTGGCGCTTCGTACCAGGGGACGAGCCTCGTGCGATCCGAACTCGCGCAATACTGAGGCATAGAACACCAGACTGTGTTGCCTATCAGCTTCCTTGCTTCTTAGTCTGCCGAGCACCGATCACAGCTTCGAAGACCCCCTCAGCCACGGGGCGTCCCTGTCCTCGATCGGCACGGCGTCCGACCCGTCCTCCAGCAGCACCGACTCGAGGAACACCTTCCCGTACACCTCCCCGCCCTTGGGCACCGCGCTCCACGGTGGCGCGTACCTCACGAATTGGTGCCCTACGATCCGCCCCCAATCCCGGTCGTCGAAGCAGCCAGCCGACACCATCGCGGCGCCGGGCAGTCGCTGCACCAGCGCTCGAAAACTCACTACAAAGGAGCGGGAACCACACGGGCAGGTAATCGTTGCGCTCGATCCCGTACTCAAAAGGAAGTCTTTGCGCTGGAGGGCCTGCAGAACAGCCTCATCCTGGCGGTGGACAAGAACCTGGACACCCTGGCGAGGGTGCTGAAGGACAAGGGCGCTTCGGCCCCGCAGATCGACATTGTCGTGCAGGAGACGCGCCAGCTGGAGCGGGCCAAGGTCCCCGAAAGGTTGGCGAGTCGTGGTTGTCCTTCCATTCTGTCGGCTGACACAATCATCTCGCACGCAGCATCGCAGCCATCAAGACCTACATCATGGAGACCCAGAGGGAGATCTCGCGCGCACTGGTGCCGCAAGTCGAGGCTTCGATGCAGCCGGCGTACGCAAGTGCAACGGACGAGCGCGGCACGGGATCCTTTATGCGCATGAAGACGGTAAGCGAGACAGTCGCCTTCTGTCGCCTTTTCTCACGGTTCACGCCCCAGATCATGACCAACCACGTCGAGCAGCGTAGGCACGAGATGTTCGAGGACGCTGTCGACATCGTTCTACATCCAGCTCCTTGGCGATCTGTCGGCCAACATCCACTCCAAGCTTGTGGTCGTGCAGAGCGCCATCATTGAGCGCCTCACCCAAGCGTTCTTGTCGTTCTGGGAGCTCAGCGCGTCCAGCCGCGGGGAGCACATCCGGCTCAAGATGAAGCTGCTACCGGACATTGACAGGCTCAGGGAAAGGACGGACGAGCTCCTGTGCGGTGGGTGCTAGCATCTGAACCTTGTTGGCAGGGCTGATGTCCTCGCAGGCGCGAACCTCCCTGTCCTTGAGCTTGAAGTGCGCATAGTTGTGACGATGATCGTTCGAGCATGATTCTGTATTGGCATTCAATTGATTCTATCTAATCAATTCCATACAATGATCGGGATCAGCCTTTGCCAACTGCAAGCGAGGCCGAGCGGGCTCAATTCCAACGAAATGGTGATGTCCTCGACGTCCCTGTCTCAAGCCGAAGCTACTCGAGCTTGAAGTGCTTGGCGGCCTCGCGCCCGCGCACCAAGCTGACAAAGTACAGTATCGGGAACGGCAGTATCGAGACAACGAACAGGTAGATGAACGAGTCCCGCATGTAGCCTGTCCGTGCGTAGATCGCTCCGACGATGAGGGGCCTGACGGGTCGGAGGCGTCAAACGAGCCCTGCGGGGAAACGAATGCCACCCACCCCATCCACGACGACCCCTTGTCGGTGATCTCGTACAGGCTGAAGAACTCTGCCTCGCACCCGGGCGGAACGAGCTCGGACATCATGACGCGGGCAAAGCTCTGCACCGCACCCAGTCCCAAGCCATACCACACAGCCGCCCCGTAGAGCTCGGCGGGGGCGATGAGTCCAAACACGCCCGAGTAGCCGATCAGCCCGTAAAGCGAGATCACGGCCATCCACGCTAGCAGCACGATCAGGCCCGTCTTGGAGGACCATTTGAACCTCTGGGCGATCCACAGCCAGATGTAGTTGCCGAGGAAGGCGGCGAACGGAGCGACGATGGCGATGATGATCAACTGGGTCGAGGACATGTTGAGCTCGACGCGGCCAAAGAGCGTGGCGACGGCCGAGATGGTGTTGATTGTGTCGGAGAAGATGAAGTAGGCGGCGAGGTAAATGAAGGTGTCCTTGAGCTTGGGCGCGTGTCCAAAGGTGCGGATGATCTTCTTCCAGCTAAAGATGAAGTAGTTCTCGCCCGGCGGGAGCGGCGGCCTCGGCCGCGGCTTGAGCCAGAGGAAGGTGAAGACGGAGAAGCCCAACCACCACACCCCCGTCAGCGCGATCATGGCCTGCATGACGTAGGTCGACCCTCCCGTCGCAAACAGGATCCCGCCGCTGATGGCGAGCAGCAGCGTCCCCGACGCGTAGCCCATGGCGAACCCATGCGTGGAGACGCGGTTCGACAGCGCGTCCCGGGTCTCGAGCAGCTCCTTGTGCGCCTGCTCGTCCGACTCGCCGTCCTCGACGCGCTGCTTGACCGCGAGCACGGCCTCGAGGTGTTCGGGGTGGGATTCCACGAGGAGGGGGAGGTAGCTGTTGTAAAAGACGATGCTCGCGCCGAATGCCACGTTGGAAAGGACGGCGAGCAGGCCGGCGAGCCAGTAGAGAGCTACACGTGACGGCGCGTCAGAGGCAGCTAGGCGCCCACCGGAACACACTTACATGGGTTGACGACGGCGAGGAAGAGCACGCAGAGTACGGAGCCGAGGACGGCGAAGAAGATGAGCATACCCTTGCGCATCCCGCCGTAGTCGGCCAGGGCGCCGATGGAGATGAACAGGAATGCTTGGACGCCGACGCCAATGGCCGTTATGTAGCTTCCCAGGTTGCCGAGGTGAGTAACGAGCGCTTGCGACGCCCGAAGGAACCCACAACGCATAACTGGAGGGCCTCGTCCAAGAGCCTGCCCAGGGGATGAAACAGTCCGTGTTGTCCGCCCCCTCGGCATCCCGGTCCGCGCAGGGCGCCCCCGTGGCCGGGTCGCTCGTGCCCGCCCTCCAGCACAGGTCCTCGATAATCAAGGGCAGCAGGATCCCCAGCGCCACCGAAGAGTACACCGAATTGGCCCAATCGTAGAGCCACCACCCCCACAGTTCGCGCTTGGTGGTCACCGGCTGGCCGTGCTCGGTTTCCAGCGGGTCGGCGGCGAGCACGGCTTCGACGAGCGAGTCGTCGCCGAGCGCCACCTCGGTCTTGTCCGGCGCCGCCCCGTCCCGCTTCTCCGCGTCCGGGGAGACGGAAGATAGGGTGGGGAGCTGCACGTCGTCGCCGGCGGCCGCCATGGGCAGGAGCGGGATCGTGGCGTCCTCCAGAATGAGGTCAATTGGGGACGGGTCCAAGTGCGGTGCGTCCCCTATACTTGCATCCTGCATCCGGCGCCGGACCCCCGTTAGGATCTGTGAAAAATGGTTCGTCCTGCGACAGTTAACTAGTTGGTCAGGAAGACTGCTGCGATTCGTATCACTGCGGATGGTGGACCTGGGCGGCAACAGCAGCTCAGCAGCTCAACGCCCCTCCAGGCATCCAGGACGGATTCCAATCGGCTGTCGCAAACGTGCAACCATTCGATCCTAGAGCGCGTCTGACACTTGCAATAGCTTCCAGAGCTCCCGGCTTAGTGGAAGATGGCGTCAACGGCTTTGCCTCACGCGCGGCCGCGTCGCCGACAACATCAGAACTGCCTCCCACGGCAATCGCAGCGATGGCGCCGGCGGTCAGCGTGCACGACCTGCCCATCGGCGGCATCACCGTCACCGCGTACGGCCTCGACGAGCTCCGCGCGCGGAACCGCCCCGCGGCCGTTTGCGCGGTCATCGTCCTCCACGGCCGCACCCTCACGCGGCAGGACGTCGCGCCCTACTGCCGCGCCCTCTGCGCCGGCAACTCCCCCTCGCGCCCCGTGCACCTCCTCGCGCTGGCGTTCGACCAGCGGAACCACGGGCAGCGGCTGCTGGACAAGGACCGGAACGAGGACTGGGGGCGGGGGAACAGGACGCACGAGAGGGACATGTTCGGGCTGCAGTACGGGACGGCGTGCGATGCGTCGTACGTGGCGGACGTGTTTCCGGCGTTCCTGGGGTGGGCTTGCCCTCTTGTGCGAGGGAGGTGGTGCTGACGCCGCCCGGGCAGGCGCGAGGTCGACATCTGGGCCATCACGGGCATCTCGCTCGGCGGGCACGCGTCGATGCTGGCCGCGGTGCGCGATCCGCGGTTCGCTTTCTGCGCGCCGATCATCGGCTGCGGGGATTTCGAGGAGCTGATGAAGTACCGGCACGGGAAGACAAAGGCAGAGCTGCGGCCCGAGGCGCCCGTGTCGGCGCAGCTCAGGGTGGGGATCCGGGCCGCCGCGCTTGCTGCGTCGGTCACGGGATCGCTGACCCCGCGATCGTCGCAGGCCATCCTGAGAAAGGTGGATCCCATCCACAACATCGAGAAGTTCAAGAACCGTGGGCATCTCCCCCTTCCTGCCCGTCGACGTCTTTGCCCGTCGGCTGACGACCCACCGCTCCACAGGACCGCTGCTCTTTGCCGCCGGCGGCAAGGACAAGCTCGTCCCCCCGAGCGCCTCGACCCGCTTCCTCGAGGCCCTGCGCGACCTCAATGGCGAGCGGTGCGAGGTGTTTGTGGACGAGGAGGCGAAGCACGAGTTCACGCCGCCGATGGCCAAGAAATGTATTGAATTCCTGTGGCGGGAGGCGGAGGCGCTGGCGCAGCCCAAGGCAAAGGCGCACCTGTAGGCATGCAGTGAGGAAGATGCCTCATTTCCTCGATGTACCCATAAGCATCGGTGGTGATGGATGGTCAGTAGACCGAGTTGGGACGCGACTTCGGCTCATCGGCTGCCCGGACTCGGCTGACCGATCCGCCGTCTCTGATCACCCAACTCCCGCGATGGCCCGCCTCCGCGCGGTCCCTGTCCTGCCTCTGCGGCCCAGCGCCCGCCGGCTCGCCACGCGGCCCGACCCGTACGCGGTGCTCGGCGTGGCGCCCTCCGCGAGCCCCGACGAGATCAAGCGCGCCTTCTACGCGCGCGCCAAGGAGCTGCACCCCGATCGCGCGGCGGGCGACCACGACGCCTTCGTGCGGCTGCAGGCGGCGTACGCGCGCGTGGGGTCGCCGGCCGCGCGGCGCGAGTGGGAGCGCGAACGCCGCGGGGCGCCCGGGGCGGGATACCCGGGGCACGCTTCGCACGGACGATCCCACGGCTATTCGAGCCCCGCCTACGCCGATGCCTTGAAAAGGAACGCATCGCGCGAGTGGGACCCCTTCGCGGACCCGGACCTGGACCACGGCGAGCGGCTGCGGCGCGAGGCCTACGCCAACCACCGCTCGGCGACGCACGACCGCCCCGCCGCCGCCCAGGCCGGCGCATTCACCCCGCTGACCTCGTTCCTGGCCGTCTTCTCGGCGCTGGCGCTGTCGCTGTCGCTGTTCCACCTGACGCGGATGCGGAGCGTGGTGGCCGAGGCGGTCGAGGTCAAGCACCGCGAGAGCGTGGCGTACCTGAACGAGAGCAGGCTCAAGGGCCGCAGGGGGAGCGAGGGCGCGCTGGGGGAGGATGCGAGGCGGCGCAAGAGGGCGGAGAAGGGGGGCGGGGCGGCGCCGGACGGCGCTCCGGCGGAGCGTTCGCCCGCGGGGGCCGAGCCGGCTTGAATCTCGGATCTGCCGTGGACTGCTTGACCTAGGGACTCGAACGAGCACCGCCGCGCCCCCTTGCTTTGCGCTTCGGCGGATGCACGGATTGGTGCTGCATATACCCTTCGACCTGCCATCTTGGAACCCTGAGACCGCTCGGGGGCGTGCTTGTGGACAAACGCGACCGATCAGCAGCAGCATTTCACGGATCCAGTCTCCCGCTGGTCATGCCCTTGGTCTTCGCGGCCGATCCTATGCCATTTCGCTCCGTCGCCGATCGCCGAGACACGGAAAATGCAATCTTGCAGTGTAGTGTTCGCACTGTGGCGACGCCGTCGCCGGACACATGGCTTCCCTGGCTTCGTCTTGCGTCGGAACTAGCTGCTCAGGCCGCGATCGAATACAGGAACCCCGAACCCACGCTGGTCCCTGTCCCCTGTGTTGTTGCTGATCCGCGAGCCGAGCACAAGCACCCTCATCTCCCACTCACCCGCCCGCCCCGCGTCCTCCTCCCCCGCCGCCAAAATGGACAAGGTCAAGGAGGTGCGCCCGCCCGCCGCCCGCGCCCGCCCGCGCAGCCCCGCCCGGCACCCCTTCCCCGCTCACCGCCCGCACCGCCCCTCCGCGCCCCGCCCCTCCGCGCCCCGCCCCGCCCCAATCCGCGGACGCCTTCCCGCCCCGCCCCGCCGATGCCGCCAGAAAATGGAGAAGCTCCGCATCGAGTCGGACGCAAACCTCGCGCGCGCCGCAAAGGCCGAGGAGCGCGTCAAGGCCGCGGAGGGCGAGCTGTCCGCAAAGGACACGGAGATCGCGGGCCTCAAGAACAAGATCGCGCTGATGGAGCAGGATATCGCGAGGAGCGAGAAGAGGGTCGACGAGGTCCGTGGACCGCGGAGCGGGGGCGGGTTTGGGGGTCGTTCGGGCCAACGAGGGCGGCGCGACTTGCGCACCGGATCCGGCGCGGGGGAGGATTACGGGGGCGCAGGCTGCGGGAGGACGCGTCCTTTGTTCCGGGGAAGGGCGGGGTCGCCGCCCAGGCGGAGGCTGCCTTGCTGGGGACGCTCCCGCGGCGCACGCTCCCCGCAGCCCCCTCGCGCCGCCCCCTTTCCCTCGTCCTCCCCATTTTCCGTTTAGGAGCACCCCGTTCTTACCCGCTTGCGCGCCCGCAGATCATCAGCCGCTCCCAGACCGCCGAGAAGGACCAGCAGGACATGAGCGCCCTGCAGCGCAAGATCCAGATGCTCGAGAAGGAGGTGGCCGACAAGGAGGCCCAGATCGCCAAGGTTCGTTTCCTCTCCCCGGGACCACTGTTTTTTTCGGGGGGGGGTTCGGGGGCGTCGATGGCGGCGGGGCTGACGCCGGGGCCAGCTCAAGTCCCAGACCGCCACGCACGGCCAGGAGGAGGCCCAGATCGACGAGCTGAGGCGGAAAATCGCGCTGCTCGAGTCGAATCTGGAGGCCAAGGATGCGCAGATCGAGAAAGTACGTCCGCGGCCTCCCGTGCGGGGGGCGGGGCTGACGCCCCGCGGCGCGGCAGCTCAAGGGGCAGTCGCAGTCCAGGGGCGCGGACGAGAACGCGATGGGGGAGCTGAAGCGCAGGATCGCGCTGCTGGAGCGGGATCTGGAATCGCGCGACGAGACGATCGCGAAAGTGGGGGGCCCCGTCCCGGGGCGGCAGCCGGCGGCGCTGACGGTCCCGTTCACACGTCCCGGCAGGTCAAGTCGGCCAAGGCGGACGCGGAGAAGGATTCGAGCCTGGTGGAGAGCCTACAGCGCAAGATCGCGCTGCTGGAGGGGGACCTGGAGAAGAAGGAGAAGGAGGCCAAGGATTCCTCGGCCAAGTGGGTCCCCTCCCGTGCGGCACACCCCAGGACGGCCCACTGACGCCCTCCGCGCACCGCAGGGCCCGGGCGCTCGAGCTCTCGGCCGAGACGGCCGAGCGCAAGGCGGAGCAGCTGGAGAAGGAGCGCGGGAAGCTGGAAAAGGCCAACGAGGAGCTCGAGGTCAAGCTGGCCGAGGCCAAGAAGGAGCTCGAGGCCACGCTCAAGGGGCTCGAGGACCTGTAGGCGCGGGAGGAATATACCCTATTCGTGGCGGGCCGCTCCTTCCGTTCCATTGATTCGCGCCTGGCTCGTTCGCTACAGCAGGCATACAGGTCCAAGAAAGAACTGCCACGGGCTGCAATGACAGCCATCTGATCGTTGAACGTCAGCGTGGTGTGTCGTGCCAGCCGTTTGCGTGTTACACGCTCGACGCATCAACGTCCAGTTCCGGAAAGGTCTTCCGCATCCAGTTGCCCCACGGGTACCAACCCAGCTTGAGCCTACCGAGTGACTGTCCGAGCGATAACCAGAAAGCGAGCTCGTCCCTGACTTCCGAGGTGAATTCACGCAGTTCGTGTTCGTCGCGCCACGGGTCGAGGAATTCGTCGACGAAAGGGTAAAATATGAACTCCGCTGAGCTTCGACGGAGCACGTCGCCGATGCGGGCGAGATCCGACGGGGGCAGCCCTTCGAGGCGCATCGACAGGATGCTGAGGGTTCGCAGCGCTGGCGGCAGACCGAGCAGGAAGGACGAAGGCGTGAATGCGCGGAGGTCGATCTTTTGGGTTGCAGGCAGGCGCAACAGGTCTTTCCAGTCCTCCTCGTCGCCGATTTCGGACCACTCGTCAACATCGGCTCTTTCTATGGCCAAAGGCCGGAAGGATTCGAAGGTGAGCATCGGCGAAATGCCCATCTCGTTACCGTATCGCCAAGTTCGGATCTTGGCCACAAACGGCTCAGGAAAGTGCTCGGCATCAACAGGGAGGTCCTTGATTTCGCAATCGATGGTCTCAAGCATGGGACAACCAGCAAGGAAGGCCTCAAACAACTCCGTCACGACGGTCCCTGTGTAATCCAAGTGCTTCAATTGCGGCAGGCGTATGGGATCGCGGTACTGGCCATTGTTGTACTGGAGCTCCAGCCGGTTGAGATTGGCCAGCGATGGGCTGAGAAGCACCGATGCAATCTCGTAAGGATAGTCGGGAGCAAAGGACAGCTCCTCGAGCCGTTTGCACGCAAGCACCAAAGGCTCGATAAGCTGAAAACTGACGCCCGCGTCCGTGATATCGAGCTTCTTCACCACCATGAGCTTATCTTTCGCAGCGCGTTTGCCGAGAAAGCGCTTTAGCGCCCTTTCCGTGTTGAATGCTTGGGACACGGTGAACTCCTCGAGGAAGCGCGGCAGAACCAGCTCGTAGAAGGACTTGCACGTCAGCATCATGTACAGCAGAGTCCGCGATCCGGGCGGGAAGTAGCTCGCAATCTTAAGCACGATTTCGGAAGGGAGGAAAGGAACGGAGTCGTCCGCCGAGGAGCCCGTCGACGTCCCTTTCGCGTTCCCAGCGCCGAGCGCGGCAAGCTGGGCGCGGAGGGCAGCGACCTCGTCGCGCAGTGAAGCGTTGTCCTCGCGGAGCTGCGCGTTCTCGGCAGCCAGCGCGTCCATCGCGAAACGCTGGAGATACCAGGGATCTCCTTGCTAACTGGAGCAAGACGACAGTTCGCACGGTCCACTCGTGCCGGCAAGACCGGGAGGTTGCCCGGGTAGCAGTGGGGCCACTGGAGCAATAGACGCGAAGGTCTATTGCAGCTGGCCGCGTGGGGGTGGTCTTTGCGCGCGCAGCACCGGCGCGACCCACCACCGTCGTCCCGGGACGTGTCCACAATCGCGACGACAGCTCGGCGGTCAAACAAATCAAGGTGAGCATGCGGGCACGGCGAACGATATTCATTTTCGAGCACGGACAGAAGAGCCGAAACGATCGTGCTATGTTTGAGTAGCGAATAACACAACACGGTCAGGCGTAAGGACTTGCTTCCCCCGGGACCCATTCCGCCTCTCCGCGTGCAGGAGGCGCAAGGGCTGGATCGCGTACTGCAGTGTAGCAGGACTAGATCTCGTTGCCAATTGAAGAAAAAAGAACTGACATCGCAGAAACTAGACATTCGCCTCCGACTTGAAGATCGCGGCTGCGGACTGCACTGCAGCCCGAGGGGCGCGCTCGGGCACCGGGAGGTTCGCACCTGTAAGGGTGAGGAGTCCGATCGATCAGGTTTCGTGACCGGACCGGCCGCGATCGAGCCCGAGCCCACTTCGCAGCAGATCGTCCGCCCTGTCCATGAGGCGGGTAATGTCGGGAAGCAGCTTCATTTTGAGCCGGATGTGCTCCCCGCGGCCCGAAGAGCTGAGCTCCCAAAACGACGAGAAGGCGTGCGTGAGGCGCTCGATAATGTTGTTCTGGAGGGCGTTGATGCGGGACTTGACGTTCGTGGAGAGATCGCGGAGGAGATCGAGGACGACGTTGACGGCCTCGTCAAACATCTCGTGCCTGTTCTCCTCGACGTGGTCGACCATGAGCTGTTGCGCGGTTCGCATCAGAGGTCGGATGCGGAACGGCACCCGTCGGATGCGGAACGGCACCCGTCGGATGCGGAACGGCACCCGTCGGATGCGGAACGGCACCCGATGCTGACCTCCCGCATGCGCTGAAGCGAGCCCTTTCCGTACTCCGCCGCCGCCGATGCGTAAGCGTGCTTCATGGATTCCGCGATCTCCGGCACGAGGGCCCGAGAAATCTCCCTCTGCGTCTCCAGGATGTAGGCCTTCACGCCGTCGATGCTGCAGAGATGGGCCCCAGCCTGTCAGGGATACTTGACGCGCCGATCATGGAACGAAGCGCTTACGAATCCGGGATCTTGATCCGCTCCAGCTCCATCGACTCATTGGCGACCGCGTCGACACGCGCGGCCGAAGCACCCTTGCCTTTGAACAGGCTCGCCAGCGAGCCGACGTTCTTGTCCATCGCGGAAAGCAGGTTGCGGTGCAGGGCGTCCAGCTCGACGACCACTGGAAGCGGCATCGTGAATAATCGCACCGCTTACGACAAAACCTAGCGACCCACTTTCGTTGTTGAGGACGCGATCCCATGTGCTGGTCACCTGGCTTTGAATCGGGTCCGCGAGGCGCTGGTTCATGTCGATCGTGCCGCCAGCTGCCCGAGAGCTGTAGACACCGTCCCGGCGAACGGTCGCCTTGTACTGGCGGAACGAGGACGTCAGCACAATCGAGTGCACGGGCATCTTTGACTGCGATCGAACCGTCGAGTAGTGCAGGCCGCGATCCTGGGTCGGCGCAGGGGAGTTGCGAATGTACGGGGCGTTGTAGCGCTCGATGGAGCGCACCGCGCCGTCTTTGGCGACCCTGGCACCTGTGAACCACGAACACGTCAGGTTATCCTACATCTTCCATCACGGGGAAGCTTACCGGTGTGAAGCTTGGCGCCAATGACGTCAGTCAAGGCATTCGCGTTCCGCGTAAGAAAGTCCTCGCAGAGTCCACCGAGAGCCTGCAACACAGATCGGAAACTGACCAACAGTCAACACTCTACCGGCTCACCGTCTTGAAGAACGGCAGGCTTCCGTAGAAGGAGGTCTTGACCACGTCCTGCAGATTGAGATCGGAGCTCGAATCGTCCGCAAGGTAGCTCTCGACGCTCGCGAAGAACCGCCGAAGCAGCAGTGCTACGTCCTCCGACCCCTTCTTTCGGCCCTGTTCGGTCAGCTGCAAGATGTAGCGGTGCAGCGCAGGTATCTCAGTCTCTTCCGGGTTCTTGAAAGCCGTGGGGTCGCCGTCAGTCTTCCGCTTTCCGATCAGCTTGAGGTAGTCAGCGGACGAAACAGTGAAGATCGGGACGTCCATTTCCTTGCGGTTGTCGGGCTGGATCCCGAGATCGGCCTGCAGATCCATGAGCCCGGCGACGAAGTCGTTCTGGAACAAGGATGCCAACGAATCAGCCCATGATGGTCTCCCGGCAAGAGGTGCCTCACCTTCATCTGCTCCTTCAAGTTGGCATTTCGAGCTTTCGCGCACATGTTGCGCACCACCCTCAGCTTCTTGTTCTTGCGGCGCTCGTATCCTTCGAACTTCTTGTTCAACTGGTCCGCGAGCGTCGACAGGTCCGCGAGACTGGCACGCAGCGCGTCGACCACCGCCTGAGCTTCTTCGATCTGCTTCTTGATCTCGTCCGCATCCAAGCCGCCTTTGCCGTCCTGCTCCGTGTCCGAGTCGACAACAATGATCTCCTCATCAAGGGATGCACAAGAGCGGCGATCGAATTCGGAATCCGAATCACTCGAGCTGAAAATCACGACCTCGTCATCGTCCTTGTCCGGCGACGCTGCCCTCCTCTTCTTCCGTCCGGTGCCTTTCGATGCACGGAGTGCCACATGGGCCGGCCCGGACGCCTTGCCCGCTCCCTGTCTTCTCTCCAGACTGCGGATTTCCTGCAACCGGTTCTGGAGCAGAATTTCCAGAGGCTCGCGGTCCTCCTTGTTCCTTGCGCAATCTGGAGATAAACGATGAGCGTTCCGCGAGGATGGATTGCCAGCCAGCTCCCACCAGCCTCCACCATGGCCTTCTTCTCATCGAGCTTCTCGATCTCGTCCAGCAGCTCCTTCACGTCCTGATCCAACCCCAGGGCGCGCATAATGTCCGACACGACCATGATGTCCGTCTTGGTGCACACGAACGCGACGCTTCCGTAACTCGCGTCCATCAAAAGCTGACGCCGGAACGATTCCCCGAGCAGATCGTGCGCGACCTTTTCGTCCTTGGCCCGAGTGATGTCGGCGCACACGAAGATGTTGTTTGCGTTCTTGAGGTAGCGACCGGACACAGCCGCCCTGGAGCGCAAGCCGCCGTCAGCTGCGCTGCTAAGAGAAGCTCAGGCAGAACACTCGCCGTGCGGGATTTGCATCACCGACTCCGGGGAGGTCGCCGAGCTTCACGCCGGTCTTGAGGACCTCCCAGGGCCCGTAGAGGCTGACTTTTTTGACCAGCGGCCACATTTCCTGCGTCCTCTTCTTGGTGTCCGGCATGACGTACTTGCGGATCTGCTCCGCCAAGCTCTGTCCGTTCACCGCGCGCACCGCCGAGGTCTTCCCCAAGACAGCTGCGACAGTCCGATCCGATGTCAGCAGCTCCATGCTCCACTTCTCTCTCGGAACGTGGGGGAAAACCGCGCGCAGCTTGCTGTCGGCGATTCCCGCGGGCGACGTGCTGTCGTTGTGGGTGCGGATCGTGCCGTCCTCGGCGACCAGATCGTCGAGGGACAGCTTGATCTCCGTGCGCCTGCAATCGTGGTGATCAGCGCACCGATCACTGACGCTTGATGCTGCAAACGCACCATTCGGTCTCGGTCATGAACTCGATCTCTGCGCTGTACTCGCCGGGTGCCTTGCAGTACGACAGCTCGATCACGGCCGCAGTGCACGCTTCCCCGTGGCCCGCGGTGGGCATGATCTCCTCCCCGAGCAACGCGTTGAGGGTGGCGGACTTGCCGGCACCGGTGTTGCCCACGACTGCGATGATTGTCGGGGGCAGGACGGCCTGCGGTGCAGGGGATGGATTCCCCGCAGGCTCGTCAACGATGACGTGTAGGAGCCCGGCCAGCTCGGTCGACCCGGCGCACCTTTGCGAGGAGCTCCGACGCTTCCTTGACCCAAACTTCCGTCCGCTGGGGTGCCCCAATATCCTTGGCCACGAGTTTCTGCGCGTCGAGGATGATTGCCCTGGCGCCTTCGATGGTGCGTTCCGGGACCAGGTCGGCAGCCTCCTGCGCGCCGGCAGCGGCTCGTGGCTTCTTGGACGTGCGCCGCTCCGGCTCATCGACGGGGAAGATGGCGTTTTCGAGGCCCTGCGAGGCCGAATCGCCCGCGGCGGCGAGCGTCTGCCCGGCGGCCGCCGCGTCGATATCCATCGCGCGAGTCTCATCCGGCCGCTCGGCGGCGACGACGGGACGCGGCTCTGCCGACATCGCGCTTCCGACGGCCGGCAAATGGAGTGCGCGTGCTCGGCCGCTGCAATTTCCGAGTGAGGCGTCCGTGGGCGACAGTTGTTGTGTTTTGGCGTCGCCACCGACCCGCCGTTCCCGGAATCTATGAAGCGGACTAGAAGCACTGCCATTCTTAGCATGCACATGCGAAGTCGAAGTTCTTCCGACATCAGAGCGGTTTGCCACCGCTTCTTCGCGCTAGGGGATTACACTGATCCCCGATCACTGGCCTCAACTCGGCCCAGGCCCGCCGCCCTCCGCTTTCCCTTCCTTGACCTTTCCCTTTGCCTGGCCCTCCTGCCCACCGTCGTCCTCGGCTGTTTGACTTGCGAATGAGACACTCTGTGACCAACGGCCCTCGAGAAGATGGAGTCCGACTCCAAAGAAGAGATCCGCTCAGGCCCCGTCATCCGATCCAGAGTCATCGCCCGATCCGGAACCATCACTAGGTGGACGCTGGCGAGGTTTGCGGCCGCGAACGGGCTCCTCGGCCGGCCGGCGGGCGTGGACGGCGGCGCTGCACGAGGTCGTCGCCGCGGCCACGAGATTCTGATCGACGAATACCTGTCGGTAGTTCCCGTTGCTGGCGACGGCGGCGAATGGTAGGCGAGCAGTAGACCCATGTCCGAATGGTAGGCGAGCAGCAGATCCATGTATTGCATGAAGACGATCAAACGTCCACAGCCCTCGATCCGGGGAATCGCGAATCAGGCCAAACGCACGTACTGCCTGATCCATCGAGACGACCGGACTGCTGTCCTCGCGCAAATTGCGGATCAATGCTGCGCCCTCTTGGTGGGCCGAGCCACGCTTCCGATCGGAAGACGGCCGGTCAGCCACACCCGCCACGGACCCGCCCAGGCATTGCCCCACATAGCCGCCCGCACAACCCATAAGCTTATAAAAGGCCGCGTCTCGCTCTCCCGAGCTCGCAACTGCATTCTATGACCCCAGCGAACGAACCGCCTGCGCCTTTTCCGCCCCGCACCGCGATGCGCCCCGCCATGCCCACCCTCGCCCGCAGCCTCCCCGCGCTCCTCCTCGCCCTCCTCGCCGCCCCCCTCGCGAGCGCACAGTCCTCCTTCCAGCTATCCTTCAACCAAACGACCGTCGCTGGCCGCACCGTGTGCCGCGAGACGTCCTCCATGTCGGCGGTCTCGATACAGACCTCGGAGGCGTGGGACTGCCCCGGCCCGTGCCCCTTCGCGCAGCTGAGCCAGAGCGCGGACTGGCGGTGGACGGGGACGACCAACACGAGCGGGCTGCTCGTCAGGGCGACGTCGGACAACGTCACGTGGGTCTTTGTGCCGTGCGGCGCGTCCCGGTTGCGGAGCCCGACGCGACGCGTTTTTTCCGGGAACAGGTGCCCCGAGGTGCTCAAGAAGGGCACGTGCGTGCAGAGCGAGGTCGACCAGTGCAGATACCTGGGCGTCAAATACGAGACGTACAGCTTCCAGGATGGCCCCACGCCCGACCGGTCCGAGACGATTTCGTGCTATGGCGGCGAGCCGGGCGTCTGCACGTGGTGTAAGTGTCCCTCACGGTGCCGTTCCGAAGCTTCGGTGGCTGATCCGGTCGCGGTACGGCAGATTACGACGCGGACTGCACGCAGATTGTCCCCCCCGGCGTCGCGGCCAACAGGACTGTGGCCAACTGCACCGTGGCGTTGCCTACGACGCCCCAGCAAGCATGTACGTGGCGCTATCGGCCCATCCCGTGTGATATCTGACCATGATTTTGGTGGACAGGGAGCGGATGGTGCCTCGCGGCCTACCAGGTGCTCTACGAGGGCGCCACGCCCAACTGCTCCGCAACGTCGGCGAGCAGCATCGCGACGGCGACGACATTGGTCACCAGCATCGTGCCGACCGTCAGCTCCGTACCACTGACCGCCACCTCGGCGCCGACCACCGCGACCGGCACCACCACCGCGTCATCGACCTCGGCCGCGGCGACGACTCCGCTCTCCAGCATCGCGTCGCCGACCGCCGTCTCCAGCACCGCCTCGGCGACCGCCGTCTCCACGAGCGTGGCACCGACCTCGACGAGCGCGGCGCCGACCTCGACTTCGCGGCCGTCTTCCGGGAGGAGGGAGTCCGGATCCGCGGGGTGGGCCGTCGCGCTTGCGGGCTGCGCGGCGGGGCTCGTGGGGCTGCTCGGGTAGGCGGAACCGCAGAGAGTAGCTTGAATACCAACCGAAATCGTTTAATTTACGTGGCTTATTTGATCATTGCTGCTTATTGAGCCTTTGGTTTTCTTGTCGGAGTGGTGACCGCGAGGGGGTTGGTGCCCCATCCCCCGCGAAGCTGCCCATCCCGGCTCCAGACCCCGGGAGCGACCAGAGCACGCAGACTGCAGTACAAATGAAAAGTCAACGGCCCGAACGGCCGACGTGTCTTCGTGAGCACGCAGGAAACCCCTTGCCGGCAAACAAGTGCCTCGACAACAATGGGCGACGCCCGGCCGGCGGAGCCCGGCGGCGGCCCGCCCCCGTCGCTGCCGGGCGTGGGCGCGCTGTTTGGCGGCGGGGGAGCCCGGCCGCGGCCGGCTGATCCGTGGGACGCGTGGCGCCCGCGCGATGGCCCGCCGCCGCTGCGGCCCGCGGGCACGTGGCCGCCCGACGCGGCGCGGAGCATCGAGCGCGCGCTCGAGATCGGGCAGCAGAGCAGCGCGTACGGCGGCTACGGCGCCGTGTACGCCAACGCGCAGGGCACCGTGCGGCCCGCGATCGCGACCAACGCCGGCCCGTACGCCGCGAATGCAAATCAGGCGATGTCGCAGCGGCCCGTCGGCACGCCCCAGGTGGCGGTCGGGCCGCCGCCGGGCTCCCCGCCGTCGGCGCCCGATTTTTCCGGGTGGGGCTCCGCGTGGGCGCGGACGCAGCAGGTGCACCAGGCCATGCAGATGCAGCAGATGCAGCAGGCGCACCTCGCCCAGCAGGCGCGGCAGGGCATGATGCCGCCTGCCGGCGCGTCGCCCTCGGGCCTGCCGTCGCCGACGGGGCAGTCGCCGACGGGCCAGGTGTCGCCGACCAACCAGACGCCGCCGCAGATGCTGCCGCCGGGGCCGCAGATGCCGCAAATGAACCAACTGCCGCATGGCATGCAGCGCCCGCTGATGCCGATGAACTACAGGCCGCCGTCGTCTTTCATGCCGGGCGGCCGGCCGCCGATGCCTCCGTTCTACCCTGGACTGCCGCCGGGACAACTGCCGCCCGGACAACTGCTTCCGGGGCAACAACCCGGGCAGCTGCCGCCCCTCCAAGGACACCCATCGCAGCCGCTGCAGGGCCGGCCCTCCGGGCACCCCGCTGGCCGGCCGCAGGGACCCGTGCACTTCCCGCCGGGCTTTTCCATCACCCCCGCGCCGCGACCCCTGCCCCCCGTGCGCGGCGGCCCCATCCCCGGCACCCCCGGCGCCCCACCCTACCCTCCCCGCCCCGTTGCGCAGCCTGGCGCCCGCCCCGCACGCCCTTACCAACCCCGCCCCCCGCGCCCCCGCGCTGCCCCGACAAAACCCCGCCCCCCGTCCTCCCCCCCGCTCTCTCTCCCGCGGCGCAACGACCCCTTCCCCGAATGTCCCCCCGACGACCCCACCGCCGTGGAGCTCCCGCACCCCATCACCCCCGAGGACATCCGCCGCCGCCTGCACGCGGACGGCACCTTCGACGCCCTCCGCCGCCGTGCCCTGGCGGACCTCATGGCTTCCCCGCTGGGCATGCAGCTCCGCGACCTCGTCGCGGAGATGGCGCGCACCTTTGCTTCGCAGCGCCCCGGCGCGGACCGCGCGCGGCTCGAGGCCGAGTGCGCCGCGTCGCTCGGTTCGGGCTTGATGGCCGTGGACGGCGTGGCGGACGGGGTGGCGGGGTTCGTGGCGCGGTGGGCGGCGGGGATCAAGGGCACCGTGGCGGCGTCGCTGGATTCGCTGGCGGGGTTCCCCGTGGGGGGCGGCGGCAGCCCGACGGTGCGGAGGCGGTGGCCCGGGGGTGTGCCGGGGGCCGAGTCGCCGCTGCGTTCGCCGCGGCCGGATGCGGAGCGGGAGGAGGAGAGGAAGGAGAGGGAGAGGGCGGAGAGGGAGGCGCTGGCGGTGAGGGAGAGGGAGGCGGCGGCGGTGCTGAGGGAGCCGCCGACGGGGGAGCTGGGGAGCTCGCCGTCGGCGGGGCCGGTGCCCGCGGCGGCGGTGCCCGAACCGCTGCCGCTGGTTGCGGAGGAGAAGCCCGCGGAAGGGGCGGATGTGAAGATGGAGGCTGTGCAGGGCGAGGAGTCGGCCGCTGCGCCGGGAGGTGCCGCGGACACGGGGTCGGAGGCGACAGAGTCGGACCCGCCTTCCGCGGGGGCGGCCAAACGGGCCGCCGAGGACGAGGGCGAGCAGGACGGCGAGGCAAAGAGGAGGAGGGTCGAGGAGGGCGAGGGTGAGGGCGATGGGGCGGGGACGGGTTGAGGTTGGTGATCCGGGCTCAATGTAGCCGCCAGTGCCAAGAAAAGGGGCAAACGGCCATGGCGATCGACGAGCGGTAATTGTCCTGAGCAAGACGAAGCTACCTGCCGACTATCGGTGTCCGCCTATCGCAGATGGCTCCGCCAACGCAGGGGCTCCTTTGAGAACACGGGCAGGTAGTCGGCCAGATCGATGCCCACCTTGGGCAGATCATCGTGCACCGCACTCGTCCACGCCGGCTGCCCCGCGAGCCGGTTTGCTGCCACAAACCTCGCCAAAGCATTGTACAGGCATCCGTGAACCGGGCCGGGCCGCGCTGCAGCTTGGTGCTGTATTTCCTCAGGCCCGAGAGCAGCCAAGTCAAGGCCGAGGGCCGCGCGTGGTCGCTTCGCTGTTGCACGCATCGCGTTGCAGAACATGACATCACACTCCTATTGCATGCCTGTGGCCTCGGATGCGTCGGGAGGAAGTCAGTCAGACAGGTCCGCAAATCCGTCAGTCAAGAGTTTCAGTCAATCACGGGGGCAGCGATAGCGCCCCGGTCAGGCACCGTTCTCATCGCCATCATGCCGCGATTAACGCTGCTGGTTGCGCTTCTCGCCGCCGCGGCGACTCTGACGCTCTGCCTCGGGTCAGCCCCGGGCGCCGCCGGGGCCGCGGTCCCGGCGCTGCCTCCCGCGGCCGGGGCGCTCGACGGGGCGCTCGACGCGCCTGCCCCGTTCGCGCCTGTGCAGAACGGCCGGCTTGAGCGGCGTCAGAAGGGTGCGTATGGATCTCGATGGGCTTGCGATGGCCATCGATATCGGCCGCACTGCTGTGTTCTAGCGGAGGATCCTGACATCCTTTCTTCACCACCACAGCGAAGAAAACGACGGCCAAGAAACGCACGACGACAAAGCGGAAGAAGACGACGACCAAGCGCAGGAAGAGTACGACGAAGCGCAGGGTCGTGACAACCAAGAAGGGCGCCGCCGTGCGGCAGACATCCAAGGCCCTCCGAGCCGTCATCACCACCAAGAAGGGCCTCGCGGCGACGACCCCGCGGCCGACGAGCACCACGACCACCTTGACCACGTCTACGACGAGCCAGACCACCTCGACGACCAGCCAGACCTCGACGACCACCAGTCAGACCACGTCGACCACCAGTCAGACCACGTCCACGGCTACCCCGACGGTGAGTCCAGGCGTCACATTCGTTTCGTCGTACGGAGCCGGTCCTAATAGCCCGCTCTGCAGCCCATGGATCACGCTGAGATCGGGATCACCTCCTACGAGGAGTTTGACCTGAGGTTCCCGGGGCTGGGCAACGAAGTGTCGCTCGAGGTCGGCCGGGGCTTTAGCGTGTGGCTGCGCTACTTCTACGCCAATGGAACCGAGTACGGGATCTCCTGGAACGAGCCAGAGACCGTCATCTTGAACCAAACCAACCGCACGGTGATTCGCAATCTGTACCAAGGTAAGGGCGTCGGGGCGGAATCCACTTCGTCGCATTGATCCCGTGCCACAAGACCAAAGCCGCCTATACTCAGCACGGGCACAGAGCGTGGGAACGGCATTGATCTACGGGGAGTTCCGTGGAAGCTCCGCCAGCGTCACCGTGCGCACGGTTCTACCCCTGATCGCCTTTTGCAACGTCACAGCACGGCGCGATGGAAACGGATTTCCCAACGTCAACGTACCGCAAGTTCCGGCTGGCTCAACCCCGTCCTTCGAGTTCGCATGCTTCCGCTCCGACGGCTCCGAGGTCAAAACCGCCAACGTTACCTGGCTCTCCAACCGACCCGACCTGGTGAACATCACAGGAACCAGCTACACCCAGTATAGCCCTAACACTGGAAGCGTCGGCTATTCGAGGTGCTCGATGCAGCTCGGCCAGGCCACGATCATCGCAACGGACTGGGGCCTCCAGCAGACCGCATCCGTGGCGGTGACTGTCGTACCGGTGCAGGTCAACCTCCAATGCTCCGTGAGCATAACAGGGTCTTCAAACCTGGACAGGAGCGAGTGGGGAGCCCTGGACAATGTGTGCTTCGAACTGATTTGCAAGAATGCCGCGGACGGATCCGAAATTCTGCGCGAGCCTGCCGGTGGCGATCAAGTTATCTTTACCAGCAACAACTCCGCGGTGGTGGTACCGAATGCGCGCTGCAAGTGGTTCGATGCACCCGGTCCGGTGGAGATTTCGGCGTCCTTCAATGGGCAACAACAAGCTTTCGTCGGCACTTTCTCATTCACGCCTGACAGCGTGAACGTGGGACCCCGCCCGGCGTTACACTCGTGCTGGTTGAGGGCAGGCGAATTTGATCAATACGGCTATTTGCGCTCAGAGGACGACACTTTTGTGCTGGACCCCGATCGGCCCGCTAGGCCACTGGTGATTTTACTCGGCTGCTACCGGGACGTGTACAGCGGCCCCCTCTACCTACGAGCCTGGGACAGCAACGGCCTGGTGTCCTGGAACGTGATCGGCTACCCCGATGGGCCCGCGGGGCCAACTGATTGCGATGGCTACGATGGCTATTCATGCCAAATGAAGCTGGTGCCCAGGACGAGGGCCAACTTCACGGTCGAGGCGACCGTTGACGGCTTTACGACAAACGTGACCGTCGCAGTGGTTTAGGTGGGGAAGAGGTGCGTGAGCTGTTGTTGCGCACCCCAGGCCGCGGAGCACATAACTCTATGCTTTGCCCAAGTCAGTTATGCCCCTCCTCCGTTGGAAGTATCTGCTACGAGTTCTGGGGCTCGCAGCACAAGTCGCAACGGCACAGAGTGTATTCGCCCCGTTTTGTTCTATAGACCGAAAAGTCCTTCTCTCCGCCCCTACCGAATCACATTTGTATGCTGCCGATCCGGGGCATCCGTTGGATCCCACGCATTACCCGGAACCGACGACGGCTCAGCGCGGCCATCAGCCCTGACGCGACCGCCGGAGCTCCTTCCAGCCCGTTGCAGGGACAGGGAACGCCGTTTGGGCGGGCAGCCTACTACCCTCCCTGGATCCATCATTGCTCGCCCCGGAGCCTCGCCGCGTCCGCAAGCACTCTCCTCTCGGCCGTTCATCGCCCGGAGGCCCGTGCTTGAGGAGGCGGCTCCTGAGCGGGTACGTGACGTGCCAGATCGCGGCCTCGAGCCAAGAGGGGACAGGGGGAATTAGGACGCCGTGTGCCAGAACTGAAAGTCCAACGCAGGCGGGGGAGCAAGACGCGACGGGCAGGCGGCGCCGGCGCCAACGGAGCTGCCAACGCCGGTGGCGAGGGAGGAAATTTCAGGTGAGGAAGGCAAGTGAAAAGCCCGCCGGGAGTAGAGAGCTGATGGCCACAAGCCGGGGTCTGCCTAAGCGTCTCGATCCACGTCCGGAGCATGATCTCCTGTGTCAGCTCCGGTCGCGCTGGTGGCGCGCCTCTGTTTTGCCGGCGGCTCGGAAGTCGGGGGGCAGCTGACGCGGAGTGGCGCCGGTGGCAAGAGCGGCGGTGGTTCGCATTGCGTTTCCGCGCATCGCCGTCGAGCCGAGAATGGCCCCTCTCCCGCTGCAGTATTTCGACGGCCGCACGGCGTCCGTCGAAGAAGTGAACCGCGCGATCCGCGAGGACGGCGCGGCGGTGGTCACCCATGCCGTGGCGCCCGCGACCTGCGACGCCGTCCTGGCGGAGCTGCGGCCGTTCCTCGACGCCTCGGCCCGGGGCACCGACCCGTTCTCCGGCCTCAACACGCGGCGGACCACCGGGCTCATCGGGCGCAGCCGCACGTTCGGCGAGCAGTTCGCGCTCAACAGGTTCATGCTGGCCGCCGCGGGGGACACCCTGCTGCCCTACTGCGACCGCTTCCGCGTGATGGCCACGCAGGCGATCCACATCGGTCCCGGCTCGCCCGCGCAGCCGCTGCACCGCGACAGGGACGCCTGGGGCAGCACCGCGTGGCTCAAGGAGGAATGCGAGCCCGAACTGGGATCCATGTGGGCGCTCACGGACTTTACGGAGGCCAACGGCGCTACCCGCGTCGTCCCTCGCACCCACATCCGCCCGCTGGATCGGGACTACGTGCCTTCGGAGTCGGACATGACGCTGGCGGTGATGCCGAAGGGCTCGGTCCTCATCTACACCGGCTCCGTGCTCCACTCGGGCGGCGCCAACACCACGGCCGACGAATGGCGGATGGGCGTCCACCTCAGCTACTCCCTCGGCTGGCTCCGTTCGCAGGAGAACCAGTACCTGAGCGTGCCGCCGCGCATCGCCCGCACCCTGGACCCGGACCTGCAGGAGCTCATCGGCTACTCCATGGCCCGCTTCGGCTTCGGCTACTTCGCCCTCCCGACCGTCGACGACGTCAGGGCCGCCGGAGCGCTGCTGGGCCATCCCTCGCCGGGCGGGGGGGAGCTCCCGCGGGACCTCCGCGACGTGCTCAGCCCGGAGATCGCGCTGGGGAGGAAGCCGCGGCGGTGGGATCTGAGCGCGGGGGTGGACAGGAAGAGGAACTCAATGCAGAGCACGACGGCACTCAAGGAGGCGGCGGAAAGGGAAGCCAAGGGGAGCAAAGCCGGAGCCAAGCTGTGAAATTGTGCGGTGTGTACGTACGTACGCAGTGCATCCATCGTCCTTCTGCAAGCCTACCTGACAGCGGATCCACCCTTGCCTGGCCCGTCGGAGGCACCCAATGCCCTCCGCACCTCTTTCGCGAACGCGTCGGGCGCCTCCAGCTGTGCCATGTGCCCCACGCCAGGAAGGAGCACCACTTCCACGTCCGCGAAGCACGCCGCGAGCTCCCTCGCTTTGGCCTCGGGCAACGTCTTGTCCGCGGGTCCCCAGATGATCGTCGCGGGCACCTTGCGGTCGAGGAATTCCGGGGGGCCGGACCCGGCGATCGCGAGCATCAGCGACGTGAACGTCCCCGAGAGCCCCCTGGCCTCGGCGCGGAACGCGTCCGTGAGCACGCCCGTCTCGGCGATCATCGCCCGCAGGCCCGCGTCCGAGGACATGGCGCTGCCCATGGCGGCCCTGAGCGGGTACATGACGCGCCAGGCCATGGCTTTGCCGAGCCAGGTGGGAACGGGGGGAACCAGGCCGCCGTTGGCCAGGACCAGGCGCCCGACGCGGGCGGGGAAGTAAGAGGCGAAGGCGCGGGCCGCGGCGGCGCCGAAGGAGTTGCCGACGCAGGCGGCGAGGGAGGAAATGCCCAGGGCGTCGAGGATGGCGGCGGCCCAGCGCGCGAGGGAGGGCCAGCCGGGGTCGGGGAGGGCCGAGGAGCCTTCGTAGCCGGGCAGCGCGGGCGCGATCAAATGGAACGCGTCGGAGAGGCGTTCAATGAGGGGTCTCCAGTGTGTCATCGCGCCACCGAGGCCGCCGTGGACGAGCAGCACCGCGGGGAGCGAGGGGTCGCCGGAAACCCAGACGCGCGCGGCGCCGAACGGAGCGGCGAGCTGCACGTCGCGCTGCTCAATCGGCGGAGCCATCGCGGGCCGGAGATCGGGGCAGGACGCGGTGATCGGGCGCGGAGCTTCAGGCGCGGAGTAAACAGTGAACATCCGCAGCGGCTTCCCCACAGCTCGCCGGCGGTCCGACAGCGCCGCCAGGTGACTGCTGTCACTGCTCTTCAGAGCGCCCCCGCTTGTACCAGCCCCCGCCGGCCAACTGTGCCCCGCCGCCCGCCCATCCCCAAGCGATGTCTCCCCCGGAAACCGCCGATTCCGGCGCCCCCGCCGAGTACCCGCACGAGCCCGGCTCCTTCAATCGCGTCCGTCGGATGCCCGAACGCGCGCGGTACGATCAGGAGTCGCTCTTTGCCATCCTGGACGCCGGCATCGTCGCCCACGTGGGGTTCGTGCTCGACGGCCGGCCGATGGTCATCCCGATGGCGTACGGCAGGCTAGAAGATAAGCTGTACATCCACGGCTACATCAGGTGAGCCCCCGGAGGACCAGCTCCGGGTATTCCGAGCTCAACCCTCCCCTTCGAACCGCCTTCAAGCGGCCGCCTCCTCAAGCACCTCTCCTCCGACCCGCGCTGCACGCTCACCGTCACACTCGTCGACGGCCTCGTCTTTGCCCTCTCGGCATTCCACAACAGCATGAACTACCGCTCCGCCGTCGTCCACGGCCTCGCGTCGCCCGTCACCGACCCCGCCGAGAAGGAGGACGCGCTCCGCGCGGTCACGGACCACGTGTTCAAGGGGCGGTACGACGCAAGCAGGGCCGTGACCAAGACGGAGCTCAGGTCGACGGCGGTGCTGCGGGTCGAGATCGAGGCGGCGTCGTGCAAGATCCGGACGGGGCCGCCAAAGGACGACGCCGAGGACGAAACGGATGAAGAGCTGTGCGGGAGGCTGTGGACGGGGGTGGTGGAGGTGCGGACCGAGTTCAAGGGGCTGACCCCGGGCGGGGCGGGGAAGGGGGACGATGCGGGGGCGAGGGGGTTGCTGGGCACGAGGGGATGACGGCATGCAGGGCACCAAATCGAGCCGAGCAATTGGTTCTTCGATGTTCTATTGTCCGTCGCGTCGCACCAGCGAATTGCTCCCCTGTTTAGCGCTCGGGTGGCAAAGGAAGTGCTTGCGTTGTGGAAGGGTCCGACACAGCCCTCGGCGTCCCGGCGTAAGCGAATTCGCCGCTTGCGTCTCCCGCGCGCACGGGCTCAGCGCGCGCTGCCGATACAAAGCCGACGCGGTCCCTCACGGGGAGAAACCAAAGACAGACGCACTCCCCGAAATGGCCGTGATCAAGGACTACAACCCCTACGAAGACGACGGCGCCGGGCCCGCGGTCCCCCCGCCGCCCTATCCCGTCCCGCCGGCGTACACCGCATCCTCCGGCACCCTCCCGCCCCCCGCCACCCCCGCTTCTCCCATCCCCGACGCCGCCGTCCGCCCGGCCGGGCAGTACTGGGCGGTCGTCCCCACCTCCGCCCCCCCGGCGCCGGTGCACGGCAAGAACGGGTACGAGGTGCTCGAGCCCCACCACCACGCGCATGGCGGATGCAGGGCGCGGCGGGAGGCGAGGAAGCTGAAGCGCACGGTCGCGTGCACGAGGTTGGTCCCGAGAGCGCGCTCCTCGCGTCCCCGAACGAGGCTGATCGATGGAGCAGCTGCGGAGCGCGCAACGCGCCCCCCGTCCCGCACCTCGGCGTCACCGTCGCCGCAAGTGCGCTGCTTTTCGCGGTGTTCTGGCCGCTGGGATTCGTCCCCCTCGCCGTGCACGCGGGGTGCAAGACGGCCGCGCGGAGGAAGCTCAAGAAGGGGGAGGCCAGGTGCGGAGGTTGCGGGGAAGTGCTGCCCGTTCCCGAGGGGTGGCAGGGCGGTGGTGGGAGGTGCGGGAGGAGGAGGGGGGGTTGCTGATGTGTCCATTCCGTTTGCTTTCTTGCGCGATAAATGGTTTGCCAAGATCCTTGTCTTCAGTTAGTTGCCCTTGCCCTTGTTCGCCGCCCCCGCGGTCGCCATCTTCGTCAGCGTCTTTGTCCTCCTCGCCACCGGGCTCTCGTTCCGCGCGCTCGCAGGCGTCCCCACCGACGACCGGAACCCCGGCGTCCCGGGCGACCTGAACCCCGGCGTGCCCGGCGCCGACCTCGCGGGCGTGTGCACCGGCGCCGCGTCGCCCTCGTCGGCGGGACGGGAGGTGCCTTCCAGGTACATGTGCAGCACCTCGTCGGGGGCGTCCGCGTGCGGGATTCCTTCCACGGTTTCGAGCTGCGCGAGGCGGAGGAGGTGCTCGAGCTGGGAGAGCGAGGCGCCGGGGACGAGCCCGGGAGGAGGGGCCGCCCGATGTTCGTGTGTGGGCTCCTCATCGTCCGAGGAAGAGCCGGAAGAGGAGTCCTCGCTGTCCTCTGCACCGCGGTACTCGCCGAGCGCGACCCAGGTGCTCTTGCCCGCGCCATTCGCGCCACCTCCCAGCGAGTCGAACTTGGCGAGCAGCACCGGGTCCCCCTTTTCCTCGTCAAGGTTGAGCAGCGCCGAGCTGGTGGCCAAATGCAGCTTCTGCAGGTCCGACAGGGGCAGCTCCATCGCCTCGCCCGGTTCCGGAACGTCCGTGTCGAATCCGACCTTGCCGTGCGGGCCCTCGTGTGCCCGGCCATCGTCGCGGTCCTCCACAATCCTGACGCCAAAGTCGATCGCCGGCTCCCCCGACGGGCGCCTCCAGCGCCGCCAGAGCGACACCTCGCAGCGGGGGAACTTTTCCTGCCACGTCCACGGTTTCGACACGGGCCCGGGCGTCCCCGAGGGTGCCGTCGGCCTCGCGTGCGCCTCGAACAGCACGTACATGGCGCATTCGTACCGCGCAGCGCGCTTCCACTCGCCCTCGGGGGCGTCCGACGCCGCCACGAGGTCCCGCGATGCCTTCAGCGTGCGCGACAGCGACACGCCCTGCGGAACCCCCGCCGAGATCGACAGGCCCGACGCGGCGATGTTGAGTTGCAGCAGCGGGACCAGCGCGTCCAGGTCCGCCAGCAGCGGCGGAATCATGTCCAACACCTCGTCCAGCTCGTCGCTGCCCTCCCGCGACGCGCTGTCGGCGGCCAGCGCGGCATCGGCGCGGGCGGCCAGCGCCTCGACCTCGTCGCGCGTGCGGCGGATCATCGAGACCACGGGGCCGAGCAGCGTGTTGCCCCGGGCGGCGGCGATCTCGAGCAGGCCGGCGGCGGGCGCGATCGAGTTGAGGGTAACGGCCAGGCGCGTCTGAAGGCGGTTGAAATCCCGGATCCGCGGGTCCGAGTCGGCCGGCGCGTTCTTCGACGGCGTGCTCCTCGAGTCCGACGAGTTGGGCCGCGAGCTGCCGCGCGACGGGCCCGCCTGCGCGTCGCCGGACGCGTTGCGCGACGAGGCCAGCGACGCGGAGTAGGCCGCGAGCCGGCCGACGCCGAACGACACCAGCGCGCCGAATGCGCTCTTGGACGCGACGGCGATCATTTCCACGGGCAGGGCGGCCATCATCGCGTCGAAGGACTCCATCTTGGGTTCCTCGTTGGAGGTGTGAGGGGACCGCAATCCCGCCGCACCCTGCAACAGTCGGTCGATTCAAGAAATGGTCGTTGGAGGGTAACGGGACCACAATCCCGCCGCACTCTGCGCAGTTGGTCACAGCTTCGTGAAATAGCGATCAAAGCCTTCGAAAGGCAGCCAGGACAAGGCTACGACTGGTGAAGTCGCATTTAAGATAGATATCTCATCGCCAGATGGGACGCGTCAGGCACGTCGGCCCGCCCTCGGCCTTGAGGCTCACTTCGTCCCCCTTGTACGTCCTCACCCGCACCCCCATTTCCCTCAGCCTCCCCTCCGTCACGGGGTTGCCCCGCAGCATCACGCACACTTCGGGACTCAACGCGAGCACGTTCGTCCCCTGCGTCTCCAGGAACTCCTTCTCGGGGACCTCGACGAGGGCGATGCCCCGCGCGCGGAGGAGCTTGTGGAAGGCGACGGGGACCAAAGGGGGGTAGACGACGGCGAGGGCGGGGGAGACGAGGGAGACGACGGAGAGCAGGTGCAGGCAGGCTTGCGGGCCGGTGAAGTAGCTGGAAGGCGGCGGGACGTCAGCAGTTGCGGGCAGGGGATGCCGTTTGCCGCCCACGGGAGGTCGAAGGACAGCACGTCCACGTCCAGCATCGCCCTGTCCAGGATCTTCTTCAGGCAGGCAAGACCCTCGCGGTTCGTCCGGAAGCCGATCCCGACGCAGAGCGTCCTTTCGTCCAGCCACAGCGTGTCCCCGGCCTCCATCGTCGGCTCCTCCCCCTGGCCGTCCCACCCGTCCTCCAACCGCCCAAGAATGGGCACCCCGTGCCTTTCCAGCGTGGCTCTGAGCAGGTCCGGCTCCCCGCGGCGGAGCTCCTTCCCCATGCGGAGCAGGATGGCGCCCTCGCGCGTGACGAGGACGGGGTCGTGCACGAACACCGAGTCGGCCAGCAGCCCCCCGTCGTCCGCGTCGCAAACGACAATGTCGCAGGAGGGCAGTTCCTCGCGGATGATGGCGACGAACGCGTCGTGTTCGCGCTGCGCTTCGTCCAATTTGATCGGGGCGGCGTAGTGCCACTTTTCGGGGTCCGCGGCGCCCATCGAGGCGGCCGGGCGGCGAACCATGATGGATTTGATGGGAGCAAAGGAGTTCTGCGCGCCATAGGCGACAGACGCGGGCGGCGAGGCCATTTCCTCGTGTTCTCGCGATCGACGCGGTCTTTACTGGCAGGGACCGTGGTCCCCCTGCCTCCACCTCCCACAATGCAGGCCGACGGCGCGCCCGGACCGCCGCCGCTGCTAACTCCCCGGCTGTCTCTGCGGCGATGGACGGACGCCGACGTGCCCGATTTGGTGGACGTCGACGACGACGCGCGGTGGCGCGAACGGGACCCGCGGGACGACCCCACGCTGGTGATCCGCGACCGCGCTTCGGGCGCGTTCCTCGGCTGGATATCCCTCGCGCCCTTCCCTCCGCGGCCGGGCCAGTGGGAACTCGGGTTCCGCCTGCGGGAGGAGCACTGGGGCAGGGGATACGCGACCGAGGCGGGCGGGGCCGTGCTGCGGTGGGCGTGGACGCGTCCCGAGATCGACGCCGTGTTCGGGGTCCACGACCCCGGCAACCCGGCGTGCAGGAGGGTGATGCTAAAGCTGGGCATGGCGGACGGCGAGGGGCTCGTCGAGTACCCCGGCGAGGACTTTGGAACGTTTCCGTACTGCGTGATTTCGAGGGAGGCGGCGCTCGCACGGACTGCTGCTGGCATGCTGGATGGACAGCCAGGCGCTGCAACCGATTCCCAAAACGAGGGACGCCCGCGCGTCTGCAGCGTCGCCGCCGCACCCCTTTCGCCTTCCAGGCCAACGGCCCTCCGCCCCGAAAAGTTCGCCGGCCGCACCGAACGCCGCCTCGCCGCGCACCTTGGCCTCACCCAGTTCGGCGCCAACGCCGTGGACCTCGCCCCCGGCGCGTGGTCCTCCCTCGCGCACTGGCACGAACGGGAGGACGAGTTCGCTCTCGTCCTGGCCGGGACGGTGGTGCTCGTTGACGGGTCGGGGGAGAGGACGCTGCGGGCCGGGGACTGCGCGGGGTTCCCGGCGGGCCTGGCGTCTCCGCACAGGTTCGAGAACAGGGCGGGGAAGGGGGCGAGGCTGCTGGTGGTCGGGACGAGGCACAGGGGGAGGGAGGTGATACATTACCCGGAGGACTTTGCGGAGCCGGTCGTGGTGCTCAGGGACGGGGAGGGCAGGCGGATCTAGTTGTTGAGCAGGCTTTCTTTGTCAGCAAGTGTGAAATGTCTTTGCAACACGGTATCAGAAGATGCCATCGATGAACGGGATCACGGCCTCGAGGAAGGCGTCCGGGTCCTCGGCGAACACGCAGTGCCCCGTCGCGAGCTCGGCGTACTCGGCGCCGGGCATCGCCGCGCGCGCCTGCGCCCCGTCGGACTTGGGGGCAATCACGGGATCGTACTTCCCAAAGACGAGCAGGGTCTTTGCCGTGATCGCCTTTGCGACATCCCGCACGTCGTTGGAGGGCTCCGCGAACGCGCGCCACGCAGCCCGGACGGCGGTGACGACCTCGGGCGCCGAGTGCTGCTCCTTGTACCGCAGCAGCAGCTCCTGGGCGTACTTGCCCTCCTGCTTCTTGGTGCAGAACCAGCCGAACGTGGCCGGCGACGGCGCGAGCGGCGACGCCATGAGCCTGCAGAAGGCCCGCGTCGCGAAGCCGTGGTCCGTGAACCCCCCCGGCGACACAAGGACGAGCCCCCTGACCCTGCCGGGCTCCTCGGCCGCGAGCCGCACCGCCGCGTTGGCGCCCAACGAGTTGCCGACGAGCACGGTGGGCGGCTGCGCCGTCTCGCGGACGAAGGCGCGGAGCACCGCCGCCGCGAGCTCCGGGCCCGCTTTGCCCGGGTCCGCCAAGGTGCCCTCGCCGTAGCCCGGGAACGCGAGCAGCACCACGCGGTACCGCGCGGCGAGGCGCCGGAGCACGCCGTCAAAGTCGCGGGGCGACCCGGGGTTGGCGTGCAGCAGGATGAGCGTCTTTTCGGCCGACGGGGGCCCGTGCACGGCGAAGCGGACCTCCTGGCCGCCCAGCGCGGCGAGCTTGACGGTCTGCTCGGTCATGGTGCCGACCTGTTTGGCGAGCAGCTTCGGCCGGCCAAATGGGCGATAAAACTTGTGCGGCGAGACCCGCGTAATTCGCAAATCCCCGCCCTCACTCGCCTCACTCCTAACGGTCTAGGAGCACTCAGATCCTGCTTCCGTCGACGCTATGTCTTGGCGGCTGTCTTTGCATTCTAATCTAGTACTGATCTAGTAGTATCTAGTGATTCTCAAAGTCTGCCATTCCTCCTCACTTCTGCTTCCGGTGCCCTCTTTTCAGATTCCTTTCGGTTCGATCTGGATGCCCGGCATCACGACCTCGCAGGATTGCCCACTCAGCCTCCAGTTGCAGTACTGGTCCGCATTGGGTCCCTTGCAGCACCGTACGCAGTAGTTCCTGTAGGTCGGCCCAATCATCTCCACGTACCGATCGTACCCCGCGCAACCCGATCCCCTCGGGCTCCCCCTCAGATCCGGGGCCGCGGGATCCGCGATCCCGTCCGAATCGAACTGGCCCCCCGAATCCCCCGGGAACAGGGGCACGGCCGCAGCGTCGAACCCGCCCCCCATCTGCACCCACTCGTCACCTCCTTCCGCTCCGCCGGTCGAGAAATGCGACGTGACGATCGCGCCGGACGGCATCGCCCGGAGCCGGCCCCCGGACAGGGCGACCATGGCCGGGGAACAGCGGATCGAGGCCGTCTGCTCGGACTCGCCGAGGGGGCGCGAGGTGTCGTCGGGCATCATGAGGCACCAGTGCTCGGCGGAAATGAGGCGCAGGTGGTTGGGGAGGTAGGTGGGATCGAGGAGTTCCGGGGGAACGGGGGAATCCGGCGGGGGTGATGGTGGCGCTTCCGTCGGGGGCGCTGGTGAAGTGGTGGTGGTGGTTTGAATCGCAGCAGGTGTTTCTGTGGTCGTCGGGCTCGTCGTGGTCGAGAAGCCCGAAGCAGTGCCGGGAAGATCTGGAGGCGGCGCCTCAGCACCCGGCCCCGCTTCACGTGATCCCATCCCCCAACTCACCCCCGGCCCCGTCACCCGATCCTGCCTCTCCGAAGCAAACGGCAGCATCGGCGCACTTTGCCCTATAGCAGCACCCGCTCTGGCACTGCGCGGGCGTCGAAGCCCTGCAGAACGCGCCCAAGCCACCCGGCCGCCTCCTCGCCGCGCACGCGTCCGCGGGCGCGCACAGCCCGCCGCGGCAGCATCCGGCCGCGCATTCCGTCGAATTAGTGCAGGTCGAGTTGAGGGGTTTGCCGGCGGGGGGATTCGTCTCGCGCTCGACGGCGGCGGCGAGCGCGGCGGCGTCGGCCCGGGCACGCCCGACGAGGCACAGGAGCGGTTGGGCCTGGCACGCGCCTGCTATGCAGCACGTTTCAGGGCAATGCTTGTCACAGGGCAGGTAGTCGGTCTCGATGGCGTTGCGCAGCGCAGGGAGCGCGTCTGCCGGGAGTGGCAGCAGGAGGAGGGGCAGCAAGAAGAGGCAAAGGAGGGCCATGGCGCGGCGCAGGTATCTCGAATCCCCGGCCAATTAGGCCTCGCGAGAGCAGATGCTCGGCTCCCGGGTTTGTTTTGGGGAATCCGGTTGCGGCGGCGCGGACCGGTCTTCTGCTTTGGAAAAGCGGCGGAGTTTTGGCGGCCCCGCCACCGGCCGGTTCCGAAAAGGTCAGGGACGATCCCCTCCGATCCTCGTCCCTTTCCTGTTTGCTCTTCTCTCTTTGGCTCTCTTTAAGCTTCGATCCTCGACGAAATCCTTCTCGTGGAGCTCCAGGAAAAGTGGCCGATCTCCGGCTCCGTCGCCGGCGCTGCACCTCGCAAGCTCGTGCCTGCCGCTGTCAGGCAGAAGCCTTGCCCGATATGGGTTCCTGCCCAGCAAAATGATCGCCCGAATGCAATGCAGGACAAACATAGCAATCTCTTGTACATCAGTGTGCTGTGAGAGCCTGTTTTCCCGGGACCCGCCGCCTCCCGGTCCGATCACTTCGTGATGAACTCGCGGATCACCCGCGCCACCTCGTCCTTGGACGCCGGCTCCAGGTGCGGGTGGTGGCTGCCCTTGACTTTGACGATCTCGCAGCCGCCGCCGCGCTTGCGGAGGGCCTCGATCCGCTTGGTGAAGACGGGGTCGTCGTCCATGGTCAAGAAGAAGGGAGAGTCGAGGCCAATGACGATGAGGACGGGTGCTCTGTGGGCGTAGGGTGAAGAATTTCTTGTCAGAAACGGAATCCCTAACGCCCTAGCACCGCACCCACGTGATTGCCTCCATGTAGTGGATGACGGCCTCCTCGCTCCACCGGAACGGCGGCCTCAGCGTGAGCTTGACGTCGCTCCTCCAGCTCCACATGGTCCCCTTTGGCGTCTCCACCGTCTCCAGCCCCCTCTCGGCGAGCAGCCTGCTCGCCTCGACCGTCAGCGGCACGATGCCCTTTGTCGCCCGGACCACCGCCGCCTCCTCCACCGACGCGTACAGGGGCTTCCGCGAGGCGCCTTGGGAGTGGATCGCGCGCTGCCGCTTGACGTAGTCGACGAGGTGCTGCGTGTGGTTGTCGGAGGGGACGCCGATGGGGCCGAGGGACTCCACCAGGACAACGTGGGAGAAGAGGTTGGGGTAGGCGGCGGAGATGAGCATCGAGTTGTGGCCGCCCCTGGGAACGATGGGGATGTTAGACGCGGGCCCAGGGGGGTGACGGCGGGGGAGAACAAACATGCTGTGGCCGATGAGGACGATCTTCTTCTCGACCTTGCCCTCCATCAGCTGCGCCAGCGGTGGTGCCCAACCGATCGCCTCGAGGAAGGCAACAAAATCGTCCATATAATCGTAGAGGTAATATAGTTCCCTGGTGGGCCTGTGGGAAGAGTGTCCGTGCCCGGTCGAGTCCACCGAAACGATGCAGACTTTGGAGCCAGCCGGGACGCCGGGGATGACGGCTTCGGCAAAGGGCGCGTAGGAAGAGGAGCTGAGCGGCACCAATAACGAGAGAAGGAGAAAGATTTGAAACCGCAAGAGCCGTTTTAAAGGTGTGGGAGGGAGGGAGGGAGGGAGGGAACATCGTCAGCGGACAAGCGCGGCACGACAACAGCGTTCCTCCCTACTTGTCGAGCCAACCATGGAGGCAAAACACCCTGATCGCCTCGGTGTCGGCGACGTCCGCCCCCCAGACCTGGGCGGCAAGCGTGATCCCGTTCGGCAGCCGCGCCGAGAGCTCCCGCGCCTGCATCGGGTCCACGAAAGGCGACTCCGACACCATCTCTCCCGCAATCGCGGCCGCCGCCATCGCGATCGCGTCGTGGTGGGAGGGAATGGCCCCGGCCGGACCCGCTGGGCCGGCTCGCGCCAGGGACTTTTCGGGGGGATGGCCGTTCGCGGCGGGCTCGGCGGACGCCATCGCGCTCCGATCCGAGCAATCGAGGGAGAGGGAAAAAAGTCCGAGCCTCCAATAGGCGACGATTGCCGCGCACGGCGCGGGGAGACGTCGGAAGCTTCCCGCTTCTTCCGCGTGCTAAGGGACTGTCCGGCGAGTGACCAAGTGTTTGCCAGGACTCAATCGGGCTCGCTGCAGGGGGAGTCCACGGCGACTGGGAGGGCGGCCGGCGAAGGTAAGTAGTAAGTAGTCGGGTGGATGGCACGGCTCAGTGGCTCTACGAGATAGGAGGGTAGTTTTGGGGGCTTCACCCTGCCAACCCAACAAAACCGACTCATCGGACCCGACATCGAAGCGACCGGGCCATTTCTCGCGCTGAACCGCGGCGAGTTGTTCCCCTGCGCGAGATTGGCTCAGTCCCAGACTCCGGTTGGCCAGATCGTGGCTGGGAAGATGTGGCCGGGAGTCTCTCGCGCCCGCTGTTCGTCAACGTCGAAATCCAGGGAACAGCGCGTGGACTCGGTGGATCTCTATTGCAATACACATGAGCCTCTCCAAATCCATTGGAGCAGGATGCACCATTGTGGGCCACAGTAGAGCTGTGGCAGGGGTGTAGAAGATTGTCGCGCCGCGGGGCCGAGCCCCACGGGCGGCGACGCCGCTCAGGTACGAGTGTGGGCTCGCGGGCCGCGCATCGGGGTTCCAGGAAGGGTCTTCGGTCATTGAACTCCGCTCCAATACACCGCGAATATGTATCCGTTGCGGCCCGAGCGCGGCCACGGTCCAACTTGGCCCGTGCTCGTGGCCCGTGCCCATGGTCCAAGCCCATGAAGCCACTATCCAAATCCGCATCCGATGACGCCGCGTGGGCGAGGGCGTCCCATCTCCAACAAGGGGTACCCCACGCAGTTTTTGGGGGTTCGGTCTCCTCAGCCGACCAAGTGCGCGATCCGCATCCAGATCTCGCCCGCCAAACCTCGTATCATATTGTTAGTTACACATAGTCAACATTTTCAGCCATCACCGGGTTGGGCAAATGACGTCCGCCGTCCCAACAACACCCGCTCCCCTCAGCAGCGTCCAAAGCGAAAACGCGACCGTCACGAGCGTCACCAGGACCCCCCGCGCAAACCCCGCGTCCACCGCGAACCCCAGCATCGTCGCCTTGCTGTTCTCGGCCGCGCGCGTGAGATCCTCGAGCACCCGGTCGTGGGCCGCCAGCACGTCCGCCGCGCCGGCGGTATCCGCGCGGGCCGCCCCGATTGCGGCTTCGCGCTTCGCACGGACGAGCATGCCCTTGGCCTCGTACGAGGCAGAGCGCAGGAGGGCCGCCACACGCTTGATCTGCTCGTTCGCGACGGCGAGGTGGAACAGGTTGAAGAGCAGGGCGTTGGAGATGAGGAGGAGCAGGGAGATTGAATAGAGCGTTATGCAGGATCCACCTGCCTGGGATAGGAGAAGTGTGAGCAATCGAACGCGACCCGCGGCAGACCGCGCCGCACCCACGATGTTGAGGACGATGGGAACCACTTCCTGCAGACCAAAGAGGGCGAGCGACGCTTGTCCGCTTTGAATCCAAAAGTGGCCACGTTCCCAGACGCGCGACAACCGGGTCACGAGCACCTCGAAAAGATCCTCTCTGGGCAGCTGCTCCCAGTCGACAGGGAACCCCGAAAAGAGCGCGTCGTGGTACCGGGCAAGGAAGTCGCGCAGGGCAAGGTAGAGGGAACGGTGTTGCAACCGCAAGGAGAGGCGCAGGAGCGACACGCTGGATTGCGGCAGCACAAGGAAAGTGACCGGAGTGTGTACAAGGGTCGCAAGCAGGAGGAAGACGCCCAAAGCGGCCCAGCCGGAGCTCCAAAATAGGGGTGCAAACGTGACCAGCGCCGTCCAGCCAGTGAAGATGCATGCAGCGATCCCGAACGCAATGTTGAGGACGACCGCGCCCATGTAGAGCCACCCTGTGGACAGAACGAGCCTGCCCGCGCACTCCGGGAGCGAACAGGGGCACAACGGATCCGCACGATCGTGCGTCACCAGGATGCTCCGGGTAGCCGAGGATCCAATGCCATGCTCGGCCGCCACGTCTTCCTTTTGATCGGCGCCGCTTGCGGCCGAGGAAATCTCTATCAGCTGGAGATATCGCACCAGGCTGGCAAAGGGATGGGAATCAAACGCGCTCCCGCCCACCGACGACGGCAGAAGCGTCGATCCGGAAAGAAGCCGCCGGAAACCGTCGGCGGTGGAGTGGATCAGGATCAGCGCCGCGTGGGACAGCCCGAGCGCGGCCGTGCCAAAGGCCATCTGCCGCGCACCGAAAGTGCCGGCACTATCGTTGAACAGCCACACGGGAATCAGGAGCAGGGCCGCGGCCACGGAAACCGAGCAGGCCCTGAACGCATACGAACGAGCGGCCCACGGCCCGAGAGCGAAGGAGAGTTTGGAGAACCCGCGCAGGACCGGGAGGCCGGAAAACGCGCGCGACACGGTGTCCGGCGACAGCGGTTCGGCGTCGCGGAGACCGGCCGCGGGATCCGCGGGCGCCGGAGTGGGTCCAATCTGCGCGGCGACGCCGAGGTCCGCGGGCAGCAGTGCGAGCCACTCGCGCTCCCGAAACGAGAGCATCGCGGCCGAATGTCAGCCCACGCACCCGCCGATCGACCAATGCAAGTCGTTGGACCATGGGAGCGGCATGCCGTGGGCGCCGATTTGGTACCCGTCCCTGAACAGCGACGAGCGCCGCGGGATGTCCGGCCGCCTGTGGGCCGCCATCCCCGACGGCGCCACCGAAGTGCCCTTCGAAGACCTCGCAGCCCTCACCGACGTCTTTGGCAACCCTGCCGTCTGGGCCGGCGGGGAGCGGTTCCCCACGATGGACTTCCAGCTGCAAATCCGCAACTTGCCCGTCCCGACGGACGCACCGTTCCAGATGCGCAGCTGGAGGGGGGCCACAACCCGCGGGAGGACGGATTGGCAGTGCGAGATTTGGAGCTCGGACGGGGAGAGGCTGCTGGCCGTCACGCGACAAAGCAACATCGTAGTCTCTACGGAAGCTTGGTCAACCGCGGGCGGCTCCAAGCGGGCGAAGATCTGACCCTAGGTTGGGATGGTTAGACGCGTGGCATTTCAGAGAGAAGCGGGGACCGGGAGCAAATAGATCACCAAAGAGAGTCTCATCATTCGACTCGATCCTCCTTGCGGACGGCCACAACACCAAACACTGCTGTAACCAGCCTTCTGCGAGTCCTGGCAATGCGATTCCTGGACCGCGCCGACGCCGGGCGCCAGCTTGCCGCCCGCCTCGCCGACCTCCGCCTCGCTGATCCCGTCATCCTCGCGCTCCCCCGGGGCGGCGTCCCTGTCGCCCACGAGATCTGCCGGCAGCTGAACGCTCCGCTCGACCTCGTCATGGTGCGCAAGATCGGGGCGCCGGGCAACGAGGAGCTCGCGGCGGGTGCGGTCGTCGACGGGGACGCGCAAGAGCTTGTGCTCAACGAGGACGTGGTGGAGCTTTTCGGCATCAGCGAACAGTACCTTCAGGGGGAAAAGGCACGCCAACTGGCCGAGATCGAGCGGAGGAGGCGCAGGTACCTCGGCGACCGGCCCAGAGTTTCGATCGCGGGGCGCACCGTCGTAGTGGTCGACGACGGGATCGCGACGGGGGCTACTGTGCGGGCTGCCCTGCGTGCGGTGCGGAAGATGGGACCCAAGCAAGTAGTCTTCGCCGTTCCGGTCGCGGACGCTGAAGTGCTGGGATCGCTGGAGGGCGAGGCCGATCGGGTGGTCTGCGTGCACGTGCCGAAGCATCTGGGGGCCGTCGGCATGTCGTACCGCAACTTCGAGCAGATGGAGGACGAGGAAGTGATCCGATTGATGGCGGTCAATCCTGCGCGTGCAGCTTAGCCGGGAAAGACTCGGACGCTTGGGGGGGTCGGGGATGCACGGGTTCGGCGGCCGAGCATCCGGAGACGGGGAAGCCAAATGGGTAACAGTAGCTTTGCACACTGCTACGGAGGGCCGCAGCGCACTTTTTCTGTACATTAGTCATGATTGTTCGTAGATGTTACTCGGATCCCGTGGCCCCAAACCCCTCAGTGCGAGTTGATGAACCCCCCGTCGACGACGAACGACTGCCCGCTCAGGTATGACCCCTCAGTCCCCGCCAGCAGCAGGCACACGTTGGAAACCTCCTCCGGAAACGCGAACCGCTTGATGTGCCAGCTGTTCACCATCCCGTCCAGCGCGGGCGCGTGCTTGCCCGTCTCGCCGTCGACCCAGCCGATGGAGGCCGTCATATCGGTAACTGTGTTGGTCGGGTGAAGTGCATTGACCCGTATCTTGAGGGGAGCACCGAGGCCCGCTGCGACCTTGCTGATGCCGCGGACGGCCCATTTGGAGCCGAACTGCGTGGAAAAGTGATGCGTTGGAAGCGGGGCTCGGGTCAGCGCCGTCAACGCGCAGTCACGTTGACATCCAACCCACGTAGCCCATGTGTGGCCCGAGGTTCGCTGCCATGATCCCCGCCCCCGACGACACGGTGACGATGCTCTTCCACTCTTCCACATTGTTCTTCTTCATCGACGCCGCGGCCCACTTGAGCCCCATGACGACCCCAAACTCGTTCACCTCCGCGATTGTGCGGTACACCTTGACGTCCATCATGTCCAGCGTCTCCCCCGGCGCGTGGACCGGCCCCGCGATCCCGGCGTTCAGCACTGCCACGTCCAGCGGGCCGAACTTGTCCTCGATCTCGCCAACGGCGCGCTCCCACTGCTCCTCCGAGGTCACATCCAACGGGATCCAAATGGCCGTGCCGGCGCCATGCATCGCATCGAGCTCGGCGACCCTCGCGCGGCCCTCCTTCTCCTTGTTGGATACGTCGCTGATGATGATCTTGGCGCCCTCACGGGCAAAGACGCGGGCGTGCGAGTAGCCCATGCCCTTTGCCGCGGAGGAGCCGGTGATGAGCGAGACACGGCCGCGGCCGGTCGAGGCGTTGACCATGCGGAGGAAGCGCGTGGAAGCGGACATGGTGGCGAGGACGAGGCGGTACGGCAACGAATCGGTGGCTCGGGCTTTGGGAGACAGATGTGCGGGGGTTTGAGAGGTATGGGTGCCGTGCGCGCCGTGCCTAGCTAGCGCCGGCCGCCCCTCGCGCATAGATGATGACTCTTCTCGCGATGCACCACGGAAATGGGACGGAAGAGTGTCGGCGACGAATCGACGAGCAAGGTATCCGCCTGATGGCGGCGCATCCTGCGCTTGCGGTTTGGCGACAATATCTCTTTTGGCTTATGTCGCGCCGAAAAGTTAAAGGTCGTGCGCTGCCTTTAGCTTGAGTAGGAGTTGAGTCGATATCGGTTTCCGCCTCGGTTGCGCTCCGACCTGCGTTTGTCGGAAGACCAACGTGCTGTTGAGACCGGTGCGAATTGTGTGACGTGTCGCAACCCTCAAACATGGGCCCCCGCAGGCGTCGCCAGAAGGCCACTGCCGCCGTCGCTGAGCTCGATGGCGGCGCTATCCCCACGGCCCCGTCAGGGGAGCAGCAGGAGGATGTCCCTGCCGCCGGTTTCGCCGCGCAGGAGGTTCCCCTCGCCGCGGCGCCGCGCCTCCCCGCCGATGTGCTCCTCGAGATCGCGAGCCCCCTGAAACCCACGTCGCGCACTCTCTGCCGGTTCGCCCTTGCTTCACGTGAGACCGACATGGTCCTGGTACCCCTCGTTCTCTCGACGGTCGTGCTCGAGCGCGTCTTGACCTGGACGCGCTTCCCGGCGGTGGATCCGGAAGAGACTTTGCGCCGCCTTCGGAACTTTCTGGGGGATGCCCTCGATCTGGGCAGGTTCGACCTCGTGAAGCGTATTGACTGCGGGAGCGTGCTGGGCGCCTAGGACCTCGCGGGCGACCCCGCTTTCCGCGGGGCGGTCCAGGAGCTCTTCGCCAAGTGCAGGTACGCGGCTGCCGTCTCCACTGCTAGCTTGCCGGCATTTGTTGTTCCGATCTTGGCTTCGCTGCCGGCCCTTGAGGAGGTTAAGGAGTCACGGGGTGCGGATCCGGATGCATTGGCGGAGATCCGCAAGCACTCCTGGCCGCTGCGCCGCCTGTCCACCTACGACGCTGAGACCGCCATCGCGTTCACCGCCGTGCAGCCGAGCCCCGATGCGGTCATGGATCTCGGCTACTCCTTTCCGGCCGTGCCGCGCTTCCGACAGCCGGGCGACGTCGTCGGGCCGAGCATCAAGCAGGTTCTGGCCATCCCTTGCCTCCGCTCCCTGAGGCTCTCTTTCGGATCGTTGGAGGAGCGGGAGCGGCTTCCGAAGCTGGATCACGATCTGCCGAACCTTTCAAGACTCGAAGCTGACGGCCACCGGGACTTCGACCCCCGGGTGATCAACGAAAACGTGTCGCGCGCTCCCAATCTGGAAGGCATCGTCATTTTCCTCCAATGGTGCTATCCTCCCGAACGCATCATGGAGCTGTCGGAAGCTGCAGTGAGCAAGATTGATGCCCTGCACGATGCGGACCTGCTCCTTCACGTCGAAATCCTTCTCCGCCGCCCCGAATTCAACCCGCGCGTGATCGGAAACGACATGTACGAGGTCATGCGCAAGATGGACCCGGAGGAGGAGTACAAGGACACCGTGGAGAAGTGCCTGCGCCGGGCTGCCGCGATCTGGCCTGAATTGTGCCGGCGCGATGGGCTCGAGGAGGCTTCGTTCCACCACTTCCCGACCCGGGCGCTGCTCGGCGGCGTGCCGCCAAACCTCAAGCAGCCGGAAATTTCAGGGCCTGGCCGTGCCTGACGCACGACGAGCTCCCCCGCGTCCAGGGCATCCTCGCCGGCTAAAGCGCAAAGCACCGAATCGGCTGGTTCGAGATCCGGGACAGGCCCCCGCCGGACGTCGCGCCGCGAATCAGGAGCCGGGCCATGCGCGAGGAGATCGACTTTTGGAGGGCGGGGACCGCGAACGAGGGGAACCAGGACTACGCGATCGCGCTCGGGGATAAGTTCTTTCCTCCGATCAACTCTGACAAGGACGACGACTGAGGGTGCTGGGTCGAACACTTCTTTCTCCATCTCGATGTATCACTCTTTCCCCCGTCGTCGGAACACGTACAGGTGCACCGTCGACCTCACCCTCCTGTCCTCCTCCGTCGTCTCGACGTACGACTCGTCCCCAAACATCGGCTCCATAGCAAAGTCCTCCGTCTCCTCCACCACGAACCCCGCCTCGTCCATCTTGGGGAAGAAGGCGAGGTCCAGCGGCCTCTTTTTTGGCACGTGCGAGGAGAAGGTCAGGAGGACGCGGCCGTCCGCGGCGAGCAGGTCGCGGCACGAGCGGACGAGGTTGTCCTGCTGGGTGTGGTTGAAGATGAGGTCCGTGAGGATCAGGAGGTCGTAGCCCCGTGGGGAGGATGGGGAGGCAGGTGGCGGGAGGAGGTCGAGGAGCGGCAAGGGGTCGCTGCCCCACAGGAACCCCTGCAATCACCAGGCGGTGGTCAAGCTCGACCTGCCGGCTTGATGACGGACTGCCCACCTCGACCACGGCCCTCCCATCTTCCCGGTACCCCGGAAAGTTGGTATCCACGTTGAACGCGATGTTGTCCAGCAGCGCCTTCTCCGGGTAGTCCGTCACCGCGGTTTTCGCCGCCCCGTTTGCGATGGCCACCAGGCTCGGCAGCGCCGACCCCGCGCCCAGCTCCAGCACCGTTTTGCCCCGCACCAGGTCCTTGTGCGTGTCGATGTACCCCGTGCCGACCTTGCCCGCGTTCCCTGCCGACCCTTCGTTCGAGCCCCCCGACGACCGATCCGCAAGGAAAGATGCTCACAGACCCAGTGCCCCCACAGCGAGTGCTTGGCCGGCAGCCTCAGCTCGATCCGCGCCGGGGAGCCGGGGAGGACGTGCGCGGGGTCGCGGTCGAAGTGGGTGAAGGTCGGCTTCGGCGAGGGCGGGCGGAAGCCGGCGGGCTCCTCGAACATGCCGAGGTCGCCCTCGGAGAAGTCGTCGTCCGAGTCGCTCATCTCGGCGTGCGGCGGAATGCGGTTTCTTTGATTGTTGACTCTCAGAACTCCTCCACCCAGGAACGGTTCATGTTGCGGGCCGCCATGGCTGCGCTGGACTACTCCGACGCCCTCATTCTGGCGCCGATGGTGCGGTGCGGCACGCTGCCGATGCGGCTGATGGCGCTGCGGCACGGCGCGGACATCGTGTACGGGCCGGAGGAGGTCGACCGCAAGGTGGAGAAGTGGGCGCGGGTCGAGAACAGTGGGTCCCCCGGGCTCCCTCTTGCCGGCCCTCCGAATGACGGGGGATCGCCGGTGCCGCAGGGCTGCTCGGCACCGTCGACTTCCTCCAGCCCGGCAGCGACCTGGTCCAGTTCCGCACGCACCCCTCGGAACGGTCCCGCTTCGTCTTCCAGCTGGGCTCCGCGGACCCGGACTCGGCACTCCGCGCCGCCAGGGTGGTCGAGAAAGACGTGGCCGGGATCGACCTCAACTGCGGGTGCCCGAAATCGTTCTCTACCTCGGGCGGGATGGGCGCGGGCTTGCTGTCCACGCCGGACAAGCTCTGCGCGATCCTGGAGAACCTGGTGCGGAACCTGTCGGTCCCCGTGACGTGCAAAATCAGGCTGCTGGACCGGCACGGGGACACGGTGGAGCTGGTGAGACGGATCGCGGCGACGGGGGTCAGGGCGATCGCCCTGCACGCCCGGACAAAGGGGGAGGAGTACAAGACCAAGGCGCACTGGGACATGTTCCGGCCGATAAAGGAGGCGCTGAACATTCCGCTCATCGTGAACGGGGACCTGTGGGACATTGGCGACCTGCGCAAGGTCAAGGAGCTCTCCGGTGGGTTGTCCCCCCCGTGTGCTGCCGGTCACCTTCTTAAACTGCCCCCCGTTTCGCCAGGCGCCTCCTCCTTCATGTTCGCCCGCGCCCCCGAGGCCAACCCTTCCATATTCCGGCACCTCCGCTCCTCCCTCCGCGGCCCCGCGCCGCTGGACGCCCTGCCCCTCCTCGACGCCCTGCGCGAGTACGTCCTCCTCGCGCTGGAGCACGACATGCCGTACCAGAACGCCAAGTACGTGGCGCTGCAGATGTACAGGGCGCCTCAGAAGACGCCGCAGGGGCGGGCGCTGCTGGCCGCGAAATCGCAGAGGGACATCGCGGAGGCGGTGGGGGTCGGGCCGGAGCTGGACGGCATTTTGGCGAGGCGGGCGGAGCGCGCGGTGGAGCTGCGGCGCGGGGATGGCGCGGTGGACGCTGCGGAGCCCGAGGCGCCGTCCGCCTCGGCATCGGACTCGAGGTACGACGACCTCCTGCCCCTGGGCTACAAAGCTCCGCGGCAGCGCGCGATCCCCGAGGGCAAGGCCGGGGTGCTGCGGACCGACCCGCAGGGGACGGAGGGCGACGCGGGGTTCGTGCCGCAGAAGCGGGAGCGGACGGCGGCGGAGGAGGAGGAGGCCAAGCGGCGGAGGGCGGAGGAGGAGGATCCGGATTCGAGCTGGTTGGGGGCCGCGGTGCCCGCGTGATGTGCTATCTGGTGCAACGTATGCTGAAGTACATGGGAATGGGTGTGAAGAGCACGCAGCCCGTTTGTTCACCCCGCCAGCAGCCCCCCGGCGGCGCACGAGCACGCCACCCTGGCGCACTTGCAGCTCCACGCCCCGCCCCCGCAGTTGGGCTTGGCCCAGTTCTGGTCCAGCACGTTGTCCGCCCCGTACGCCGCGATCCCGTGCGTGAACAGGCCGAGGCACACCCCCAGGCACAGCCGCGACCACCACGCGGGGGCGATGCACGCGGTGGCGAGGAGGAAGGCGAGCTGGTAGTGGTGGAAGTGGATCGTGGCCTGGGGCGAGCCGCGGACCGAGTTCTGGGCGGCGGCGACCGAGACGGTGCTCAGGAAGAAGACGGCGCCGAGGATGAGGGGGCGGCCGACGACGGAGAACATGCGCCCGTGGCGCCAGGCGTAGGATACGTGCAAGTAGCCCCCGACGAGGGTGCCGGCGATCGCCAGGCCGACGGCGGCCCACATGGCGGCGCCCCAGCGGTGCACGTCGGCCAGCGAGTGCCGGAACATGCCGAGCTCGCTGGCGAAGCCCCAGGCGAGGCTGGTGACGAGCGTCGCGGCGACGGTTGTGAGGCTTGTCCGGGCCTTCCTGCCCCGCACGCAGAAGAGGAAGGAGCACCACATGAGGCAGCCGACAAAGTCGTGTGCCCAGTCGGCGGGCGTCTTTTTCCGCCTGTCCGTCCAGCCGAGGGCGTCGCCGGTCGCGGTGTAGGCGGCGAACGGCAGCGCGGACGTGGAGAGCACGAAGGCCCAGAACTCGAAGCCCTCTGCCGCGCGCACCGCGTCCCGCGCCCGCCGCGCCCGCGCGCCCCACAGCGCCCATTTGCTCGGCTGCCCGCCGTCGCCGTCGGGCGGCAGCATCACGCGGCCGCCGCCGACGAGCGCGGAAAGCCGGTCGGCCCACCCGCCCGGCCCGCCCGGCCCGCCCACCGCCGCACGCGCATCGCGCGGCAGCAGGAACACCTCCTCGCCGTCGTCCGAGGCGTACCCCGAGTCGGTGCGCTGCGGGGGCCCGGAGTCCATGTCCATGGCGCGGAGTTGGAGTTGGGTGTCACGGGATCCCCCACGCCGCCGCAGCAGTTGGGCAAACGGACAAACGGACCCCGCGCAACACCCCCGCAGCACGCCTCGGTTTCATAGACCGTCCATTGCCGCCGGAATATTACAGACCATTATCCGATCCAGGCAATCCGGCGGGGGGCAGGTCCCATCTATGCGGCAGGCAGGCGGCAGTGCGGATATAGCGGGGATGTGCAACCGTCTGTGCGAAGGCGTGGAGACAGAAGTCCGTGCATGTCCATGTGTGGGAGGGAATGAGATGAATTGGGGAGGGAGAGGGTGGGAGGTGGTGGGAGGTGGTGGGAGGGTGAGAAGGGGGCAAGGAGGGCGGTGCGGGGGAAAAGGGAGCAGGCGATGAAGATGCAGCCGCTCGACCTCTCCCTGCGCTGTCCCGCATGCGGCGCGGCACGGGAGCCGACGCCAGCTAGGACGCCGAGCACGTGACCCCCATCAGCTTGGTCACGCACCCCGGCCCCATGGCCAGCCACCGCACCGCCGCGGCGGTCGCGCACAGCTCTGTCCGGTCCTTCTCCGACACCTTGGCCGGGTCCACGACGTGGAACTCGTCCACGAGGCAGAGCGTGCCGTCCTGCGCCATCTTGCGCAGCAGCGGCACGGGGGAGCGCAGCCGCGAGCGCACGACGACCTTGTCCGACTTGACCAGCGACAGCCTCGCCCAGTCCGAAAAATCGAGCGTGGGCAGCTGCAGGTCCGGCGGCGTCGCGGCCTTCTTGTTGGTCCACGGATCGTCGTAGTAGTTGTCCTCTGCCCTCCTCTCCCTCCACACCACGTCGTTGAGCACCCGCCCGTCCTCGGTCCACGCGCACGAGCCGTACAGCGTGAACTGCCGCCGCGACGCCTTGCGCCGGATGATATCCGAGACCTTGGGCTGGCACGCAAACACGTAGCGCACCCAGTCCACGTACTCGTTCTCGCCGAGGTCCATGAGCTCCCCGACCGTCTCGGCGCCGAGCTCCACAAACACCTTCTGCGGACGGGGGGCGGTGTCAGCAATTTCCCCGATGCTGCAGCGCCCCGAGACGTCGTCCCACCAGCTCCTCCCCCTCCCCCTCTTCCGGCCTGCGCGGGCAACCCCGGTCCGTCAGCTCCGAGTCCCTGAGCGGCCGCCGCGCCTCCAGCGCCGCGTTGCCGCAGGGCGCCAGCAGCGGACTCAGCGGAGCCGGCACCCCGGCGGCCGACGGCATCTGCGAGGGCGTGATGGGGCCTGTTTTATTGGGGCGGGGGCGGCGAGGGTCCCAAGGGGGGGGCGTTGGCGGTTCCCGGGGCGGAGGGGCGGGTCAGCGGCGCCTCCGCGGCCACGGCAGCGCTCCCACCCGTCGGCCGTGCCGCCGACAGCCACGTCAGCGCGGCCAGCAGCCCGGCGATGGTGCCGAGCAGCACGTTCGTCGTGCGGAACTTCATCGCTCCTCGGCGGCTACGCGGGCGGCGGGGCGGCGCGCGCCATGCGGTCGCTGCTGCGCGGGGCCCGGCGGTCCGCTCCGGCGCGGGTCAGGCGGGCCCGCTTCCTCCTCCGCGGTGGGCGCGTGTGGGCGCGCAGCGCTTCAGGGTGCAGCTGCGGCGGGGAACTCCCGCCCCGCGCACACCACACCTTCCTCCCGGCCGACGGGGTGATTAGGGCCGGGATACGCGTCGCCAGCTCCGCATCGCCCGTTTGCGGGGCGGATTTCCCCCGGAAAGCTGGCACCGGCGTGTCAATGAGGGTGGGGGATCTCTGGCGTGCGACGGGAAAAAAAGAGCCCGTTTGGGGATTTATTGGGCCTTTGATCGACCCCTGGCCGTCTGCGCAATACTGCCTCGGCAGGTCGGAAACGCGCTCCGAATGAACGATGGAACGATGCTGCTCACGCTCCGGGGTCGGCGAGCCGGTACGGCCGCGGACGTGGGTGTGAGCACAGCGCGGTGCGGGCCAGTGTGTACAGCCAAAGAAGCCCGCCGGCGCAGCTCGGACCAACGGCAGCCTACCCGACCAACCCGACCGACAATCAAGCTGCAGAGAACCTGGGTTCGCCATGCTTGGCCTCCGCCCGCCCCACCGCCGCACCGCGACCCGCACTGCCGGAGCGCCGCCCGATCACCGGCGACCAATCACTTCTAGTACCGACCCGTACACCCACCGCCGCCTCGCGACCGCCAGACAGAGCACCGCATCCCCTTCCCATTCCCATTACCTCCCCGCCCACGGCCGAGCATGTCCCCCCGTTCCGGTCCTATGCCCCCCCGCCGCTCGGAACCGGATCCTCCGCGTCCCGCAGCCACGGGTGCTGCAGTATCTGGTCCGCCGTCGGCCGCGTGCGCCACTCCTTGGCCAGCAGCGCCTCGACGAGGTGCTCGGCCTCGGGGGAGACGGCGGCGCCGGGCTGCTTCTTGGGGGCGCCGAGGATGGCGTGCTCCGAGCCCGAGAAGGGGTTCTCGCCAAAGAGGATCTGCGCGGGGTGTGTGGAGGGTGAGGAAGTGGAGCGGGAGGGAGAGGCGGGGCGGCATACCGTGTAGAGTAGCACGCCCAGCGCCCACACGTCGGCCGGCCGTCCCCTGTACTTTTCCCCCTTCAGGATCTGCCGAACGATTCCCAATCGGCGTCAGACCAAGCCACGCCGCCCGTAGTCCGGCAACGCACCTCGGGCGCCGCGAACTGCACCGTCCCCATGAACCTGTCCCACAGGAAGTTCGGGTTCCCCCTCGGCTCCACCGCCGCGGACCCAAAGTCGATCAGCTTGACGTGGTACGCGTCGTCGATCACGATGTTCTCGTCCTGTGCGGCCCGAAATCAGCGTTCCGGCCGGCGTACCTTGTGGCCCGGGGTACGGCCCACCTTCAGGTCGCGGTGCACCACCCCCTTGTTGTGCAGGTACGCCACCGCCTCTGCCACCTGCTTGAACACCTTCTTGGCCTCCTTCTCCGGCAGCCGGTTGTGCTGCTCGATGCACTCGAACAGGTCCATCGATTTCGTGCGGCGCAGCGCGGGGACCTCCCCGGCCGCCTGCGCGGCGCCCAGCGCGCTGGCCTTGTCCTTGAGGCTCAGCGCGGAGAGCTCGGCAGCGGGCGCGGCGGGTTGCTTGTGGATGGGGTTGTCCGGCTTGGTCCACTGTGGGATCACGTGTGCCACTTGCGTCAGCACAATTTGTGCTGCCACCGCCCGACGTGCAACCCACCTGCGTGCCGTGCAGCTCCTCCACCAGGATGCAGAACCGCTCGTCCTCGATGTAGTCCAGGAACCGCACGATGTTCCTGTGCCGCACGTTCTTGAGGATGTAGACCTCCATCGGCACCACGCCCAGGTCGGGGTCGCGGGCCCAGCCCTGCGCGGGGATGCGGTTCTGGCGCCGCGCAAGCGGGGAACGTCAGCGCAACGGACCACCGCGCGCCACGCCCGGCTCGGCCCACCCTGAAGATGAACTTGATCGCCACGTCCTCCTTGGGGTTCCGCCGCTCGCCCGCCACCACGAACCCGAACCCGCCCACGCCCAGCTCCTCGCCGATCACGTACTGCTGCTGCATCTTGGGATGCAGCGGGTACCGCGTCAGGTAGCGCTGGGAGGTGGTCAGCAGCGCCTGGTTCTGCGGGCGCATGCGCGGCAGCGTCTGCGGGCGCAGGTCGTCCTTGGCGTCGCGGCCCAGCGAGGTGGCGGCGCCGCGGGCGGCGATGGGGCCCGTGGGGAGGCCGGAGGCGAGGGAGGTGCCGAGGGAGGAGGTGCCGGGCTTGGCGGAGAAGTAGGAGGGGAGGTTGACGTCGGTCGGGGTGAGGGCGAGGGCGGCGGGGGTCTGTGGGTTCTGCGGGGGTTGGAAGGGGGCCATGGAGGGGGAGGCGTCGGGTGCGGCGCCGTTGGGCGCGCGCAGGGAGGCCGACATGGCCGGGGGGGCGCGGGGGGTGGTGGCCGACTGCACGTTGAACTGCGTGAAGTTGCGAGGCACGGTGAGTGCGGCGGCCGCCTGGAAGGCCGAGGCGCTCATTGCCGGGGAAGTGATGTTTTCGCGCGTCGGCAGCCGGTTGAGGGAGGGCCGGCCGACCGAGGGCGGCGAAGAAAGTCTGGGGGACGTCGAGCCCGCGAGGTGTGGCGAACCGAGCGCGCCCAGCGAGCGGCGGAAGACGTCCGGGGAGCTGCCGCTGGCCGAGGCGTACGCAGAGAGCGCGGGGGCGACGGGGGCGATGGGGGGAGAGAGCGGCTGGATGGGGGCGGGCGCCGGCTGGGGCGCCGGGGGAGGCTGCTCGGTCGTGGGCGAGGCGGGCCCGTCGGCCTGGTACGCGGCGGCCTGCGCTGCCAGTTGCGCCCAGTCGTAGCCCTCATCGCCCCCGGCCTCGGCAAAGGAGCCCTCCGTCGGCGACACCACGAGGCTGATCTGCGCCATGCCGGTGCGGGCTGCCAGGTCCGTTACCACGCGCGGGCCGCCGCCGACCGGCTCGCCGGCCATCCGCGACGGCGCCAGAATGCGGTGCGGTTCCTAGTAAAATGCGATGGGCGTCTGTGGAGCGTCGGTGCCGCCGGGGCGTCGCACGGGAGACGAGTCGGCCGGCGAGTCCGCCGGCCGCCCGCCGCGAATCCCCTCCCGCGGCCGCCTCGGCGTCTCAGCGACGTCGGCCGAGCGCGCAGCAGCGGTGCCGCGGCCCGGCGACCGTGCGGAAGCGGTGCCCGCGCGCCCCGCGGCCGCCGCGCCGATCCCCCTCGCGCGCGCGCGCCGCCGCCGGCCCGCCTCCGTTCGCGGGCCGCGCGGAAAGGCCCGCGGTGCGCCGCAGCGCCGCCGGCCGGTGGGCGGCGGATGGCCCGGCGATGGGCGGGTCCGGTGTGGGAGGTGGCCGCAGGCGAGACGCCGAAAGGCGGGCGGGTCATCCAGCACCATCCGGCCCGGCACGCCCGTCCCCAGGCGTCCGGTCCTAATGAATCGGGAAGGGCTAAGAAACAATATCAACTAATCGTTTTATGAAGGCCCCGAGCCGTCCGGTGGACCGCAACTTGAGATCGGGTATCCACGCCACCACCGCCTCCGCAAAGTGAGCTCTACTACAAGACGGGCTCGGTCCCGCGTCTATTCCGAAGCGCTCTAATTTATCCGAAGATGCCGGCGCCGCCACACCCCCGCGATCGATCGCTCAGAGCTTGGCGGGCGCCTGCCAGCCCAGCTCCATCAGTTTGCCGAACGCCGCGGCAAAGTCGGCGAAGAAGGCCTGCTTGTCCGTGGCGTACTTGTCCACCCACGGCTTGAACTTGGCGTCCTGGATGAGGGCGAGGTCGGTGGGCAGCATCATGAGGGACTGCGGGGACGGGCGGGATGAGAAGCCGCGCGGAGGCCGATCCGGGGTGTGGCCCACCCCCGAGGGATCCTCGTACTGCTCCGGCCCGCTCCAGTTCTTCTTGGTCCACACGTTCTCCTTGAGCTGGATGAAGTACTGGTTCGAGAACTTGGTGGGCGTGAACGTCCAGGCTGAATATAAACCACGAGTCAGCCCTCCTTCGGCCTAGCACCACCAACTCGTCGGAGACACCCACGCCCGTCGTACCCAGACCGGTCCGTGTGGCACCTCCCCAGCGTGTGCGCCCCCGACAGCGCGACGATCTCCTTGTCGTCGAAGCCCATGCGGTAGAACACGTCGCGGATGTGCGAGGCGCCCTGCGCGGCGTCGGGCAGCCGGCCGTTGGGCGGGATCTCGGACTTGCTGACGGTGGGGGGCTTGTCGGTGCGGCCGCCGCGCCACGGGACCACGGGGCCGCCCATGGCCTCGACGGCGGTGGCGCCCGCGAGCTGTTCCCATCCGCGGGCGATCAGCGATCGTTCCGGCCGGCGAGCGGAGCGGGTGTGCCCACGGTCCACAGATCCGCGTACGAGATCCACGGGTACTTGGCCTTGACGGGCTCCAGGAACGCGCGGGCGTGCTCCAGCCCGGCGTTGGCCCCGTCGGTCGACTCGGGCGCGTAGCGCATGGTGGCGCCGTTGGAGCCTCCGGTGTGGGACTTCTTGTCGTAGGTCTGCAAAGGGGCGGGTCAGGACCGTCGTAGGAGGGAAAGAGAGGGGGAACGTACGCCCGAGGCGTGCCAGGCGAGGCGGACGAGGACTGTCGGGAGGGAAGGTCAGATCCGAGGTAGATCCAGAGGAAAGCATCGCAGCCCGGCGCCCGCCGGATACCGGCACATCGGTCCGAGGGAGAAAGCGTCGTCCGCAGCCGGAACCCGGCGCCGGCACGGCCTCCGCGTGCGGCGGGAGCACTCCCGCCCCGCCGGCCGTCCCGCCGCTTGCCACCGCCCGCCCGGCACCGGCGCGACCTCGACCGCCCTCCTCCCATATTCCCCGAAACCTCCGCTCGACTTTCCAACAGAGGGTGCCTCCGTGGGCCCCGTTCCAAGCCCGTCCGCCCCCACGGCCCAATCGCGGCGAACGGCGACTCACCGGGCCCAAGGTTCCCGTCGTCCCAATCCGGCTTGCTCATCAGCGCCTTGATATCGCCCTTGACGGCGTCGTAGTCCCCGGCTTTGCTCATGGCTGGGCGGGCGGCGGCGGGTGCGGTCGGAGCGAGTGAAGGTCGAGTCGGATCGGCAATGTCCGGCGCAGCCGCCCGAGGCCACGGCGGCAAACAGAGTAATATCGGCCGGTGCCCCTGCGTAATCCCGGCCTGGATGGGCGGACACCAAGAGCAGCTCCAGGAACAGCTGGGAAATGCTTGGATCTCCGTGCCCGCGTGCTGATGGATTCCCGTCCGCAGGACGGACGCGTACGAGGTTTTGCCGATTTGCCTCCCTGAATCTCCGTGTCATCCTCCGTCAGCAATGGCCTCGGATCCGGTTCCCGAGCTCGGCAGCGGCAGCCTGCACGCGCTGCCATCCGGCCACCCGGTCTTCCTGCTCGATTCGGACCCCTCGGGCGCCAAAGCGCCCGTGCTCCTCCTCCACGGCGGCATCTTCGACCACGCTTCCCAGTACCCGCTCATCGCCCTCCTCGCCCCGCACTTCCGCGTCCTGGCTCCCGACACGCGCGGGCACGGGCGCTCGCCCGACCCCGGCGGCCCGTTCTCCTACGGCGCGTTCGCGGAGGACGCGGCGGGGCTGCTGGACTCGCTCGGGCTGTCGGGCGTGCCCGTCGTGGGTTTCAGCGACGGCGGCGACACGGCGCTGCTCCTCGCGCTGCGGAGACCGGACCTCGTGGGGAAGCTGGTGCTCGTGGGGACGCCGTACAGCACGGCCAACTACCATCCCGGGATCCTGGACAGGATGCGGTCCATGACCGCGGCGAGCTTCGCTGCGACGCTCTGGGAGCCCGCCGCGTCCGCCTGGGAAGCGACCAAGGCGCACTATTCCTCCGAGGCCGCCGTGGACGCCTTCTTCTCCAAGCTCGTCAACGACATGTGGCTCCGCGAGCCCGACATCGGCCTCGCCGAGCTTGCGGCGGTCGACAAGCCGGCGCTGGTGCTTCACGGCGAAAAGGAGCCGTACTTCCCCGTCAGCGCGAGCAAGGAGCTGGCCGATGCGCTGCGGGGGGAGTGCGTGGTGGTGCCAGGGGCGGGGCACGCGTGCCACATCGAGAATCTGTCGTTCGCGGGCGAGAGGATCATGCGGTTCTTGATCGACAAGTAACGATGGACGGGCACAGGTCCCATTGGATCGAAAGGAGTGAACGGGCCTGGAATTGCAGGAACAAGCCGATGCGTATCCCAAAGAGTCCAACGCGGTCATCGAGACATGGCACACGGCCGACCGCGATCGGTCACATCCTATCCCTTCCTGTCCGAGATCCTCACCCTCGACCTCTTTGCCGGCCACACAGTCCCGATCCCCGTCCTCCCTCTCACGTAATCGTCCCCCCCGTCCTCGACGAGCTCAAGGTCGTACGCAGCCAACAGCACCCCAGCCGCGCACCGCATCTCGCCCCTGGCAAAGTTGCGCCCCGGGCACATGCTCGCACCCCCGCCGAAAGGTGAGGTGCGCGCCGTCGTCTTGGCGGGCCCGGCGGCGATGTGCCGCGAGGGGTCGAACGCGTCGACAGGGCTGGCGTCGTCGGCGTACAGCCCGGGGTCGCGGTGAACCGCCTCCGGAACGAAGAAGAACAGTCGGGTGCCCCGCGGCAGGTTGTATGGGGTGCCGGGGAGCGCGCATCCGCCCTCGGTCATCGCCTCGCGGATGACAAACGTGCTCATGGTGTGGCGCAGGGTCTCTGTCAGCGCGGCGTCCAGGACGGGGGTGGGGTGTGAAGGGTCGAAGGCGCCCGAGGCGCACGCGGCGCGAGCTTCGGCGACGCAGTCGGCGGCCCAGGAGCGGCCGTCGCGGAGGCCGCGAAGCAGGTGGAGTATGAGCCAGTATGCCGTCGGCCCGGTGTTGACGTGCGACACCCAGTGCAGGATCAGCAGGGACTTGCCGATGGCCTTTCGCCCCGTGTGGGGCAGCCGGATGTGCAGCATCGAGAGCACGAGGTTGACGACAAACGGGGATGGGAGCTCCGCGGGCGTGTCGTAGTCCGCCGCGGGGATCTCGGGGGCCTTGTCGCGCGAGATGCCGGGGCAGCCGTCGATGAGGGGGATCCAGTTGTCGGTCCACTGGTCGCCGGGATCGTAGAAGTCCTCGAGAAAGGTGATGGCTTCCTGCTGCTCCTTTGGAAGCATCGACCGCGGGACGACCTGCAGGGCAGGGAATGCGGCGTCGAAGAGCATCATCTTCGAGAGGGTGTGTGTCGACAATCCGGAGGCCTTGTCCTCCGCGGCCGTCGGTCCGACGACCGGGAAGCGCGTGCCGAACATGGCTAGGCTACCGCCGTACCACACTAGGCGGTTCATCAGGTCGAACAGGTCCACCTCGAGCTCCCCGCCAAGCGGTACCTCGGCTCGGAGCTTCTCGGCAAACGGCGGCACGAACCGCGCCGTCAGCCTACTGAAATCATTGAGCAAGTACTTTTGCATGACCTTGTGATCCGAAGCCGCCTGCGCCGGATATGTCCAACCCCCGCCGAGGACCGAGGCGGTGTCCATGCCAGTGAGCCGTCCAAACGCCTCGCTCTTGACGGGATCGAAGCTGAAATTCCTCGCGTCGCGCATCACGGCCGCGTACACGGCGGGATCGAGCACGTAGACCGCGTCTTTGCCCATGACCGTCATCGAGAACACCGGGCCGTGCCGCTTCTCGAGACGCCGCAGCAGACCCGGGCCGTCGTTTCCCAGCTCCAACGCGTGGCCGGCGTACGGCAGCCAGCCGGCCGCGTGAGGCGGGGAGCCTGGCGGCCGCGGCGCCCATTTCCGGTTGAAGACGCGCAGGGAGACAAAATACGCGGCGATTAGCACGGCGACGGAATAGGCCGCGGGGTGTCCGAATCGAGAGGCGAGGAAGAGCGCCGCGGCGGCGGCCAGCACGGGCACGGGCGTCGAGAGCATCGCGGGCGGGGTCCAGCCCGTTTCCGTCCGAGCGGTGGGATGCGTGGCCACCAAGCGGCCGGCATCCATATCCGAATCAAGCTTACATCATCCTTTCTCAGAAGCCGAAAGCCGTTCTAGGAATCGCAGCCGTTTGCGACGCAGCTCCTCCAGATCCGGCGTCTCCGATTGTGGCGCTCTACTGGGCACCTCAACCGCAACGCCCTCCACCTCAAAGGCCCCCTTCCTCTTCAGTTCATGTCCTTTGCCTGCATACCACAAGGCCTCGTTTGCCCCGAATCTGAGGCCCTCCATGCGCTTCACCTCCCTCCAAAGTTCCTCTGCCCTTGCCATTTCGACCTCGCCGCCCTTTGCCGGCCACCTGCTCTGGGCCTTCAGCCTCGCGGTCTCACCCGTCTTTGTGAGTACAAAGTCGCTAAAGTCCTTGTGCGTCCTGTAGATGAGTCCGAGGCGCCATTCGTAACGGGAATGCGGCGGGATCAGCGGGCGGATGCCATGCTTCCATTCGTGCCGGGAGGCGCCCGAAAGGACGTAGATGCTTCTCGGTGGGATCTGCTCTTCTTTGTTAGCTCCAGATCTGCCATCAGAGCACGCTGCAGCACCCACCGGGACCTCGACGCACCATGCAGCCTGGCCTCGGAACGCCCTTGCCACCTTGAACCCCGCGTGCACCTCCTCCTCCGAAAGCACCGGCTTGATAATGCGCCCAGAGTCCTCCCTGACGAAGTACATGGTGCAGGGGAGCCCCAAGCTCAGCGTCGTGATGGTCTCGCCCCACCGCCACGGGCGCCTCGTCCTTCACCGGCCTGTGCGCCGCAGCCCAGAGCTGCTGCATCCCCGCTGCCGCGTTCCAGTTGGTCTGCACAGGCGGCAGGAAGTTTTGCGTGGACGGGGCGTCGGCCGCCCTGACAGTGACGGAAGGCGTGAAGCGGACCTGCGACGTCACGACGGGCCAGATGGACAGCGGGACCGGCACGTGCTCCCAACCAACCAAGGGTGTTTTCGCAGGCTGCTGCATGCCGCCGTCTTGATCGCGCGTCCGTTGAATATCACCTGGGTGTCGCGCTCCGGACGCGTGGTTGACTTTGCCCCTACCTCGGAGGCGGCGTTTTTGACAGTTCGGGGAGCCTGCTTGAAAGCGGAAGAGAGCTTTGGAGGAGTAGTTGATGGGGTTTCTCGGATTGATGTTTAGGACGTGTTAGTAACGCCCAAGGAACTCGTCTGTGACATCGCCGTCAAGCCGGATGGACCTTCTTCGATCCCCGGAGCTAAAGGGCGGGGTGCGCTGCCTATTTCACATGAAAACGTCCGGGATTTCATCCAGCATCGCTGTGATCACCCTCCCGCGCTTGCGCAGTCTGCCTGGAGCCGGCGTCAAGGCGGCCCTGCGGATCCCCCCGCGCGGGGCGCAGAACATAAGTGCTTGGACCATTCAGGGACAACGACTCCCATTCCAGTGCCCTTGATTCGACATATCGCGGTTGAGTGTCCGCTTCTGCGGGGTGTGTCCCAATTTGGGGGCCGAGAACTCCGCCCGCCTGCGGTCGAGGCGCTGCGCCCCTGGTCAGGGTCCGGTCAAGAAGGGACACACAAGGACACCTTCCGCCCGCCCCAGCAGAGCTTCCCGCCGGCCGCTGCGACCGCCAGCCCATCGGTGCTCCTCCCGCAGCAACGACAACCCTCCCCGGCGCCGGCCACCGCCCTCCGCCGCCGCCATGGCCCGCCGCGCCGCCGCTGCCGCCGTGCTCGGCCTCGCCCTCCTCACCGGAACCGCCGACGCCCAGAACAACGAGTATTCCCCATGGGTGCCGAATTTGCCCGCAGGCTACGTCATGCAGGTGCGCCCGAGTCCCCCGGCCGGCTTTGTCGCTGCCGCAGCGTCCCTGATCCCCCATCGCCCGTCATCACCACAGCATGGCGATATGCATTCAGTATCATTGCGGAAAAGATCATTGTACATCGAACCTGCTCGGGCGAGTGGGACGTCAATGAATGTCGGAGAAAGCACCATTCAGACCAACCATGCCATTGTCAAAGATCACTCGAGATCCTCCTCGTCCTCGCTCCCGAGCTCACCCTTCGAACTGGAGCTCCATCTCCTCCTCGTCCTCTTCCTCGTCCATCTCGTCGTTGACCTCCTCGTCCCCCTCGTCCGCGTCGTCCACCCGCCGGCGCTTGCGGGGCGCGGGGCGCCTGGCGACCTTCTCCTCCTCGTCGTCGTCGTCCTCGGCGGCCGACCGCATCCCCACATCGTGGTCCGAGTCCACCGCATCGCTGTCGTTGCCCTGCTGAGGAAAGGCACGGCGAGGTCAGACGCGCTCTTCAAATCGTCCCCTGTCGGCGCACCTCGTAGGCCAACTTCAGCTCCTTGACGGTCTTCGCGAGCTCCTTCTTCTCCTCCTTCGAAAGCTCTGGAAGTTTGCACGTCACTCGTGAGATCTGGGCGAATGCACGTCGATCAGCGGGCTTACGCTTCCACTCCGCGTCGAGCTGTTGCATCATCCTCTTCCTGTCCTGGAAGAGGGCAGGATCCTTGTCTTCAATCTCCGCCATTCGTTGCTGCCGGAAGAAGACGTCGGCCCGCGTGGGCGGCCCGTCCGCAGCCTTCTTCTTCCGACCGCCGGCGGCCTTGCGGGCGGCAGGCGCCGACGCCTGGCGCTCCGGCGCCTGCTCGATGAAACGGATGCCCTTGGCGCTCACCGCGCGGCCGGCCGGGTCGAGCAGGTCGAAAGTGCTGGCGTCGGGGTCGGCACGGGGGCCACGCGGGCGGGGGGCGAAGGGGCCGACGGAGGGAGAGGCCGACGACGACGCCACTGCCGTCGACGACGACGAGGAGCCGCTGGCGTCGGGGTTGCGGCGCGTGTTGCGGGAGGGGGCTTCCTTGCCCTTGCCAGCCGGAGGCGTCGACTGACGCATCGGCGCGCGCTTGGGCCTATCCAACTCCTCGTCGCACTCGTCTTCGTCCGAGTCCGTGTCGCGCGGGACGGCCTTGTTCGCCTTCGACGAGTTGTTGGCTGTCTCCTTCTGCTGCTGCTCGAGCAGCTTCTTGACGTGCGTTTTGGCGACGTTGACAGCGGTTTCGGCCTGCCCCTGCGGCGTACGCGTCGAAGCAGGGCAGGGAATAGATCCGCACAAACGCACCAGGTTGTTCTTGAGCAGCTTGCCTTCGTTGAGCCTCTGGAAGATCGCCGTCAGCTCCTTCTTCAGGATGTCCTAAGCGGCGGTGCGTCAGCATGCAGTCCGCCAGCTCCAGCGCCAACACGTACCCGCTTAGCGGGCTTGACGCCGTACTCTCCGTAGTACGCATCGGCCTTGTTCACGGCTTGCCCGACGCTCTTCCCCCCCCACCACTCCAACACCTTGTCCTTCATGATGACGCGGCTTAAGTCCTCCACGGTTTCCGCGTCCAGCTTGTTCCTGTCCACTCCACAGCGGTCGCACAGGAACTCGAGCGCGCTCCCCTCCGGCAGAGGGTCCTCGAAGGCGGCGAGCGCGAGGCGCGCCTCCTCGCGCTTCGCTCTCCTCTCGTTCAGCGCGTCCGCGGCTGCCTCCAGCTCCGCCTCGCGCCGCTCCTGCTCAGCTTCGACCTTCTTCTGCTTCGCCGACGCGGCATCGGCCGCCTTCTTGGGCGCCATGGTTGTGGGCGTTCCACGGTGCACCGATGATTAGGTGTTCCGGCGGAGGCCGCGCAGAAGCCCAATGCCCCCATCCCGCAGAAAACGATCCCACTTAACATTGCAAGAGAGCGAATGGGCAAGCACGGAATGAATTCTCGTCATCTGGATCAGAGAGCTGGGCGAATTCGCCGGCACAGAGATGCGCTCTCCACTGTTCCTCCCTCCCCCATCGCGTTCGCCACCCGGTCGAACGGGGCTGGGATAAAGAAGGCAAGCTTGTCATGTGCTCACACCTTCATGGGCAGCCTCCGGCGCGCGATGGCATCGGGGTTGGTCGGACCAGCCAAAGGTCCACCGTTGCACGACGCCGGCGCCAGATCCCGGGCGCTCCTGAAGCTATTCGGCGCGAAGTTCATCGCGGCCTGTGCCACCCGGGCATGGCGACATGGCGAGGCCAGAGGTTCCGAAGGTGATGCTGGTGGTTGGGCCCTGGATTCGTCGCGGACCCTTGGGGGCCAATATCGTCTCGAGACCGTAGACGGTATCTGTAGCTGATGTTGATGATTTTGAGCCGATGCCTAATGCTCTCTATTGCAAAGGATGCTGGAGTGTCAATCCGACAACGAGAGGTCAGATGAACCGTCTCCCTCGCAGACCCTCTGACTCGCAGGTTAGCAGGCAATCTGATGCCGCGCTGCGGAAACCACATTTGCTCAAAAACAGCCGTTCAGAAGCAGCAACGGCGGGATGCCGCCGCAACGCGGTTGTTTCGAGCCAGGGAGCCATGCGCCGGCATCGCAACCGACCGGTGGGCCGAGGAAAGGCAATCCTTGCGCAAAGGGCCACGAGAAAGAATGACGTTTAGCAGCGTGGAGCAAACGAGCAAATTTGCGGTGCGCCGCACGACAGGGGCTTAACAAGACTCGGCGCGGGAGCAGGTTTGGCAGAGCCCGACCTCGAACGTGACGACGCTGCCGGCTGAATGAGAGCCAGGCGTCCCGCGCGAACACAGAAGGCCGGAGACGACGTGTATAGGCGCGAGAGAAGGGAATTGGGAGGATCCGCGGACCGTGGTCTCCTCATGTGCGGGTTGACGGCGCCAGTCGCGGGACATCGGCATCAAGCGGGAACCAAGAGACATCGCGCTAGCTCCAGAGCCCCATCAAACACCCGGCACTCGGGAAGATGATCCACCTCGAGCCACATGGCCGTGACAGCGCCGGTGCGGTCGGCAACGATGGTGCGGTGAGCCGAGCGGGATCATCCTGGCCCTTGCTGGGGCCCAGAGGCCGCGTACGCGACGCGGATCGATGCAGACTGATCGCATCGGAAGAAGTAGCCCGGCTCCGCGGCATCGCCGGCGGCATAGCGCGACGGGGGAGCGAGAAACCGGCGGCCAATTGAGAAGTTCGTCGGATCGGTTCGGAGCGCAAACAAAGCGACGCTTCGCTCCGAGCCGAAATCAAAAAACTTCCTAGTAAACCGTCGCAAATCCCGATCCACAGCCCCAGGTGAGCTAGGAGGGGACCCAATCCGCCCAAAATCTTGGGGAAGACAGTCAGCGCCATCATATCCTGCGGGAGAACGGCGCCGAGCTCGAAGGCGTCGCCGTCAGAGAGGCCAGATCGAAGGCACGTTTCGCTCCAGCACCTCCTGGCCACAAACACTCGACAGTTCAACCCCGGCAGCTTTCGTGGGAAACAATCATCGCTAGAATGGTAGAGTTGCCCACGTTGTGCGGCTGGAGGCCTGATGGATCGCTCCCAACGCGGCACCCCGGCTACGTCCGAAAACGGGATCGCTTCGCACACTTGAATGCGCGCACGTCCCGACACTTGATACCCACGTATGTGAAGAGCGTATCGGCTGCTTGCTTGGCGCGCCTTTGCTTTGCCATCGGGGCCGCCGTTGGGGAGACTCGAGCTCCGCACGGCTAGGAATGCCCCAATTGCTGACGTAGATGTGGTGGCTGTAGAGACCTAGAACCGAATGCAACCGCTTTGGATACGTTTTTTCCTGTTGACGAGGAAGTTCCGTGGCCTCTGAGCGTGCATTGATCCGGCAATATGTGTAATTGGTGCGAGTGATTATCTAGGCGCATCCATACGGGGGCCAGCTGATGCGCCGCCCGAGCCCGGAGCATGGTCAGAGCACATTTAACGGACTTATGCAGCGCGAGATGTCCGAGATCTCGAACTCTCTCGCCGCCTGGCGAGACCCGCGCGGGCGGACCCTGCTGTTTATCGACACGCGCGTTCCAAGGAGCCGCCAGTTCATCCGTCCATCCTTTCATCCTCGAAGCTTCAGAGAATCTTGGTTCTCTACGCAGGCATGCCGTCCTATGCGGATTCCGGGTGGCAACTTCGAGGCTTCCCGCGCCAGCCGCCGCTCTACGCGCGGAATCCGGACACCCCGTTCGTCTCCCCCCATCTCTGCGTGAACGTCGGCCGTGAGTACGCGCCATGGGCGCCCTGCGGTGGCGGAGCCCCTATCGCCGCCATTTCTCCGCGCCCGCGACGGGCTCGGACGCGCGTTTTCGCCGTTCCGCCCGCGCAGTCGGTCGGCGCGTCGTTCGCCGGCTCCGGCGCGAGAGCGCCCTTCTTCCTCCAAGGTACTCGACGCTAACGCGGCCCATCATTCGCAGGCGTCGTGCTCGGCATCACTGCTGGGGCGCAGCCCCGGCCGACACCTTCTCGCTCCGCCGCCCCCTGCCACGTCGGTCGGGTGGGCGGCTTGGAAAGGACGCCGCTTCCCGGTCTTTGGACAACGACAGCAACATGTCGACACCAAACAAGAACCGCGGGTCCTGGGGCTACGCGGCGGGCCACCCGCTGGGTGACATTACCAGCAACCTCAACCGCGAGACCTTCGGCCCCCGGCGGCAAGACCGGCGCGCCGTCTCCGGCGTGTGCGGGATGCTCGTCCATGTCACCTCGGACGCCCGGATGCGGGCCATGGATCTTCTGTATTCCTTCTTCCGGTACGAGACGAACCGGCTCGCCGCGCTGCCCGAGTTTGGGCTTCTGCGGTGGGACGGCCAAGACTACGTACCTCGGGGTTCGTTCGCCTTCCGATCTTCTCTACCTGCGTCGCTGATCTTTTCTCCTTTGCTCCTCCCGCGCAGACTGGATGGCCTTTACCGGCCTGCCCGACGAGCGCCCCGCGACGCCCATCGACACCTGGGCGTACAACGTCCTGATGAACGATCCGACAGCCATGTTGGATTGGAACACAGACTACAACATCCTCGCCGCGACCGGTTGGTTCCCCGGCGCTCCGCTGTCGTTGCTCTGCCTAATTGCATGTTTCACAGTCGACGACCCGCTGAAGCCGCCGCACCACGTCAACGTCGGCAGCTCGTTCCGCGTGCTCGACCACGGGGAGCTGTTTTTCGAGGCGCTCATGATGTGCCACCGAGGCGCGCCAAGTGGGTGCCGACCTTGTCCGCAAGCCTTCACTGCTGACAACATCCGCAGGGGTCCCAGTCGAGACCGGCATCGGACGTTCTGCTCCCGGATGGCGAGCACCGTGGATCCGGCCTCTGGAGCGCTACTACCAGCGCATCTGGGTCCCTGGTGCTTGTGTCAATCCATGTGGGCTATTCAACGTCGCTATCTCGCGTCGCTAATCCCTACTTCTCCTCAGCGTGGCCGGCCAACCAACAGTTCCCGGACCCTGCGCCGACGGTGCTCATGGAGGGCAGGGCCGGCGCCGATGGCCAGATGCGGCCAGAGTGGACGGACCCACTGCCCGTCCCAGAGCAAAAGTTCCCCTTTCTTCCGTGCAAGGAGGTCTACAAGCCCATGTCGGTGGAGATGGCCAAGGGTGGGCTGCTGCGGAGCCGACGCATGCCTCGTTCGTTCTGATTGTGCCGCCGCAGACGCCCGCAACGACTTCGCCGCCAACTTCGAGTCGTGGATGTACCGGTGCTTTTTCGCGCTGCTCAAGGATCACGCCGATACGACGCACATCCCGCTTGCGCAGCGCATTCGCATGGGTACGCCTCGTTCGTCACTGTTTGCCGCCAGCAGCTCACTGACCCATCCCGGCCCGTCTCACCAGCCGAACGGCTGACCCTCGGGAACAGGCCCAAGGCCGTCAAGGGCAAGCAGTTTGCCTTTGCCTGCCCCTCCATGTGGCGCTTCTACTTTGAGGGTGTGACCGTCAACGCGGACGGCCCCGGTTTCCCCAACGTCCGCCGACGCATCGCCGGCTGGTTTCTGTGGGTCTCTCCGCTGGCCGCACATGGTCGACTGAACGCGCTGATCCCCTTGCTGCCTTGCAGCCGGTTCCGTTACTACCTCACCTTCGTCCTCGAAGGCACCACCGTCGCGCCGTGGGACTCTACGGTGGAGCCTACCGTAGAGACGCTCAAGAACTGGCAGACGGCCGGCGACTGGAGCTACGTGATTCGCAAGTTCCCCGAGGCGGCGTCCAAGCTTCGCACGCTCGTCAAGTAGGTCTCCTCTGCCCACGTCGGCGGTTTCGCGGCTCATGACCGACGACTTGACCAGCTTCATGTCGTACATCGTCCCCGTCGAGTACGAGTCCGCCGAACACCCGGAATGGGTCAAGCCCAAGGCGCCGCTTCGCCTCCTCAACCTTTCCGCCAAGCGGGAGCCGTGTAGGTGTCGAGCGTCGCCGTCGCTTTGCGCCCTTCCCGCTCAATGCGCCGGCAGACGAAGTCGTCTTCGACGGCAAGATCTCGGCCCGGCTCCTGGTCCACCTCAACCGCAACGACCTCCAGGACGACGACCCCAACAACCCCATCCTGCCGGTCGGCTTCCTCTCCCCCCTCGTGCCCCGCTATGTCGATCTCCACGCGGCGCGCACGCAGTTCTCCGAGGCCCTCATCTTCAACGCCGGCAACGCCGCCCAGCGCAAGATGATGGAAAACAGGCTGCTGGACCTTTTCTTCTCCGCTAAACGCAGCCGCGCCGTGCGCATCGAGGTGCGCGACGAGCCGCAGTTCACTTTGCAGCAGTGCATCCGCAAGCCGATGGTCATGACCTACAACAAGGGCAACGAGGCCCGCGGAGGTGAGCGCCTCGGCGGCTTTGGCGAGCTCGAGGTCTGCTCACGCGCACATCGACCAGGTCGTCCAATTCCGGTGACCTTTTGGCGGTTCAGTACCGACAGCAAGCACTCGCACATCATGGCCTTCCTGCGGACCAAGAATGTGCTCAAGAAGACGGATCCTCACTACCGACGTGAGCCTGGTCGTTGATTGGGCCGAGGAAGGCCATGCTGACGCCCCACTTCGAAGGCCGCTTCGCGTACACCATCGCCGAGTTCTACAAGAAGCGACGCAAGCCGCTGTACCCGTGGCCGACGCCGCCGGCACAGGCCACCGAGGGGCAGATGATCAACTTTTACAGCTGTCCTGGAACGCCGGCGACGACGTGGGTGCTCGGCCTGGACTGCAAGATCCTCGGCAACGACTTTGGTGGGTGTGCTCCGTTGGACGGGACGAGAGTGCTCTGACGGACCTTTCCAGGGGAGAAAAATGCGATCCAGGAGGTCGACATGGACTTGTTCTACCGGCAGCAGCCCGCGCCCGTCGACCCAACCAACGTCGTCGCCGTCAGGAACGCCAAGCGGCAGCGAGACTCTTACATCCGCACGCTCCCGGGCCGTCTCATGTAGTGAGGATCCCGACGACGCTCTCGGTTCGGCACTGGAGCTGACTTCGACTTCCTCCTTCCCAGCCACCTCACAGGCCAGGCGCGATTCAACCACCTCGAGAACAAGGTCGCTCGGGCGGCGCACAACCCGCCCCCGGGTCAGCTCCCCGTCAGCCGTGGGTTTCTCGACCTCGTTGTTGCTCATTTCCCCCGCTGACCGTCCTCCCGATCGCTCAGAGGCGATCGAGATGCTCAAGGGCCTCAAGCGCCAGTTCCTCCAGCAGCCCGACCCGCGCGAGATGTTCTTCTACCAGACCATCAAATACAGGGTGCAGGCCTCGTGGGTTTCGACCGCCTGTCGCCGGGCCTCCCCAACGCAGCTCACCGTCGCGCCTTGCCAGCATCCGCGACTTCTTCTACTCGAAGCTCCACATGCAGCGCGTTTACGAGCTCAAGGTCGACAAGCTCCGCGCGGCGCAGCTCACGGCGGTGTGGAAGAGGGGAGTAATGGTGGGTTCCAGCAGCTCCCTCGCTGCCTCTGCAGTCCCTCACTGCCGCCCCTCTGCAGTACCCCAACGCTTACCGCGCGGCCCGCGACAACGTTGGTGAGCCCCGTGAGCTCGACGAGCCCGAGCTCTTCCACCTCCGCACCGTGCCCAAGATGCGGCGGCAGAAGTACCGGCTGGTGTCGCAGCAGTTCGACCCGACCAAACGGGGCGTCGCCGACACACGCGATCCCGAGTATCGGCGTCCGATCAGCCCTTTCAGGGCCGCGCTGCACGTTTTTGACCTCCCCCGGTGGATGTGGAACGGGCCCGTTGCCCAGACAGGCCAATTCGTGGGTCGCACGTGCGCGAGGGCCGACGCCAACCCACGCTGAAGTCTCCGTCGCCGCAGAGCATCGTGCGCTGGATGGCATGCCAGGGCGCGACGGTGGGATTCGTGCCGGACCAGCGCACCTCGGACGCGTGCCTTCTGGACAACATTCGAACCGGGGGTCACGGGCACCGGCTGCGCGCGACCACGGTTTCAAAGACCAAGTGCCCGAGGGACCACGTGTGAGTTCGCCGCGCTCTCGTTCTTCCATGCCACGAGCTCATGGGGGCGGTTTTGCGACAGGTTGGAGCGGCGGCGAGTCAAGGGGCACCACCGGCACCGCTACTTCTGCCTGACCTCGAACAGGTGGGCTTCGGAGTGCCCGGATCGCGACGTCGGTGGGTGCTTCCTCTCTGCGCGGCCTCGATTCCCGCTCACGAGGTCGATCGCGCAGACCACAACCACAAGACCCACCGGCTCAAGAGGTGCGATCGGCCCGCCGGCCCCGGCCACCAGCACCTTGTCGACCCGCCCGCCGGCCACGCCGGCAACATGCGGCGGTTCTTCTTCGAGCGAGACACGATCGGTGGCGGCAACACCGGTTTCCGCGCCATCTTCCACTGCTTTAACCGCGGGGCAATCCCGCACTTTCAGCTGACCCCGGGCGCGCGGCGGTGGGGCATCGGGCCGGCTCCGCCCGGGGCCTGGCCTGGGGATCCGCAGCCGTTCCCGCACCACCTCGCGGGCGGGGATGACTCGGATCAGGACGACGATGACGACGATGCCGAGGGGATCGGGTAGGGGTCCCCGCGGCTGGCGGCGTGGCGTGGGGTGTGCCGAGGGGCGTCCTCGGATTTTGGCGGCGGGACTTTGGGGAACCTATGAGCGGGCGACGCTCTGGCTTTGGAGACCTTGCGTTCGGACTTAGACGTAGAGCTAGAGACCCCGGCTTCAGGAGCCGGGTGCGCGCCGGTCCCGATCACGGACACGATCGGGGCCGGTTGGCGCACACTTTTCAGGACCTCAGCTTCCCTCACTCGCAGGCCACATCGTTAGCGGGTTGGTCGTGACGTGTAGGGCGCGAAGTGCAGTAATTGCAGCAGGCCCATTTTCACCGAGGCATTCGCACACACCCCTGGTGGACGGGCACCTACCAGGACGACCACCGCGAGAGCCCCCTGTGCTTTGCTTTATATGTTTGGGCTATCGAGCTCCGGCTCGGCCGGCCGCCTGCCGCGTACTTGCAGCTTGATCGTATCGATAACGATGGACACTACTTCATCACGAACCTTCGCTTGGCCACGCCCTCGGTCAACAACCACAATCGGGAGAACTCGGCGACTCGACGGAACCCCCCGCTCCGCATCTTCCGCTGGCACCTCCGGTTCGTTCTCGAACGCCGTCGGGTTGGCTTCGAAGTTGAGCTGGACTTGGGCGAGGAACCCGCGGAGATGGGTGCGCTTCCCGTCGAAACGGTCGGGCGCTGCCACCTTGAGCCGGATCTGCGGGGCTGCAGGTTGCTGCTGGGCTTGGAGTTGTTGAACGACAGCGAGCAGCTGCTGGTTGAACTGGTGCTGCTGTTGGATCTGCGTCGCCATCTGGGCGAGCATCTCGTTGGGGTCCATGGTCGGGTCGGGATGTCGGGTGTCGGGGTGAACGTTCGGATAATGTGCCCCCGTACCCCGTCTCCCCGTTCTCCCGATCCCGCAGGCCAGGACCGGCCTCCCACGGCCTCTCCTGACATTATCCGAACGTTCGGGTTGTACAGGCAAGATCTATCGGTTTATATAGTCCGCTCCGCGCCAGCGTGAGGCGTAGGTGCGTGTGGCGGAGCCAGGAAGAGTCCGGGAAAGCCTCAGAACCTTCCAGGGTGGCGTAGTCCCTGACAGATCCGGCGCTCCGCCGCGGCGGTGATGGCCTCGGGGGCCAGGAGAAGGCCGGGGACGGCGGTGCTCCGGAGCACTCGCATTCGATGTGCAGAGAGAGTGCCGGCTGACATGGGGGAGTGTTGATGCACGATAAGCGATGCAGGACAAGAGCCGAAGGAATCTGTTTGGGACCAAAGTCACATACCACGACAGGGTCGAGGACGCCAACTCAGCGGACTCGAATGAACTCTGAAAGACAAAGACCACAAGCATGAATTGCAAGCAATGAAGCTACATGAGCGGCGAAAACATGAAACGCGGTCCTCACTTCCTGCGAATGGCCGCCGCCGGCCTACTCGGGCTCCGATTCATTCACCCCCTCCTTTCCGGCCCGCCAGAAGTCGATCTCTTCGCGGATGGCCCGCGACCGAATCTGCGGCGAAATGTCCTTCGGAGGCCGGCGGTCAGTGACAAAGTGTCCCATCTGGTGCCTGACCGCGGACTGCGACAGGATCTCCTTGACCTTGACGAGCTCGTCATGCCTGAGGCACGGCCACGCTCTGGAGACTTCGAACTCCTTCAGATTCGGTGGCAGACCGCCGAGCAGCACACGGGTCGGTAGCTCCTCGATCTCGAGCCTGTCCAAGCGGTCCAGCCGGCAGAGCTTGGGCCAGATCCTCGTGATCCGGCGATGGAAGTTACCGATGATCACCTCCGATAAGTCAGCGTTCATGTGCCGAAAGTGCTCGTACGTCCAATTGGCAATCTCCCGCGGATTGAAGCTGGGGTGTTCAAGAAGGACTTCCAAATGATGCAAGAAGTCGCCGTCTTCAAAAACGCGGATCTTCCTGATTGCGTCCGCCGAAAGCTCCGCGATGTTTTCCGGGTCGCAGTCTTCCAGGTTCAGACGGATACTTGCGAGATTCGGGGCCCTTGAAACCAAGAGATTCACCAGATCAACGTCGAGAAACTCATTTGCAAACACTTGCAGCTCCAGGAGATCCGGGAAATCGCGGTCGATGGCAGGAAGCTCTTCGAAACCATGCAGCTCGAGACCGAGAAAGCGAAGTTTCGGCATGTTGAGAACTTCGATCATAGTGGGCCTCGCCCGTGGGTCCCCTGGCCGATGGAGAACAGTGACCCTCATCACCGCCTCGGGGCCAGGCTCTTTAGCAGAAAAGGCCATAGCAAGCTCTGCATTTTCGGTGACGAGGCGACGAAGAGGCCAGGAACGCTTGCGAATCTCCTGCAAAGTCGTCTCCGGCCATGAGCTTCCGTACATGGCTGTTGCCTCGAGCTCTTTCAGCGCGGGCATCGAATCCAGCAGCGGGATCAGAAAGTCGGGTAGGCTTGTGGTTGCAACGGCTTCCGCGTTCTTGCACTTTGCACATAGCTCGGCGACAGCTTCCCGAAAGCTCACGTTGGCCACGAGCGCGTCGGTCCCAAGCACGCCCCCAAAATTGATTCGTCTCACGCGGTTAAACTTTCCGAGGTCAAGCGCGTCGTTGAGAAAGCTCCGGAACTGGTCAAGAGCCTGCTTCGGATCGGGTCGAAGGTGGCGCTTCCATGCGAGAACTTGCTCGAGCACCACCGTCGACAGGAGGAGGGGCACCAGGAGCTTGTAGGTCTCGCGCGATGTCATTGCAAAGTTGGCCAGCGTCCGCGACCTCGGCTTCAGGAACCGCGCGACTTCTAGGAGCATCTCGGTCGGGAGGCCGAACTCCGCGGCGGAGTTTGGCGCCGCAGAGCTAGGCCCGCTGGCCGCCTCCGAGGGTTCAGCTGCGGAAGCGGCTTCGGCGGCACCACCTTCGTGACCCGCAATGGGGGCAACGGCCTTCTGGCGGCGCGTACGCGGGGGCATGTTTGTGGTGTCCTGACACGTCACACGACCGACTCTCGGACGCCGAAGTAAAAGCGCCACAGAACTTCATCCTTAAGATTCTTCGGATTCGTTGCTAGCTCTCCTAGTAGAAGGGACTCCATCCGGCCTCGCCCAAGGCCTCGCCCAAGTTCGGCGCGCCGGCTTCGCGCGCGAGGTCGACGCGTTTCGTCGTTTCTGCCGCGCAACAACTCGCGCGCTCTCCTCACGCGCTCCAGCGGGCAGAATGGAAGCCCGAATGCCCTTCGAAAAGCTGAGCCGGTTGTCTGCGGCGATGCAGCCCGCGATGCTGGCCGAGGCGGAAAAGTACAAAGCGCAGCACCAGAGCACTTCGGACGCGTCGGGACGGGATGGCCCGCGCTTTCCCGAGGTCCACAGCGTCGTCAAGCGCGTACGCGACCGGCACCGCGCGTTCCGGCCCGACGAATCGCGGTGGCCCGAGATTCCGAAGGATGTGCTCACGTTGCTCCTGAAGCACGCGCCTGGCACCGGCGCGGCATTCGTGATCGCACCGGGACCCGAGAGCCGCTTGAAGACGTGGTACACTGCCATCAGCGTCAAAGCTGTTCCGGGAGAACGTTCCGGGTGGTCCGAGTTTGGCGACGCGGTCTTGGCCGGCGAGACGGGGATGGTGCGCGCGCTCGTCGACGAGCTCGAGGCCGCAGAGGGCCCGGAGACGACGGCGAAGTTCCTTTCCATGGGGACGGAATGGTCTTTCGGGCAGTCGTACGTTGCCCTGGCGAATCTTGGCAAGAAGCTTTTCTCCCATTTCGGACGCCCGCCGGCGGAGCACGTCGGCGTCATCCAGGAGCTCGCAAAGCGCGGAGCCAACGTGAATCACCAGGATTTCTTCGGCTACACGGCTCTCTTCCAGTCCCTCATCAACAACCCCCTCCTCGACGTCGCAGAGGCTCTTCTTTCCCTCGGTGCCGACATCAACGTGCAGAACATCTTCGGGACGACCGTGCTGACATCGTGCATCATGGCCGGCGACGACCGCACGGCATCCTGGGTGCTCGACCACGGAGCGAGCGTCAACCACGGGATCCCGCCCCCTTCGGCCGTCGCCAGCAGGATCCCGCGGATGTCGGCCCTCCTCGCGTCGCACGAGCGCAAGAAGCAGAAGGAGGCGGCGCGGAAGCAGGGCCTCGTGCGCTGCGATGTGTGCGCCAAGTCGGCGGACGACGTGGACCTCAAGCGGTGCGCCAGGTGCCACGGTCCTTACTACTGCTCGACCGCCTGCCAGAAGGAAGCGTGGCCCTCGCACAAGGCCGATTGCGCGGCCAAGGCGGCCGAAAATGCCGAGGAAATCGAGCTTCGGGTCATGGATCTGGGATCCAACGTGATGATGAAGATTCCGAACGCTCTGCTGGGGGGATACGACCGCCCGGACGAGAAACCCGCGAAGAAGCCCGCGTCGGGCAAGCCGTTCGTCGTCAAAGCGCAGATCCAGCTGGTGGTCACGCCCCAAGGGCGGCATCCCAAACCCCCGGAGGACGGCGACACGATCACGGTGTACGACGCCTCGCGGACGGTCGAGTGCCTCCTCCAGCGCCGGGGGCAGGTGGAGCCCTGGCAGAGGTTGTACGATACGGTCCTGGACAAGGGGGTCGACCGGGCCAAGGCGTACTTCAACGCCACGCTCGCCGAAGGAGACCCAAAGAGGCTCAGGATTCAGGTCGGCACGGTGCTCAAGCCACAGAAGTGGTAGCCGAGTAGGTCGGGTTGGGAGGCTTGTATGGCTAGTCCTTGATTTTACTCTCCCGTCATGGTGTGTTTGCAAGGGCATCCAAGACTCCCGGGTACAAGCCGGGGATGACCCCTGCGACGCTGTCCTCCGCGGCCCTCGTCCACTGAGCTCCCCAAGCCGCAGGGAAGTTGCTGTTCGCGGAGAAATCCCTTGATTCCTCCCCCGCTCCGCAGATTGGACCTTGAGAGCCCTTCCCCCCGCGGGATGGCGACCCAGGCCGCGGAACACGATGCTCCCCCGGCGAGCCTCCAGACGCTGCCTCCCGAGCTGCTCGATCAGATCTTTTCTTACGATGGGCCTTCCATGGCGGACCTTCACCGGTGCCGGCGGGCCTGCCGCACCGTCGGCGTTGCCGCAAAGGCCGCCTTCCTCGGCCGCGTGCGGACCGCCCTCTTGGGCCCCGACTTGGACCCACACCTCTTCCTCGCCTTCATCGACGACACGAGGGGGCACCACGACGATGCCTCGGGACCGCCCGACTGCGCCAACGACGAGGATTGGGCGCGCTTCTTCCCTCTCCGCCCCGAAGCCATCGGCGGGATCCTGCGCGCGGCCGGGATCGGCCCCGAGCACGGCATCGTGAGGCTCTTCGTCGAGCACAACGCGCGCCGGGGGTTCTCGCGGGTGCACTCGGCGGCTACCTTGCTCCGCGGCATGCGGGCCACCACGGCGCATTTTGCCTTCGCGGCCGCGGTGCTTGATATTGCAGGGACTGCCGACGAATCGAACAACTGGGGCACGCTGACCAAGTTCATCTCCCTGGCTAGAACCGGGGTCGCCGACCAGGTGGATCTCACCCTCCGGTTGAGGCACCTGAAACCCGGTAGGCGGTGGCTGGCCGTCGCCTTCCTCGAGGGCTGGGTCGTCAACTCCGACCCCGTGGCGGCGGACGTCTTTGTCCTCGACAACTTCCCGAGGATGGTGCAGCTCTCGACCAAGGAAACGGGGCGGACGTCCATGCTGTTTTTCCAGCACCTCGCCACCTCGCTTATGCACGTGCCGGACCCTTTCATCTCGCGGGCCCTGGAAACCTCGCAGGAGCTGGATTGGATCTCCAAGGCCTTCCTCTTCGCCTGCATCGCCTCTGACCAGCCTGCCCAGCGGTACTTCCCCCTCCTCGGCCCCTTTCTATCTCGCCCCCGGTGCCCCGCGGCGGTGGACCCGGGCGCCTCCACCGAGTTTTTCTCCACCCTGCTGGGATACCAGGACACCATGTGGTGGTCAGACTTCTACGCCCGGTGCGCGGTAGAAGATGCCTGGCCGTCGGACATGGACCCGCTCTCGCCCGCCATCGGGTTTCACGAAATCCTCGCCGAGGACAGGGAGTGGGCCGAGGCTTTCGTCGGGACCGTGGTGAGGGACGAGCGCCCAGAGCTGCCCGAGCTCGGAGCGAGGCTGCGGAGGTTTGCGGACGCGAACGGGCTCCGCGGGAGCGCGGCGTGGCTGCGGGCTGCGGAGGAGGGGTTCAAGTGGGGGAGCCACGAGCGGGCGTCGCAGATCCTGGGGGCGTTTGTTGGCTAGCTCCCCGGCCGTTCTTGTATTCTTTCCGCTTACTACATGCACTTGCCGCCGGCATCCAGCTCGGTCGCCGCGTCCACACCTGCTGCGGATTCGAAAGGGAGTTCCACCGCCAACTCCTCCCCACCTTTCATTTTCTGACCGATGGACTCCCTAACCTCCGCCTACTCCGCGCTGCATTCCGCGCTCTCCCGTGCTTTGTGGCCCTCCGATCCCGCGCCCGCGCCGCCGGCAACCCGCGACCCGCGCGACATCGCCGCGGAGCTCCTCTCGCGCGAGGGCCTCTCGGGCGCGTGGGCGGCGTTCGTGGCCGACTCACGGTCCTTCGCGAACGCGGTGGGCCACTTCACGCGCTTTGCACGTTATTGGAGGGGCTGATTTGGGATTCGATGGCGGAAAGGTCGACTGGTCTGAGCCGTTCATCGGGGTCCTCGCCGCGTTCCACGTGTCCTTCCTTCTCTTCGTGCTGCGGAAAAGGGACGACCCCACCGCGACGATATGGAGCCTCGGGGTGCTCGGTGCGCCGCGATGCCGGCCGCGACGCGTGTTCGGCTGACCGCATGGCGGACAGGGGTGCTTGCGCTCGCGACGGAGCGCCTGAACGCGCTGGCGTCGAGCAACTACGAGAGGATAGCGAGGACCAACTACTTCGACGCCAAGGGCGTGTTTGCCGCGACCGTTTTTGCCGGGCCGCTGCTGGCCATCATGTTCGTCGCCGTGGTGGGTCGCTCGCTGTTCCTCAACGATGACTCGCTGACGGAAAGCAGATCCTGCTGGCGGTGCAGCTGTTCCGGACGGCGGTCAAGGCCAAGCGGGCGCAGCTCAAGGCCGGGAAGCGGAGATGACACGGGCGGACCCCACCTCGAGGAAGGCAGCGATCCTCCAACGACGTCTGGTGATTACCCTCGGCAGCTAATGTACATAGGCATTACGCGATACCAATGAGGAGCGCCCGCGGGCCGCGAGCACGTTCATCTGCGACAGTACCCTTCCCTCCTCCCGGCGTCCTTTCCCCTCCCCGCCTCACGCCAGCTCCGGCGTCCCCGGCGCCTCGCTCCCCGCGCTCTCCGCCCCCGCGTCCGTCTTGCGCTTCTTGGTCGGCCGCTTGGGAATGTGCGCCCCCACGCCGTGCGTCCTCTCGGCCACGAGCAGGTCGCTCAGCATGGCCAGGGAGCAGATGGGGTTCTCGCGGCCGTCGCCGGTGCGGTACGACTTCATCTTGGCGGCCAGGTCGCGGGCCACGGCGAAGATGGACTCGCCGCCGGCCTCGACGCGGGCCTCGATGTGGCGCTGGATCTCCTGGAGGCGCTTCCACCGCGAGCGCATCTGCGAGTTGGTCAGCCACGAGGAGCCAAAGTGCCGCCTGAGCGTCGACAGGCTGGGCGTCTCGGCGTCGACCTTGTAGTAGGCCCACAGGCGCACGATGCCCGTCTCGACGTCGGACCAGAACTTGGGGTCCGCGGGGTCGGCGTTCTGCGGGCTGAACTGGCCCAGGGTGGGGATCGGGTACGTGTGCCAGAGGAACTCGGACCGCCGCACCAGGGGCAGGATCTGGTCCCACCCGGCGTCGGGCCCGAGCTCGGGACGCGGGAAGCCGCCAAGCACGGGGCCGTCGTAGAAGGCCTCGAGGGGGGGCATGCGGTACCGCGTGATGGCGGGGCGCGGGGCGCCGGGCGGCAGCGGGCCGGGGTCGAGCGTGTCCGACGGGACAAAGTGCAGGAAGCCCTCGCGCGAGCGGAACCAGTACCGCGCCTCGCGCACCCAGCCCTCGTCGCCCTCGGGGGCGTCGTCGTCGGCGCCGCCGTCGGCCTTGGCGGGGGCGGGGGTGCGGATTCCGAGGCGGGCGAGCACGTCGGCGTGCGGGGGCGGGGCGCCGCCGTCGCGGGCGAGCAGGCAGCCCAGCACGTCGGCGTACGAGGCCAGCAGCTCGTCGAGCTCGCGCTGCGCCTGCACGACGTCGTGGGCGGCCGAGGCGTAGCGTGCCCACACGGCGCGCTGGGCGTCGGGCATGCCGGCGGTGGCGTCGTCTGGGGGCGGCGGCGGGGCGTCGGGCTGCGTGGTGGTCGCGGTGATCCTGTTGATGGTGTCGATCACGGCGCACAGCCGCTGGCGGGCGGTGTCCTCGAGGGCGAGCACGCGGCCGAGCGAGGCGTCGTCGTGCGTGCTGCCTGCGGGGCTGCCGGGCGCGGGGCTGCCGGGCTCCGTGCCGTGGTCGAGGTCGCCGTGGCCCGGCTGCGTCGCGCCCGCGTGGTCGTCGAGCTGCTCCGCGTGGCCGACCATGCCGCCGAGCGCGCCGAGCGCGCCGAGCGCGTCGCCGTCCTCCGCGTCCGAGTGGTGCGGCAGCGCGGGCATCTCGCCGATGCCGCGGCCGCCCGCGCCGCCGCGGCCGCCCGCCGACGCGCCGTCGCTCGAGGGGAACAGCGGCTCGTCGAACCGCGCCGGCCCGAACGGGGCAAAGTCGTCCGCGCCGAAGAGGCCGTGCGGCGCGTCGTCCGACGACGCCGCGGGCACAACCACGCCGAGCTTCATGTCCGCCGCGTCCGCAGAATGGAATTCAACTATGCCGTCCGCTTCCGGGATTCTTGGCCGTCGCCGCCGCCGCGGAATTCGAATTCGGAGAAGGAGCGGTTCTGGGACGGACGTCCATCACCCGTCAACGCGTCCCGGTCAGCTCCTAGACCACAAAAGAACAGGGAAGCAGTCCGAAAATTGAACGGAACAACAGAATGAATGGCAACTTCAAAAGACAATGTAAAAATCCGGCAGCTCAGATGTAACCCGCATGTGCACCAGATGTAACCCGCATGTGCACAACAGTCCACGTCCTCAGATGACTTTTCCAACCATACAGCCTCAACCAGCTTGGATTGACGCCGGCTTGGATTGACGCCGGTTACCCACCCGAGCCATACAAGTAAGCTACCGGTGTTGACCGCCCTGCCGTCCGACCCGGCATCCACACCCTCGCCCGCTACAGCCTACCCCTGGCCTGCGCCCCCCCCGCTGGTATCTCCACGCCCCCGGGCAGCTCGACCACGTACTCCCTCCCCCAATCCGTCTCCCTCTCCAGCGACGCCGCGTACTCCTTGAACGTGCCCGGGTACCCCGCCGAGGGCATCATCGTCGGGTCGCGCTGGTTGAACCTGGATCGGGGGTCATCGTCCTCCGCCAGCGGGGCGCACAGGCAAGGGAGGAACACGCACCAGCTCGTGCACCCGGCGGTGAACACGTACCCCTTGAGCCCCTCCGCCAACCACCGCATGTACTGTTCCTCCGCCTCTGGTCTCGGCCTGATGGACGGCAACGGGCCCCCCGGCTCCCGCATCCCCGCCGCCTTCTCCAGCATCCGCACCAGGTACGCCGCCTGCACTTCCACGCCGTAGCACACCGGGTAGATGGGCGAATGGCACGTCCAGGTCGCGAACGAGTTGGGCTGGGTGCTGGTGCAGACGCTGTACAGGTGCGTGTTGCGGCGGCCGCCCTGCCACGCGTCCGAGAGGAGCACGCCGTCCAGGCCCCGTTGGGGGAAGGGCGGAAGCATGGTGACGTTGTAGCCCGTGCAGAGGACGAGCACGTCGCAGGGCACTTCGGTGCCGTCCGAGAGGTGCACCGTGCGCTCCGACATGCGCTTGATGGACGCCACCCTGAGCTCCACATTCGGCTGGTTGAAGCACTGGGCAAAGTCGTCCGTCGGGCAGGGCCGCTTGCACGCGAACGGGAACGGGAACCGCAGCGCCTCGTAGTCCTTCCTGCTCTTCAGGCTCCACCACAGGCTCCAGTCCGACACCCGGCTGACGACGAACTGCTGCACGCTGTTTTTCCTGAACGCCGGCTCGAGGGTGCTGGAGAAGCCGCGAAGGAGGGACTGCCGGTGCGCTTCGAGCGCCGCGGGGTCCGAGGCGAACCTGGCGCGCTGCGCGGGGGTGTATTCGGGGTTGCCGCCGCGGGGGACGTACGGGGTCGAGGTGCGCTGGAGGACGGTGATCCTGTTGTGCGGGTGGCGCGCGAGGGAGGGGAGGATCTGCACCGAGGAGGAGCCGGTGCCGACAAGGACGACGTGGGTCACACCGGAGGCCGGATCGGCGGGAACGGTGTGGTCCCAGGTCGTGTCCCACTGCACCGAAGAACGCGTCAGGTGGATCAGGGTAATGGCGATTTGGGAGGAACCCACCCGCGCAGAGTGCATCTTGCGGCCCTTGAAGCCTTCGATGTTTGGCAGCTCGGGCCACGCGGGCTCGTTGACAAAGCCCGTGCACCTGACGAGCCACTCGGCTTCGACCTTTTCCGCTGTCCCCGTGGGCACGATGACCGGGATCCCCTTGCGTTCGCTCCCGGTCACGGGCCTCCCGAACCCGTCCACGAACTCGGTCCGCACGTGCTGGACGTCCAGCACCCACAAATTCCTCGCCCCGTCCCAGGTCGCCGCCGCCACCCTCTTCCCGGTCTCCACCGCCGCCTCGAACCCGACCTCCCTGGCCACCATGCCGACGTACTCCCTGACCTCCTCCCCGGGGGCGAATTTCCTGCTCCATCCCGCGTGCGGCGCCCACTCGAACGTGTAGGTATGCGCCTCGTTGTCCAGCCCCACCCCCGGGTACCGCGCATCGTGCCACGTCCCGCCCGTCGCGTCGGACCTTTCGAACACGCGCACGGAAGCGAACCCGGCGAGCCGCAGGCGCCGGAAGACCGAGACGGCGCAGACGCCGGCGCCGACGACGGCGATGCGGACGTCGGCGCGGGAGGACATGGCGGGAGGGGGGCAGGGCGGGAGACAGGGCGGCGGGTGGCGGGCGTGTTGGCGCCGCTTGGGCGTCCACGATGGTTCTTTGCGCAAGTACCCCGGGTACGCGAACCGGATGCCTGCCGCGGATGAAGACATCTGGCTTCCATCCGGGCATTGCTCCGATCGCCCTCCTGCGATCGCGGTGTCTGCATAGAGCCAGCACCGAGGCAAGGCGGCCCTGTCCATGCCCGCGCGGCGCGGCGCAGGCAGCAGGGCTTCGACCATCCAGGACGATGAACCCCTTCCAGTGCCCTTCCATTGACGTGTCGCGGTTCAGTGACGGTTTCTGGCGGGGTGTGTCCCAATTTGGGGACCCGAGAACTCCGCCCGCCTGCGGCCCAGGCGCTGCGCCCCTTCCAGGGTCCGCTCAAGAAGGGACACAAGGACACCTTCCGCCCGCCCAGCAGCGCTCCCGCCGGTCTCCGCACCCGCCGGCCCATCGGCACTCGTCCCGCCGCAACGACAGCCTTCCCGACCCCGTGCCGCCGCAGCGCCCGCGCCGCCATGGCCCGCCGCGCCGCCGCCGCCGCCGTCCTCGGCCTCGCCCTCCTCGCCGGAACCGCCGACGCCCAGAACAACGAATATTCTCCTTGGGTGCCCAATCTGCCCGCCGGCTACGTCATGCAGGTGCGCCCGCGGCCCCCGGCCGGCCCCGCCCCGCCCGCCGCAGCGTCCCTGATCCCCCATCGGCCGTCATCACCAGTTCATCGGCTGCCGCGCGACAAACGCCGACCTCCCCACCGTGTGCAAGGTGGTCTTTGGCGACAAGAACGGCGACGGATGGTCAATCGCCGAGTGGGAGGGCATGCAGCCTGGTGGGTGTCCCCCTGGCCGGGAGGCGGACCTGTCAGGCCCCGGCTGCGGGCTGTGGCTGTCGGCACCGGAACGAATCTGACGAGCTCCTCCGCTTTCTCCTTCTCATCTGCAGACCGCGACGGTTGCCGCGGCGACCTCCCCTGGGGCTCGTGGTGCGCCGTCTTCTCCCCCCAGGTCACCAACACGGCCTGCATCCGTTCGTGCGACGACGGAGGCAACTACGTCCTCGCCGGCGAGTACCGCACCGGCGGCAGCGGCGTCGACTCGACCAGGATCGCGTGCCTGGGCTCGGACCCCCGGACCTGCACGTGGTTCTCCGACGCCACGTGCTCGGTGCTGATGCCGCTCTCCAAGCCCGTGACCACGGTCGCGTACGAGATCCTCTGCCCGGCCGACGCCGGCCTCGGTCGCGGGTGGTGCGCTGCGGCCTACAAGACCATCGTCGCGGGACTGCCCCAGGAGGTGTGTGGGCCTTCCGACTCGGCGTGATCATCGGTTGATCTCGTCCCGCCAGACCTGCGCCGCGCCTCCTCCGCCGCCCGGCTGCACCGCGCCCACCGGCGGCCCCAACTACGGGGGCAGCCAGTGGACCTGCGTTGCCGATGCCTACGGTTCCGGTACCTTTGTCCCCGTCAAGGTGGGCTATCCGGAATCAGCTCGCTAACGGCCTGATCTGACCTCGATTTGTTAGCTCGCCGCCGGCGGCAACGCGGCCTGCATGAGCACCAACTCCAAGGACTGCATGTGGACCTCCAAGGACTGCTGCGAGAGCCTCGCCCGCACCGGCGACGGCACCACGCCCTACCTCGAGTGCGGCGGCATCCACTACGCCGTGTGGGGCGTGACCGGCTACGAGGATCCCCAAGGGTTAGTTGTCCCCGCCAACCTCACTGTCCATCAAGTTGACCGCGCCCCATCGCCTCCAGCTGGTGCATGCAGGCCCTCCGCGCCCTCGGCGGCGGCGTTCCCCCTCCCCCTCCCCCGCCCCCCAACGGCGTCCGCACCTGCACCAAGGTCTTCGAGGGCCAGTGCGTCGGCAGCCGCACCACCCCTACCTCCTGGTCCGCGTACCAGTACTGCACCGTCAACGCCGGCGGCAACTTCGTCTCGTACGAAACCTACTCGCAGCCCCCCGGGCTGCCGTGTGGACCGTTCTCGGCCATCGCGGACATCACCTGCACCGTGCCGTGCGACTACGGGCGCAACACGGTGTTCGACACCAAGTTCTCCGCCACCACGCCGTGCAACATGTGGGTCCCTCCCGGGCGCCGTCCCGGCAGGCCGTGCTCACGCCTCCCCGGGATCGCAGCGGCACGCCCAACTTCCAGTCCGACGCGCTGCGCTACTGTTCCGACACGTGCGCGCTGCCCACGCTGGCGGGGACGATCGAGGCCGGCAACAGCCTGGCCAACGTGGAATGCAGGGGGGAGAACCAGCTCTACTGCAAGTGCGGCAAGTGGGTGTGAGGGGCAGGCAGGCCCGGAAAAAATCGCTGCTGCGTCGTCGTCTGTATTCGTTCTACGTAATGCAGGGAATTTTCGTGTTGAACCTTCCCAGTCCGATTGAGTCACACTGTTCCGGGCTTGTACGAGTTGCCCCCCTCCAGCGAATCAAGTCAAGGTGGCCGTTGCGGTGGTGCTCGTGCGAGGCAGCGCGGTGCAGGTCACCGACGCCGACGCCGGCAGCGTCGGGCCAAAGTTGAATGTCGAGCTCGCCGGCCCCGCGGCCGCCCCCGAGCAGCGGGGCGCCGTGGTCGGGACCGCCGTGACGGCCTGCACCATCGGCACCCCCGAAACCTTCGAGAACACGATCCCGAACGGGCCGTTCCCGACCGCACCGACGGCGGAGTTGGCGCCGGGCTGGAAGCGGTACAGCCCGTACAAGATCCGGAGGTTGATGCTGCTCGCCGGCTCGCCGAGCTCGGGGACGGCGTATCCGATCACGCGCGGGTTGGACACGGTCCCGTACGATGCATCGTACTCGGCCCAGATGAGCGTGATCTTATAGCAGCCCGGGTCCATGGTCAGCGAGAGGACGCACTCCGAGGTACCGTTGGCGCCGGCAAAGAGGATGGCGCCCTCGAGGAGGGAGTCCACGTCGTCTGAGACGGGTTGATTGGTCGTTCGATCGGTGTAGGTGATGTCGGGGGTCATTTCAAAGTAGTAGTCGTCCGTGGCGAGGACGGTCGTGATTGTCGGGCCCGCGGTGGTGCTTGACCATGGCGTGGTCTGGCGGCGGAGGCATTAGCAGGAAAGCGCCATCGGAAAGCCGGTACGCACAGATGTGACGGTGAAGGACGTGGTCGAGGTGCTAGACAGCATCAACGAAGATGCCGTGAACGAGCTGCTCGCTGTCGTCTCCGAGGTACTCGTCAAGGTTTCCGAGGTGCTGGAGAGCGTAGAGCTGGACACCGTGGACGAAGTGCTCGTCAGAGTTTCCGACGTGCTAGTCAGCGTGGAACTGCTCGGGGTCTGCGAAGTGGTGCTGGGCGCCTCCGTAGTGGTAGCAGTCAGAGAACTTGTACTGGGCGTCTCCGACGTCGTAGCAGTCAACGAGGTTGTGCTGGGGGATGCTGATGTGGTCGCGGTGAGCGAGCTGGTGCTGGGAGTCTCCGAAGATGTGAAAGTCAGCGAACTGCTGCTCGGCGTCTCCGACGTGCTTGCCGTCCAAGAGCTCGTCGTGCGCGATTCAGAAGATGTAGCAGTCAGCGAACTGCTGCTCTGCGTCTCCGACGTGCTTGCCGTCCAAGAGCTCGTCGTACGCGATTCAGAAGATGTGGCAGTCAGAGAGCTGCTGCTCGGCGTCTCCGACGTGCTTGCCGTCCAAGAGCTCGTCGTGCGCGACTTAGAAGATGTGGCAGTCAGAGAGCTGCTGCTCGGCGTTCCGGACGCCGTCGCCGTCCGGCTTTGGGATTCGGAGGCAGTCGCAGTCCAGCTCTGGCTCTCGCTGGTCGTTGCCGTCAAGCTTTGGCTCTCGCTGGTCGTGGCTGTCAGACTCTGGGACTTCGACTTCGTCCCCGTCAAGCTTTGCGATTCCGAGGTGGTGGCCGTCAAGCTCTGCGATTCCGAGGTCGTCGCGGTCAGGGTCTGGCTCTCGCTGGCCGTGACAGTCAGGCTCTGGGACTCTGACGTCGTCGCCGTCGAGCTCTGTGATTCCGACGTTGTCAAGGTCGCCGAGGCAATCTCGCTGGTCGTGAGGCTCCGAGTCTCCGATGCCGTAGTAGCTGTCTCGCTTTGGGATTCCGAGGTGGATGCCGTGGCAGAAGCAGATTCGCTGGTCGTCACCGTCAAGCTCCGCGACTCGGAGGTCGTCAGGCTGGCCGATGCAGTCTCGCTGGCCGTCAAGCTCCGGCTCTCACTGCTCGTCGCCGTCAAGCTCAGCGATTCCGAGGTGGTGGTCGTCAGGCTCTGCGATTCCGAGGTCGTGGCAGTCCGGCTCCTGGAATCGGAGGTGGTAACGGAAGTACTGCTGGCGATCGCTGCCGTACTCGGCGATAATGTCGTGACCAATTGCGTCGCCGAGGCGCTACTTGTCCCCGCGGTCCGCGTCCGAGAATCCGTGCTGCTGGACCGTTTCAACAAGTTCGTGGTCAACGAAGCAGATGAGGTGCTCGACGAAGATGCCGGCGGCACGGGAACCTCGATCTCTCCTCCGGGGAGCCGTCCGTCGGGCGAAGCCGTCCCGTTCCAAAGGATCGGCCCCATGGCCCTCGCAAGTCCGACGGTTTGCCCCGGCAGCACGGATCCGGAAACGGAGAAGAAGCCGGAGGAGTCCGAGGTGGTTTGGTTGAGCACGGATTGCCGTGCTGCGAGCCGGGTTCGGGGGAGGAGAAGAAGCAGGAGGGCTTCGAAAGACAGGGGGGCGTCGATGCCCGGCGAGAAGGTTCCGTCCCCGTTGTTGTCGATGAAGCTTTTCGCCAAGGGCACGAAGGTCAGCCGGAGACCGGGGAAGATCGAAGGGAGGGAACCCACAGCCGTCCGCGGATGACGTTCAAAACGGGCACCACGGGGATCGTGACGGTCTTTCGGATCGTGGTCGTCCTCCGAATGGTCCGAGTTTTCGTCCTCCTGATCGTCGTCGACCGCGTAACCGTCCTTCGCGGCAGGCAGCACGCGGCGGCGCTTCCCGTCCCTCGAAATCCAACGTTGGCCCCGGGCGGGCATACGGGACACAAGTGACGCGCGTACAGCTCCATGAATGTCGCCGAATGATCCTCCCCGGACAGCTCCGACTCGGGTTCGGTGTCCCGACGAGAGAGCCCGTGATCCCGGCCGTGCCGCGGCTCCTCGGGGCCGTCTCGGAGTTCCCACTCGTCGTCATCCTCGACGAGTCTCCCAAGAGTGAGATCCACTCCCCTGAGGGCGACGTTGGTCCCCGATACGGTTACGGTGCGCGTCCGCCGAAAGGTCGTGATTCGGGTCCGCGTGGAAAAGGAGGTGCGGGACACGACCACCGTCCGCGCCGATCGTCGGGCACTTGCAGAGGGGAAGCCAATCAGTTCCCTCGCTTCCGACGCGTCTTCGGGGAGGCGTCTTACCAGCAGCAGCCCTGCGCGTTCGCGTAGAATCCCCCGGGCCGGCTGCGGCGGCGGGGACGAATCGCACGTCAGCCTCTCGGAAAAGACGGCGGGAAGCCAGAGACGCGGTCCCGACCGCTGGGGAGCGGGGGCGGACGCGATACTCACCACTGCTGGGCGACGGTCCAGCGGTTGTCCCGGGCGGGATTGACGCTCGCGTCAACCAAAGCGGGCCAACCTCGCGCGCCGAGCAGAGCGGCCGCGACTGCCGAAATACTCAAATTGGGAAGGCGCAGCTGAGCAATTCGAGGGCGATTTAAGCCAGACGCTGCTCCTGCGTGTCCGGCGAGGGATGGAGAGAAAACCGCGAGCAGAAGAAGCGCGGCCCTCAACCACTCGAAGCGCATCGCGGAAGGCCACGGCGCCGAGTCTTCCGCAACTGAGCGCGAGAAGGCCGGGCTGATTTGCCAAAGGACCGTCAATACGGCGAATTTTGATTCCGGGGCTGGGGGATTGCCCGCCACCCTTCATCAGCCCGGTGCGGAGAATCCGGAACTCGCGCCCGTCGAACACCGGGGGCTTTGCTCCAATTCCTACACTAACCGCCCAAGGATGAGGGGGGCCGAGAGCGGGCTACGATGAAGTCAATCCGACACAAGAATGTATAAGCAAACTCGGTGATATCTTAACTCCTCCACTCCGCCTCGGCAACGAGCCGCCTCCTCTCGAGCTTATTCCCACCCCTGCTTCCGCCCCGCCCGCTGGAGGTGCTGGATCCCCGCGACCGTCCGTCGTTTCCGTTTGCCGGAACGAAGTAGGAGCTCTCGCCTTCCTCGGACGGCGGCCTGCGACTGCCCCCCCTGGAGCCTCCCGAGCCGCCCGCACCCCTGGAACTTCCCCCGCCCTCGCCCTCGTCGTCGTCCCTGCCGTTCTGCGGCGCAAAGTACGAAGTCTGCCCCTCCTGGCTGAAATCGTCGCCGAAGTAGATGTCGTACGCGTCCCGGACCTCCTCGGTCGTGGCCTGGATCTGCCGCGCGACGGCGGGCGCGGGCTGCTCCCTCGCGCCGCGGGGAGCGGGAGGCCGGCCGTTGGGGGTCGTGAACCTGATGGCGGTGTTGAGCTCGGCGGCCTGTCGCTCGCCGGCCCTGATGAGCCTCTCGGCGGTGAGCTGCGCGAGGAAGGGGTGGCAGAAGACGGCCTGCCAGCCTATAAACGAGGTCAGAAAATCTTTCTGCCGAGCGCGATGCATCCACGCACCCTGGCGCGCGCTGCGGTCCCGGCTGGACCTCCCCAGCCGCTTGCTCGGGTCCCAATGCAGCAGCTTGGTAATGAAGTCGGCAGCCTGGGCCGTGATCCCCTCGGCCCTCCACCGGTCAAAGTCAAGGTACTCGGACGGATCAACCTGTCGGCCGTAGTTGGTCCGCCAGAAGTTGGACCAGGCGCGCTGCCCCACGATCTTGAAGGGGCCGTTGTACCGGTCGTTCGCGTCGGTCCTGCTCGTCGTACGGGTGAGGGTGTTGTACGCCACAACGCCATAAGACCACCAGTCCGATGCGCGGCCGTCTGTGCGGGGAATCGGTCAGCTACAAGCCCCGGGGTGCAGGGCGACGGCGTGCACGCACACGGCGCCTGATTCGGAAAGTCGTACGCCCTCGGCCCCGCGGTGAAGATCTCGGGCGCAACGATCCTATAGTCGCAAGTGCCCATCTCCTCCCACTCCTGCAGCACGCGGGAGACGTTGACGGAGCACCCAAAGTCCCCCAGCATGGGCCTCCTTTTCCCGTCGATGAGGATGTTGGCCGCCTTGATGTCCCGATGGATGATGCCCTTGGCGTGCAGGTGGCCTATGGCCAACGCGAGCTGGGCCAGCAAGATGCGCGCCTTGGCCTCGGGGATCGGGTTCGTGCCGGGGAAGAACTTGGCCGAGAGGCCCTGGATCTCGGCCTCGAGGTCCGACGCGGCGACGGGCATGGCGATGGTGAAGGTGTTCCTGTCCGGAGTGCGTTCGCGCCACACGCCCCAGAAATGGATAAGGTAGGGGCCGCCGTTGGCGACCGACATCTGTACCGTCGAGGAGGGGGTCGTCAAAGGCGGAACAGTCGGCGGGACCTAACCCTAGGGGAACCCACGAAGTGCGGCTCGAGCCTGTCCGCGATCGCCGTCTTCTTTGGAATCACCCGCTGGTCGTTCGGGTCGTAGAACTGGCTCTTGATAGCAAACAGGCGCACGTTGGGCGGGTCCAGTGGGCCCGGCTCGGCGGACCGAAGCGCGGCAATGCGGACGGAGCCGAAATGTCCGCTACCAACGGTGCCGGAAAAGTCAAAGTAGAACTCGGGCTTGATCGACGGGTCGCGGTTGGCGACGACGCGGTTCGGGAGCACAAGGGCGGGCGTGGCCGGCTGCAGGACCGTCGCGGGGGAGACGCAGGTCACGTCGTTGGCGCGGTTCCGCCCGCGCTGCCCCTCCGCGGCGTGGGCGGCGGCGGCAAAAAGGGCCAGCAGCAGGGCCGCCAGCGCGGCGGCCGCCCGTGGAGGGGCCATGGGCGCGATCCGGTTGCCGTGGCCGGCGGGCTGTGGGGCCGGAATGAGATGGACCCGCCGAAGGTCCACCCGGTCATTGCGCAACACACGGCCAGTGCCAGTGCCCCTGCGTTTGGCCAACATGGGCGTATCACCAGGAGCGCGAACGGTGGCTCCTTGACGGAGCAGATGCGGAAATATATACGGCGCCGGACGATCGAAGCGCATACGATCTTCCCATTTCAAAGGTTCCAGACCATCAATCCGACTGCAAGCACGGACTTTCGCGAAACGGGCTTCGCAAGATGGCCGCATGGGGAATCGGAATCACATGCGCATGTTCGATCTGCGAAGAAGGCACGTTCGTCAAGCCCCCCCGGGACCACCTGCACCTTCTGCCGCTCGGGTGCAAGCTTCGCGGTGGCCCCCTTTCCAAGCGGCGATCTGGCACTCGGAGGAGCAGTAGTGTGCGACCTTGCACCGCGAGCATCTCTTCATCCCCTGCTGCGCGACGGAACCGCAGTGATCGCAGGTCAAGGGCACGGCGCCTTCCGTCCTCAGGTTCCTGGAGATGCGCTTTGCATTGGCCATCCGGGCCTCTACCGGGATCCCATTCACGGGCGCAACGCCCGGGCTCGACAGGATGAAGGCATTGAAGAGACTTCCGAGTTCGGCGGCGTTGGCGCACGGCCTGGGGGGGATCATGCCTCTGCACCACCTTGCGAACTCCTTGAAGAAGGTCGCGAAAACCAGGCCCTCGCCATCGTCCCCTAGGACGGTTGCTCCGCGATCCCTGCTCCATTTCGTGGGATTCTCGCCCACGATCCCAAGAGACTGCACGAGTGTGCCGAAAGCCACTCCAACCAAGCCCTTTGCCTTCTGGTCCAAAGGTGCTCCGTCGCGGTAGCAGGCCGCCTTTTGGACCACGTAGTCGGAGGCACCGTTGCGCATAAGAGCGTCCAGGAAGTCGGAGTCCGCAAGGAGGCGCTTCCGAACGGGCCGCGCTCGGGTCAAGATCGTGAGCATCAGCAGCGCGGACTCGGCAATCTGCCCAAAGGAGGAAGAGAAAGGCTTCAACCTTTCGACCTCGACGAGGGCGCTGGGAGACACCGGGAGCTTGAAGTCCAAGCAGGGCCACCCGTCCCCGGCGAACGTCCACTCTTTCTGGTTCTCTGCAGAAGCGAAAGCCATGTAGGCCGCACGAAGCGCGGGCCAGATGCGCACAAAGACGGCTTCCCAGATGGTCGCAAACCACGGGTCATTGACATGTTCGTAGCTGCTGATCTGGGCCGCTGGAAAGCCGGCCGGAAAGAACGGCGTGAGCTTCGCCGTCCCGTTGGGGGAGAAGGCGACGAGCAAGTTCTGCGCTTCGATGAGCTGATTGTACCCGCTGGAGCGGAGCAAGCCGGCCGAGTCACTCGACGGCTTCGGTGTGTTCTTGAGCACGGAAGCTTCGAAAGCCGTGAAGAAGCCGTCCATGCGGTCGGTCCCGGCACCGACGAATGCCCCCTTGTCGAACCGCTCCCAGCCCTTCGGAGCAGCCGGTTGCGCCATCCGCGCCAGTTATGGGCTGTGACGCTTGAAAGTGTTCCGCGACGAGCTTCCACGAGGGTTACGTTCTCCTGCGCAAACGCCGCTTCGGCAAAACAAGCAGCCGCTCTGTGACTTCAGCGGACCGTTGGGGCGCAGGGGTTCTCGGGTGTGAACGACACGTCACGACGCGACCGCAGCTGCTGCAAAGTATCCCCTCACCTCTATCCCGGAACCATGGAAACCGCGCGCCTCGGCTTCTTAATCTACGACGGCACTAAAAGCAAACCCAGCTACACCTTCGGGAGCCTGCCGCTGCCGCCCGGCCCGCCTTCGCACCCCTGAGAACCGCAAGGCGATGGAGGCGTCCGCGCGCGCCCTCGGCGAAAAGGCCGGGTGGGGCCTCGCGAAAGCATGCCGCACTTGCCGGAACGAAGGCCCGACGAACTTCCACGTGGCCGTGATTTTTCGGGCGCGTAGTGACGGGCGCCCTTTGGGCTTCGCTGTGGTCGCCGCGTGCGAGGGAGCTTCCTGGCGCCGATGCCGCCTCGATGTTCCTTCGCCGCAAGAACTCCGAAGGTTTCCCCGCGCCCTACGAGAACCGGAAGATGCAGCCGCTGGATTTGGACCTCTGTCTCTGCACGTCATTCCCCGGGAGCGGCGACCCCATCTTCGAAGCCAGCCTGACGCGCCGGGTGGAGCTGCCGGGGGACCTTGTAAACCCTAGAACGTGCAGCATCGAAGCTCCGTTCCAGCCGGGGGATGAGCTGGCCAAGGCCGAGAGCGTCGAGGCTTTCTCCTCGTCGTGCCGGGCCTGCGTCGTTTGCGGGCGGCGTTGGCTTCCCCGCGGCATCACGCGCGGACCACGGTGGTAGTGGGCGAGTCGAAGATTGGGGATGAAAGACTCGAGGCTCAAAGCAAGCTTGGTGCCAGCTAGCAGGACGTAACGGCTCGGACACCCGGTACGTCTATAGAAGAGCAAACAAAAGACCAGTTGCTCTGATCAGGGCTTTGTCGCTGGTCGAGACGTCGACGATCGACGCGAGAAGCGGCGGGGCAGGAACGCTGCGCGCTGACGCACTGTGGACCGCCGCCACCCGCCCAAACACCGAATCTCTCCCGCGTGCCGCGCCATGGCGGCCGCCGACGCCGCGGGCGTCGACTCGTTCTCGCAGCTCCTCGCTCGGCTCGACCTCCGCCGCGCCGCCGCGTTCTGGGACGGGACCTTTGGCCCGCTCCGCGGGCTCCTCTGGACCGCATCCGTGCACATCTACCTCGCCGCCATCCTCCTCTGCGCATTTGTGGTCGAACTTTGGGTCCGATCGGAGAAATCTGAGCGCCGGCGAGGGGAGCAGGCGGCGGCAGAGGCCGAGGGGGGCGATGTTTGCCCCGCGCCCGGGGTGGCCCATGAGGACGCCGGGCCGGTCGAGGCGTGCGAGGCGGACGATTCGACCGAGGTCGACGAGAACGAACTCGCCGATGCGCTGGCACTGGCTGGTGCTGCGGCCAAGGCGGACCGGGGGTCGCTCTCGGAGGGCTCCGACGCCACGGCCGCCGTGCTCAAGGCAGAGAGGACCGAGGACGTCTCTTCCGAGGCCAGCTCGCCTACCGCCATCGGACAGCTCGAACACATCGAACACATGGACCTCGACCACGATCCCCTGCCCTCCCCCCGGCTGGCCCCGCTGGAGCGCCGCTTCTCCGTCGACGCGGCCCCCCGTTCCCCCGGCTCCCCCCGCTGGATGGTCCCCTCCAGCCCCCGCCTCGCGGCCTCCAAACCCGCCGACCTGTCCGCCAGCGCCCGCGCCTCCTCCGCCACCCTCTCGGACGAGGCCGCCGGCACTGCCTCCCTCCCCCCGATGCCCGCCACCCCGGACCGCAACTTCTTCGCCAAAGCCTTCTCCTCGGGCAGGATCAGGGCCATGAGCGTGGACAACCCGTGGAAATCCCCCTCGGCGGAGGAGCTCGAATCGGCCATCGGCCTCGCGCCGCTCAAGCACCTCGCCTCGTTCGACGAGCCGGGCTCTCCCACCCCGCGCCGCTCGGCGGACCCCTCCCCGAAGTTCCCGCAGCGCGCCCGCACGCTTTCCGAGATCCCCGGCCGCGGCCTGCAGCCCGCGTCGCCGTTCACCGCCGGCCTCGCGAGCCCCGTGCGCGCGTCGACGGGGGGGTTCGTGCGGATGACGCCTAGCCCGCTGCGGTCGTCGCCGCTGGCGGCGCTGGCGAGGGAGTGGAGCGAAAAGGCGGCGGGGAGGAACGCGTCGCCGCCTTGAGCCGGAAGGTGTGCGGGGGGAGGCGTTGTTGGAAGGAGTTTCAGTTTTGGGCTTTCGCGAGGACGTGTCGATACCCCGTGCGGCGCGCTGGCAGTGCGGCATCTGTAAATCTGTAAATTGATACACGGCATTCTTGAGCGATACACATCCATGATCGAGCGAGTTCCCTCCCGCAAAAGCCGCGCGGCGATTACCGATGTTCTGAATGCCCCCACGGAGCTTCACGGCGTATGGCATGCCATGTCCACCGTATACACGACCCCCGCCCCCCTCAGCAGCGTCCAAATGCCCAGCCCCACGGTCAGCGTCGTCGCCAGCAGCGCCCTTGCGAGCTGCGGCGTCGCCACGAGCCCGAAGATGCGCGCCAGCTGCCCGTCCCCCGCGAGGAGGAACGACTCCAGCAGGCGCGCGTGGTCCTCCAGGGATGCCAGCGCCTCGCGCGCGGCATCCGGGTTCGGTGGCGGGGGGAAGACGCGGGAGAGGTGCGCGAGCTCGCGGATCTCGCGGATGGCCGAGGCGTACAGGTTTCTGACGGCGCTGACCTGCGAGTTGCTCGTACCGAGCACGACAGCGTCGACAAAGACGGTGTACAGGATGAGAATCGCGAGCGGGACGACCCAGCCGACGATGCAGGAGCCCACGGCGACGTTGACGACGAGTCCGACGAGGAGGCCCGAGGCCGAGACGATGGTGAAACTCAGGTTGCTGGCCTGGACCCTGGTCCGCCACCGCACCGAGACGGCAGAGTGGAGCGAGACGTAGGCTTCGGGGCCGTCGGCGGGTTGGACGAGCCGTTCTGAGGGGCCGAGGAGCGCGTCCCGGTGCCGGGCCAGCATCGATGACAAGGCTAGCTTGGCCGCGCGATGCTGAAGCCTTTGCTCCAGGCGAAAGTGGGGCATGGAAGAGTAGGAATTTGTTAGATCGCGCACGGATGATATGCCGAGGATGGCGACTGGGTGGAAGGCGAAGTCAGCGTCCTCAACAACGCGAGGGCACGGGCCGGACCAACCGTAGCCAACGGCCAAGAGGCCGCTCCACCAGCTCGAAAAAGTCAGCGCCCGAAACGTGATCATCGCCGTCCATACCAGCGACAGCATGTACCAGATTTTGGCCGATTGCCCAGTGACCCACGCGACTGCCGCGAACGCGGCTGCGTGGCGGGGGGCGTTGCCGGCGCACCGGGGCGATGGGTACGGGCACAGGGCGTCCTTGCTCTCGTGGGCGACGAGGGCGGACGTTTCGCCGGCGAGTTCGTGCTCCTCCAAACGTGCCCCCGAGCTTGTCCGGACCAACTCGCTCCAGCGCGCCAGGGTCGCGTGCGGGTGCCCGCTCTCGTCGTCTGTTGCTTCGGGGATCGCGGAGCTCGCCCGGCCGATGTACAAGCGAACGGAAGGGGATGCCAGCAGGAGCGCGATCCACAGAGCCCAGGCAAACACTACGCAGGCGGTTCCGGCGGCCAGCTGCGCAGTGGCAAAGGGCCTGCCGAGCTCCGCGTTGAAGACCCAGAGGGGCGCGAAGAGCGACAGTCCGAGCGCGCTCCACCAGAAAGGAAGCACTAGCGGCTTGATGAACCGCGTCATGGCCCGCGACAGCCGCAGCTGCAGCGCCAGTAGCGCGCTCCATGGCCGCAAGTCGCGGACCAACGCGTCGAAGGTTAGCGGTTCCGCGGCGCGGAGGGCCGCCGCGGGGTCGAACACGGCGGCGTGCGGCAGCACCGAGTCGGAGGCGTCCGGCGCGGAGGGGAATAAAACCAGCCATTCGCGGGGGGCGAAGCGGAACGGTGCGGCTGCGGAGCCCGGAATCGCCGCCGAGGGGGCCGCTCCCTTCGCGTCGGCGAGGCCCGTCGCCGACATTTCCACCGACATCTTCTCCGACGACCAACGCGGCCGGCAGGATCCCGTCGCCGGCGGGTCGAGGTCGGAGTGCGGCCCCGTGTTTATTTGACGCGGCGAGGCGTTCCTCATCTCTGTCTCCCGCCACCGCCCTCCCCTCCACGGTGTTAATCGCGACGCCGCCACGCCGCTCCGCGGTTCATTCCATGGAAGAAGCTCTCGCCAGCTCGGAGCCGCGGGGATCCGGCGATCCCGCCGGCGCACTGCGGGCCGAACGGCCGCTGACGCGCGCGCGGCTGCTCCAGGGGCTGGCCGCCTCGTCGCGGACGCTGCGCGACCTCACGAGGCTGCAGTTCGTTTCGCAGTCCTTGGGGAGGAACCTTCCCTACTTCATCGTCCTTGTCATCGTGCTCATTGCGCCTCTCACGGCGACCGCGTGGACGTGGGGCTCGTTCGGGACGAGCCAGCTTGCCGTGGGCACCGCGTTCCTCTTTGCTCTCCTTCTTTTGTTCTTGTTTTCGGCGGGACTGCTGGCGACCTTCCGCGGCAGGCACACCAACGCCATTGGCCGGACGGGCTCCGTGGCTGCCGGCACGAACAGACCGGAACCCGAGGTCAGCAACCACGCTTTGGCCGTGTTTGTTCGATACGAGGAGCTCCGCGAATCCAGCGCATCGCAGAGCACGTCCAGCTCCGTGATTCTGCAGCACGACCCGGGGGATGTCATGTGCCCATGCGACCTGGCTTCCTGCGCCGGGAAGCTGCCGCGCCAGGCTTCATTCTGGCACCTCGTCTATTTGACCGCACTCACCTTGTTAAACTTGGCAGTCTTTCTCCTATTCGTCTACACACCGCTCGTCACTCTTCGCGAGAGTGTGTGGAGCACGGCCTGGTCTGGGACCGTCCCCGCGATCTACTGCGCCGTCACCATCCCGTCTCATCCTTGTTCCCAACGCCAGGCAATCGGCGAACGTCACCGCGCTCTCTCTTTCCTCGCGCGTCTCCAACCGCGCCATCGCCGCCTCCCTGCGCTCCCTCCTGTCCCGCCTCCACTTTTCCCTGGACCGCGCACGGGCTGCCCTTCCCCCACCCGACGACCGTCTCTCCTGGTGGTGCGAATAATACGCTCATCTCTATTTGGAGGAAGCGAGATGGGGCACTTTGATGCTCAGTGATACGATCGCTGGGGCTGTTGAGCTGCGAGGTTCGGCCGCTGGACGACGCCCGAAGCCTTCCCACGCTCGCTATCCGATCGCTCCAGCATGTCGCGATCGACAAGGTCCACGCATCGAAAGCCTCCTGCAGCTGCTCACGCGGGACAGAACGTCTCGAGCACCACCACGATCCCCACCCCCCGGAGCACCCCCCACAGCGCCGCGGCCAGCGTGACAACCGATGCGAGGACGGTCCTGATGACGCCGTAGTCGATCCTGACCCCCGCCAGCCTCGCCGCCGCCTCCTCGTCCGCGGCCCGGAACTCGGCCAGCGCGCGGTAGTGCCACCCCGCCGCCGCCTGGAACGCCGATCCGTCGGGCCCGGGGCGGGCGGCGGCGGCGCGCAGGGCGATCGAGCGGACCTCGGCCGCGGCGTCGCGGTACAGCCCCGTGGCGCGGGCGATGCGGGCGTTGCTGTCGGCCGCGATGACGAGGTCGATGGAAGCAAAGACGAGCCACCAGCCGACCCAAGCGAGCTGCCACGCCGTGATGCACCCCGCGATCTAAGCGGGAGGCGGGAGGGTCAGCAGGCGTTGGAAAGCAACGGGAACGGTAACGAACCCCGTTCAGGAGGAAGGCCACGGCGGCGCAGAGGACAAAGGCCACAACCATCCGCCACGTCAGCTCCACGTGCACCATGCCCGTCGCCCACGAGTTCTGCAGCGCCGCGTTGAGCGCCACGTACGGCTCCTCCGGCCCCGGAATCGGCAGCGCGGGGTCGTCCGCCGCGGCTTCGAGGCGCCGGATGGTCCGGAGCAGGGCGACCGATAGCATGCGGCGCTGGAGGCCGGCTTGGAGGTGCGAGAGAGAGGCCGTGTTGATGACGACGGCGCGCAGAGCCCAGACGGAGAAGAATAGGAAGGCGGCGCAGAGGACCAGGAAGAAAGTGATGGCCCAGGGCGACGACCAGAAGAATGGCGCGTAGGTGAAGGCTGGGGTGGCGAGGAGCAGGATCCCAACGAAAAGGTGGAGGAGGGACAGGCCGACGAGGTCGGCGAGCTTCTCCCAAATGACGTTCCGGATGATGCGCCCGCAGCATGCCGGCCGGTCGCAGGGGCAGAAGGCGTCCCCGTCCTCGTGAATCAACAGAGGCGACAACCGGTCTTTGCCCCCGCCGTCCCGACCCTCCTCAATGAGCTTCTGGCGGCGCAACCAGATGGAAAGGGTAGAACGCGTGGAGAGGAAGTCGACGCCGGCGAGGTCGCGGGGCATGGGCCCGCGGCTGCTGCCGAGCATCACGGCCCCACGGAGGATCCACCAGGCGTAGCCCCAAAAGACGCAGAACAGCTGGAGGGCCGCGGCGACGGTGCCGAGGGCCACGTTGCGGGGCGGGAACCGCTCCGGATCCCGGGAAGCCAGCGAAGCGGCGGCAGCGAGGGCAGGCACGCCAAGGCATCCCGCGATCAACTCCCGCCACAACATCGAAAACCGCACCGCAAAGGCCGCGAAGACGCGCACCAGCCACGCGAGAGGAGCGGCGCCCCCGCGCGAGAGCGCCACCGCGGCGGGGCCGGACAGCAGCGGATCCGCGGCGCGGAGCTCCGCGGCCGGCTCGGCCGGCGGCGATATCCACCGAGGGAACGACGGCAGCGCCGCGGCGGGGAACACTGCCGCCCATTCGCGGGCAGTCGGCACGAAATCGACGGGGTCGTCGGCCTCCATGTGGAGGACGCGGCGCCGGTGATTAGCGAAGGAACGGCGGAACCCGATGTGTATACGAATCGTAGCGTCCGCTCACTTGCCGACGTGGGTCCCGATCGCGCAAGTATGGCAGAGACCATAGATCTACAGATTCCAGAGATGTCGCAGCGCAGCACGCGTATTCAAGCCTCCTTGCTGAATATTGCTCTCACGCCGTACCTGCCCGCTTGGTACCGCCGACCGCGTGGCAATGGAAAGGGTCAAACCTGGCGCCTCCCGAGTAAAGATGATGTGGATTTATTCCGATGTTGAAAGATAGGAGGCCTCCCGTGAGTGTGGCAAACCCGTTGTACGTGTAACGTGGGGGCAGGTTCAACCATCTTGCTTGGCTCAGGCGAGGAGGCGTGGATACCCTTGCTACGTGCATCTGCAAGGTGCACATCCAGCGGATCTCGACAGTGATTGATCGGGATGACCAACCTCGGGGCGAGGAGGACGGGTCCTCGCGATCGAACGTTCCGAGGTTCCAACCCACCGTCAACGCCGCGTCTCCCAATGGCCGACGACCCGGCCAATTTCGTGCCGACGGCCCGCGAATGGGCTGCGGTGTTCCCCGCCGCGGCGGCGCCGTCGTTCCCGCCGTGGAAGGCGGCGCCGGCCGACCCGGCCTCGTCGCTGCGGGCCGCGGACCCGCTGCTGTCGGGGCCGTTCGCGGAGGCGCTCTCGCACGACGGCGCCGCGCCGCTCGCGTGGCTGGTGCGCGCGTACGCGGCGGTTGCGGGGCGGTCCCCGCTGCTCTGGCGCGAGGCGCTCGCCGCCCCGCTCGCCGTCCCGGCGCTCGCGGCGGCCGCAACCCTGGCGGCGCAGGACGCCCAGCGCTTCCCGGCCCGCAACGTCGCCCTCGGGACAGTGGCCGCGGTGCTCCAGCTGTTCTGTACGTTTCTCGGCTACCTCTGGTGGTTCATTGGCGGTGCCGTTTTCGGAGGCGGGAATTTCCGCCGTCGCGCCCTCCCGACCGGCGACTGGAGCACGATCGATTTTCTCTCGTGGATATCGACACTTTCGGTTTGGTTGCGTCGCCGGAAGCTCCTTGCAGAGGGTCGGGACGGCGGCGGGAAGGATCACATGTCTCCGCTCCTCGTCCACGAGGACGGGGATGCTTTCTGCCCCTGCGACGGAGCAGGGTGCTGCGGGGACATTATCCGGAAGGTCACGTGGGAGAAGCTCGCTGACCTCCTCGGTTTGTCCCTCCTCCATCTTTTCGTTGGGATCCTGCTCCTCGCCACCCCAGCCTTCACCTACGCGTCGCGCTTCTGGCCGTCGCCCTGGGCCGTTACTTTCTTCCTGACGCTCTGCGGCTGGCTTTTATTCTTCTCCGTCTGGTGCATGCGTGCCATCGTCATCAACACGGCCTCGCTCTCCCACCTTGAGGCCTGCCTCCAACGCCGCATGCTCTCGCTGGTCCTCCTCCGGACCATCCGGCGCCTCGATGCGGCCGCGGACGATCCCACGCTGCCGATCCCGGGCTCGGACGAGCCCTACCTGGCGCTCAACGCCGCGCTGCAGCATTCGTGGGCGACGGGCATGATGCACGAGGACATCACCCGCAGGCTGATGACCTCGTTCGTCCTCTGCGCTGCCGCCGCCTTCCTCCTGAATGGGGTTCGTCCCGCGCACCCTGCCCCGCGCTCTGCCTGACCCACCGCTTGATTCTTCCCCAGATTGCAGGCTGCATCGCGGCGTGGCAGGTCGCCTGGGTGGGGTGGTGGCTCCTCTACGCCACCGCCGAGCTGGTCATCGCCGCCGACAGCAACGCAAGGATCGCCCGCGCGACGGCGTTGTACCGCGACGCCGCGGCCGAGGTCCGCTCGATCGCCCTGCGCGCCACCGCCGCCCGCCCCGGGCCCGACGGATCGGCGTTCCAGGCTGCGGCGGGGTGGCATTACCGCGCCCTGGCCGAGTTCCGGGCCGCGGACGAGGAGGCGGCGGCGAGGCTGGCGGGGGTCAGGATCGACTACGGCGTCATCAGGACCGTGCTGGCATCGGTGGTCACGCTGGCCGCGGCGCTGTGGGGGGTGCTCCGGGGGGTGGGGATCGTGGTGGTGCTCGAGACGTTCTGTCCCGCGTGAGCAGCTGCAGGAGGCTTTCGATGCGTGGACCTTGTCGATCGCGACATGCTGGAGCGATCGGATAGCGAGCGTGGGAAGGCTTCGGGGGTCGTCCAGCGGCCGAACCTCGCAGCTCAACAGCCCCAGCGATCGTATCACTGAGCATCAAAGAGCCCCATCTCGCTTCCTCCAATAGAGATGCGTGTTATTCGCACCACCAGGAGAGACGGTCGTCTCCCACCCATCGGTGTGGCAAATTACCTGACAATGAACCTCGCGCACCTTTTGGAGAAGCGCGCGGTCTCCGCGCCGGAGCGGCCCGCAATTTTCCGCGGCGCCAAATGCACCGCCACGTACGGTGAGTGGGCGGCGCGGGCGGCGCGCGTGGGCGGGGCGCTGAGGGCCAAAGGTGGGACGCGTCTCCCCGGCGGCGCGCACCACGCTAAACTGCGTGCAGGCCTCGTTGAGGGCGACCGCGTCGCGGTATTCATGAAGAACCACCCGCGCTACCTGGAGTTCCTGTTCGGCATCTGGTGGGCCGGATTGGTCGCCGTGCCGGTCAACGCCAAGCTGCACGTGCGCGAGGCCGAGTGGATCGTGGGCACCGCCAAGGCCAGGGTCGCGTTCGTGACAAAGGACACCGTGTCCCGCGCGGGCGAGCTCGGGGAGGGCGTGGAAATCGTCGATGCGGACGGCGGACGGGCGGACGGGATGCTAAACAGCGGCCCCGCGCTGCCGGCGGTCACCGAACGCGCCGGCGGCGACCCGGCGTGGCTGTTCTTCACCTCCGGCACCACGGGAAAGCCCAAAGGCGCCGTGCTGACCAACAGGAACCTGATGACCATGGGCCTGGGCTACTTCGCGGACGTCGACCACATCGCCCCGGGCGACGCCCACGCCTACGCCGCGCCCATGTCGCACGGCGCGGGGATATACGCCATTCCACACGTCATGGCCGGCGCGCGGCACGTGGTCCCCGAATCCGGCGGCTTCGACGCCGCGGAGCTGTTCGAGCTCGGCATGCAGGTCGGCCCGCTGAGCATGTTTGCCGCGCCGACCATCGTCAAGCGGCTCGTCGACGAGGCCGAGGCGCGGGGACACACGCCCGAGCGGTGCGCGCGCTCCTTCAAGACCATCGTCTACGGCGGGGCGCCCATGTACGTCGCCGACATCACACGCGCGCTGCGTGTCATGGGCCCGCTCTTCGTCCAGATCTTTGGGCAGGGCGAGACCCCCATGAGCGGCACCGTGCTCTCGCGGCAGCTCCTGTCGGACACCTCGCACCCGCGGTACCTGGACCGCCTGGCCTCGGTCGGCGTCGCGCAGACCACCGTGCGCATCCGCGTGGCCGATCCCAAGGGGCGCGACCTACCCCCCGGCGAGATCGGCGAGGTGCTCGTGGCGGGCGACACCGTCATGGGCGGCGGGTACCTGGACAACCCCGCGGCGACGGCGTCGGCGATCCGGGACGGGTGGCTGTGGACGGGGGACATGGGGTTCCTCGACGGGGACGGGTTCCTCACGCTCAAGGACAGGAGCAAGGACGTGCTGATCTCGGGCGGATCCAACATCTACCCGAGGGAGGTGGAGGAGGCCCTGCTCGCGGCGCCGGGGGTGGCGGAGGTGTCGGTGATCGGGGCGCCGGACCCGGAGTGGGGCGAGGTGGTCGTGGCGTTCGTCGTCCCCTCGGCCGGGGCCGCCCTCGCGGCCGACGCGCTGGACGCGCACTGCATCGCCAACATCGCGCGGTTCAAGCGGCCCAAGCGCTACGTGTTCGTGGACGCGCTGCCCAAGAACAACTACGGCAAGGTGCTCAAGACCGAGCTGAGGCAGAGGATCGCGGAAGAGGGGGCGATAAAGACGAAGCTGTAATCCGGGCAGGTCAACGTGAATCACATATGGTGCCTCCGTCTAGTCGAATCCGGCGACCTCTGGCTTCTTCTCCCGTTCCGCCGCGGCCTGCCCGAAAGTCCACGCCTGGTACAGGATGTAGATATCGAACACGATGGTGCCCATGCTACCCATGATGTACGGGAACGTGGACAGCCAGAACTCGCCGTTGACGGCAGGCAATCGGAGGAGGATCCCCAAGCCGTAGGCGAGGTTGCCCGACACGGTGAGGAAGAACATGGGTATGGAAAGACCCTCGACGGACTGGAGGGCGGCGTTCTCGAGGATCTGGGGGAATCTGGGAGACCGGGAGCGGTCAGAGATCGAAAACAGGACCACGGGTGGACACCGACCGAGAAAACATGTAGAACAGGCCCGACGTCCACGCGCAGACGTAGCCGAGCACGCGCGCCAGTTCCGAGGTGGGCTGCTGCGCGTTGCACAGCGGCGGCGGGGCAAAGGTCCTGGCAGCGGCCTCGAGCAGGGCCCCACCGAGGGTGACTGGCGACCCGTCCGCACCGGGGACGCCCAATGGGAGGCACAGCGCGACGCAGGCGACGATCGCGAGGGAAGCGCCCGAAAGCGCGGGGGTGTTGTACCCCAGCACGTTGCCCGTCAGGGAGCGCTTTCGCGACGAGGTGCTCGACGTGCGTCGTGGCCGGTCGCCCGGGCCCGCAGAGGGCGTCGCAGAGTCTTCAGAGCCGTTACGGGTGCGGGCGCCATCGGCAAGGAGGGGGGTGGATTCGTCCGCGGCGATGTACGTGATACTCCCGACCTGCCCTTCCGGGGGCACCGTGGGCGTCGGCGGCTCGGAGACGAGGGTGCCGGCGGGTTTGTCCTCCTCGGCAAACAGGGGCATGAAATTGTTGTAGTAGAGCCACTGGAGGAGGATGAGGGCGTCCGTGATGAGGAAGTAGATGGCGGTGGCTCTTTGGGGAGGGAGCTGGAACGGGACTTTAGCAACTGGCTTCCTGCCACTTTGGTGAAGTAGCCGACCGACCTGATTTGCCAGGTAGGTGCCCACGAGGTTGGCAATGTCCCCGAACGTCCAACTGCGTGGCTAAGTGAGGACGCAGCCTCGGAGAATCGGAAACCGACCCACAGCGTCAGCAACCCAAAAGACAGCCCTTCCACGGACTTCCTCTTGAAGTTGAGGTGGAGCTGGGGGATGAACACGATGATCCATATGAGCAGCGACAGCATGCCGAAGGCCCATGAGGCGTAGTCCTGCGGCGAGTAGACGCAGTCGCCGAAGAAGCTACCAATCCACTGCAAGCGACATCGGGGAGACGCAACATCGACTAATGAGCGCCCATTCCTACGAAAGAACCCCGCAAAGTCTCGCCTGGTTGAACCGGTGCCCGTCGACAAACTCGGGTTCGCAGACGCAGGTGGACGCGTTCCCCGCCGCGGCGTGCGGCCGAGCAGCCGGCGGGGCGCGTGACGGGCCCCACCGCAGCGCCATGGCCGCGATTCGCAAGGAATGGAGGCGCTGAGGGGGTTTGGGACCGCGGCGTGATGGGTTGGACGGGCAGCGCAGGGTCCGTTGACTTGTTGGTCCCCTCGCCGACTGGCCGACGCCGTCCGAATCAAACAACCCGCCGTGACCCATCGGCCGCTCATCGGCCGCCGAAACACCCGCGGTTGCACTCCACAGCGGTTTTGCTGCCGGCCCGCCTGGCGCGTCGCCCTCCGCCCCTTTGCCGGAGCCCCCCGCACCGCCCGCACCGTCGCCGCAAACACGGACCCGGAACCGCACGCACGCGGTCAGGTGCGACTCCCTTTCGGCTCCCTGCCTCTGGAGAGAGGGCTTATATTGGCCGTTGACCCCTCGATCGGGCCGTTGCGGTGTTTGGTTCTCGTCGCCACCCTTCTGCCTCCGCCTCCGTCCGGCCGGCCACTGCAACAGGCCAGCCATGCCGCCCCAGCAGTTCCCCGCGGCGATTGAGAAGAAGTACAAGTTTCTGAGGGAGCTCGGAGCCGGAGCCTATGGGGTTGTTTGGTGAGGGTCGATGGGCACCGGTTGCGGGTGACACGCGGCGAGAGGCGAGGAAGTCGGCCGGGCGAGAGACCGCCTCGGGGAAGGAACTCCTGCCGAGGCAGCTGTCTCGGCATCTCCCCTACCCGACCATGAGCTCGGTTGCTGACGGTGGTGCCGTTCCGCCCCGGCAGCGCGCTCAAGAACCTGGAGACCGGGGAGGAGGTCGCTTGCAAGAAGCTCATCAAGGTCTTCGACAAACCCATCCTTGCGCGGCGGGCGTTGAGGGAGATCAAGCTTCTGCGGCACCTGAATGGCCACGAGAACGTGAGTTGGTCGAGCTTCTTGCCCGCTGCCCGGCCAACCGGCGCCCCCCAGATCACCAACCTCATTGACATCGAGATTGCCGACCCCAACAACTTCAACGAGGTCTTCCTCATTGAGGGTCTCATGGAGGCCGACCTGCACCAGATCATTCGCTCCGGCCAGCCCCTCACGGACGCTCACTTCCAGTACTTCCTGTACCAGATCTGCCGCGGGATGAAGTGGATCCACACCGCCAACATCCTGCACCGCGACCTCAAGCCGGGGAACCTGCTTGTCAACGCGGACTGCGAGCTCCGCGTTTGCGACTTTGGGCTGGCCCGGGGGTTCTCGCAGACCCCCGAGTCCAACGCCGGGTTCATGACCGAGTACGTCACCACGCGGTGGTACCGGGCGCCGGAGATCATGCTCAGCTTCCAGTGCTACACGAAAGCCAGTGGGTGGAGCTGTTGCGGAATCGAGTATCTGCTTACTGATGGCCGTTCTGCCCAGTCGACGTTTGGTCGGTCGGGTGCATCTTTGCCGAGCTCCTCGGAGGCAAGCCCCTCTTCAAGGGGCAGACATGTGGGTCCGCCGCCCTGTACCCGCCTCCAGATCCTGAACCGGGACCCCGCAGACGTCGACCAGCTCAACCAGATCATGGGCATCCTCGGCACCCCCGACGACTCCCTCCTCCGCCGCATCGGCTCCGAAAAGGCCCTCTCCTACATCCGCTCCCTCCCCCGCATGGCCAAGGTGCCCTTCTCCAAGCTGTACCCCAAGGCCACCCCGCAGGCCCTGGACCTCCTGGAACGGATGCTCAAGTGGGACCCGCTGGAGCGCATCACGATCGAGAAGGCGCTGGAGCACCCGTACCTGGCCGCGTACCACGACAAGGAGGACGAGGTGGGCGGCGGGTGTTTGCGGTGTGGACGAGGGTGCTGACGGATCTTCGCAGCCGGCGTGCCCGTCCCACTTTGACTTTGGCTTCGAGTCGGTCAAGACGGTCGACGACATCAAAAGTGGGTGACCCCCCCTGCCGATCGGCCGCAGCTCATCGTTTCGCAACGCCTGCAGAGATGATCGTTGCCGAGATCGGCGACTTCAAGCGCCACCTCGCCGCCAAAGAGAGCAAAAAGGACCGCGGGCCGCTGTCGGCCCGCCTGCCGCACCCCCAGGCCGGGTTGGTTCCGCCGCCTTCCTCCCCGATCGCAACATGTTGACCCCCCGATCTTCGATCCAGCATGCCGAGCAAGGACGAGCGGGCATCGTTCGTCCGGGAGGACAACGACGAGGAGGTCGGCGGCGGCATCGAGGACGAGCTCCGGAGCATGAACCTCTCCCGCAAGCCGGCCGCCTCGGGCACCACCGCCGTCCGCGTCCCCGCCCACTGAGCCTCCCCGCCTTGGACAGCAACCGCAGATGTAGATTTCGCCGCTTTCGCACGATGACGGAGTATACCCGCAATGTATCGCCCCGGTTCCAAAACAAGGAGGGCTACCGGCCCAGACCTCTGCTCGCGAGCTCGCCGTCCAAATCCATGGCCTCGGGATCTGCGGAGCGCCGTCAGCGGGTCGTAAAGCGGTGTAGCAAGGAGGCCAACCTTCGTCGCGGTCGTCCCGTTCCATGTAGGGGATCTGGTCCCGCGTCGGGACAGGCAGCTTCGCGCGCCCCAGCGACGCGTTGCGCTCCGCGGCCAGGCGCTCGGCCTTGAACTCCATGACTTCCCTGGCGATCATGGCTGGCCAAAGACTCGTCAGCTTCCGGCAGAGCGCCTGCCGATGCCGGCCCGGGACCCACTCTTGATCTCGGCCATGTTCTGCACGGCCTCGAACGCAAAATCAAAGTGCTGCGGGTGCACCGGCTCGTCCTCCGGGTCGTGGTAGGCCTCTAGGTACGGGTGCGCCAGCGCCTCCTCGACCGTGATCCGCGCCATCGGGTCGAACTTGAGGAGCTTCTCGAGGAGGTCCAGGGCGAGCGGGCTGGCGCGGGGGTAGAGCCGCTCGAAGGGGACCTTGGGGGTGGTGGGGAGGGAGCGGATGTACAGGAGGGCGCGGTCGGAACCGATCCGGCGGAGGGTCTCGTCGTCGGGGGTGCCGAGGATCTGGAGGATCTGGTTGAGCTGGTCGACGTCTGCGGCGAGGGGAACATAAGTGAGAACCACTTCGGGATCGGGAATTGCTATCGACTCACAGTCGCGTCCCTTGAACAGGGGCTTGCCGCCAAGCAGCTCCGCGAAGATGCAGCCCACGGACCACATGTCGACTTGAGGAGCGACAAAGCCGGTCAAACAAAGCCTTTGTGAGACAATCAACGGGTCACCCACTTGCTTTGGTGTAGCAGCGGAAGCTGAGCATGATCTCCGGCGCGCGGTACCACCGAGTTGCCACGTATTCGGTCATGAACCCCGCGTTGGCCTCCGGCTGCTCCGAGAACCCGCGGGCCAGCCCAAAGTCGCAGATCTTCAGCTCGCAATCCGCGTTGACGAGGAGATTGCCTGCACTTTGTCAGCATCGGCGCGACCAGCGACCTGCAAGGCACCGACCGGGCTTGAGGTCGCGGTGAAGCACGTTCGCCGAGTGGATGTACTTGAGCCCGCGGCACACCTGGTAGATAAAGTACTGGAAGTGCGAGTCCGTGAGCGGCTGCTCGGACCGGATGATCTGGTGCAGGTCGGCCTCCATGAGCTCCTGGATGATGAAGCTGTTGGCCGCGCGCGTCAGAGCGGAGCGGAGCATGTTTCCGGCCGCCAACCCACACTTCGTTAAAGTCGTTGACGTCGGCGATGTCCATGTCCATGATTGAGGTTATCTGCGCGACCAGGAAAGGGTCAGAGCGCGTCCCGAAAGTGAGACGCGTCCGGGAGGGCTCTCCCACGTTCTCATGGCCGTTGAAGTGCTTCAGCAGCTTCAGCTCCCGCAGCGCACGCTTGGCCAATATAGGCTTGTCGAAAATCTTGGTCACCTTCTTGATGGCGACCTCCCCGCCGGTCCGCGTGTCCTTTGCCGAACTGGGCCAAAGTGAGACGGGCCCGTGCGACCCCGGCGGCCTCTGCCCACCACACGAGGCCATAGGCGCCCTGGCCGAGCTCCCTGATGAGCGTATAGCGCCTCGCCAGCGCCGGCGGCAGGTTGATTTTGGCGGCGAGCCGCTCGGCCGACGAGCCGTGCGAGCTGCCGTGCCGCGACGCGTGCTGCGACGACATCGCGCCGGCGGCGGCGTGCGCGCAACTGCGGCTGCCGCGATGGCCGCGTCGGCGGCGGAGAAGGGGGTTCGCGGGCGGCGGTGTGGGCTCGGGCTGCGGCGCACGGGCGCGGGGCCCTGCAGCCGCCAGCGCCCTCAGTCACACAACTACCCAGGTAGCACGGCTTGGGCCCCAGATTCCGTGGCATCCCCGCCATGAATAGAAGCATGATCACAAAAGAACATGCCGTGCTCGTCTGCCATCGTGATCCGCTCATGACGCGTGAAGCCCATCGATGCTTCCTGTCGATTGATGCATCACATGTCGGACATACAGCGAAAGGGAAAGGAGGCTACGAGTGGAAGAAAAAGTGGCATGTGGTGCTGTAACGGCTATCCTTTCCATCGCATCCTATCTTGGACGGATGGAAGAGGCCTACAAAGGGTTCCCGGCGGCGCGGGGGGTCACCCGTTCCCCCCGTCACCAACGTCCCCCACCGGCCCCGAACGCGCCATGGCGGCGGCGCCAACGTTCGCGCCGCGAGAATATTGGCCCGCGTTCGAGGAGACGCTCGGCTTCGGGGAAGCGGACCTCGAGAAGTGGTTCGACTACAGGTCAGGCCGGATCCGATTTCTCAGGCGAGAGATGGGCACCAACGCGTCCACCTTCAGGCGGAAGTACAACGAGAAGGCCGCCGGGCTTTGGCGGATCGGAGATAAGCTCTATGACCTGACGAAATTCGTGGACCAGCACCCCGGGGGGCCGGAGTGGCTCCAGATGACTCGCGTTGGTTCCTGGTCTTGTCGAATCGGCTTTGACTGGACGTGGGAACGCGCTCTAGGGAACGGATATCACAGAGGCATTCGAGGCTCACCACCCGGGCATCGAGGCCGTGAGGAAGATTGCGGAGAAGTACTATGTGCGGGACGCGGACTGGCCACGCGAGAGCCCCGTCACCTTCGAGCCCGACGGCTTCTACGCCGTGCTCCGCGAGCGGGTCAACAAGAGGGTCAAGGAGATCGGACCGTGGCCCGCTCGACTGTCGAAGGCCATCGCGGACACCACGGCGGCCAGCTTCGTGGGCCTGTGCCTCGCCGCGGCCTACAAGCGGAGCCTGCCGCTCGCCCTCGCCGCGGGGATCAACGGCGGTATCCTCGGCGTCATGGCGCACAACTGGGTCCACCAGAAGAGGCAGTTCCGGTGGCTCTACATGGAACTCTCGGGCGGGTCCCACGATGCTCTGCGGATGCACCACACTTACAGCGTGGGTGCGCCGGGTTGGTCCTTCCCTTTGCAACTCACATGGCGATCCGCAGCACCACCTGTACCCCAACACGTCCCTCGATGTTGAGCTCCCCCTCTTCGAGGCGATCAGTGAGTGAAGACTTATCGCTGCACGATCCCTGTCGTTGTTGATTGACCGTACCTGTAGCTGGACTCAACTGGTGGCCTGCGGGACCCAAGTCTAGCCGCAGCCTGTTCATCAACTACCTGAGTGGGTGCACCGTGTGCCAGCTCAGTGGCTATCGCTTACTGGTCGTGCCGATTGCAGAATATCACTTGCGACTCATCTTTCTCGGTCTCCTCGGCTCGGCCACCGCTCCCCTCCAAGTCTTGGCCGGGAAGGCCAAGAAGAAGGACACCATCAGCTACGTACTTCTGCTCGCCATGCTCCTCGCTCGGCGGAGATCCCCGGTGCCGAACTCCAAGTCCCTCCGGGGAATGCTGGAAACCTATGGGCTCTGGGCCGTCGCCAGGTCCTTCGGTGCCTGGTGGGGACTGAACGTGGGCTTGCTGGCCGGGCACTATGGGTGGGTTGGGTCGTCGTCGTGAGGCCCAGCACGCAGCTGATTTTCCCACAGCGACGAGGCGTGGCGGCAGGGCGATCTGGCGCCGCCCGTCAAGAAGATCCGCGACTTTGGCCTTCTCCAGCTCGAAGCCACGAGCGACCGGGTGGAGCTGTACGCGCCCAACCACGACCTCATGCTCCCCTTCATCCTCTCGACCTTTGGCGACCACAGCATGCACCACCTCTTCCCCACCGTGGACCACGCGTACCACCGCCACCTCTACGGCGACCTCGCCGAGGTGTGCAACCGGTTCGGGATCCGCTTCGCGTTCACGAGCACGTGGGACGAGATCGTCATGTTCTGGCGGCAGATATCCAGGATCGACCCGCTCAAGTCGAGCAGGCGGGTCGAGTGGGACGGGACCAACAGCCGCGGATGGGTCGACGGGAAGATGGGTTTCAAGGTCGGAGCCGAGCCGAAAGCATAGATTGGGCCATCAGCAACGAACCACATTTGAAGTAGAGCAGCGGTCTGGCATCCGGCCCGACTCGTTCCGCCGCCGCTCCCAACGTCCCGACAAACAAACAGACTCTTCGAAATGATCATCAAGGGCAAAGTCGCGCTCGTCACGGGCGGCACCGAGGTGCTTTGTGTCGCTGCACTCGCCAAGTCGGGCCGGAATGACCGCCTGCCGCGTCCCCGAAGGGCATCGGTCTGGCCATCGTCGAGCGGCTCCTAGACGAGGGCGCGCGGGTCATCATCGCCAACCGGTCCGTGGCAAATGCGGAGAAGGTGCTGCCGGACCTGAGGAAGAAGCGGAACATTGGAGAGCGGGAGGTCACCTTCGTCAAGATGGTGCGGAAGCTCGTGGTCGTGTCTGCCGCGTCGGCCAGCTCACCCAACTCGAAACTCCCTGCCTTTTGGTGCTTGCAGGACGCCACGGTCATGGACGATGTCCGGAACGCGTTCCAGGCGGCGGTCGACTTTGCCGACGGCGAGCTCTCCATCGTCATTGCCAACGCCGGTTTCAGCTCCGATGTTTATGCCCGTGACCTCAAATCCGGCAACGACGAGGGCTGGATGCGCGGGATTCAGGGCAACCTGGTCGGCACCATCCTCCTGGGCCGCCTCTCGCTCACGTACTGGCTGGAGAAGGAGCGCAACGGCGTGTTTGTCGTGACCAGCTCCGTCAACGGCATGCACGGGTTCTACCACGGCGCGGCGCGCGGGCATCCTTCCGTTTCCTGTGGGTGCGAAGCGTACGTGCCGAATGGCATGATCCTGAGCACCGTGCCTCCTCCAGACCCCGTCGTCAAGGCGGCCCAGATCTCATACGTCGAAACCACCCAGGCAACCATCGACGCCCGCGCCCGCAACAAGGGCATGCCGCACGGCAACCAGCGATTCCATGCTATACTTCCGGGCGCCGTCTTCACGAACATCTGGGGCGCCTCGACTCCGGTAAGCATCCCGAGCTTGCTCGGCTGCCTTTGCTCACATGTTGGCCTGCAGGAGGAAGTCGTGAAGCAGGGGCTCGCGAGGGACAACTGGGTGCCGATGGACAAGCTGGTGGACGCCTACATCGACGTCATCGTGGACGAAACCAAGCGGGGGACAACGTGGGTGGTCGGCGGATCGGCGGGCAAGGCGGTCCGCTACCCGGACCCGCCGTCGGTCGACATGGAAAAGTACTTTGTCAAGGCGACGATCTGATTTTGATTAGTGTGCGATGAGGTGTGAATCAGTTTGCGTCGTGGGAAAGCCACATGACGTGTCGTAGAGCGACCTCCCCCTCGCCCCTCAACGCCGGCCCTTCAAGCGTGTCCCGCTTCTACTTGCACTTTTCTCGCCCACGCAATGGCTACCGCGGAGACCCACAGAGCGCCCTGTAAGCCTGTGCGCCCTTAGCCGTTCCGGCTCGTGAATGACTGGCGCCTTCGGGAGCATCCTTGGGGGCCGCCGTCTCCTCCGAGCTCCTTCGTATCCGCACCGCCGCAGAACAGTTTGATTGGTCGCCGCTGGAGAGGGTGCTCGTCACCCGGAAAAGGTTCACGAGCGATGCCGCCAAGAAGCTGGTGAAGGTCGGTGTCATTCGATCGCTCGGCATGCTCAGTCAGTGACATTGCCCCAGGAGCTTTCCCGGTTCCTCGTTCTCAAAGCCTTGCTCGGAGATCTCGACGCCAGCGTGCTCTCGCCGTCGGGCCCCATCGATACAGCCTGGCACGAGCTGCTGCTCATGCCAACCATGTACCTCGACGTCTGCACCCGTCTCCTCCGGAAGGAAGACCTCGCGGCGGGCCGCTTGGTGATCGGACACAACCCCCTTGGCGGTCACGATGGGGAAAGAGCGGCAAGGCTTCGGGCCGCGGTGCTGCTTTACAGGAAGGCGTTTGGGGAGTGCGAGGGTCGTCTCTGGAGGGACGATGTGCTGGTGAAGAGGTTGGAAGAGGCTCTGCCGCCGGAGCAGCAGTCGATTCCGTACCTGTTTGATCTCGGAGATTGCGAGCTGCATGGGACCGTCAAGTTCGGCGCGCGCTCGACGGACAAGGAGTACATCAACCAGCTACCGACGTTTGTGAAGAAGAAGGCCAGGGTGGCGGAGGTGGTCGATCATCCTAAGCTCGGATGGTGCCTGCACGTCGGCACGAGCCCGTTCTGGATCAGAATCGTCGACACCGAGCGCCGTACCTTTCTTGTTTTCCCCGAAGGCCCGGAGGAGACGGTCCAAACCGTCATGGCTAGGATCCAAGCTGTCGTTCCTTTCAGTTTGGAGTACCATCGGCTGCTGTTCGAGGGTCAGCGTCTCTTTGACAGGGATACTCTTGGGCATTGGCGGGTTGAATCGGGAGACGCGCTCATGATGGCAGAGGAGATCGGAGGCTGCTGAGCACGGACTTTACGCCGTCGAGGATTGGACTGAATCTTTCCAGTAACTGACACAAGTTGGGTACATCGCATTACAACTTCCCTCCCTGGCCTCCACCCGCCTCCGCCAGCGCCGCCTTGACCGCCGCCACGGCCCCCCGGATCAGTCCGTCCGTCGACCTCTCGGTCTGGTTGATGGTAGCCGTGAGCACCACCCCCGTCTCGCGGTGCATGTACATCACGACGCCCCAATAGCCCGTGTGGCCCAGGAACACCATGCCGTCGTACTCGCGCGCGATCACGCCCAGCCCGTAGCCCAGCGTCCCGGCACGGAGCTGCATCTCGGCGGCATCAAACTCGCGGAACCGCCAGTGCAGCATCTCCGTCAGCAGCGGCTCGGGAACGACCTTCCCACCGAGGAGCGCGACAACGAAAGCCGCGAGGTCGTCCACGGTCGACACCAGGCCGCCCCCGGCCCAATCCGTCGTGCCGTGCATGGCGAGAGCATCGCGGGTGCCGATGTAGGGGTGCGAGATGGGCGCGCCGCGATGCGTCTCGTGGCCCTCGAGGTAGGTGTCCTTAAGGCCGAGCGGGTCGATGATCCGGGCGCGGTACGACTCGTGGAGCGGCCGGTCGTCAAGCTGCTCGATAGCCACGCCCAAGAGGACGTAGCCCGTGTCGTTGTAGGCATACTTTTGGAGGTCCGGCGCGAACGTGGGTTTGCCCCAGGCGATGGCACCTTCCAGCATCTCCCGCGGGGTCCAGAAGTGCTGCGGGTCGACCCATGCCGCCCGGCCGAAACCTTTGGACATAGCGTAGTCGAAGAGGCCCGAAGAGTGTGTCAAGCAGTGCCGTATGGTTACCTTGCGGCCGGATGACACGCCTTCGAGCACGTGCAGCCGGTCCACGACGTCCAGGATCCCCGAAGGCAAGTACGAGGCAACTGGCTCGTCGAGTTTAATCTTCCCCTCGCCCACGAGCTGAAGCACGACCGCGGCGGTGAAGGTCTTGGTGACCGACGCGATCCGGAACGTCGTCGCGGCGTGGGCACGGGCTCCGGCTCCCTCCCTGGGGCCCGCGGGCTCGTCTGCGGCACGCACAAGACCGCCGGACGCGTGGCGCGAGGAGAAATCGAGGGGAGGGACGTCGACTCGGAGGACGCACGCGGCGCCGTCGTGAGCAGCCTCGGCGTCGGCGAGGCGCTGAAGCTCGGCTGCGAGGCGCGGGTGGGTGGAAAAGGCTGCCATGGAGATGGCGGGATGTAGCGGCCCGCGATGAATGACGCGGAAAGGCGCGGAAACCGGAGCTACTGGGAGACGGAACGGAGCAGCTCGACTTATCCGAACGCGACAATGCTGGCGCTTCAACGCGATCCGAGCGCGACGACTACATCCGACCTTCACGCGATCATTTCAAAGCCACGGCAGTGAGCCAGACGGCCCCGATCGCCATGAGACCCACGATGCCGGGCGCGACCACCGTTGGGATGGCTTTCGCGAACTGGCCCGAGGGAATCACAGGCGTAAGGCTCAGACTTCGGTCAGTGCCAGGGAGCGGCAAGCTGACCTTGGCATAGCGCTCGAGGGTCTTCATGTGCCCCGAAAAGACTTGGCGTTCGTTGATCCGGGGGAACGGCACGTCTGGGATCGCGCAGCCGAGGAACTTGCAGAGCGGGCCCCATCCCTCCTTCACGTTGAAGACGAGGAGATTCTGCGGAGAGCATACTGCTGGATGAGCTGATCCATTCGTGAGAGCCATGCACCAACCTTTGAATCCACATTGGCCCTGACGCTCTCGTTCCAGGCCACGTAGGCCGCTTCCAGCTTCGCTTCCGACAGAGCCTCCTTCATGGCATCCAAGGCTGCCCTCCATCCCCTCTTCCTCTCAATCTCGATCACGTCGGTGCCCATCCAAACGTCGAGCATAAACGGGAACATCGTGCCCATCCCCTTGATGATCCAGAACACCGCCCACTCCGGCACCCCCGCGTCGTGCATCTCGTGGAGCCAGCGGTAGTTGTCCGTGATGGCATGTGCGATCGTTTCGCGGGCGGACTCGGCCCACGCCCTCGGGGTGTCGCGCACGGTGTGGACTACCTTGACGTCCGGGTTGCGGCGCAGGATTTGCTCGTACACCAGGCAACCTGGGCGACGCTACAATTCAGCAGCTGGAGGATGGCCAGGAGGGACGATGCGTACCTGGTAGGTCACACTGCGACTTGTATCCCTTGAACACGTCATCGAGCTTGGGCTCGCCTCCGTGCTTCACATCTACGCGCGCCGGATTCAGAGGGCCGTTCGTTTCGAGCGCCGGACTACAACGTCCCACCCCGAAAGACCCCGATCCAGTCCGAGAACATGTTCCTACCAATGACCTCGATCATGTGGTGGCACGGGCCGAAGCCGAGGATCTCCAGGGCCTCCTTGAGCGACGCCGTGCCCGTGCGGCCCCATCCTGAGCCGATCACGCGCAGGTCTGCGGTCATTTTGAGCGGCTTCGGCGCAAGAATCGATGGACGGGGTGTGTGAACTGGCCGTTGTTCGCGGCGGAGAAGTTGGTTCCTCCGGCTTGTCGAGTCACCACGAGCGCCACGTCAACGTCGGGCCAACGAACACCGTATGCTAAGCACCAAAATCAGGCGCAGCTCCGAAATGCGACAAATAGATATGGAATTTCGCGATAAACGGAAGGGCGAAATTGGATGATGCAATCAACCGCCGATCGCCGCGAAGAGGCCTCAGCGCCATGCGACGTCTGTAATTGATACATCATGTCTACTTTCTGCTTCATTGCCGTCATGAATTCGCGAGTCATCCTGATGTCACTCGGCCGCGTCCGCGCTGCCCCCGGCCGCCTCGGCCTGCTTGACCGCCGAGCACACGTCCCTGTGCCCCCCAGCCCACGCCCGCTTCTGGCAATCGATTCCGCAGTACACCGCCGTCAGGCAGCGCTTGCATCGACGAAGCTGGACGCCTGGGCCGGCGGGCTTTCCGCACTCGTCGCACCGCTCCCCGCGCGTTTTCCCGACGAGCCTGTTGTTGCCGCAGCACGGGCACTTGAGAACCTTCCCGCCCTCGAGGCCCTTCTCCAGCGACTCTAGATTTTCCTGGAGGTGTTTGCCGGCCTGATCGTAGCGCAGGCGGAGGGGCAGGGAGTCGTGGAAGGCGCGGAGCCCTTCGAGCAGGTGGTACGCTGGAGTTGGGAGGCCCTGCGGCAGTGATCCGGTTGGTGAATGAGATGAGGGGCGGCCACTTTGATTCCGGTACCTCCTGTGCGAGCTTGCGGGAATGATCGGCCCACTTTTCCGGCGTCTGTAAGAACATCCGCCTGAGGGTGTCCGCGAAGAGGGCGTAGTGCAGCGCGACCTCCTTCGGCCCCACAACCGGCTCGTCATTCCTGCGGCGACGCGAAACGAGTATCAACCCTGCATCGACCGCCGGCCTCAGGATGAGCATGAGATCGGCGACGAGATCGAGGAACTCGACGTCGCGTGCGAGCCTCCTGGCAGCCGTCTGCGACATGGCGAGCTCCGAGAGGAGGCGGAAGACGAGAAACTCCTTGGAAATGACGAAAAAGCCGCCGTAGACCGAGTACAGCGGGTCGCCAGCAGAAGGGGCGTCGCTTGCGTCGTCGCCGTCCTCCCACCGGGGCGTCCACCCCGCCGCGGAGGCCATTCTTCCGAGCTTGACAACGGCCTGACGAACCTGATGGAACGTGCTTCCGAAAGTCTGGAGCCCAACTTCGTTCCGCAGCTCTGCTGGCGTGCGGTCGGAAGGCACGCGCTTGCCCGGCGGGAAGAAGGGCGCTCCAACGCCCTGAAAATCAGGCCCCTTCACGAAGAAGCTGACCATACTGTGCATGTTCTGCAGAGCCGAGAAGATCCGGCGACGTGTCGTTCGGGCCATGTCCACCGTCCAGAAATCCGGCCACTCGGAAGAGTCGCTGGAAAGGAACTCGTCGGCGACGCCGGAGAGGTACGTTGCGAGGTCCACAGCGGTGTTCGAGACGTTTTCAACCATGTCGGCACTGTCGAACTCCTTCCACTTGGCGCGAGGGGACATCGTGGCAGTGAAGTGAATGAGTCGGTCGTGGGGATGCGGGTCCCGCGTTAGCAAAGATCACTGCTGGAAACTTCCATAGAGCTTCAGCGATAAAAGCATAATGCTGTTGATGCAGTCAATTGTTCGGCGATGCCACCGAATCGGAAGCGCGAAACAGGGCATGACTTTGATTTGGTCCCCTCGGCGACCTTTACGGTAGTCCATTCTTCGAGCTATGACCATTGAGCCCTCCCCGGCCGGCTATCATCTTATCATTCCTTTCCTTCTAGAGAACTTGATTCGGCTCTGGTTTCTGCCGGCGACCTTACTTGGCCGGGGGAATCTGCGCCTGCGGCAAAACCCGTTCCGAGCCCCGACGCCCAGATAAACACCGCCCGGAGATCCGTCGCCCAGCGTCCCCCAACCGTGCCGCGATGCCAACCCTCGCCCTCCGCGGCTGCAACCTCGCCTACGAGCTCGTTCCCGGGCCCGCCGCCCACGCGGTCTTCGTCCACGCGTGCGCGGCCAACGCGTGGGCCACCACGCCCGCCGAGGTCGCCGCGCGCGGGATCGGCACGACCACCTACGACCGCAGGGGCTACTTCCGCAGCCCGGGATCGACGGAATCGTGGGAACGGCAGGCGGAGGACCTTGCCGAGATAGTGCGGGCGACGGCGCCGGGGAAGAGGGCGGTTCTCGTTGGGTGGAGCCTCGGATCTGTGCCTTGCCTGATCGTCGCCCGGAAGCACCCCGAGCTCGTCAAGGTGAGTCCCAGGCTGACACGCTTATGCCGCGCCAGTGCTGAATGTCGCCAATGTGCCTAGGGCGTCGTGCTCGTCGAGCCTGCATACTCTATTTCCGGCTACCGCGGCGAAGGCGTTGGCCACATGCTCCGCGGAGTAGTGACATGCCTCGTCTCTGGAAAACTTCCGTTCGAATTCCTGCGCCCCTTCGGCGCCCGTTCCTTCCTCCGCTGGGCGTTCGACACCGACCGCGCTACTGTTCCTGCCGACGTCGCGATCTCGCCGGACGGGTACGATGGAATGTCGGCAGCGGATCGGGAGGACATGATGCGCAACGCTTCGGCCATCTACGAGGAGCTCTCGACCGGGACGGGGGAGGCCGCGATCTCGGCGCAGCAGGTCGCCGAGATCGCGTGCCCCGTGACGGTGCTGGTCGGCAAGCACACCGTGGCGGCGCTCCGGGAGAATGCGCCGAGGGTGCTCGGGATGCTGAGCCGGTCGGCGAACGCGAAGCTGGTCGAGGTGGAGGCAGCGACGCACCTCATGCCGCTCCAAGAGGTCGGGGCGAAGGCAATCGCAGAGGCGGTCAGGGCAATGGCTTCTATTCCTGATTCCAAGATGTAGACATCGTTTCTTCAGAGCAACAGGGTGCTGCTTGCTTCCTACTTGGCCGAGGCTCCGGCCTGCACCCGGCGGATCGCCTCGTGCCACACATCGTTGTTGCCCTCCTCCCTCGTGACGGTGAGCTTCAGCTTGCTGATCTTCCATCCATGGGCGGTGCGCTTGAAGCCGTTCTCGTACTTGCCGAACATGGTGTAGCGGCTGTTGCCCCGCGTGCCGTCGAGCCTGGATTCGGGAGACACCGTCAGCCAACACCACCCCCGAACATGTGACGGATCATCACCAGTGCTCGGCCCTCATTGTCGCCCTACAGGTCGCTTCGTCGCCATTCAAAAAGACCTGCACGTTGGTGATCATGTGCTGGGTGCAGTTGAACTGGGAGATTGCGCCCTTTGTCGAAGCGACGTGCGCCTCCAACGTCAACGTAGCCGGCGGGAACCTGGAGTCCATGCCGCTAAAGTCCGCATCCAAGGGGTCCGTGAAGAGCTCGGCGAAGCCGGCAAAGTCCTTCTCGTCCACACAGGACCCGTAGCGGTCGATGAGGTCCCGGATCGCGTAGACGTCGGCGAGAGCTTTCGAGTCCATTAGCATTGGTGGGCGCTGCGTCCGGCTCCGTGGCGAAAGACGGCTGATGGACGGTTTGGAGCAATGTCTCCCACGGCGCGCCAACGCGGTCGCCACGAACGCCAAGTCTTCCCCACCAATCTCGGTCGCACGCGCAGAATGCCGACGGCTCTGATCACCGGCTGCTCTTCAGGCTTCGGCGAAGGCGCCGCGCTGGCCTTGGCCCGCGCCGGCTACACGGTCTACGCCGGGGTGCGCGAGACGAAGCGGGCCGCGCGTCTCGCCGAAACCGCTGCGAAGGAGAAGCTGCCCATTACTATCGTCGAGTTCGACGTGAGAGATGGAGAGAAGGTGGCGTGGAATGCACTTCGCCCTCTCTGTCTGCCCTGACCTTGTCACCACAGGTCAAGTCCGTGGTCGCAGACATCGAGGCCAAAGGACCCATCGACCTCCTCGTTCCCAATGCTGGTCGCCACCTGATCGCCCCTCTGGAACTGAGCTCGATCGAGGACGTGTCTGCCATCTTCGACATTAACGTGTTTGGCGTGCTCCGCCTCTGCCAAGCCGTGCTTCCCGGGATGAGGAAGCGCCGCGCGGGCAGGATCGTCGTGGTCACCTCGGGAGGCTCCTTTGTCGCGGTCCCCAACATGGCGGCCTACACGGCATCAAAGCACGCCCTGGATGCCATGTGCGCCGCCCTCGCCAACGAGGTCAAGCCGTTCGGGATCACCGTCGCGACGGTGGCCCCCGGAACCTACCGCACGGCCATGACGGAGCTCGCGTACCTCCCCAAGGAAACGTACAACTACTCCCGTTTCGCCGGGAGGCAGTGCGTCCAGCACATCAAGGACATTGACGTCGGGCCGGATCCGGGCCCTGTCTTCGAAGCAATCCTGAAGAGCTGCACGGAACCGGACCCGCCGCTGAGGAGGCTGATTGGATGCGAGGTGCTGCAGCCGGCCGTGGACATCCACGATTCGTACCAGGCGTGGTTCGCGCCCAAGGAGGACGAGGTGCCCGAGTGAGGTCGGATATCTCTGGCGAATGGCCGATCTTCATAATCCTAGTCAATACACAAAGAATGCAACTCCCGCCCGTGCACAAGCTATCCATCCAGTCCATTACTTCCGGTTCCCGCCCACAGCGATGTTCTGGCACACGCTGCAGGACCCCGCGGACCCACCGGTGCCCCCGAACGAGTTGCGCCCGTATCCCCACAGCTCGATCTGCACCCCCCACACGCCCGACCAGTCCCATCGCGAGCCCAGCGGGTTCTCCTCGAGCAGGAACCGCGTATAGGCAGTTGGTACGTAATCCTTCCCCGTTTCGGCGCTGATGAGGTCGGCGAACTCGACTACCTTCCAATCGTCCGTGGGCTGCAGCGTCATCCCCACGGGAAAGGTCGGCGCCATGAACGACTCGACAAGCCGCTGCCCCGAAGACGGGTCCGTGGCGAGGCTGCGGTACACGCCGTTGGAGGTCACCGTCATGACCAGCGTCGGCGACGGGTTGGTGCCAGCGGGCCGGATGCCGTACGGCTTCAGGGCCATCCTCAAGACGTGGAAATTGTCGTAGGCGCGCAGGTCCCGCACGTTGTCCGACCAGGGGTCCGACAGGTCCAGCACCGCGGAGCCGTTGGTCGAGAGGTTGCCGATGAACGAGGGCTCGGTGATGATCCAGCTGATGTTGCAGAAGCACTGCTCCAGGTCGGCGACCTCGGTCACGCTGGAGAGGGCGGCGTCCAGCTGGTAGGCAAAGTACTTGGTCGGGCTCGTGAGGCTGGGGTACGAGAAGCTCGAATTGAGCGGGCACGGCAGTGTCTTGGCGAACTGGTAGGCCGCGCATGCTGGATGCGAATGTCAGATCGGGCCAGCAGACATCCCCTGGACAGACTACCCACCCTCGTAGATCAGCCCGAGCGACCTCAGTTTCTGCGTGATCAGCGAAAACTCCATGTCGATCACCGCCTCCACCACCGCTGTCTCGTCGGTGGCCAGCTGGTTCGCCCTCGCCTGCAGCGTATTGGCCTCGGCCAGCGCCGCCTGGTACTTGAGCGCCGCCACGAGCTCCTTGTTCTGCGCGGCGAGGTAGTTGATCTGCGCCTTGACGAGGTCGCCGCCGGCGTTGGCCGTTTTGGCAAGGGCCTCGGCGTACTCAGCGGCGCCCGAGATGCCCTGATTAATGGCGGGGCCGATGGTGATGTAGGCCGAGTCTGTGGAGGAGCGGAGGGTGAGCACGGAGCTGCCGACGGGTGCCGTGCTGCTGCCCACCGTGGAGATCCTGGAAGGCAAGCGCCGAGGAAGCCAGAGAGGCCAGGTTGCCGGAACTCAGGTTTCGCGCGAGCGCGTTGGCGATCTCGTCGCTGAGGTCCGTGTTGCCGACCGGGTTGCTGATGATGGCGTTGTTGAGCGTCACCGAGGCCTGCGTGCAGCATGATATGCAGTGAGCCGAAGTGAATGGGAGGCACCGCACGAGGCACCCACGGCTATGATCGAGTTGATCCCCGACAGGAGTGTTCCAATCTCCTTGAGCAGGTTCGCCACCTTTTCCAGGTCCTTGAACAGCTCGCCCAGCGACCCCGCGTCCTTGCCGATCTTGGCGATCGCCGCGCCCTCCCCGATCCCGCCAACGAGCGCGGAAAGGATGGCAAAGACGAGCTCGAATGCGGCCTCGAAGATGTTCTCCTCCACCTTCTTCTTCACGCCCTCCATGAACGCCTTGCCGGTCTCGTTGAGCTTGGCGTGCTCCACGCTGAAGGAGTAGTTGAGGTGCTGCACCGCCAGCCCCAGCGACTGCACGTAGTTCTTGTCCAAGCCCAGCGTGTCCTGGTACACCTGCGCCTGCGCCTGCTGGGCGGCCGCCGCGGCCCGGGCAGCCTGCAGCGCCGACGAAAGGGGCTGCGTCGAGTCCCGCGCCGCGTCCACCTGCGCCGCCAGCGCCTCGAGGTTCTGCACTTCGAGCACCGCGAGCCCGTTGATGCTCGACTGCGAGAGCAGCGGCACCGGCTGGATGGCGAGGTCCCGGCGGTTGGACCGGAGCCACGACTGCTGCGTGAAGACGGAGCCCAAGCTGGCCGAGGAGGCGTAGTCCCCGGGTTGCGCGCCGAGGTCGATCAGGTCGCCGAGGTCCAGGGCAAAGGCAAATGCCTCGGCGTAGCGGCCCGCGCCGACCATCTCGTCCGTGCAGGCGGAGATCAGAGCGGAGATCTGCCGCGGGAGGCCGGGGTAGCCGCCCGCGGGGTTGGGGATAGAGACGATGTGGCCCTCGGGGCCGAACACGTCGGCGCTCTGCCGCCCGCACTGCGCGTCCTGCAGCTGGGTCATGTTGGGGAGGGTCGGGGGGGAGCCGGGGGGGATGGTGGCGGACCAGCGCCATAGGAGCTCGATGTCGTTGTTGGCGCGGGGGTCCACGAAGAGGTTGACCGCGTAGTCGGCCGAGGAGGCGACGCCGGCGTAGGGGTTGGTCGTGGTGGAGGTGTTGCCGGGGGTGCCTTCGGCGTCGTAGAAGGTCTGCGAGGCCAGGTTGAAGGCGCCGTTGGTCCCTTTGCCGGGCCAGGTCAGCCGATCGGTGTTGTAGGGCCTCCCGTCCTGCGGCGGGGCGTTGATCCAGGCCGAGCCGAAGTAGTTGTTGATCGAAAGACCGAGGGCGCCCCCCGGGGTCGGGTTCCACGTGTTGATGCACAGGGGCAGGAAGAACGTTGCGGGGTCATCGCCGCGGAAGGCGCAGTTGAAGATGAACATGTACGGCTGCGCAAAGGCGACGCCCCCTTTGATCCAGTTCTCGCACAGGCGGAACTCCCCGCCGTTGCGCCAGGGCCGAATTCCGACTGTTGAGACACGGGAAGCGGGAACCCAGATCAGCGGAGAACCAAGGAACGGCGGTCATCGCTACCCACGATCGTAGGTACCCGAGGTGTTGGACACCAGCGGGCTCCCCGCCGGCAGCCCGTTGTACCGCACGTCCAGCCGGCCAAACACGCGGCCGGCCGTGATCTTGACGTCGGGCCCTTTCGCGCCCGTGGCCGGGTCCGGCGCGGACGAGTAGACCACCAGTGCGCTGCCGGGCAGCGCGACCACGTTGGCGGCCTCGATGATCACGCGGGTCATGTTGGCGGTGTTGTTGTGGCCGATGGACACGGTGTTGCCGGGGAAGATGACGTTGACCGCGCGCACGTGGAGGCGGTACGCGGTGCGGATCGATGCCTGCCCGTTGGTCCAGCTCGACAGCAGCGAATCCAGCTCCGACATGTCCAGGTCCACGGCGTCCACGGTGTACGACCCGAACGGGCCCGGGTTGGGCTCCACCCGCAGCGCCCAGCGCGCCGCCGACGCCGACACGTTGCGCGCGGCCGCGGCGACCCCGGGGCACCTGTCCGCGCCGAATGTCGACGGCCGCCGGGTGCCCAGGGTCGGGTACTTTGCGGGCTCCGGTACGGGGGGCACGGGGGCGAAGAGATCGGGCGACATGCAGTCGTACGAGACGCGCAGGAACTTGTGGATGCCGGGGCAGGGGTCGCCCCACATGTCCTCGAAGTTGGCGTCCAGCAGGTAGCTGCAGGTCTGCTGGCCATCGCAGGCCCGGGCAATGTCGACCGCCAGGGCGGCGGAGAGGGCGGGCGACAGCGAGCAGCTGTCCGTCTGGGTGTTGTTCGCCGGCGTCTGGCAGGTGAACGCGAGCGCGGCCTCGCCGGGAATGTCGCGGCCGTAGAACGCGTCCGATATCGCGATGACGCCGCCGCCGCAGGACAGCTGGAGGGCCGTTCCGCCGCACGCGGTCGCGCGGAAGCCGGTGGTGCCGACGCCCGCGGGCGGACCCGATTGCCGCCGCAGCGGCGCAGCGGACGCCCCCGCAAAGAGGGCGGAAAAAGCAAGGAGGGGAAACAAGAGGCGCATCGTGGGTCGCGGTGTGCTGCTGGCCGCACCGGCCCGGGGGACTTGAAGGGTCGATGGCCGTGTCGCTGCGCCTCGCGTCAGCCGCGCGGGCGGACTTCCTTTCGAACGCCGATGACAACCAAGTTCTGCCGGTCCGGCAAGGACGCGAGCTCCATGGATTCTTCTTTCGTTGGATCAACGGCGCCACAGACCCTAGCCACGGTCGATCTTTCCGACGGGGCGGGGAGATGGAGGCTTCCCCGCGCGGCCGGCCCGGCGGACCAATATCCGAGCCCATGCTCAAGTTCCAGAGGACCCATCGCAAAAGTCTGAAACAGTTGAAGTGTTGTAGACTTGTTGCAGCAGCTTCTCTGATTTTTGCGGCGCTCCTGCCGATGGTGCACCGCGTCGGTCGGCGACGAGGTAGAGCAGTTCGTGGATGCCGCTCATTTCATACCTATTGCTGATTGCGATGACGGATCATGTCAAAAGCAACCTGGAGCACTATGTCGGAACGCAAGATCTCTAGCTTTCGGGGCTGTTGGAAGGCAGCATCGTCCCCGTAGTGTGCGCAACCTGCGTGCGCGCGCGCCTGCCCAGGTGGGCCGCCGAGGACAACCAACAAACAGGCGCGATGGCCACCGACGCCGGCCCGTTCCGGCTCCTCCATTCTCTCCCCGTGGAGCTCGTCATCCAGATCGTATTGCGCTTGCCGGCCGAGGACGTCGTGCGCCTGGGCTTGGCGGACCGGCGGCTGCGGGAAGTCGCGTGCGACCCGCAGGTCTGGCTCCGCGTGCTGGCCGCCAAGGGTCTCGGCTGGCTCTCGGTGGACGGCGCCGCCGCGCTTCTGAGGCGCGTGGGCGACGCGGTGCCGCAGCTGGCGGCCCTCCGCGGGCCGGACGCGGTCGCCACGGCCTTGAAGGTTCTCTATTTCTGGCCGCGCTCTGTGGGCCGGGACGCGCCGTCCGAGCTCGACTCGGTGTGCAGACACATCTCTTTCATCCGCGAGCGCGAGGTGTCCGAGTACGCCTCGGTCTTCGCCTCGGTGGTCCTCGACACCCCCCTGGCCTCGGACGCGGCGTGCATGGGCCCGCCCGGCCCGCCGCTTCCGGACGACGAGGGCAACGTCGACCCCGCGGACGCGAACGGCACACCTTGCAGTTACTCCCTGCCGGATCTGTGGCTCTGCCTGGCCCCGGGGTGCGGCTCGGTGCGGTGTGGGAGGACGTGCAGGCTGCACGCGCTGGGGCACTACCACCGCGAGAAGGGGCCGCACTGCGCCGTGATCAAGCTGTCCACCGCCGAAGTTTGGTGCTACCAATGCGAACGATGGCTGGGGACGGTGCAGTCGCACCCGCTCGAGTTCCTGCGGATCCGGGAGGTCGGCGCGAGGATGCTCGGAGTGGACCGCCCGGGCGTCGTGGGAAACCTCCAGGGCCCCGCCTTGGGCAACGGTGGCGCCGTTGGGCGGGCGATCCGCTGGAGTGCCGCTCACAGAGAGTACCTGCTCAACCCGCGGCGGCAGGAGGAGAGATCGTGGTCGATGCGCGGGGACCAGGGTGACGGCCCGGTGTGGCTGATCGGGCAGCCGTTCCTGTCGCAGTGGAACGCGTGGGTCGCTGCGTGCCGCGTGCTTTGCGACCGACTGATTCCCTCTTCGCGTGGGCAGCTTCCTGATCGGCAACGGCCCGCCCCCCGAGTCGGCCGACCACGCCTCCCTCTACATCCCCGGCACCTCGCCGCCCCGGATCAACCCCGAGCTCGCCTTCCTCGGCGTCAGCTTCGTCTCGGCCCACGACCGCGCCCGCTTCGCCGCCGCGTACCCCTCGACCGGCCTCGGGCCCGTCTGCGAGACGGCGATCCCCGACACCGAGGAGTACACCGTGCTGAGGCGGTTCGTCGCCAGACACCGGCTGGCGAATGCAGAGTGGCAGGGCGACGACATGGAGGGGGAAGGCGAATGGGAGGGGGACGATTTCGACGATGAGGCCGAGGTGATGGAGGCTTTCCAGCAGTTCATGGGGATATGAGGCGGGGAGGGGTGGGGCTGCGGCCTGGGCGCTTTGTGTTCCGGTGACTTCGAAGTTCTTGTACACGGCTTGAATATTGTCGCTGCCAACATTCAGTCTTCGAGTGCGAGCGGCATCGGCGCCAGGGTCCGCCCGCAGCGTGTTGGCGCAGCGTCCCCAGCAACACGGCGACCTTGACGGCGACCCCTCAAACATACTGGCGGCCCTCTCCGAGCCCGCCGCGGCCGGTGCCCTGGACTAAAAGCGGCTTTAACCGCCGTTCCCGCATGGCGTCGGCGCCGCCGTCCCGCGGGGAGCGCGCGCGCGGGGTCGCGCTCACCGCGGCGGGCATCCTCGCGTCGTTCCTCGTGTACGGCGTCGCGCAGGAAAAGATCATGACGACCCCGTACGGCGAGGACGGCGAGCGCTTCGACGAGACGGCGTTCCTCGTGCTCCTCAACCGCCTGGTCGCCGTGGCCCTCGCCGCCGCGCTCATGTGGGCCAATCGGGCCACCGATAAGGACCAGTTCGCCCCGGCCGCGCCGCTGCGGAGCTACCTGGCGATCGCCGCGTGCAATTTCCTGTCGACGTTTGCGCAGTACGAGGCGCTCAAGTATCTGTCGTTCCCGATGCAGACGCTGGGCAAGACGGGCAAGATGGTGCCCGTGCTGCTGATCGGCGCGCTGCTGCAGGGCAAGAAGTACGGCGCAGTGGACTACGCGACGGTGGCGGCCGTCACCCTGGGATCCTTCCTCTTCATCACCTCGGGCGAGATCCGGTCGTCGTTCCACCCGCCGCGGCCGCACGACACGTTCGCGGGAATGCTGCTGCTAGCGCTATACCTCTTCTTCGACGGGTTCACCACAACGTCGCAGGAGCGGCTGTTCAGAGCGTATGCGATGTCCGCTCCGCACCAGATGTTCTGGGTGGGCGCGTGGGCCGTCGTGCTCAGCATACTTCGTGGGTGATGCACAGGCCCGGGCTTTCCCCCCCCCCTCACCTTTCAACCAGTCCTCCTCTTCCCCATCGATACCCTCCTCACCACGGGCACCCTGGAGCACAACAAGCTCGGCCCCGCCGTCGCCTTTGCCGCGCGCCATCCCGCTCTCTTGGCGGACGCCCTGGTGCTCTCTTTCGCGGCCACGGCGGGGCAGGCGCTGATCTACTTTTGCATCCGCACCTACGGTGCCCTGGTGCTGTCCACCAGTACGTCCCCCCGCGCTCGCACGCCCCGCTTTCGCACGCTGACCGCCCTTCAGTCCTCACAACGCGCCAGATCATCTCCATCCTCCTCTCCGCCCTCATCTTCGCGCACCCCATCACCCCCGCGCAGTGGCTCGCCTTCGCCGCCGTCTTCGGCGCGCTGTACTTCCGCGCATTCGCGCACCGCCGCGGCGAGCCCGCGGGGGGGAAGCCGCTGCCGCTGCTGCCGCTGCAGGCTAAGAGCTCGGATGATATACTGCGCATCGGTGGGGAGGGGGAGATTGGGGTCGCGGGGAACGGGGTGGGGCGGGAGGCCGGGCGCTAGAGGGTTCATGCCGACATAGAGCGATACCAATGATGTATATCTGGCTCGTCCAATGCTGTGTCGAACTAGACTACAGTTTGAACTGCTGCTGCTTCGCGACGACGCCTAGTTCTGCAATGACGTGGTCAGCCTGCGCCAGCGACTGCCGCTGGGCCCGGCAGAGACTCACCACCGAAGTAGCGGACAAAGTTTACGGGCCGCTCTGATACGGGCTTCTTCCCGCCGCCGTCGATCCCGAGCAGGATGTCGCCCAGCGCCTTGCATTCCCGGTCGTTGAGCGCGAGCATCTCGTCCCTCCACGGCTGCGGCCGGAGCATGGCCTTGGTCGCGAAGAGGGCAGCGGGGGAGAGCTGTGCGAGGGGCACGATGTCCTTTGCCATCGCCGCGTCCAGGATGCTGGGCGTCGATGCGGGGAAGATCCGCGTAACGAAGCTCCCCGCGGCCTCCTTCGCCGTTATCCTGTTGGCCCCCACGAGGATGTCGAACGCCCTGCGCTCCCCGAACAGCCGGGGAAAGATGGCCGTCGAGCATCCGCCGGGGGGCACGCCGACCCTCGTGAAGGGCGCCAGGAGGCCCGCGTCCTCGCGCGCGTAGACGAAGTCCGCGAGGCCGAGGGTGGTGAAACCGAACCCGATCGCGTTGCCATTCACCGCCGCCACGAGGATCTTTGGGAAGGCGATCATGGACCGCACCAGCTCGCGCCAGACGGCGAGCCCGGCCTCGAGGTCCGCGTCCGTGATCTTCTCCAGCGGCACCTTGAGCGCCTCCGTCTCGATCCCGGAGCAGTAAAAGTTCCGCCCGTTGGCGGCGTCCTGGCCCGTCAGAACGAGCACGGAGCAATCCGGGTCCCCGGCGGCGCGCCGGATTCCGTCCAGCCATTCGAGCATCGTCGAGGGGAGCGCGGCGTTGCGCGAGGCGGGCCGCGAGAAAGTGAGGACCGACACGCGAGTCTTGGGATCGTTTCGGTACGGCATCGTCGAGGCCATGGTTTCGGCCGCGATTCGGGCTCGATGAACGATTTGAATGTCCAGAAGCGATGTCTCCCGGAGCCGCGGCGATCGGCGCGGAAGGATCTGGACGAGTCGTCCACAAACACCACCACCGGCATCTCGCTCTGGCCCGTCTGCCCTGCGAATCCCTCCCAAACACCTTCTTGCAATGTCGGACAAGAAGATTTCTCGCGCGGAGGTGGCCAAGCACAACACGCAGGTGGCAGCGGCCGCCGGTCTACCGCCTCTTCCCGGCTCAACGAAACCGCTGGAAATGCCCTATCCCCCCCCCCACCGGTCGCGCGTTTGTTCGCTTCGAATCATCTCAGGACAGTGCCTGGATCATCTTGGATGGAGGCGTCTACGACTTGACGAAGTTCATGAAGGTTCGTGTTCAGTCGACCTGCTATCTCCCACGCTCTCGACAATGACACGCCGACTCCTCGCAGGTTCACCCCGGAGGTGAGGGCCGGACGCGTCTGCCACTTTTGTGGCCTCGTTGCCGCGGACTCCGTGTCAACCAAACGTTGTCCTGCCCCGCAGGCCCGAAACCCATCCTCTCGTTCGCCGGCCGCGATGCCTCGCTGCTCTTCCACCAGGTCCACGAGCACATCATCGGGCAGGTCACCAAGAACCGGGCACGCATGCAGATCGGCGTCGTCTCGGACGAGAAGCTCTAGTGGAATGTGATTGGGACGCAGATTCGCGGCCGTCTAGAGCTTCGCCCCGCCCTTGGCGGCGGCGAGCCCGAAGTTGTAGTAGAGGCCCTTCTTCATCGCCTTGACCGTGTCCTCCATGCTAGTCGGGTACTCGACCCGCCCGTCGTCGAAGTCTGCGGCGGGAAATGTGAGCGATCCGGCCGAAAGCTCCACAGACAAACTCGCAACCCACCGTTGATCTTCTTCCAGTTGTCCCGCACGTCCTCCGGGGTATGCGGCACGGAGAACACGTGCCCGCCACTGCGCTGCCACCGCACCTTGGTGTTCCAGCCCACACTGCTCTCGTATATCCCCGCCGTCTGGAAGACGCTCTCGTGGACGAGGTAGCCGACCAGGGGGGCGACAAAGTCGGGCTTCATGGCTTCGACCTGCTCCGGCGGCATGACGGCTGTTTACCGCGCTCAGTGGACAAGTCCACGGTCGGGCACGGGTCACTCACTCGCCGTAAGCCTCGTTCCGGCGCCAGGCGCGAGCGTGTTGACTGAGATGTTGTACTTGGCTCCTTCGAGGGCAAGAGTTGCGGAGAAGCCGACCTGGGAGAGCTTGGCAGCTGCGAGAAGGGATTCAGCGTCCCGAACGTCGGATCTCGATGCCAACGACGAACCAGAGTAGTTCGCTTGGCCAAAGTTGCCGTACAGTCCGACGGAGGAAGCAGTGTTGATCAGGCGACCGAAACGCTACAAGAAGCGGATTCAGACCCCCATAAGCAAAAGTGAGGCATCGAAGCCCACCTGCTTGACAAAGTACGGCCAAGCTGCCCGTGCGACCTTGAATGGACCCTTGACATGGACTTCGTGAATCAGTCGCCAGTCCTCCTCGGTCATCCGCATGAACGACTTGTCACGAAGGATGCCAGCATTCTGCAGCTCGGATCTTTAGTGTCGCGGAGCCAAAGAAGCAAGAGCATTCAACTAACGTTGATGACGACGTGCACAGTGCCGAACGCCTTGACTGCTGTCTCGATGATCTTCTCACCTTGCACCACCGAGTCGTAGTTGGCAACCGCGGTACCGCCAAAGGCGCGGATCTCCTCCACTACCACGTCAGCGGGTCGAACGGCCTGCTTTTCGTCCTCGCCGAAACGGCCGCCACCGAGATCGTTGACGACGACCTTGGCGCCGGCTTTGGCAAACATCTGCGGAACACAGCCGTGAGCTTTGCGAACATATTCGACTCAAGAGTCCGGCTCACGTGAGCGTACGCCCTCCCGAGACCTTGGGAAACGGCCAGCGGGTCAACTTTGTGTCTTGGTCACAACGAGCGCGCCACGTACCAGCGCCAGCACCCGTGATGACCACGACCTTGTCCTTGAAGTCCAGATCCTCCGTCTTGGGGTGCGGCGGGATGGCAAGAGCCTGCTCCAGCCGGCTCATCCCCTGCCCGCCCGGCTGGGCCTGCACGATCTCGGGTACCACCGCGTCCTTGAAATCAATAACTTCCGGGAACCGGTCTCGGATCGCCCCCGTGGTCAGCGTGGCGTCGGGGCGGAAGTTGACGCCCTTGCTTCGCTGCAGTCTCGTGCGGGCCACCCAGCCGGCGCCGCACTCGAAGACGTGGCCGGTCGACGGACACGACTCGTGGCTCAGGAAGGCCACCGTGGGGGCGACGGAGCCGTAAGGGTCCATCGCGTCGAAGAGCTCGTTCCCGTCTGACGGGCGACGATTAGCAGCGTGACAGAGTCTGAAGAAATCCAAACTTACAGAGAGCCTTCCCGAGGTCGCCTCCTAATCTGCTGGCGCCGTTCGGGGCGAGCGAGTTCACCTTGATGTTGTACTTCACTCCTTCGCTGGAAAGACGATGTCAACGCTGTGCCGGTCGCGGTTAGGAAGATGAAGTTTACCGAGCCAAGGTCAGAGTGAAGCCGTGGAGAGCAGCTTTTGCGGCCGAGTACGAAGCGACTTCCGCGATGCCGTACAGGCCGGCAGGAGAGGAAACGTTGATGATTCGGCCATATTTCTGAGCCTGGAAAAGGAACAGAGTCAAATGCAGGCTCATGGGCTTAGACTGAGGTCAGACACTGACCTGCATGATGGACCACGCGGCCTTGGTGACCTTGAAGGAACCCCAGACGTGCGTCTGGTAGACCAGATCCCAATCATCATCACGAAACAGTTCAAAAGCCTTGCCGCGAGAGTTGCCGGCGTTCTGGGAATTGAAAGTCAGCCTCGCAGAGGTCGAGGAGTGCCCCGTATGATCGCCCACATTGATGATGATGTCGATCCGCCCGTACTCCTTCATGGCCTGGGCCACGATCTTGTCTCCGTCGACCACGCTGTCGTAATTGGCGCTCGCCTTTGCTCCCTTGGCCTTCAGCTCCGCGACCACCTTGTCGGCCGCCTCATGAGACTCTCCACGGCCGACGGGGTTGCCGCCAAGGTCATTGACGAGGATCGCGCAGCCGCGTTCCGCCAAAAGATGGGCATACGACCGGCCGAGACCGTTCCCGGCTCCACTAGCGTTACGAGGTTCAGGAAGTAGGTGAGCGGTTCGCGGAGTGGTGGCCGAGACGTTGAGAGACTCCGAACAACAAGACGCGTCGATCGCAGCTCACGTGATGATGGCAACTTGGCCGTCGAACCTAATGCATGCCACGTCGATGCCGATTTGTCGGAGGGGAGCGACCGGGAGACGGGTGGACGGAGGTGAGGTCCTGACGCCGAATCGGGGGGCACGAGGACCGATGCCTGCCTCAACGCCATTGCAAGGCCGCGTTGGAAGTCCGCAAACCGAATCTAGCGTCCTTCGCGGGCCAGAGAGAGTGTTCCGTATTCCGAAGTTGCCGCCGAGCAAGGACCACGCGGTGCGTCGCGCATCGCAAACGTCTCCCATCCGAACTTGCCTCTTCTCCGGTGGCTATCAAGACCATCCTGCCCATCGCTTGCGCTACATTGGTTGCTGGACCGCTCTCCCGCTCCCCCTAGTTCACCCTTTCTCTTGCGGCCTCTGGAACGCGATGGCGTCGCCAGCGCGGAAACGCCGGCCCTCTTCGTTCCGCGGATCCTACTCGGACGATGTCCACGTCTCCGCCAAAGAGATCGCGACAGACGTGCTGCGGTCTCTCGGATTCGGCGACGACGTAGTCTCCCAGCTCCTGGGCCGCGTCTCAATCGCCGGTCCCACCGAGCCCTTCCTCCCCTGCGTCTTCCGGGTGACCGACGCGATGACGGCGCTCCAGCTCAGCGTGGCGTCCCTTGCCAACCTCTGGGGTCTGCGGAGGAACGGCTACCTCCAGGATGTGCGGGTCAGCACCGAGACCGCGAGCATGCAGTTCTTCAGCGCCTTCTCGTTCGAGATATCCGCCCGGAAGATGTTTCCCAACCTGCCGGGGCCCGAGGACAGGCCGCTTTTATGGAGGGAATGGACGCCGTCGCTGACGGGTTTCGCGGAGCCCGACGTGACCGCGCGCTTTGGGTCCGTCTACTGGCAGCTTTGGGAAACGGGAGATGGCCGCTATGTCTTCGTGGGTCTCGCGAAAGCACGTAGAACGAAGTCCCCAATTGATACCCTCGTCTGCTCTAGCTCTCTCCCTTCATCAACCCGTACCCCCCGGAGAAGCTCCTCGAGCTGGTCGGATTCCAGCAGCCCGAGATCCCGCGCTTCTTCTCGCTCCTCGAGAAGGACGAGGGCATCCCCGAGGCCCTGGAGGCCATGCGCCGGGCCCTGAAGCGCATCCCCTCGGCGATGGACCTCGAGAAGGCCATGTTCAAGGAGAAGGCCGGCGGATGCTGGGCCATCAAGACCCTGGACGAGTTCCTCGACGGCGACCAGGGGGTCTGGAGCGCGGCCCACGACCAGATCCACGTCGAGCAGGTCGGGACCGACAAGTGGGGACCCGCAGGATTCGGCGAGCCGGTCAAGGAGGGCGAGGGGCTGTACAAGGGGATCAAGGTCGTGGAAATGACGCGGATCGTGATGGGACCGGTGTGCGTTACATTTCGCCGGTTGCTTTGCTTGAACCTAACGACATTGGCCCCACAGGATCAGCTCCTTCCTTGCCAACATGGGCGCCGACGTCGTGCGGATCGCTTCCGAGACGGTCAACGAGATGCCCAACTGGAACTTCACCCAGACCACCAACAAGCGCTGCATCGCGCTGAACCTGAAGGACCCGAAGGACAAGGCGGTGATGGACCGGCTGCTCGACGAGGCCGACGTGGTCCTGCAGAACAACGCCTACGGGGCCGTCGAGCGCCTCGGCTACGGGTTCGACGACCTCTGCAAGAGGTTTGCGAACCGCAAGAAGGGCTTCGTGTACTGCGAGGGCAACTCGCTCGGTTTCACGGGCCCGTGGGCATCTTCGGGAGGATTCGATCAAGGTAACGTCCGCTATCGCCCCATGCGGCGTCATACATGTCTAACGGCGTGCAATCCAGTGGGGCAGATCTGCTCCGGCGCCGCCTTTGCCATGGGCCGGGAGGTCCACGGCCACGGAGAAGGAGCCGGCCCGGCCGGCGTCAAGCCGCACTTCTTCCCGAGCACCATCTGCGACGCCACGACCGGCATGTCGGGCGCCGTGGGCCTGCACGCCGCGCTCTACCGCCGCGCGACGGAGGGCGGGTCGTACCGCGTCCGGGTCGCCCTCGCCCGGTCGGGGATGTTCTATCAGGAGCTGGGGATGTACCAGAGCAAGGCGCTGCGGAAGAAGGTTATGAGCAGGTGCGGGATCGGCGGCGGAGGTGGTTCTGTTTGCCCGACTAATTGGCATCGTGAACTTCTTTGCGCAGATTCGAATACCTGGACCCTCTGCCCGACCCGAAGGCCCGCTTTTTCGGGGTCATGGACGCCTTCTTCCAGTATCATGAAGCCCTGCGCGACACCATGCCCCACCTGTTCTCCGACGAGCACTGGATGCGGTTCCGCGACTCGCCGTTCGGAGGGGTGCCCCTGCGCATCGTGCGCCCCGCCTTTTCCCTTTCGCGCAACCCGGTCGCCGTCCGCATCCAGCCGCGACCGCTGGGCTACGACTCGACTCCGGCGAGCAGGATCGCCATGAGGGGGGAGCTGAGGTGGCTCGATGAGCAGGCTCGGGATGTGGAACGGGACGGGGACGAGTGGTGGTTCAGGACCGTCGAGGGCGGTGCGGATAGCGCGAAGCTGTGAAATTTCTTGGGTTCTTCGTATTGTCTGTTCACCAGAACACCGCGCGGCTCGCAGCAGCTGTCGTGCAATGGAGGAAGCAACTTGCATGATGGATGCCAGAGTTGGAAGAGCACTAGGCTCCACTTCAACACTGCAGGCAGGAGTGCCGCCCGTCCTCCGCACACGTCAGCGGCCATCGTGGAAGGCGTGGGGCATTTTGGGGATCGCGCGAGGCCCGTTCTGCCGCAGGCGGCGGCTGGGGGGACAGGGAGAGAGCCATTCCAACCGCCAGAAACCCGAGCTCCGCCCGACTCCGATGGCGGGAATGCTTGCGGACATTCTCTCCCCGCTGAAGCGGTCCCGCGCCGGGCGGCCGCCGCCCGTCGCCGCCGCGCGGGAACCGCCGTCCCCGCGCGTCGCCCCCGAACCCGCGCCCCTCCCCACGCCGTCGTCCCCGGACCCGCCCGCAAACGCGGTGCAGCCGGCCGCCCGCGAGAGGCCGTGGCCGCCTCCGCCGCCGATGGCCCCGCCCGGCGAGTACCCGCTGAATCCCAGCCCCGCCCAGGTGGCAGAGCTCATCGAGTATGGCAAGGTGAGGCCTGCCGGTGGGAGCGGGGGGCGCAATTGAATCGGGATCGCGCCGGCAGGTGCGGCGAAAGATGTACAAGGACGTGAAGCTCCTCGGGAGCGGCGCCGAAGCCACGGTCAAGCAAGCCGTGGTCCGGGAGACGGGCCAGATCGTGGCGCTCAAAACCATGCCGAAGCCGGAGTTGATGCCCGCAGGGGGCAAACTGGGCGCTAAAGCGGCCTCGGCGGAGTCCGTGCGGGTCAGGGAGGCGTTCGAGAGGGACATTCGAAAGCGTTACGTCGCGATGAAGAGACTAGGAAATCATCCGAGGATTCCAACGTGAGGCTGTTGAGCGCCTCGCGGATGACGCCCATGCCGACGTGCAAATTCGCAGATACCACGAGCTCTTCGAGGTGACCGACAAGTTCTACCTGATCCTGGACGTCGCACCGGGTGGCAATCTGGGTCAATACCTCCGACGGCAGGGCGGAATCATCGAGGACGAGCAGCTCGCAGCGCGCATTGCGTCGTACATACTGGAAGGCCTGGTCTTTGTGCACTCCCGCGGGGTCATCCACCGCGACCTGAAGCCCACCAACATCCTCCTCGCCGATGACCGGGTCGAAACGCTCTTCCTCTCGGACTTTTCCAACGCATACGTGGATCCGGCTCTCTACGGGACGGACATGACGGGGCAGCTGCTCACCCCGATGTCGCCTGTGACCCAGTCGTCAGACGACTCCAGCGAGGTCATGAACAAGGCCTTTGCCAAAACGGTTACGGGAACGCCGTTCTACCTTGCCCCGGAGATCGTGATGGCGCAGCCCTACACCAACTCGGTGGACATGTGGTCCGCAGGCTGCATCATCTACGAGGTGGGGGAGGTTTCAGGGGCGGCTCCCGCTCCTCTGTGGTAGACTGATGGAAACGTTTCCCCACATCCAGATCCTGTTCGGCCGCACCCCCTTCGCCACCGCGGCAAGATCAATGACGGAACTCTTCAACTGCATCGGTTCGGCGCGGATCAACTACCCGACCGAGGACCGCGAGTACGGCCTGTCCCAGCAGGCGCTCTCGTTCCTCACCCGCCTCCTCGTGCGCGACCCCGCGGGGAGGATGACGGCCGCCGAGGCGATGCGGCATCCGTGGATCGCGGGGGTGCTGCAGAAAGGACCTGCCGGTTCCTTGGAGAGGGAGCAGAAGGCAGCGGGGCTGGCGCCGGTCGCGGCACCGATGCAGCTGAGTGTTTCTCCGGCCCTGAGGCCGACCAAGCTTGCGGATCCGGAAGCGGAGACATCTGCTCCAGTTGCTGAGAGGAGGTTGTCTGGCGTTGAAGTCATGTGGAGCATGGGCGAGCTGGTGCCGATGCTGCCGACTCTGCAGGCCCCGCCGAGCTTCCCGTGACAGCTGCATCCCTGGCCTGGACATGTATATAACTGAACTGCAATCTTCCTTTGCGAAATTTGAGAGAAAAGAGTAGTTTGCCAAAGTTGGTTACAGGAAAAAGACTGTACAAGCCTCCCGGCCGGGGCCATCACTCGACCTTGATCCGCACCTCGTCCTCCTCGTCCTTGATCACGACCACCTCCCGCTCCCGCTTCGCCATCTTCCTCTCCCTCTCCTTTTTCTCCGCCTTGACCGCCCGCTCGAACGCCCTCCTCTCCTCCTCCAGCTCCCTCTCCCTTTCCCGCAGCGCCCTCCTCGCCTCGGCATGCTGCCTCGCCAGCCTCAGCACCTCGGCATCCAGCTGCTCCCTCTCCCTCGCCAGCGCCACCGCCGACCCCGCCCCTGGCCCGTGCAAGCCCGCCGCGGCGTGCACCATCCTCTCCGCCTCTGCGCGGCGCTCCTCCAGCTCCGCGCGGTCCCCGTCCAGGGCGGAATGCGCGGCATCCAGCGCCGCCCGCTCGTCCGAGAACCGCCGGCGCTCGAGGTCCAGGCTGCGCGCCCAGCGCTCGTGCTCGGCCCGCATGGCCGCGAGCTCCAGCTTCGCGGCCGCAAGCTCCGCCTTCGTGCCGGTCAGCTCGGCCCGGCCACGCTCGAGCTCGGCTTCCCGCTCGGCGTCGCGGGTGAGGAGCTGCGCGATGAGGGGGGCGATGTCGCTTGCGGGTGCCCGGGCGGGGGTGGGCGGACGCGGCTCGGGCGGGGGTGTGGGCGAACGCCGGCGCTTCCGCGCCTCCGAAACGCGCGCGGCGAGCGGGAGGTCCTCCGAGTCCAACGCCGGAAGCGGCCGAGACGGCTCCTCCCCGTCCTCCGTGTCCGACACCGCCGCCCTCCTCCTGAGCTTCCTCCGCGGCGCGGGCTCCGGCGTCCGATCCTCCCCGGCCTTCCTCCTCGGCGGCGTGGGCAGCTCGATCTCGATCTCGACCTCCAGCTCGTCCCGCAGCGGGAGCAGGCCGCGCCGGATGTCGTCCTCCCCCTTGACCCTGCGCTTCTTTCCGGCGGGGCGTTCCAGCGCGGCGGGCGGCGGCGGCGAACCGCCGTCGGAAACATCTTCTTTCTTGACCGCCGCCGCGGTGGGCTCCCCAGGGATCCGCACGGCCGCTTCGTCCGCCGCCCGCCGCTCCTTCCGCCTGCGCTTCCTCTCCCCGCCGCCATCCACCAGCCTGATCGTCCCGCCTTGCACCACCACCCCCGCGCCGACCACGCGCTCGCCTTCCGCCGCGTCGGGAACGGGGAACGGCGGCATCGGCGAGGGCGACCTCGCTCTGCCCCTCGCGGGGAGCGAAGGCGGGCTCGGATCGCGCGGGGGGGTGCCGACCCACGACACCACGCTCGGCACGTCCGAGGGGAACCCCGTCGCGGCGTCCGATGCCGGCGACCCGGGGGTGGAGGGCAAGGGGGGGACGGGGATCGGGTCCGGTTGGGGGGGCCGCAGGCGGGGGTGCTTGGGCTGCAGGGGGAGCTTCGGCGGGGGAGGTGCGGGTGCGGGGGGAGGCGGTGCTGGAGCGGGTTGCGGGTCGGGGAGGCTGCCAGAGTGGGAGGAGAGGGGAGGGTGCCGGTACGTGCAGCGGTCTCCGAACGGGCAGTGGCCCTTTGCCCAGTAGCGACAGGCTTTCCAGCCGTGGGGGAGGGGCGCTGCGGCGGCCGGTGGCCCGGCCGGTTTGGCGGGAGGTGCAGGAGGGGGAGCGGCCGGTTTGCGGGGCGGCGCGGCGATGGGCAGGGGAACCACCTCCAGCTTGCGGTGCACCACCTCGATCTTGCGGGACGGGGAAGGTGCGAGAACCAAAGATTTGCGCGGCGGCGCCGGAAGCGGAGGCGGAGGCAGAGCGCGCGGCGCCGGATTCGGCTCCGGTCGCGCCCTGCCCCCCGCGGGCCCGTTCTTGAGCACCACCTCCCAGACCTTCAGGCTGCCGGGCCGCTGCGGCATCCCCGCGTGCCGCGCGGGCCGGATGCGTCCCCAGTCGCTGCCCCTTGGGCCCGTCGGGACGAGGTCCGGGAAGGCCGCGTCCACGGCGCGGCGGACGGCGTCTTTCCCGGCGTCCGACCCGAAGGCGAGCCAAATCTCCGTGTACGTGTCCTTCAGGTGCTCCGTGTTGGGTGCGGCGCGCACCGCAACGCTGAGCGGCACCGGCGACTCGGGCGTCGCCAGGAGCGGGTCGACGATGTCCCGCTGCACGAGGTCCAGCAGGGAGGGAAGCTCGCCCTGCCCGCCGTCCGACGACGGCCGCGTGACGCGCACCGTGAAGCCGAATCTCCACGTCTCCTCCTGCGCGTAAATCTCGGTCACGCTCCAGTACCAGCCGTGCGCGTGGCCCCAGCGGCACACCTCCCGCGCCTGCGCCAGCCCGCGGACGACCACGAGCGCCGAGAGCGGCTGCACGGCCGGCGCGTCCCTGATCTGCAGCAGCTTCCTGTGCCGCGTGTCCGACATGAGCCGCAGCCGTTCGGCGTCGAGCGGCAGCAGCAGGCCGGGCTGCACGCCGCACAGCTCCGCGGCCCCGTCGGGCGCCAGCGTGTAGCGCACCGGCCTGACGGGCAGCGAGTCGAGCAGCACCTCCGCCGTGGGCGGCGGGTGCGGCGGCAGGCGGAAGCCTATGAGCGGGAAGTCCGGCGCCTCCGTGTCCGCCAACACGGGGGGACTCGGCACCTCCCGCCTCCTCGAGTTGGGCCCGCTCGGTTCCCGCCTAACAGGTCCCCTCGCAGCTCCATTCCTGAACGGTTCCCTGGACGGTCCCGCGGCGAACGGCGGCCCCGCGCGCGGCGGCCCGGCCGGCGGTTTCGCCCGTCCCGCGGGCCGCGGCACCTCGACCGGCCCGCCGCCGCGCAGCTCAACCCACGGCCGCGCGGGCGGCGGCGGCGGGAGCGGCGGCGGCGGCATGAGGGCCGGGCATGCGCGGGGGAGATTGCTGGCTCCAGATCCCCCTCGCGAATCACGCACCGGACTGGAAGATCCAGAAGCTACGCATCAACGGGACAACCGAATCATGGTGACGGAATGAGTGCCAAGCGAAGCCCCCCGCAATCTCATCGCCGAGGCACATATCAAGCTTTGAGAGTTATGGGCGCGCCCGTCCGCATGTGTGTCCGCATGAGTGAAGTGGAAGGAGCGCCGAATGACCATGCGGTCGATCCATCAGACAGGCATATGGAGATGATCGTCGTGTTGTCTGCTTGCGGCGAGTGTGCCACAGCACACCTCTTTCGTGTCGAAGCCGTGCCAGCTCAATCCTGGAATGTGACTTTCTGACTGTGAGCGTGATGAGGTGCAAGTCAAGATCAACTAATTCATCACCGGGGCAGGTCGTTCAGAGAGCACCCACAAGGTCCGTCCCGAGTTGGCCTCGAGATCGTACATGTGCTTGTAGCAGAACGGCCCCTTGTCGTCCCGCATCTTCTGCCGGCAGAACTCCCCGTTCTGCACCACTCGATGGCACCGGTAGGCGCAGTACCTCTTCTGCACGAACCGCCCCTTCTCGTCGGTGTACACGATCTTGTTGTAGGCCCTCTCGCCGCACGGACCGAAATCCTCGCAGCGGCACGGGTTTATGCGGGGGTTGGTTCTCTCACCGTAGTAGATGGTGGGGTCTTCGCTCTGCGGTGGCGGACCCGGGGATCAGGCAGGTCCGAGGCGCGCACGTCGGCAGGGCCCGGGGGCTGGAGACACCCGGCGTGGTGTCGTACGGCGGACACAACTTGCCGGTCCCGACAAGCCGTGAGGCTGAGGGAAACTGTGAGGGCTTTCTCTTGAGTTTTCGCGACGCCTCAAAAGTCCAGGACGCAGACCAGTCCATCCAACTCCCGGCCGTGCAGATGCTCGTGGTCGCGGATGCGCCGGCAGCAAGTACGGTTCGTTGACACCCTGCGCGAAGGCTCGGATTTGGCTGCCCGGCACGAGTGTCCCCGCGTCACCTGACGCACTCCGAACCATCACGCACAATCCGGCCGACCTGGCTGCCCATCAGCTCCGGGATGCGAAGTCCGTCGCCCGGCTTCGGACACGGTGCGGATCCCTCCGCCATCGCGCCGCCGTGGAGCCGCCATGCCCTCCCCTGGCCAGCTGGGCTTCCAGCACCGGTTCGCTCGCGGGAGCCCCATCAGCAGCGATTCGGGCCTCCCCGCCATCCGGACCGATTAATTGCAAGCATCCCGAAATGCGGGACGCCCAGTGCTGTTGTTTTCCGACCGAGCCCCTGAAGATCCGCGCAAAGGGTCCTGCGTCGTCGCTTGGCGTTACCGCCGTCCCCCGGGCCTCGGCCTCCGCATCGCCCCTTGAAACACGCCACTTCCCAACTTTCCAGCGCCATGGCCAAGTGGTTCACATTCAGTGCGTTCGCTCCCGTCCCGTGCCCGCCCGCTATGCCGACGGCGCCTCCCGGGCACCCCTCCCCAGTCTGCCACGCGGCGCCCGACGACGCCATCCAGGACGTCCTCCCCGAGGCCCTGGGGTGCACCAAATGGTACCATTACAAGCGCAGCGGGGTGGAGATCGAGGTCGGCGCGGACGAGGAAGCCGACGCGGGGGCGTTCGAGAGGGTGATGCGGGACATCTTCGCGCCGGACTTCCAGGTGCGCATGCCGTCGATCCGCCGCGGCGCGCACGGGGCTCAACGGGCCGCCCGCAGATGATCAATGCCGCGTGATGCAGTGATACCACCGGCGGGCATCCAATTGGGCACCAGTGCGAACGAATGTCTGGAGGTGAATGAAAGGCCATGTTCCAATAGGACGCCTAGAAGAGCAGTCCGCCCGCATCATCCCACCGGAAACTCCTTCCACCAGGGAAAGAATATGACCGTGACCAGGAACCACACCGGGCACGCGATGGCGAGCGACCACGCCATGTAGCCGAAGAAGCTCGGCACGTGGAGCTTGTTCTGGATGGCGATGTTGCGCACGAGGAAGTTGGGCGCGTTGCCGATGTACGTGCTGCGAAGGAAGGGATGCGGTGAGCGGCACGTGTGGTGCGTGCGTGGCAAGCGGCCCACTTGGCGCCCATGAACACGGCGCCGGCCGTGATGGCCTGCAGGTAGATAGACTTGGTCGTCATGAGCTCCTGCGGGTTTCCGCCGGCGACGTTGAAGAAGAGCAGGTACGTCGGCGAGTTGTCGAGGAAGCTGGACAGGCCGCCCGTCACCCAGAAGTACTTGGCCGGGGTGTCCACGGCGGTGATGATGAACCCAAGCGGGCCCTGCACGCCCTCGTCGAACATGAGTAGGATGGGGACGAGGCAGAAGAAGATGCCGATGAAGAGCACGGCGACCTCCGTGAATGGTGCCCAGGTGAAGTTGTTGTCGCGGTGCACCTTCTTGGGCGTGAAGAGGAAGTACGAGGCCAGGCCGATGCCGACGAAGATGAGGTCCCGGCCGAGGGCAAAGTACGACCAGAAGATCGAGTCCGAGGGGGCGGCGGGGTTGGTCATGACCGTGAAGCCCGCGTCGGGGTACGCCTTGACAAGGAAGCCCGATGCAACGACGAGCGCTTCGTGGACGCGGCGTCAGCTAGCTTGTCGATCAGGGGTATCCTTTCGGAGGCACCCACCGACGACCAAACCGATCCCCGCGATGTTGATGAACCCGCTGATCCTGAACTTGTCCCCCGCCGACAGCCCCGGCTTGAGCGCCATCCCCACCCGCACCATCATCCGCAGCTTGTGCCATCCCTCGACGTACGCCATGGACGGTTTGCGCTCCGGCTCGCCGTGGAACTGCACCTGCGTCGCGGCCGTCGCGGCCGTCGCAACGCTGGCGACGGTGTCCTTGCGCACCGCGCTGCGGAGGCGCGCCCAGCCTTTGGGCTCCGGGGCGGTTGCGGCCTGCGCGCTTGCGGCCAAGACGTTGCCGGCGTCCTCCGACGTTGCGACAGCAGAGGGCCCGTTCGTCTCGGCTCCGACCAAGATGCCCCGCGCTTCGGGCGCGGTGCTGTCGGTTCCAAGCTGAGCAGCTTCGCCGGCAACCTCAGCCTCGGGCGCGACTGTCGGTGGCTCGAGCGACTGCGGCGCCGCGGCGTCGGGAGCGACCCTCTCCCCGTCGCCGTTGGCCTTGAAGTCCCCCTCGACTCCCGCGGCCGTGGGGCCCGTCTGGCTCCTGGACGACGCCTTCCCCATCTCCACGTCGCCCCGATCGACAAACGCCACCGACGCCTTCCTCGGCAGGTTGTACGTGAGCACCGATCCCGTCCTCGGAGGCCCCACGGGCACCGACATGGGCTGGTCGGCGCCGAACACCTCGCTCACGGCGGTCGCGAAGGTCTTTAGCCGCGTGGGCGCGCGCGGCGTGCTGGTCACGCTGACGGCGTCCGAGTCCCTCCGTCGGCGGGTCTTTGACCTGCGGCTCATCTCCATGTTGTAGAGCACCGTGTCGAGGATCAGGTAGATGAGGAGGAGGGTGGCGACGGCAAAGAGCATGTGGAAGATGAGGTTGGTCAAGGGCCAGAAAAAGTCGATGCCCTTGAGGAAGCCCAGGTACACGGGCGGGTCGCCGATGGGGGTGAGCACGCCGCCGACGTTGGAGACGATGAAGATGAAGAAGACGATGGTGTGCACGCGGTGGGTCCGCCGCGCGAGGGAGCGCAGCACGGGGCGGATCAGAATCATGCTGGTGCCGGTGGTGCCGATGATGGAGGCGAAGATGGCGCCGATTAGGAGGGTGAGCACGTTCGTCATGGGCGTTCCGTTGCCGGCGCCCTCGATGACCACGCCGCCGGCGGTCACGTAGAGGGCGAAGATTAGGGTCGTGAACGGGATGTACTCGAGAATGACGGTATGGAGGACCTCGTAGAGCATTAGCAGGCCTCCGAACTGCACCGCGAACCTGCGGGAGCGCAAGAGATAAGAACCGCAACTCCGAGCCCGTCACGGGCACCCACGGTATGAGAAACGCCAGCGCACACACGAGCACGAAGGCCCACATCCACTTCTCCCACGTGTGCGGGATCACCAGCGGGCACACGGCGATGCAGAGCAGCAGCACGACGAACGGTATCCCGTAGGGCAGCGTCACGGGCACGGGGGCCATGGTTCGGAGCAAATCCCAAGTCTCTGCAGGCTAGGAGCCGGATCCGGAAAGGAAACCAAGCCCGGCGCCGTCCGGGAGCCGCCCGAGGGGAAAGAAGGCGCCCCGACCCGCTGCCGCGCGGCCGCCTTCAGCGAGCGCGCCCGGGCCGCAAACCGCCTCGGAATGCAGGAGACGGTCTTTTCGGCTCGAGGCACGCCGCGATGGCGGCCCGAACGGCGCGAAAAGCCGCGATGCGGGGGGTTGTTTACGGGGCGTCCGGCCGAACCGCCGCGCGCAGGGATCGGGCGCTGCCCCCGACGAATGGCGAGAAAAGGCCGCACCATCCCGGACGCAAGGCCAGCGGCGCTTAACGGATCCCAATGCTTGTACTGTACAGGTATCACACCCGTCGATGAATCTACCCCCGACCGATAAAGATGGCCCCGCGGCGCTACAAAGCCGCCCCGCCTTCGAGATGACGACGATTCAGGATACAGCCCCCGACCGTCCGGGCCCCGCATGGGAAACCCCGGCCGAAGGCATGAGGAAGCCGCTCACTTGCCCTCCTGCACGGTGGTCGCCGGCGACTCGGCCTCCTCCTTGGCCGCCGCCTTGCCGGGGATCGGGAACGGCAGCGGGGCGCCGATCATCAGCGCGTTCATGTTGCTGTTGAGCTGCGCCTGCATTGCCGCCTTGTCGAGGTCGGTCATGCCCTCGGCTGTGCGGAGGAACTCGGAGTAGCGCTGCCGGGTGCGCGGTCAGCGGGCAGGCGGGCGCGGCCACGGCGCGGCGGCCCACCTTCTCCATCACCTCGAGCACCTTCTCCTGCGCGCGGCTGGGGATCACCGAGCCGCAGTTGTCGCACCTCCGGGCCTCGCCCTTGAGGGGCTCGCGGCACCAGAAGCACACCTGCACGATGGATTCCTTCTTGCGGTAGAACAGGCCGATGAACTTGATCATGAGGAAGACGACGATGGCGATGAGGAAGAAGTTGACGATGGACTGCGGAGGGGGATCGGAGGCGGGGCGGGTGGTCGGAGGGGGCCGAGGAGGGGGCGAAAGGGGCATGCGACGGAAGCGGGACACCGTCAGGACCTCGTCCGGGGTCCGCCGTTCCCCGCACCCACGTTGATGAAGCTACCCCACGCGAGCGTGATGGCCTGGTCCGCGGTCGCCTGCTGCGGCGTCGGGTAGCTCATGTTGCCCGACAGCCCGGCGCGCATGACGGCGTTGTAGGCCGCCAGGTCCTTGTTCCCCATCAGCCCGATGATCGGGGAGATCATGTCGTCTACGAGCGAGGTGACGATGGCCGTGAAGGCGTTGCCGATGATGATGCCCACGGCCAGGTCGACGACGTTGCCGCGGGAGATGAAGGCGAAGAAGTCCTGCGCAAACTCGGACATGCCGCGGAGGGTGTCCATCGCCACGTCGTCCAGGTCGTCGAAGCTGTCGACCTTGGTGAACACGTTCGTGGCCTTCTGCACGGTCTGCTTGGTCGAATCGACGACGTCTTTCGGGGAGGGGGACCGGGTCAGCGCGCCCATCCGCGGCCATCACGGGGCGGACCACCCACGGAGGGCATCGTCCGGCACGAAATCCTCGATCACGACCTTCTCGGGCGCCTTGGGCGACTGCAGCGTGCTGGCGTGCGCGTCGTGGGCGGCGATGAGCTCGGGGTGGAACATGTCCGACGCCAGGCCGTAGGCCGCGGGTTTGGCCGGCGCGGCGGCGGCGGCGGACGACGAGGCGGCGGTGCCCGCGTCCGAGATCGGGCTGTCGCCGGCGCCGGCGGCCGCGGGCGCCGCCGATGCGGAGGCCGTCCCTGGCGTCGGCGCGGCCGACGCCGGGAACAGCGCCGGCTTGCCGGTCTTCGGGTCGAGGATCACCCGCCCGGCATCGTCGAAGCGGTACTCGAAGCCCGCGGGGGGCGGCGGCAGCTCGGCGTCCATCGCGCGCGGGGGCGGGGGGGAATCGGGCCGCGGACGCGTTTTCCAATCACACAGGGTACTCTGGTTCGGGGCGCACCCCACTCGCCCGGGGAGGGCCGGGGACGCATGGCCGACACCACGATGGGGTGGATCGCCGTCCGATCGCACCGGAATGCAATTATCAGCCCGACATCGGTCTATTCTACCCCGCGGATGCGTCGGAAAGGAGGTCCCTTGCTGACCTCCCCAGCCCGGCCGCACCGGCCCGCCTCTCGTTCCACCCTGCCGGCCGCCCATCCGCGCCCTGGGGCCCCTCCGACGCCTCCAAGACCACCGGTTGGCACGTCCCGCCCGGCGGCCACCGGGTCCCGGGACCGGGGAGGCCCGGACGGGCGGTCGGGCGTTGCGGCCTCCTACGGAGGGGCCGAGGTCGTCCGACCATCGGACGCGAGCCCGGGGGATCGGCTGCCCGGGGAGGCAGGAGACCGGAAGGGGGGCCCGAGGGGCGGGCGCGGGGACGATCGGCGGCGGATGGGGGGGGGGGCGGGAGGGCCGGGATCCCAAACGGGAAGGTGGGAAGGACAATGCCGCCCGGCCGCGGTCCGCCGGGTTTGCCGGCCGCGGGGGAACCGGACGGGGCTCCAAACCGAAATATAATGAGGCGGCGGTCGCGGACCGCCCGTTCCGCGGGTCCGGTGGGCCGACGGGGCGCCGGCGGCCCCGGCAGGGCGTCACGTGATAGGGGCGGGCGGGAAGACTCGGACCGTCCATCCGGCCTGCAGACGGCGGGAAAGCGACCCGTATCAGCTTCAGTAACAAAATAATGTGGAATCCCGGGATTTCCGCCGCTCCGCTGCCCCTCCCTGTCGCGTGGGGCCGGCACGGCGGCACAGACGGCGGCTGACCCGCCGGAAAACCCGCGCGCCATCGCGCGCTTCCCCGCCGCGATCCGGGCCCGCGACCCGCGCGGACGCCATCGCGACGATGCGGACGGACGGGGGCGATTGCATGCGGTGCGGGGGACGGCGCAGCGGGGCGGGAGGGACGGCGGCCCGTGTGGCAGGGAGGTCGGGGTGACCATTTCCGCCCGCTTCCTCCGCCGTCCCCGTTCAGGGACAACCGCGATGGAGGCGGGGAGAAGCGATCTCTGGCCTCCGAGGGCCGGGAAGCGGCGTGCCGTGGGTGGGCGGCACCCCACCCGTCCCGCGCGGGCGGGTGTCGCGGTGCGCCATCCCTCTCACATTGCGGGAGCCAGGGCCGCGGGATGACCGAGATTCCAGTTCATATTGGCGCGCGACTCATTGGACGGCCTGGAAGCTCGGCAGGCCCGTGAGGGGCCGGGCAACAAGCGGCGCACGCGGACCGCGACGCTTATCTGAGGACACAGGACCAAGGACGGGCCCGCCCGGCGGGCCATGTCGGCGACGGCAAACACCCCGCGGATGCCAGTGTTTTGGCGAACCGGATGCCACGGACAGCGGGGCAGCGGACGACGGCCGTCCCCACCTCTTGTCCGGCCAGGACCCCTACGATCCCCCTCCTCCTCCCCTCGCCGAGCCGACGGATCGGCGATGTCCCGGCGCTTCAGCCGACGCTCCCGGGACGCGCGGGGCCGGTGATGCCCCGGACGGGCGCCGATCCGAGCGACAGTGGGGGACGCAAGGCCATCTGATGGGCGGGGGGCCCTGACCTGCGGAGCGCATCGGCGGCACCGGACGTGCATCCCCCGGGCCATCCGCAATTTTCGCTTATTGGCAGGACACCCGCGACTGCTTTTTGACCCGCGGCGCCGGGTTCCCGGGCGTCTTTGGGGCGGAGGGTCCCAGGTCCCCTGACCAGAGGCGGGCGGCGACGGCTGCTGCGGCTCCGAACTCACCACACCTTTCACGCGATGGCGGGCGAACCCGAGCTGCCGCCGCCGCCTGCGGGCTTCGAGTACCGCTTCGACGCGGCGGGCAACGTGCTCCTCGACGAGAAGACCGGGAAGCCGGCGCTGTTCGCGGTCGGCGAGGGCGGCACGGTTGCCGCGGCGTCCGCGCCATCGCCGGCCGCCGCGCCCGCCGCGCCCGATGCCGCCGCCGCCGCCGCGTCGGCCGCCGAGGTCGCCGCGCATCCCGGCGGCGTCGGCGCGCCCGGCGCCGCGGGCGACCTCGCCGCCATGTTCGCCGCACAGTCCGACGCCGACAACGCAAAGTCGGGCGCCGCCGAGCTGACCGCCGACCCCAACGACGTCAAGGCGATTCACTTTGTGCCCGACACCGCGCTGCGTGGGTTCCGCACGCCATTGCGCCTGCCGGCGGTGCGGCTGACCCCGTCCCCCGATCCCCCCCCCACCAGACGTCGTCGACACCACAAAGGGCACGGTCAACAAGACCGTCGACGCCGTGCAGGACATCTTCGACGACCCCACCGACGCCGCCCAGGACGCCCTGCGGAACATGTCCGACTTTGCCCAGGACTTTTTCAAGTTCATCTCGCGCGGCAACGTGATCGACCTGGCCGTCGGCATCATCATCGGCAACGCCTTCACCGCCATCGTGACCTCGCTCGTGGACGACATGATATCGCCGATCCTGGGGCTGATGGGGAACAAGGACCTGGCGGCCTACAACGCCGTCATGCGGCCCGGGCTGTCGGGGAACACCTCGTACCCGACCCCGGCGCAGGCAAAGGCGGACCAGGCCATCACGCTCGCATGGGGCAACTTCATCAACGTGGGTTGACGTCCCCGGGGGGGCGAATTCGGTCCCGAAGACCGCGGCTGACCCGTTCCCTCGCCGTCCCGTCTCCTCCCCCCGCCGTCTTCCGTCTCCTCGACCTCCCCGCACCTCCTCCTTTGTCCTCCCCCACCCAGTCGATCATCAACTTCTTCCTCATCGCCATCGTCGTCTTCCTCATGATCAAGTTCATCGGCCTCTTCTACCGCAAGAAGGAGTCCATCGTCCAGGTGTGCTGGTGGTGCCGCGAGCCGCTCAAGGGCGACGCCCGTCGGTGCGACAACTGCGGCTCGGTGATCCCCAGCCGCGCGCAGGAAAAGGTCATGGAGGTCATGGAGAAGGTGGGACCGCCCGTGGCATGCCGGTGCGGGGCAAGCTGACGCCCCGCAGCGCTACTCGGAGCACATCTCCAGCGCCGAGGGCATGACCGACCTCGACAAGGCCGCGCTGCAGGCCCAGCTCAACAGCAACATGAACGCGCTCATGATCGGCGCCCCGCTGCCGTTCCCGATCCCGGGCGGGAAGAAGCTCGAGACGCAGAAGACGGCGGCGACGGCGGCGGGCGTGGCGCCGGCCAAGTGAGCGGGCCGGGGATGAGGCGCGGGTCGGCGGTCCGGGTTGTGGGCGCGTCGGCCGGAATCAACTCGAGGGCAAGACGGGATGGGGGTTCACTGTTGTCGATATGGCCGGGGGTTGGCACATGTACGTATACGACGGGCGCGGGGATACCCGTGCCGCGCACCATCAAACATCGTTATCGTTCGTCTCCGTCTCTGCAGGGCGGGACCGGTCCGGACGTGCGGTGGAGCGAGCGCGGAAGGATCGACGGGGCGTTCCTCCGACCGGGGCGGCCATCACCCCCGCTGCAAGCCCGCGGGACCGGAATCCCGGCGGGACGATCAATCGGCCAGGATGAGCTGCACGGCAGCCGTGAGCCCGGTTCGCCCGGCGGCCGCCGACGTGGTGCGATTCGAAGAGCCGAGGACGGGGAAGCGTATCACCAAGGATATCACACAGCTCAAACACAGTGGCCGGACCAGGGCCACGTACACCAAATACAGGCGTGGGCAAGGAACAAGGAGAACCATCGGGTAGGGATTCGTTCTTGCTTCGAAGCCGTCGTCTGCGGGGGACACGGGGAAGCTTTCCAGCCGTGCAGAGCGTTCATCACTCCAACGTGCACGCCCCGGTCATGCCATCAACACACGACGCGTTCAGTCGTCCAACGGTGTACACATCGAAAAATCTACAGCTTCGGCGCGGTCTCCTTGTAGCGCACCTCGAAACCCTCGAACTTGCCCGTCTGCATCACCATGTCAGCGAGCCGTCTCCCATCCCGGCCGGCAAATAGCGACCCACCTTCTTGATCCGGTCCAGGTGCCCGTACATCCTGTCGCGGTACATGATCGGCCCGCCGCCGTAGTTCTGCGCGCGGTTGACGACCTTCCGCAGCAGCGCGATGTTGCCCTCGGCGTTGTCTGGGGAACGGGACGACGTCAGCCCTGCACCACCGCACAAAAACGGAGAACGGACAGTAGCCAGGCGTACAACCCTCCCTGAAGTCGTAGTTCTCCTTGCCCGTCGCCAGCACCTCCCTGGTCCACTCCTCCTCCGCCTCCCTGGTGACCTCGAGCACGTCCACCCCCCTCCTCACGGCCTCTGCCAGCACCCCGGCGCCGAAGGTGGCCTGCAGCGAGAAGGTCGAGGTGAAGTTGGGCGAGTTGCTCGCCTGCGCGGCGCCGAAGGAGAAGCAGTTGGGGAAGCCGTGGGTGCAGGTGCCGAACAGGGTCGCGAAGCCGTCGCGGGTGTGCTTCTCTTTGGGGGTCAGCCCCTCCCGGCCGACGATGCGGTAGTCGGCCTTGACGTCGATCACGGTGCTGGGAAGGGGGTCAGATGGATGCGAAGGTGCGGGCGTGGGAAGACGTATACCCCGTCACGGTAAACCCGGTCGACCTGTTTGGGCGAACGTCAGCGCTTCCATCGAGATCCCGTGCCGGCACGGGCCTACCAGATGATGCAGTCCGTCTGGTACTCCTTCCCGTCCACGACGACCCCGCGCGGGGTGATGGCCTCGATCCCCTTGGCGTTGGAGCAGTCGACCAGCTCGACATTGGGCCTGTTGAAGCTCGGCAGGACTGGCGGGGCGGGTCAGCACGGGTCCGGCGAGGGTGAGAGGGCACACACATTCGTCGCTGTACACCGGCCTCTTGCACCTGGAGACCGTCGACGAATGAGCGGCGGGGCGTCCGGCGGCAGGAGAGCACGCACCAGAGGTTGTACCACGGCTTGAGCGCCTCGGCCGTCTTCTTGTCCTTGACCGTGTCCTCGACGCGCTTGCGGAGGCGCTGCATGAGGCGGTAGTCGCCGAGCTGGTAGAGCTGGCCCGTCGACTGTGCGCGGAACAGTCAGCTCCAGACAGAGGCGCCGAGGGCGTCGGCGCCGCCCGCCGTCCACGCACGTATTTCTGCCCCTCCTCGTCCTTGTACCACATCTTCCTGTTGGCGTACGCGAACCACTCCTGGAACGAGTTGCTGAACCCGTCGTCGATGGGCTCCTTGCACCCCGCCACGGCGCCCTTCTGGAACTTCTCGTCGCGCGCCGCGTGCCAGCCCTTTTTGGAGGTCACCTCGCGCCACCACGCGGGGTCCGTCGACGCGTTGGCGCGGATGTCGACGGCCGAGGGGGTGCGCTGGAAGACGAGGAGCTTCTTGGCGGATTTGGCGAGGTAGGGGATGCACTGGATGGCAGTGGCTGGACGGCAGGCAGTCAGAATGGCCGACGGGAAAGGGGAGCAAGACGGGCAGACCTCCAGTGCCGATGATGGCCACGGTCTTGTCGTTCAGGCCCTTCATGTCGTAGTCGCCCGTCATGGGGTTGCCGCCGGTGTACTCATAGTCCCAGCGCGCGGTGCTGGACCATCGATGTCAGCGGGACGAAAGGGTGGTAAGAAGGCGAAGAAACCCACTGGAACTCCTTGCCCTCGAACGAGTCGATGCCGGGGACGTCGGGGAGGTGCGGACAGTTGAGCGCTGTGGGTATTGAGTCGCGCAAAGACGGGTCAGACTCAAACGAGCCAACACGAGCGACCGACCACCCACGTCCGCCGCAGACGAGCAGCCACTTGGCCGCGAACTTGTCACCCCTGTCCGTGTAACCCCTCCACACCCTCCCCGCGTCGTCCCACTTGGCCTCCACGACGCTCGTCTGGAACATGGCGTTGGGGTACAGGTCGTAGTGCTTGGCGATGATCTGGGCGTACTTGAGGATCTCGGGTGCGCCGACGTACTTGGCGCTCGGCATGTAGCCCGTTTCCTCCAGCATGGGGAGGTACTGCCGGCGGGATCAACTGATCAGGGCGGGACGGGTCGGGCGGCGCGACGAGACCCACGCAATAGGCTTCCGAGTCGCAGGCGGCACCGGGGTACCGGTTCCAATACCAGGTCCCGCCAAAATCGCCAGCCTTGTCGATGATCTTGAAGTCCGTGATCTGCAGGGCGGTCAGAAGGCTCGCAAAGGGGGTGGGGGGAGGACGGCGACGCACCCCGGCCTCCTTGAGCTTCCCGCCCAGCAGCAGCCCCGAGAACCCGGCGCCCAAAATCACGGCCTCGGTGGTAAACTCCTGCGCCGGCCGCTCGACGTATTTCGTCCACGGGTCCGTGAGCCAGTGCTTGAACTTCTCGCCCTTGCCCTCGCCCTTCCCGGCGTCACGTCAGCGGACGGCGGCGGCGGCGCAGCGGCGGCACCCACGACGGTAATGTACTGCTCGCTGCCATCGGTGCGGATCCGCTTGTCCCTTTCGGCCCTGTAGCGGGCCTTGAGCTGCGGCGGTCGGCCGGCGAGTCAGGAGGCGGGCTGGGAGACACCGCGTGCGGCGGCCGGCGAACCTCGTCGGGGTCAAAGTCGATCTTCCAGATGTCGTGCGGGAAGCGCTTCGTCGCGTCCTCGGTCGCCAGCGCCATGGCGGGGGAGGGGGACAACGGAGGGATGTTCTCCTGGCCTTGCCACTCGACGTGCGCCACTTCCGTCACGATTAGTCACACGCAGATCACCCGCAAACGGGAAAAGAGGTTGGGAGACGATCTCAAATAATGGCATCGTACTCAGTGTCCAAACGTCCTGTAGGCCGGGACTGACCCAGGTGAAGGCCAGCCAATGTGCGGCTTTGCGATCGCGCCACCCCCGGCCACTAGCAGGTCCTCCGCCGCAGCTACTGTACAAAGACGTTGTCTCTCTCTGATACAAAGCAAATGCGGCGCGCCGGCCTCACCCGACCGCGACCCCCCCGCACGCCGTCTGCGGCCCGAACGCCAGCCCCGCGCCCCTCGCCACCGTGTACAGCCCGAGCCCGACCGTGAAGGACGTCGCCGCCGCCGTCCGCACGACGGAGTGGTCCACCGCGGCGCCCAAGAACCTCGCGCGGGGATCCTCGGCCGCGAATGCAGAGAGCAGCGCTGCGTGGGCGCGCGCGGAGGGGGTGCCGAGGCGGAGGAGGGAGGAGGCGGCGCACGCGTAGGCCGTCCGCACGGTGGCGATCCCCGCGTTCCACGAGGCGACGAGGACGGCGTCGCGGAGCAGCTTGAGCGCCTGCAGCGCCGCGCAGACGGGCGGCCAGAGCGGTATGCAGCCGCCGCGGAAGGCAAAGGGGAGGGCGGCGAGCAGCGACAGTACGAGGAAGAAGGCGACGAGGCCGCGGCCAAAGGAGGCGCGGACGCGGTGCGCGTGCCAGCTAGACGCGAGGGTGTCGTGCAGCGCAGCATAGGGCTCCGAGGATATCGGAACCGGCTCCGGCTGCGCTTCCCCGGGGTCCATGGCCGCGCCCTCGATCGCCGCCGCCCGCTCGCGGTCCAGCAGGTCCCCCAGCAGCACCACCACCGCGCGGTGCCGCAGCCTTTTGGCGAGCCCCAGCGGCGGGTGGCCCGTGACCGACATGGGCAGGTGCTGGCTGCCGTTGTACGCGAGCGAGGCGGCGAAATAGAGCGAGGCCAGGGAGGCGCTCCACGGCGTGTTCCAGGTCCGCGGGGCAAAGGTGACGATCGCGGTCCAGGAAATCAGGATCTCGACGGCCATTTGCACGGGAGCGTGGAAGGTGAACGTGGCGAGCAACGCCTCGGCGGCGGCGAAATCCGCCGACCGGCCCGCGCACGTGGGGGCGGGGCACGAGCACATGCCGTCCCCCTCCCTGTGCAGCAGCAGCACCGAGCCGGGCTCGTGCCTGGCCAGCTGCGCGTACCTTGCGGCGCCGGCCCAGGGGTCCGCGTCGGCCGTCCGTGCGCCGTACTGCGCGACCATGCCGCGGGACGACAGCTGCGACGCCACGCTGCCGACGAGGCTGGCGACGATGAAGATCGCGATCGTCGCGGTGGCCAGGGCGAGCTGGTCCGCCGGGAAATCACGTTGGTGCCGTTGAATACCCACAGCGGCGCGCAGAGTGCCCCGATGTTGGCGAGGAGCAGCACGATGAGCGGGGCGAATTTCCTCGCGATGGGCACGAGGAGCCGGTAGAGCCGCGCACACAGCCGCGCCGCGCCGTCGCCGAGCGCGCCATCGATCGCCGCCTCCGTCAGCGGGTCGGAGCCGCGGAGGGTCTGCGCGGCATCGGCCGCCGCGGGCGCGGCAAACAGCCGCTCCGCGAGGGACGGCGGCGGCGCTTCGGGGAAAATGGCGAGCAGCTCCCGCGGCGTCAGCGTCAGAGGCGCCTTTTCCGGTGCGGGGGACATGGCGGACGCGGGGAAAGGCTGGGGGCGGCGGTCGGCGCACGGGCTCACGCCCAAGCAGGGACCACATCCAACGCACGTTCGGAAGCCCGATCGACGGGCACCTGTGCATGTTCCCCTTTACATCGACCCCGGTCCGGCCGGGATCGGCCGCGAGCCCTGCTCGCTGCTTGATATATGTGGAATTCAACGCCCGCCCTGCGGGCCCCCCCAACGAACGCGTGTGGTATGCCGAAGGTGGTTGGAGTTGTATCGTGCGGCCGAGCCGGTCGGTCCGCGTGGTGGAGCTGCGTTGTTATAGGGCGGAGGCCGGCTAGCAGTACCGCCATTGCTGGAACGCAAGACGTCAGCACCACCTGCCTTCCGAGCACCGGAGCCGGGAAACCCACGATGGGAAATTCGGCGTCGCCCCAGTTCCCCGTGTTCCTTCCGAACGCCCTCAGCACGGCCGGGGTGAGGTCGATCGAGCCGTACCCGCACCCCGCGCACCGGTCGCCGACCGTGACCCGCACGGTGCCGCCGCGCTCGAGGTCGCGGATCTCGACGCAGCGGCCGCAGCCGGTGTACTGCGCGGCGTTCATGGCGACGGTCCAGGAGTTGTCGTCTGGAAGCGGGGGGAAGGGAGGAGGGAAGTCAGCGGGGAGAAGTAAGGGAGGCCGGGGGGGGGGGGCGCGCCCACCGATCCGGTTGTCGCACGAGCCCATGCACGACCACCCGTGGTTCTGCGCCGGGTCGCACGGGTTGAACCACGTCGCGCGGCCCGAGAACTGGTACTGCGGCGGCGGAGGAGGCGGCGGGGGCGCGGGGCGGCGCGTCGTGATCCGGGGGAGGTTGGCCCTGCCGCGGTCGGTCGTCCTGCGGCGCTTCGCGGTGGTGTGTTTGCCGGTGGGTGCCGGGGCGCGGCGGGTGGTCCGCCGGGGGAGGCGCCGGGAGGTGGCCTTCCGACGGGCCGAGGTGGCCTTCCGGCGTGCCGAGGTGGCTTTACGGCGGGTGGTCGCCTTGCGGCGGGCCGAGGTGGCCTTGCGGCGCGCCGAGGTCGCTTTCCGGCGGACGGTGGTCTTTCTTGCCGGGGCATTGGGTTGCACGGGGCTGGAAAGGGCGAGGCAGGTCAGGAGATCGGTCGCGAGTCATGGCGTGATCCGGGAGTGACAGGCGAGGGCTGCCCGGTCCGGCCGGGACGGATCCCGCTCCCGGGCCTCGCCAAAAGGCATCCCGGTCACTGCCACACCGAACGAGGTGGCCGCGGCCGTTCCCGGTGTCCGTTGCCGGGACCCTGACCCCGATCTGCCCTCCCATCCTGGGAGCACACCCACATCGTGATGGGCGCCACGCGGTCGCCGGCTGTGGGCACCTCCGGCACCGGGACCTCGGTGGAATTTGCCGGCGCGTCCGCGGCCGGCGCGGGGCTTGCCAGGTCTGCGGAATCGGCCAGCTGGCCGAGCGAGGCCGCGGGCAGCATCGCGGCGGCCAGCGCCAGGAGCAGCGCGGCGCGCGGCCGGAAAAGGGCGGCGAGCCGCATCGTGCGGGGGGCGGGCGGCCGAGGGGGCAGAGGGCCGCGGGAGAGAGGTGCGGTGGCGAGCGGCGGGCGGTGCGATTCGCGGGGCTCCGGTCCCGGCCCGGCCGCGATGGCGTGGCCGCGGGAGGCGGGGAGAGTGCTCGCGGGCAGTGGGCGGAGATCCGGCTCCGCTTCTCCTGCCTTTGCCCGCTGTCGTAGAATGCTTTTCGTCCTCGGCGGTGTCGGGATGGCGGCAGAGCGGCGGCCAACGGGTCCGGCCACGGCGGGCTGGGACGCGCAGGCGGGCTGGTGCGCGGTTCTACCGAGGGTTACTTCGCCTGCATGCACCTTCCGTAGCACATCAATGCTAGTCACCGCAACCAATGCAGCGGCTCCTCGGCCCCCAGTTACGCCGTTTCCCGCCCCCAGCGTCCATCTCCGTGCCCGCCATCGGCCCAGCGGCCGGCTCCCAAGATGGCATCTCGGGCAAACTCTCCCCCAGCCCGCCCGCATGCTAGGGCTTTCCCTCGCCGCCGCGTGCCGCCGGCCGACGGGCCACTCCATCCCATTTCACGGCCGACGGGATTCCGCAGGTGGCCGCCGTCGGCCGCGCCCTCCGGTGATTTTTCATTTCCCCGGCGCGGGGTAGTCCCGCGGGTTTTCTTCCCCGGGGGGGGCAACGCTTCGGCTCGGCATTTCGCGGGGCGCCCGTCCCGTGCCGTCGGCCAGGGTCCGGCAGGTGATTCCGCGGGACCCGGAAAGCGAAGGCGGGCGTACCGCGGCGGACAGACGGGGGACAGACACGAAGATGTGCCCTTCGTGCAGTATACCTTGCGCGCGTACTGGAATAGATGACCGGATCGCGGCGCGAGTAAGAAGTCCCAAGAAGTGTACTGGCCAACTCGACCGTCGCGCGGCGAACTCCTTCCACCGCACTCTCCCCGAAGCCCGACCGCCCTCCCCCTACTTCTTCGCCTTCTTCACCGCGGCATCCACAACCTGCCCGGACCGGCATCAGCCCCTCTTCTCTCCCTCGGCGCCACGGGCGACCCACCTTCATCATCTCGATCACCTTCTCCTCCTCCAGCCTCCTCCCGACCACCTGCACCCCGACGGGGGTGCCCTCGTACAGCTCGGGCGAGTAGGCCTTGTGCACCGCCTCCTCCATCGTGTTGGCGAACGACGTGGGGGGGGTGTTCTTGTCGGCGAGGGTGACGGCGGTGACGGGGACGACGCCGGCCGAGAGGTCCGTCACGTTGACTTTCCCGGCGGGGAACGCGGTCAGCTTCCGCACGCATCGCAACGCGGCGCGGCGCAAAGGGAGGACCCACACTGGATCGTGTACGAAATCGCGCCGAACAGCTCGCCCGACTTGAAGTGCGGCGCCGCCGGGATCGCGCTCACGGGGGCGATGATCCCGTCGATCCCCGCCTTCTCCATCGCCGCGAGGTACTCGGCCTTGACCGTCTCGCGGTCCACGGTGCCGGCCCACACCTCGTCGAGGCCGATGGGCTTCTTGTCGTAGGCCGAGCGCACGGCGTCGTGCGGGCCGCCTTCGATCCAGTTCATGCCGGGGACGAGCGAGTCGCCGCCCGCCTTCATCAGGTCGAGGAACTGCCCCATGTAGGCGCCGAAATCGAAGAGGGAGTAGGCGAAGAGCTTTTCGGTGCTGGGGGGCTTCCACTCGACGACTGTCCCGCGGGGCAGGCGGATTCGGCGAGCGCGCGATAAAATCGGGGCAGGATCGGCGCGTACGCATCGGGGCGGCACGAAATCAGCATGCGTCCTTGGCAGACCGAGCGTCGCAACCCACCTTCATGGCCCGCGGCCTTGATGGCCGCCACCGCCTCCTCCACCGCCCGCACCACCGGCGCCACGGGCTGGATCAGCCCGTTGGTGGTGAAGTACCCGAACTTCAGCTTGGCGGGGAGCTTCACGTCCGCGTAGGGGAACGGGAGGCAGTCCGGGTCCAGGGCCGCCGAGCGGGGGCCGCAGACGACGCGGGAGTAGAGCTCGAGGTCCTCGATGGAGTTGGCCATGGGGCCCTTGACGGGGGCTGCGGAACGGGGGTAAGTGTGTGTGAGTGGAACGGGAGGAAGGGGGCAGGGAAGTACCGATGGCGTCGGGGATGCCGATGAGGAGGGAGGCGCTGCCGGCGTAGGGGAAGCGGCGGGCCGACGGCTTGAGCCTGTGGGCACAATGCGGTTCGAAAGTCAGCCGTCGGTGCAGCGACACACCTTCCCGTCCACCCACCCGTAGATCCCGTTCATGCCCGACGGCAGCCTGATGCTCCCCCCGATGTCCGAGCCTACGCCCAGCAGCGAGCCCCGGAGGCCCACGAGCGCGCCCTCGCCGCCCGACGAGCCGCCGGCGGCCACGCGGGTGTTGAGCGAGCCGAGCACCTTGCCCCAGACCGGGTTGTCCGACTCCCACGTCATCTGCAAACGGGCCGGTCAGGCAGACGTCGACATCCACACAGAGCGTGCTTACGAGACACTGCGGCACGTTGGTCTTGGCATAGAAAACCGCGCCCTCGTCCATGAGCACCTGCGGCACGGCGCCGTAGTTCTCCACGGGCTTGCGGCTCCACGCCGACAGGCCCCAGGTCGTGAGCTTGCCCGGCAGGTTGTTGTCGTCCTTGAGCGACACGGGCAGGCCGTGCATGCGGCCGAGGGGCTTGCCGGAGGCGGCAAAGTCGGCGTCGATCTGCTTGGCGCGGGCGATGGCCTCGTCGAAGAAGACTGGGGGCGATCAGGGGGTGGAGGTAAGGGGCACGGCGGGGGCGACCCACTCTCGGTGAGGCAGTTTGTGTAGGCGTGTGCCAGGGCGGCGCGGTGGCAGATTGCCGTGACCAGCTCCTCGCTCTTGAGCTTGCCGGCCACCATGAGCTGCGGGGGGCAGGAAAGGGAGACATTTCAATTAGGACCGTTACAAGGGCAATCCTAACCCGTGCAGGCGATTACCTCGACGGCCTTGACGGCGGTGAGTTCCGTCAGCTCCCTCTCGCGTGGGCTCAGCGCGGCCTCGACCGCCTTGAGCGGGTGCGGCCCGGCCTTCTCGACGTCGGCGGCGGCGACGCGCCACGCGGCGGGGATCTTGTCCAGCTGCGCCTGGCGCAGGGCCGCGTTCTCGCTGCTCGCGTCGCCGGACGGCATCTTCGGATGGCGGGGAGGGAAAGATGTGGCGAGTGAGTTGGGAGCGTTGGCCGGCGGCGAGGCGCGGGGGCGCCGATGCGGGCTCCGCCGCGCACTGTGGCAAGGAAACTTCTGCGGGCTACCCCTCGTCTACCCATTCGATCCGAAGCGCTAACTTGTGTCTGATGCGTTGTTTTCGTCCCCGGGCCGGCGGGTCTTCTTTAATCGGCGGCGTGAGCTGACCGGTGTCGGCGGGCGCCATAATCCGATCCGCTGGCCTGCTAGCTCACCGGAATCCATGCGACACAAAGGGTTAGGACGGCTATCTCGATGACAATGCTGGGGGCTGGCAGTGTCATCCGCTCCATCTCGCGGAGGTCGGCCGGCGCGCCCCGGGATGAGCCTATTCCCCCGCCCCCGCGCCACGCCCGCATCCCCACGCCAATCGCCCCCACCCCTCCCGCATGGTCGACTGGCGCTCCGTCGATGTCGCGTCGTTCCTCCCGCCGCCGTCGGGCCGCCCCGTCGCGGTGGTCGGCGGCTCCGGATTCGTCGGCCGCAACGTCGTCGCGCTCCTCCTTCTCGCGGGGGAAGAGGTCCATAACCTCGACATTTCCCCGCCGCGGACGCCCGACCCGCGCGTGCAATTCCTAAAGACGGACATCCGCGACCCCGCCTCCGTGCGCGCCGCGCTCGCCTCGCGCCCGTTCGGCACCGTCTTTCTCGTCGCAGCGCTCCTCTCGTACGCGAAAAGGCACGACTCGGAGCTGCAGCCCTCGATCGACGTCAACATCAACGGAACAAAGAACGTGATCGACGCGTGCCGCGACCTCGGCATCCCCTTCCTCGTGCAGACCTCGACCTCCAACGTGGTCATCGGGTTCGACAACCCCCGGATCGTGGACGGCGACGAGTCCCTGCCTTACACCACAAGGCCGTTCAACCACTACTGCCGGACCAAGGCCGAGGCCGAGAAGCTCGTGCTGGCCGCCGACGGCACCCCTTCCCCGTCGGGGGGTCCGCCGCTCCGCACGTGCGCCGTCCGCCCGGCCTCGACCATCTTTGGCCACCGCGACGGCACCCTCCTGGACCTTCTCGACGCCGGGTACCCGATGATGGCGCAGGACCCCGAGGGGATCATCGACTACACCCCCGTCGAGAACGTCGCGCTGGGGCACCTCCTCGCGGCGCATTCCATGCGGAGCGGCGGGGGCGCCGCCGGCAGGGCGTTCCTGGTGGGCAACAGGACAATCACCCACGCGCAGTTCGCCGGCCTCGTGCGGGTGCATCTGCCCAGTTTGAAGCTCCACACGATGCGCTTCCTCTATCCGGTGGCATGGCTATCCGATACCCTCCATTGGATGATGCCGCGGACGTCGCTGGGCAGCGTGCTGGACAAGCTCACCCTCGCCACGTGGGAGCTCTCGAAAGCCACGTACACGTTCCGGTCGGACGCCGCGGAGGGGGTGCTCGGTTACAGGTGGGTCCCGTCACGTTCGAGCAGCAACTTGGCCCTGGCTGATCGGATCGGCGGGGGCAGGGAGATGTACAGCGTCGCGCAGGGGCTGGCCAAGGCGGCCGATGGGTATGTGGAGGAGGGGAGGGGGGCGTTCGCGGCGGCGGCGAGGGCGAGGGAGAGGAAGGAGGACAAGGCCGGATGATGCCGATGGATGCGGTGGTTTTTTGCTGCTCGGTGCTCGGGCTGGGCGACGTCGTTCCGACGCGATGTGAGGACGGCGGCATCGGAGCGAGTTCCGGTTTTCGCGGCGGGCGGCCAGCCGCCTGTGCCCGCCCGTCAGCGCGTCCCCTGAACCCCGCCGTCGCACGCGGCGCGGAGCCCTTGCGCGGATGCACCCGATGCCTTTGATGGAGTTGCACTCGACTGGTTTAAGCAGGCAGGGATGCGCGCAGCCGCGGTTGGAACGGCGTCCCTGCTTATTGCGTCCCCGAGCCTCGACGCGCGGACGGTGTCCTTGTCCCCATCAGGCCCCACTCCACCCCGCGCCCCAAACGTCTTAGTCCTCCAGCAACCAGTCTTGCCGCAGACCCGCGATGCGCGCGTTCCCGGCGCTCCTGGCCGCCCTGGCCCTCCTCGCCGCGCCGGCGGCGTCGACGTGGGCGCGCCGCGCCGCGACCCGCGGGACGCGCTGATCTGCTCCGCCCCGCGCGCCGCAGCCCGACCCCGGCGACCACCGCGATCTTTAAGCGCACGTGCGCCGAGTGCGATCCCGCCCTCGCTTGGTGCGCCCCCCCATCCCCACTCCGCTCCATCCCTCACCTCATCCCCTCCCCCCCTAAAGCGAATTCGGCTTCCCCGGCGCCCCCGAAGACCACGTCGCCTGCATCTCCCAGCCCGCGGCCCGGAGCGCGCTGTACCGCCGCTACGCCGCGCAGTGCCCCGCCGGCACCGAGGCCTGCTTCGACGGCTGCGTCGACACGCAGACCAACAACAACAATTGCGGCGGATGCGACGTTAGCGGGTATGCCTGCCCCTTTGTGGCGATCCCCGTTGACCCTCCGGTCCCGCAGTGTGCGACGGCGGCATGTCGTGCCAGGGCGGCGGCTGCCAGTGCGATGTGGGGGAGGAGTGCGGCGGCGTGTGCGTGGACACGGAGGAGAGCAACCAGCATTGCGGGGGGTGCAACCAACGGTGCACTTTGCCGGAGACGTGCCAGGGGGGGATGTGCATGGAGTAGTCGGGGGAGGTCGGACTTCGGTGTCGCGGTGCCGTTGGCGGGAGTTCAATCACGTCGGGGCGGACGCCTGTGCTTTGGAACTTTGATTGCTCATTGGCATCCATGCGCGGACTCCGGAGGGCAGTATCCTCCTTCCTTTCCGGGGCTACACAATCCTCCTCAGCTTGGATGAATTGGATGAATCAATTTGAGAGAAGGGGTCTTAATCCGGGCGGGTACGATTCGCTCGTCACCCGCTATTCCATCCGGCACGAAGCTCGACCCGCGATCAGCGGCACGGTCTCGGGGAGGAACTCGATCGGACCGATCACTTTGGAAGCCTCGGGCCGAGCGAGGGACGGGGGACGGGTGGCGAACGACACCAGCCCGTGCGCCCTCGGCAAGGGCGCGGCAACAGTAAAACCGCCCGCGCCCCTCAATCGACTCACCGACCACCACGATGCGCATCGCGGTGTTCCTCGCATCGCTCGCCCTGGCGGCAGCCCTGGCGTCCCCGGTCGCGGCGCAGAACGGGCTCGGCGCCGGCTGCTCCGCGTCGGGAGCGGCCGGCGGCTGCGGGTCGCTCTGCTGCATCAGCGGGCAGTGCGCCGCGTGGGGGCTCTGCTACCCCGGCGGCGGCACAAACAACATGGCACCGACCGGCGCGCAGTGCATCGCGTCGGGCAGCGTGTCCAACTGCGCGAGGTGGGCTCCCGCGGAGATTCGGGCGCCCCAGGGTGGCGCTGACTCGGTCCCCCCTCCCCACGCACCCCATCGGCCGCCCAATTCAGCACCTGCTGCATCAACGGCGCCTGTGCTCCCTACTCTCAGTGCTTCGGCGGCTCCGGGGGGCCCGGCACGACCGGCCGCCCCGACGGCTCGGGCTGCGACGCGTCCGGGCCCGAGTGCGAGTCGACCTGCTGCCTGAACGGCGTGTGCTCCGACTACTCGGCCTGCTACGGCGGCGGGTCGTCGAGCGGCGGTCTCGGGGCGTCCTGCACGGTGGGTCACCGCGAGGGGGGCCATGCTCGGCCGTGGCTGATCATCGCCGCCCTGCTTGCAATTCCAGGCCTCGACGACGGCCCAGTGCCAATCCGGATGCTGCTTCAACGGCGCCTGCGCCGCGTCGGCCACCTGCTTCGGCGGCGGCGGCGGCGGCGGCGGCGGGGGCGGCTCGTCCCCCGGCGGCATCGGCGCCTCGTGCACCGCCTCGACCACGGCCCAGTGCCAGTCCGGATGCTGCTTCAACGGTGCCTGTGCCGCGGGGTCGACCTGCTTCGGCGGGGGCGGCGGCGGCGGTGGCGGTGGTGGCGGCGGCGGTTACGTCGCGCCCGGGTCTTGCTCGGCTCCCAACAACGTCGTCCGCCTCTTCTCGTCGACCGAATGGTGGGTTCTCCCTATCTGCCGCAGCCGCATCGTGCCTGAACGTCGTCCCCCCCGCTTTGTACGCAGGTGCCTCATGCTCCCCCTCAACGCCCAGCCCATCTCCAACAACGAGCAGGCCGCGGCCGTGCAATGCTCCGCCGGCTACATGCAGGCCTGCGGCTACCCCTCCCAGCTGACCCAGGCCCCGGGCAACCTCCTCAACTCGGCGTGCTTCGAGTCGGGGGGCGACGGCAACGGCAACTCGTGGGTGCAGATGGCCGGCTCGCTCAACGGCGGCGCGTCGGTGTTTGCCCCAGGGGACTCGGGGGGGCAGTACGACTCGGACGGCATGCCGGACCCGAGCGACCCCAGCTTCAGGGGGTCGCCGAGCGGCGGGTCGTGCTACGGGTGGGACGACTACGTGGAGCTGCTCGGGCCCGAGGAGGGCGATTACTGGTATGTCCGACGTCGAACGCCTGGTTGCGGGGCATGCTGACGTTCCTTCCCGGGGTCGCCAGCATCCGGTGCTGCTCGGGGCCGGCCACGGACACCTACTGCGACTGGACCAACAGCGGGCAATCGTGCAGCTTCGTCTTTCCAGGCATTAAGTGGGCACTTTTTGCGCCGTTTCCGTCGGACGCCGCTGACTATTATTGCCTCCAGCATGTGCTGATGCGCACAGGAGCGCGCTCCTTTCCCTCGGGGCGACAATGCGTGCAGCAGTACTAGACTTATTTGGATCGCAAAAGGTACTAGAGGGTGTGTTGGGATCGGTTTTCTTTCGTCCGTGTCCCCCGACAGCTCCCAGTAAGATGGGCGGCGGGACCGAATCATGGGCTTTGCCCCTGCAAAAGTGGCCAATCGAGTTGCGATACATTATTGCCGAGAAAGCCCGTCGCTCTAGCGCAGCATCTCGATCCACGTGCGGAACATGATGTCCTGCGCGATCTCGGGTGTGAGCCCGCCGATCGACCTCCTCCCGATCCAGCGCTTCCACCCCGCTACCTCGAGCACATCGTCCATCAGGCCCCCGTACCTGCGGTCCCCGGCAGCGTCCCGCACCGCGCGCAGGAGGTGTCCCGGCCCGCGGGCCCCGTGGTACAGCAGGAGGAGCACGAAGCTGCGCCGGCCCGAGATCGGGCCCCCGCCCTCCTGCACGGCGTCGACGACGGCCGCCAGGTTGTTGGTGCCGGCGGCAGCGCCTCCGATCGCCGAAGAGATGCGGCCCAGGATCAGCCGGAGGCAGAGGAAGAGGTCGATCCGGGCTCGCGGGCAGTGGCATTCCCGGAGGTAGCTGGCGCAGGCGCCATCGAACGTGAGGTAGACAGAAAGCAGGTCCAAGTCGGCGCGGACGGTGCCCGAGTCCAGCAGGATGCGGAGCACGCCCGGGTGTCGCCACCGCGAAAGGGCTTCCTGCTTCGCCCACGCCGCGATTTCCGCCCGAGCTGCGGCATCGTCCCGGAAGAAGTCGCGGAGCATGCGTAGGAACAAACGGGCGTCGACGAAGGGCTGCCAGGTGTGTGTCCCTGCTCTGCTCGACGAATTCGCGCCACGTGCTCGACGTAGGCCCGTATCCGAAGCGAACGAGTTCATCATAGACGACTTTCGACTGCCCGAAATGAACCAGCATGATTGTGCCCCACAAATTCTTCTGATCGTCAACGGTAGATATCCAGGGAAGAGACGGAAGAGACGGTCGAGCAGGGCTCGAAAACAGCGCCTCGACGCGTCCTCCGTGCCGGAATCGACGCAGACCACCCGGCCATCTTCGTTGTCGCGTCGGTTCATCTCCTCATGTTCGACAAGTCGTTCGATCCAACGTTTGGCCTCTTCGCGGTCCGCCAGGCTGCCTTCCAATCAAAGTCGGCGTCGAACACCTCGCTCGCCAGCAGGCCCTCGGCATTCTACGGCATCCATGCGACCGTTCGATCCGCGAACCAGTAGAGAGCGCAGTCGAAAGCCCAGTACAGCGGAAACGGGCCGACCAGTTCCTGCCACGCCGCGAGGAAGCCGACGTGGTTGCCGGCGGCCGCGAGGTCCGTCGGAGCATACCCGTCGCCCCCGTCGAGGCAGCACGGTATCCAGTGGCCTGAGTCCACGAAGCGGGCTGCCTGCAGCTGCTCGAGCACCGCGTCGCTGTCGTGCGCGCCCGGGGCCGGCACCAGCCCACGCAGCAGGTCCACTTTGCCGGCCGCCGCGGCGACACAGACGGGCGGTGCGGAGGGAGCGCGCAGAACGCGGTGGACGTGGTGTTTCCCGAACATGGGTTCGGCCGACTGGCGTCGAGTTGTCGGAAAGAGAGCCGGCGGTCGCACTGATGCGCGGTTCGATGGGGCTCCTGTCCCCGAGGGGAAAACCGGAACTTCAAAGGCCGGATCGAACACCGCGCGAAACACGAGCAGGAATGTTGTACACGCAGCGAAACATCAGCACCCGCGGCGGCAGCCGCTGTCTATCTACTTCTTCACCACGCCTAAACGTTGCGGAGCTGCTCTTCCACCTGAGCGGCCTCCTTCTTGAGCTCCTCCTCCGCCATCTCGGGGAAAGCCTTGCCGGAGTGGAGGCCTGCCATAGATGCCCGCCGCGTCAGACCCCGACCCGGTCCGATCAGCATCGGGCGCGCACGCACCTTCGTCCATCAGCAGGGGGTCGTCGCCGCCTAGCTCTTCGAGGGTCTTGCCCTTGGTTTCCGGGACGAGGTACGTGAAGACGCCGCCCAAGGCCATGCACGCGGTGAAGATCCAGAGAAGGTTGGGCATCCACGCGTTCTTGCCGCCGATGTTGGCGAGCAGCGAGAAGCACTGCGCGGCGAGGATGGCGCCAAGCTTGCCCGAGGCCGCCGAGATGCCGTGGCAGGTGGAGCGCACGCGGGTGGGGAAGCACTCGGCGGGGATGATGAAGGTCGTCGAGTTGGCTGTACGACGGGGAGCGAGACGTCAGCAAGCGCACGAGGAGGAGGCCGGCAGCCAACCCACGTCCAAAGTTGAAGAAGAACTGCGCGAACGCGTACACCATCACGAACGCCCACGTGGCGTTGGCCTTCATCTGGTAGTACGCCCCCGCGAGGATCGCAAAGCACACGACGAGCATCCCGAATCCCATGTACTGGATCGGCTTGCGGCCCCAGCGGTCGACGAATGCCACGGTGAACCAGTACCCGGGCACGTTGCCGGCGAGCGCGATGATGCAAGAGCCGACGGCGCGGGACCACACGTCGTTGAAGGGCGTCGACGAGTCGGCGAAGCCGATTGCCGAGAGCACGACCGAGGTGTTGAGGTTGGTGCCGTAGAAACCAATGTCGAGCAGGAACCAGGTCATGGAGGTGCCGAGCAGGGTCATCCAGTTCTGGCGGATCGAGAGGTACTCGCGCAGCTCGCCAAAGTACTTGTACTGCGGGCGCCGGCGGTAGTCAACCTTCTCCTCAACGATGACCGACATGCGGCGTCCGCCTTGCTGGACCGTGACCTCTTTGCCGGCATCCGCGCTCTCGCCGAGGAAGCGCTTGGCGTCGTCGGCGGCGGTCTTCTCGTCGCCGAGCACGTCGGCGGAGAAGCGCGGGGTCTCGGGGATGGTGAGCCGGAAGTAGATGGCGGCCGAGCAGGGGACGATGCCGAAGGCGGCGAGGATGCGCCAGCAAACGTCCATGTAGGCCAGGTTCTCGTTGATGTTGTTCTTTGCTGCTGCGAGGGTGATGACGGCGACGATGGAACCGAGGAGAATTCCGAAGCCCTGCATGGCGAACACGGTGGCGATCATGGCGCCACGGCGCTGCACCGAGGCAAACTCCGAGGTGATGACTGCCGAGACCGGGTAGTCGCCGCCGACGCCGACGCCGAGGACGAAGCGCCACCAGGCGAGGATGACGAGGAACGCGGTAAAGCCGCCCGAGGCGGTGGTGCCGACCATGGCCGTGCACAGGGCACCGAGGACGAGGATCATGAGCTCGACGCCGTAGACCTTCTTGCGGCCGAGCACGTCGCCGAGCATGCCGAAGCCGAGCTGGCCGACGAGGTTGCCGTACGACGAGGCGGCCTTGACGAAGCCGTCGGCGACGCTCGACAGGGCGCCGCCGGACGAGGGGCCGAGGTACGAGTAGGCGATCATCGGCACCTGGGGGACATGGGATGCGCGATCAGACCCTCGTAGGGCCGAATCGCATCGCACGGGGGCCGCCCACCATCAAGCCGATGACGAAGTTGTCGTACGAGTCCGTCAGAAAGCTGTTCAGGGAGGTGGCGCCGTCAGCGGTGGCTCAGGCGCCGGTCCGGCCAACCCACCCCGTGCCCGCGACGACGATGGCGCGAATGTGGGCCTTGGTAAACACGGCCTGGTCGAGTTCCTGCATGCAGGGGGTCGGCGGGGCGCGCAGCGGTGCCAGAAAGCGGTCCCCACCTTGAAGGCCTCCCTCACGCCGACGGCGTCCTGCAGCTTCTCACCTTCGAGCGGCTGCGGCACCACCGGCGCCGCGGGCGCGGCGGCGGCCTTGGGGATGTTCATCTGCATGGCGGGCGGGGCGGCCATTGCGGTGCAGGGGGTTTTCGGTGGAGCTGGAGTTTTTGGAGGTGGCCGTCCGGGTCCGGCGGATTCAGGATTTGGTTTTGCCTGAGGGACGAGTTTTGGAGCGGCCACGTGCGGGCTGGTGCGCAGAAGCCGCCGCGTGGACCGTGGTAGGCTCAAACGGAGGCAAAACCTGATGAATGGTGGGACTTTATGCTGGGCCCGACGTGCTTTGTGTCTGGATCCTCTGCGTCTCGTCCCTGAGCGACGCTGCGTCGTTGGTCCCAAGCCCTCATGAATCTCATCGGGATTCCGGCCGCATCCGCAGCGAGCCGCACTACTCAACGATGGCAGCCAGCTGCGCCGGGCAACGACCGCTCCGCGGGCTCGCATCAAAACATCCGGCATCTAGCATTATAGACCATATATCCACCTGCCCCACTGCGCACGTGGATGGCGTGTCCCCGCACACCACTGGCCTCGGCCCCTCCCCGTACCCAATCACTGCGGCGCCTTGAAATCCGGGATCGGCTTCTTGATCTTCCCCATAGCCTGGAGCTCCGCGTTCTCCGCCGTCGCCCTGGCCTTGCTCTCCGCCGCCAGCCGGTCCACCAGCGCCCTCCGCCCCTCCAGCTCCCTCTCCGCCTCGGCCTTGGCCTCGGAGGTCTTGCTCCGCTTCAGTGCCATCCCGGCGTCCGGAATCCCCGGGTCGGCGTACGGAACGGCGCCGGAGCGGCGGGACAGCTCGTCGGCCAGCTGCCGCTCGGCGGCGAGGCGGGCCTCGGCGTCGGCGAGTGCCTGCGAGGTCTTGGAGCGTTCCAGGGCGGTCTTGGCGTCGGTGCCCGTGCGCGCGAGGTCGGGGTGCGCCGTAGTTGCGGATACCTGGGCGGATGAGGAGGAGGAGGAGGCGGCGGCTGCGTGGGCGCCGATCGCCGAGGAGGCACCGGGGGCGGCCGCGGTACCCGTGCTACCGGCCGACCCGCCGGCGCCGACGGATGGCACCCCCGCCTGCACTTGCGTCACGAGGAGCGTCGTCCCTCCGGGCGCATCCCTGCCCAGCATCCTCTTCGCCGAGACGAAGGTGATCGCGGGGCTCCCCACCTCTTCCGCGCCCTCGGGCCGGGCGAGCGGGAACGTCGCGGGGAGCTTCTCCAGCTGCGCGAGGGATACCTCGGCGAAGCCTAGCATGGGGGCGGTCAGGGTCCGCGGCCCGCGGTGCGGGCGGTGCCCACCGATGTAGTCGTCCGTGCGCGACCCCAGGTCCTTGTCGATCACCTCCACGAGGAACCTTGCCTGCGGGTCGGCACCGGCCAGCCTGCTCGTGCCGAGCACCATGGGCGGGAACGCCAGTGCGGACCCGCCGGCAACGGGCGCCGTGACGAACTGCTGGACCCATCCGCCGCCCTCCTTGGCCCGCGACAGGCGGAGGTACGCGTCCGCGCCGCCGGCCATGTCGGCGTCGGGTAGCCCGCTGCGATCCGTCAGCCCCGCGGGTGGGAGAAATCCCCGGCGCGCCGACGCACCTGCAGCGCGCCTCGAGCACAACGACCTCCTCGTCGGGGCCGAAACCTCCGGCACCGGCCAGGTTCAGCTCATCGTTGGTCCTAGAGCCGCTCAACGACGCAAGCAGCGCGGAGGTGGTGCTGGTGGACATGATGGCGCCTGTCCTGGCGGAGCGCGGATCGGCGAGAGGGAAGGCAGGGTCCGGCCACGTGGACCCCATCAGCCCCGCGGATGCGCGCCTCCCGGGACGCAGTCCCGATCGGGATCGGGAAACCGAGGCGGCGTTGGCGTCCGCGTACAGGTGCTACGCGGAGGCATCCGCATGCGGGGAGGGCGGCGCGCCGCCGCCCGGGGGCCCGATGCTGCGTTGTCCCGGTCCCCCCTCGACCGCCGTGCCCGCCCAGCCTTCCTTCGCCAGCTCGCCGAGCGCCTCCCATCCCGCCCTCGCCCTTCCAACGGCCCAGCTGGTTCCGTGGGACAGCATCCCCACCGCGCCGGCTTCGGCCGCCGAGGGCTTGCCCAGGGAGGACAGGGCGCGGTCGGCGCACCACGCGCCTGCGAGCCAGAGCAGCAGGCAGAGGTCAATGAGCAGCACGGTGCCGCGGAGGCCCTCCGAGCGCGAGAGGGAGAGCAGGAAGGAAGCCAGGAGGAGCGCGGCGGGCAGGAGCTGCCGTCTCGCGGGGGTCAGGACGTCGGAAGCTCCGGATGGGCCCGCCGCGCCGTAGTCGAGGAGCAGGTGCCCGGCAGCGTTGGCCGCCAGCGCGGCCTGCGGTCTCCAGAGCAGTCCCATGGGGTCCTCGGCGATCAGCTGGATGGGGTGCAGCGCCAGCTCCAGGGGCAGGTGCGGGCGGTGGAGCAGGGGCGGCAGGGCGAGCAGCACGCACGGCAGGAGAAAGACGAGGGTCGTCCGCCATCGCCTCGACTCGGCGGCGAGAAGCAGCGCGGCGTGGGTGCCCGCCAGCGCGGCGCCGCCGAGGTTGTCCGCGAACGCCGAGTGCGCGTCCGCCAGCTTCCCCATCGATCCGCCTACCAATCCAACCGAGGCCGACAAATCCACCGTGGCGTCCCGGATGATTTTCCCGGTGCTCTGCGCCGCCTCCGTGAGCCTGGCGCCTCCCGCATCCACCGCCCGCGCGACCTCGCCCGCCGCGCCGCCCACCGCCCGCGCCACGCCCTCGGCCGCCCGCTCGGCCCTCTGCGCGGCCTCCCCCGCCCCGGCACGGGCAATCTGCGCCGCCTCGACCCCCGCCTGGCGTCCCAATGACGAGAACATTGGGGCGTTGCGCGGCCTCTCAGAGCTCAGCAACCCCGCCTCGAACCCCGCCTCGCAAATGTCCGGCGCCGCGTCCCCGGGGCTGCTGGCCCTGCTGCTGCTGGCGGGGCTGGCTTTCAGGGCGTTGCTGACCTACGATGCCCAGCTGGGCGTGGCCGCCACCCTGGCGAGGGCGGGAGGCGTGCCCGAGGCGGTCGTCCTGAGGGCGGCCTGGCTCGCGTGGGGGGCCGCGTGTGCCGCTGGAGGCTACTTGTTCGCCGTCCATCAATTGACTGGGGGCGTTGGACGTGTCGGTGGGGGGCGCATCGGGGGTTCGGACAGGCTGGCGGTGCAGGAAGCGGATCCCGTTCCCGGGTCGGCGCCTGGTCCCGCAGCACCCCTGGGGGAGACCGAGCGGGCGGATTTGCCTCCGGCACGCCCCACCGGGGCACCGCTCCCGCCAGACACCCTCGCCGAGTTCGACCCGCTCCTCGCTGGGCCCGCAACCGCATCTCCCCAGCCTGGCCCCGGGAATCACGAACCTGATTCTCCCCTGGCCGGCGTGCCGGACCCGCTGTCGCCCTCGCCGACCTCGCTCCTGGACGCGCCGAACGTGTTTGCCCGGCCGGCACCGGTGTTTTTCTCGGGTGCGTCGCCAGTGGCCGGGTCGAAGGCCGCCCAGCCGGAAGCGGAGCAGGTCGGCGGGTCGGCGGGCGATCCGGGACAGCCCTCGGCTCCCAAACCCATGGACCCGCCACCTCCCGCCTCCCAGCGCCGACCGACGCCTCCCTTGCCCGCACCCATGGCCGTCTTACCCCCATCCGCACCGCCGCGGCCCCCGCCCGTCAACCCTCCCCCCTCCGAATCCCGCCCCTCCAACCGCCCGCCCTCCCCTTCCCCTCCTTTCGTACCCGCCTCCCCGCACCCCGTCCTCCTGCTCTCCCCCCACGGCACCCTCCTCCGCGCCCTGCCGGACGGCACCCTTGCGCACCTCCCCGGCGCCACCGCCGCCTCGACCTTCTCCGAGCTCGTTCCCCTCCCCAACTCCAGCAGCACCACCACCGGGGCAGCGGGCCCGTCCGACATGCGCGTGGCCTTCGGCACCGCCTACGGCACCTTCGTCTCCGCCTCGGGCCACTCGGAAACCCGCGAGACCTGGACGCGGGTCCCCGGCGAGGGTGGCAGGCAGGCCTTCCGCTCCGGCGCCGGGAAGTTCCTGGCCGCCCTGCCGGGGGGCAAGGTCGGCTGCGTGGATCGCTGGGAGGACGCGGCGGGGTGGGAGGTGCGCGTCGCGGGGGCGTGACGGGACGTCGCGGCGCTGTAGCGCGCGGGATCGGGAGCACGGTCGTGAACACCGTGCCGTTCCGTCGTCCGCCGTCCGGGAGCGTCCGTGCGCCCGACGACCGGTTCGTCAAGTTGTGAGGTTGGCGATCCGCCGACGTGGTCCGGTCGGGCGGATGCGCATCGTCGGAGCGAGATTGTCCCCCCAACCACCGCGATCGGCCGCCGGCACGCCCACTCCCAGACATCCCGGCGCATTCCGACGATCGGGACGTCCGCCCCGCCAGCTCCGCACCCGGACGGAACGACCACGTGCGCGCACCAGCCGACCTTCCGCGGCCCCGCCATCCCACCCCTTTATCCCGCACACCTCCTTGCGCGCCTCCATGCCGAGCACCGGGAGACCGACACGGCAGAGCAGGCGGGCAAGGCGGGGGACGTTCCGCACGGGGGCGCCGGCGTGGCACGGGGCGAGGCGCCGCGGCGATCCCCGAGCGCGCCGGGGAGCATCTATTGGGTGCGACCAGCCGGAGACGACACCCCCAGGTCTTCCGGCACAGCGTGCCGGGCATACCGGCGGAATGTCGCCGTACGTTGGCCTGCGGCCGGTGGCCACGCCGGGGTTGTCGGCAGGGGCGGCGGGCGCCGGTCGCGACGGCCGGACGCGGACGCTGCCTCATGAGCACAACCCCGTTAAGGCTCGGATGCCAAACAAGGAGGATGCTTGACTTGAACGGTTTCTGGAGCGCAGCTTGGTGGCAGCCGGACGCGACGGTGAGGCGTCGGGCTGGCCTGGAGCGGCGCCGCACCAGCCCACCGGCCCAGCCCGACGCCACACCACTGTCCAGCATCCTCTGGAACCCTAGACTGCCTCTCCCGGGCGTTCCTGGGCGGTTGGGAGCTGCTGGGCGGTTCACCAGCCCTAGTTGCGCACGTGGACCCGGCGTGGCGGGCTGGTTTCTTTCGGGCAGGCGGAGCCTATTCCACCTCCAAAACCAACCGAACCCGAACCCGACGCAACGCCAGCGTCCCTCAATCCCTCTCCTTCCGCGATGGCCGCACCCGCCGTTACGGTCACGGTTTCCGAGCCCGCCGCGCCGGAGCTGCCGCCGCACGCGCGGCTGGAGGGCGAGAAGCTGGAGGACGCCGTCGGCGTGCGCGATGCCTTCAAGGTGGGCCGCCGGCCACCGCCTCGCCGGCCGCTCTGACCCGCGCGGCGCGATCAGGAACTCGACAAGGCGACGTTCACGAAGGCCCACGTCCGCGCCGTGGTCGTGGCGGGCACGGGGTGGGTCGGCCGGCCCCGGTGGCCGAACCGCCGCTGACGGCGCCACCTCCCTGAACAGCTTTCTGACGGACTCGTACGACAACTTTGTCATCGGCTTGATGGTGGGCGAGCTGCCCGGAGCGCGATTCGGGCCCGCAGGGTGCTGATCCCGCATCCCCGATGCGCAGGTGCCCATGATCGCCTATTCGTACCTCGGCCCCTCGTCCGGCGGCGCCCTGTCGAGCGTCGCCGACGGCTTCGTCAAGGCCGCCTCGTCGTACGGCAACCTCGTCGGCCAGCTCGGCTTCGGCATGCTCGGCGACGTGCTCGGCAGGAAAAAGGTCTACGGCGTCGAGCTCATGATCCTCGTCCTCGGTGCCCTGTGCACGGCCATGGTCGGCACCACCGCCTCGGGCGGCTTTACCGCGTTCCTCGTCATCCTGGCCTGGTGGCGCTTCGTGCTCGGCGTCGGCGTCGGCGGCGACTACCCGGTCTCGGCAGTCATCACCTCGGAGTTTGCCTCGGTGCAGCGCCGTGGCGCCATGATCGCCACCGTCTTTGCCATGCAGGGCGTCGGCATCCTTCTCGGCTCCCTCGTTGCCGTCATTACTCTCGCCGCGGCCAAGAACAACATCAACGAGAACCTGGCCTACATGGACGTTTGCTGGCGCATCCTCGCCGCCTTCGGCATCGTCCCCTGCTCGGCCGCCATCTACTTCCGGCTCACCATCCCCGAGACCCCGCGCTTCTCCGCCGACGTGCTCGGCGACGAGAAGACCGCCGCGGACGACGCCAAGCGCTTCCTCGACGCCGGCGCCCCCACCGGCAAGGAGATCGAGGTCGAGGCCGGCGGCCGCCGCCGCTCGGTCGTCGTCGAGGAGCACGTGGACTACCGCCGGCGCCCGCAGTACAAGTACTTTGGCGAGCTGCGCGAGTACCTCTCGATCCGCCAGAACTGGATGACCCTGCTCGGCACCTCCATGACCTGGTTCCTGCTCGACATTGGTTTCTACGGCACCAACCTCAACACCTCGGTCGTGCTCTCGGCAATCGGCTTCGCCGACGCGTCGACGCCCTTCAACGACGTGTGGTCCCGCGCCGTCGGCTCTTGCATCATCGCGCTCGCCGGCAACGTGCCCGGGTACTGGTTCACCGTGGCATTCGTCGACCGCTGGGGCCGCAAGCCGATCCAGTACATGGGATTCGGGATGCTCGTCGTGTGCTTTGCGATCCTCGCGGGGGCGTACTACCAGATGAAGGCCAACGCGACGTGGGCGTTCGTGATGGTGTACGCGTTCGCGCAGTTCTTCTTCAACTTTGGACGTGGGTTGGCTGCCGGCCTCCTCCTCGTTCGCCTGCTGACATCCCCCCCTCGGACAGCCAACTCGACGACCTTCATCATCCCCGCCGAGTGCTTCCCCACCCGCGTGCGCTCCACCTGCCACGGCATCTCGGCGGCCTCGGGCAAGCTTGGCGCCATCCTCGCCGCGCAGTGCTTCTCGCTGCTCGCCAACATCGGCGGCAAGAACGCCTGGATGCCCAACCTGCTGTGGATCTTCACCGCGTGCATGGCGCTCGGGGGGGCGTTCACGTACCTGGTGCCCGAGACCAAGGGCAAGACGCTGGAGGAGCTGGGCGGGGACGACCCGCTGCTGCTCGACGAGGGTGGGTTCCGCCTAGGATGGCACAGGAAGGCACGGGCTGACAGATCCACCCCGCAGGGATCCACTCGGGCAAGGCGTTCCCGTCGATGGCCGACGAGGAGCTCAAGAAGGAGGTCGGCCGCGCGGAGGAGCAGCTCCGCACGGTCGAGGCGGACAAGGTCGCGGATGTGTAGGCCCGATCTTGCGCGGGGAAGGCGGGCCTGCGGGCAAGGGCGGTGGTGCATGTTGAGTGTAGGCAGCTAGTGGCGCGATGGATATCTAGAGATCGGGGACAGATATTTCCGTTCGGTATCGCTTGCCCCCTTCTAGGCTTTTTGACCGACGTCGACGCCGGCCACCGGGCGTTCCCTCTGGATCCGCTCCAGCATCATCCTCGTCCTCGGGTCCGCCATCCCCGCGGTCCACCCCGCCCGTCCTCCCCCGGCGGCCCCGGGGTACCAGCTCCCCGCGACCTCGTGCACGAGCCCGTCCAGGTGCGCCGACATGTTGGCCACCTGCACGCGGAGGACGTCCCGAGCGAGGAGAAGGTTCCGAGGCCGCGGGGGAAGAAATTCCGAAAGCGTCCGGTGGGCCGCAGGCGACCGATCCGTCCGTCGCGGCACGGTTGCCCCGTCCCTTTTGGGACTCTTTCGGGTGGTGCAGGCGCATTGTCGGCCACCTGGATCCGGGATTCTGCGCAGCATTACAGAGCGGCGGTCATTTTGCCAGCAAGTATGAGCCCGTCAGCCTCGTGCCAGCCCGGACGGACGCATCCGGCGCGCCCGGGCGAGGGCGGCCGACGAGTGCAGAAACTCACGGCTGGCAGCCGCGGGCCCAGACAAGGCCGGCGCCCAACCCCCAACACCCCGCGCGATGGCCACCGAGGTCGGCGTCCTCGCGGGGACGACGTCGCCGTCGGCGTGCCTGCAGTGCTATGTCAAGCGTGGGTCGCCCGGCGGAGAGGGAAGGCTGCGCTGACTCGTTCTCCCCCCCGCGCGGCTCCTGCCCCCATCTCCCAATATAGGGAAGGCGTGCGACCGTGCGGTGCCGCAGTGCGGCCGGTGTGCCCGCAAGAAGGGCGGCGCCGCGACGTGCACGTACCGGGCGGACGGGGCGCCGGCCCTCGCCGTGACCGCCACCCGGGAGGACTTCATGCGGGCGCAGGGCGAGGGCGGCGGCGCCAGGAGGGCGTGCGAGTCCTGTCGGAGGGACAAAAAATCCTGCAGCGGCGAGGCGGCGGGCTGCGAGCGGTGTCGGACGCGCGGCGTGGCGTGCACCTTCCCGGAACTGCCGGCCCACGCCGCGGGGCAGAACGGGGCCGTGCGCAACCGGCCGTCGCGCAGAAGGCCCTTGGCGACTTCGGACTCGCCGTACGGCGACCCCAAAATCCCCCCGGGTTCGCCCTCGATCGCCTTCCCGACCTCGCTGGTGCTACCCGGCTTCGGAAGCCCCGACCCGGAGTCCGGCGCCCTCGCCGCCGCCTTCGACGCCGATCACGTCTCCTGGGACTCGGAGCGATCTGCGGCAGCGATGGTGCGTACGTTCGGGGCCGGCATTGCTCCGCGAACGCAGGCCGCCCGTTCGGACCATTCCTTCCCCGCCGTCGTGCCCGCTGCGGACCTCGATGGCCTCCTCAAAACCCCCTTTTCCAGCGCTGGCAGCCCCCTGTACGGCGAGGGCAGCGCCCTGCCGCCAGGCTTCTCCATCCCTTCGCTGCCCGTTTCGGGCCTGGGCACCGCGGGACCCGGCCACATCCCCGACCGCGCGGGGTCGGCCGACGTCGCCGAGTCGATGTTTGCCGCCTTTTTGCGCGCCCCTTCGGACGTCTGGCGCGCCGAGTCGGCGCAATTCGGGACCGGAACCGCCGGCGGCGGGCCCAACGGCGCGATCAGCCTGCGCAGCGGATCACTCGCTGGCGCTGCCCCCGCGGCGGCCGAGGGCGTCCCCCTTCCGATTCCCCCGCAGCACTCCCCCACTGGCGCCGCGTTTCCGGACGCCGACGTCGTGAACCGCTGCATCGCGTGGTACTTTGCCACCGCGGACCACACCTACGTCATGCTCCATCGGGGCCTCTTCCTCTCGCGCCCCATGGCCGCGCTGCCCGTGTGCTCCATGATCCTCCTCGGCCCGCACATGGCCCGCGAGCAGCCGTTCCCGGGATGCACGCCGCAGGCCCGGCGCGCGTGGGACCGCGCTCTTTTCGCTCGGTGCAAGGCCGAGATGCTCGCGCTGCTCTCCTCTCGCGCGCCGATCGAGCCCGAGGCCACGGCGTCGGTCATTAACCTGTATCTCTGGGCGCTCCTCGAGGGTCTGACGGTTCTGGCGCGGCGGCTGATGTGGCTGGCCAAGCGGCTCGTGGCAGCAATGGGGATGGTCGCGGACGCCGACACCATGGCGCCGCCGGCACACCTGCCCTCTTGGCGCGAGCACGCGGCGGCGCTGCTCGGGCCTGCCGCCGTGGACCCTTCCGCACCGCTTTCTCCGGGCGACCTCGAGACGCTGCGCGTCGCGTGGATTGAGTACTGGGTGCCGCACCGAATAGCCGTCCTCACCGTCTTTCTGGATTGGATGGCGGTCGACTGGGTCCGCCAGCTCGAAGGCACCTTGCAGCTCTCTGAAGCCGACCTGGCCCCACTGCGCCGCCCCAACCCGCCGATGCCGGGGGTGTGGGAGGCCTCGCACCGCCCCGGCTTCGACCCCCGCGCGCTGCCCGAACCCCGCCTGCTGTTCGACATGCTCTCGTGCCTCGTCACGAACCCCTCGGACCCGCGGCGCGCGCGCGGGTTCGCCAAGCTGGGCCACTGCCTCGTGCACGAGCGCAAGGTCGTCGCGTGGCTGTACCTCCTCATGCGGGCCGAGGTGGACCATTTCCTCGCCGCATGCACCGCCGCGGGCCTTGCCTCCCCCGCACAGCTGCCCCACCCCGGCTCCCCACCCCCCACGGACCCGCAGCTCGCGGCCCTCGTCGCCCGCCGCGCGCGGATCGACGGCACCCTGCTCGACATCCAGCGGAGCTACCCCGACCGCATCCGCCGCGGGATGCGGGCCGGTGACGCGGGGGAGGTGCTGGTGGCGCTGATGGAGGGCGCGGGCGAGTTCTACTACGCCTTCAACCACGTGACCATGTTCCCCGCGGTGGTGCTGCTGCGGATGGAGCTCTACTCGGGGGTGGGCGTGTACCTGGCGGCCAAGACGGTGGCGGCGGCGGACCCGCAGGGGGTGCTGGCGGAGCAGGACACGCTGGCGGACGAGTACAGCACGGGAGGGATCTTCAACGAGCTGCTCGAGGACGTGAGTCAGCTGGCCTGCGACGCGCTTGGACGATGGGTCTGATCAGTGATCCCCCATTCCCCAGGTCCTCCTCTTCACCCGGCTCCTCGAGGACTGGGTCCGCCTCAACCCCACCTTCCTGCACCACCTCGAGGCCAACGTCACCCTCGTCCTGCGGGTGTGCTCCCTCCACGCCTCCTTCCACAAGCGCTTCCGCCGCTCGATCGAAGCCGGCCGCCTCGCCCGCCTGCAGCGCTTCCAGGTGCCCGACTCGGGCGCCTCGGCGACGACCGTGGACCTCCTGGCGCAGGTCGACCGCGACCTCGCCGTGTGCATGGACGTCCTCGCGCGGTACGCAGACCGCGCCCCCTTCATGCGGGCGGTCTACAACCTTGCACAAAAGATCACCGCGGACGGGCGCATCTCGCTGGCCGAGGTGTACGAGGCGCGGAACGCGGTGGACATTGCCCGCCCCCGGAGCGGGTCGATGGGGCCGGGGAGCCCCGAGGGGGAGGACGACGACGGGGCGATCGTGGACGAGGCGAAGCAGCTGATGAACGTGCTAGGGGTGTACGAGGGGCTCGGAGAGTCCCTCCGGGGCGGTGGATGAGGCAAAAGGAGACTGAGGCGGCTGCCAGGCAACCCGCTGATCCAATTCTCCCCTCCGGCGTCCACGAAGGAGGTCTACTCGTCCCACCTCATCCTCCCGCCGCCCAGCCACGTCTCCAGGATCGGGATGGACTTGATCTCGTCGGGCGGCACCTCGAACGGCGACTTGGCCAAGACCACGAGGTCCGCCGACTTGCCGACCAGCAGCGAGCCCGTGATGTCCTGGAGACCAGACTGGATCGCGCCGTTGATGGTGACCGCCTTCATCGCCCTGTCGCGGGGAACGGCCGCGTGAGCCGGAACCGATCGAGTAGACGGAGAGCACGGCGGACACCCACTCCTCGACCGGGACGCACTGCTCCGGCCCGAGCACCTTGCCGTCGTAGAAGTTCTTGCGGACGACCGCCGTCTCGACGTACTGCAGCGGCTGTATCGGCGTCACCGGGTTGTCTGCCGGCCCGAAGCGCCCGCCGTCAGCCCTTCCGAACCCGTCGAGCACGCCCTCCAGCTCGTCACCCACCGCAGTGCATCGTCCACAGCACGTTGTGCTTGATGCAGTCCCCCGCCGGATCCATCCTCTCCGCCCTCTCCGCCCCGTGGATCTTGTCCCTGTACGTGCTCCCCCAGTACAGCAGATGCTGCATCAGGAAGCTCGGCGACACGTTCAGGGCGCGCATGCGGGCGACCTGGTCCTCGCGGCAGATGGTGCAGTGCTCGATGCGGCGGCGGAAGCCGCGGCCGGTGTAGATTTCGGATTCCTGGGCGGGGCCGAAGACGGTGGAGAAGGCGTCGAGGGCCTGGTCAATGGCGGCGTCGCCGTTGGCGTGCTGTGGGGCAGCAACCCAGATCAGTGCGTCAACCTAGTTGCGAATGGCGATTGACGTGCCCAACTGGGTGCAACGCACCATCATGGCGCTGAACCCCGCCTCCTTGACGGCTTTGGTGAGTTCGATCAGCTTGGCCTGGTCCGGGAAGTTGGGCTCCCCCACGCTGTCCGGGTGCACCTTGTACGGCTTGGTCTGGTAGGCCGTGGCCGTCTGGTTGGTCCCTAGACGTGGGCACCGGATCAGTTCCGTCCGACTCTCCGGCCAGCAGGGTGCGGCCCACCGTCGAGGATGAACTTGATCGCGTGCAGGCTCACGAGCCCCAGCTCGTCCCGCCCGAAAAACACAGGCTCCCCCGGCGCCGCCTGCCTCCCCCCCCTCATCACCTCCACCGCGTCCCCCACGGCGGTGTACCACGGGCTCAACCCCACGCGGCACGGCAGCCGCGCCTCGTTGACGAGCTGCAGGTACGCGCCGACGTCGCCGGCGAGCGAGCCGGCCTTCATCCCCATGGCGGCGTCGACGACGGTCGTGCAGCCCTTTTTGGCGGCGCGGGTGAGGAAGCCCTGGAGGGCGGAGATGATGAGCTCCGGGGAGGGGAGGGGGAGGATCTTGCGCATGTTGACTGGGCCGGCGGGAGGGGGTTAGCGTTCTGCAGTGGGTGGGCCGGACACGGGGGAAGACCCACAGACGGCGTCCTCGACGATGACGCCGGTGAGCTTGCCGTCGGGCCCGCGGCGGTACTCGTGGTCGCCCTTCACGGACTCCTCCGTGATCCCGGCCATCTCGAAGCACTTGGAATTGCAGTACCTGACCGAGGAGGCGCGGATCAGCGCGCCCCGACACCCGGCAAGAGCCCGCGGCAGGACGCACCCTGTGTGGAGCGTGTTGGAGGTCACGTAGATCGGCCGCTTTGTCGGAATCCCGTCCAGGTCCGCCAGCGTCAGGGGCCGGTACGGCGGCGTGAGCGCCTCGTCGTACCCGTTGCCGAGGCACCACGCGTCGTCGGACAGCCCCTGGGCGTCCATCTCGGCGGCGCGGGCGGCGAGCCGGGCGACAGCGTCCGCGGCAGAGGAGACGGTGAAGGGGTAGAGGTCGACGGTGGTCTCGTGTATGATGCCGCCCATGGTCGGGTGCATGTCTGTGGGTGTCCACGTTGATGTCAACTGAAAGCACAACAGCGCTTCAAGACGCGGAGTCCACCCACGTGGCTCAAAGAACCCCGGCCCGACGTACTTGTCCCCCAGATCCACCACCTCTACGAACCCGCCGCTGCCGAACTTTCCCACGATCTCGTCTTTGCCCCCCACGCCCAGTATCTTCCCCGCCAGCGAGATCGCCACCGCCTCCGCCCACGGCCTTCCGGCGTCCGCCGTCCACACCTTGCCCAGCACGATGGTCCGCACCTCGTTGCCGTCGGGCGGCGGCGGCGGGATACCCCCGCGCAGCCTGAGGGTATTGTCGGTCGGGAGCGCGAGCTGCTCCGCGAACTTTGCGGTGGCCTCGTCTGCGGGCGGAGTCAGCCTGGCGCGTTTGTCCCCATCGAAGCGGCGCACCCGAGATCAGCCCCGCGGCCCACGAGCAGATGCAGCCCGAGTGCGCGTGGCGGTGCGGCGGCGATGCGGCCATGGCGGCGCGAGGGAGGGGGGAGGCAGGAGGTGAGGAGTCCCACGCGGGTGGGAGGCAAGGGACTTGCGCGCCGGCCAACGGGGATCACAGCCCGGAGGAGCTCCGAGGATGCTGCGAACACTGGTAGCCTCCGGCCGACAGGCGAACCTACCTCCGACCGCAACCGATTCCAACCCCCGGCATCCAATTGGAGAGACCCGGAGGGCCTAGCCGCGTTGCTTGAGCCACGGAATCACATCTCCGATGACCTCGAGTCGCCGAACCGCCCGTGTCTTTTATGTGGGCAGCGCACTTGGCCACCGTGGCCGGTCCGCCGAATCCGGGTGATGGATGCGCCGCCCCGAAGCCTTCCGGATCCCCGGCCGGTCCCATCCCCCTTTTCCTCCCCCGAACGGATGCGCGCGCCGCCGGGCTTGCTGACTTTCCTGCTCGGCGCCGCGTCGGCCGCGGGCCTGCTGCTGGCGCGGGAACGGCCGCCCGACACCCGCCGGGACGTCGGCCCCCTCGACCCCTCACTCGCCCTTCCGGACGGGCAGGACCCATCGCGTCCCACGCTGCCGGCAAACGCCTACTTTGTGCTCTACGCGCCGACATTTTCCGACACCTGCGGGGGCTGCGTCGTCGTGCACGTCCTCTGCGACGCGCTCAACCGCCGCTTCGGCTCGGTCCACGCCCCGGCGGCCTACCTGCGGCCGTGGGACGATTCCATATGGCCCGGCATGGCGTGGGCGACCAACCCGGCATACGCCACGCCGATTCTGCCGCCGTGGCTGCCGGCCGAGGACGGGATAGCCATCTACACCGACACCGTTCGCGGAAACCCGCTCAACGCGTCGAAGGTCGTGAGGTGGATGCTCTACTTCCGCGGGAGCCACGAGGCAGACACGAAGCCGCCGGACCGCGTGCCGGACGACCAGATCGTCGCGTGCCTGAAGCCGAGCTACTGCCGCGAGTTCCGGGCCCGGCCCACGCTACCGCTGTTCGTCTTCGACTTCCAGCTGGATTTCTACCTCAACCTGCCCACGGGGCAGCGCAACGGGACCCTCTACTTTGCGCACAAGAACCGCTACGAGGCCGGCGGGAAGCGGCTGCGGCGGGAAGCCCCGGACCTCTCGGGCAAGGACGTCCCCGTCGGGACCGGCAAGCGCGCCCGCCTGGAGCGCTTCGCCTCGGCGTCGGCGTTTGTCTCGTACGATCCGTCCACCCACCGATCCGTCGAGGCCGCGGTCGCCGGCTGCGCATCCGTGGTGGTGGCCCTGCCCGGGCTGGACAGGGAGGGCTACTTCGGGGCGTTTTCGTACCCGAACGGGATCGGGTACGGGCTCGACGAAGCCGGATGGTCGGTGCAGTCGCGCGGGAAGCTGTTCCGCAGGGTCGGGGGGCAGATCGCAGACATGTCGGCGCACCTGGACGGGCTCGTTGGGGAGGTGGCGCGGCGGTGGTACCCCGGGGCCGCCGGCGGAGGGGACGCGGGGTCGACGACGGGGATGGAAGATCTGAGGACGAGGATGATGCTGGAGCGGATCCAGAGGGAGCGGCCGATGGCGGGCGGCGACGGGGGTGGGAAAGTGTAGGGCGGCGGGGGGCACGAGAACAGCATCGGCATGTCCTCTCGGCTAGATACAAGGCGGCAATGTACACCGCGTTTTCGAGGCAGCGTTGTCATCGTTTCAAGAGTCCGGAGTCCCACGGAGCGTCCGATGTGTCCCAGAGGCCGCCGGGCGCGACCCTCACTCCTCGTCCCCCGCGTTGCGCGCCGCCTTCTCGTCCCTGGCCTCCCTCCTCTTCTCCTCCCTCTTCTCCTTCCCCTCGCCCTCGACCCTCCTCGCGGCGTTGGCGAACGCGGCGTCCATCGCCGCGGTCACGTCGGTCGCCTCGCCCTCGACGTCGAGCGGGCCGGCGGCGGTCTGCAGGTGCAGCGCAACGCGGTAGCTGCCGCCCTGCTTGTGGTGCGCCGAGGGGTGCTCGACGACCATGCGGGCCGATTCGACGGTGGGGTGCGACTCGGAGAGCTTCGCGAGGGACGCGGTGCCGAGCTCGGTGAGGTGCGCCGAGGAGGGCATGCCGCGGTAGGTCACGTCGAGGGACATTACGGGCGGCTGTGGCGGGGAGCGGAAGGGCGGGAGATGGCGGCGGAGGGGGCGATGGGGTCCGGAGACGGTTTGTTTCGTGGCAGGGTGGCGCAAGCGGAGGAGTCAGGCCGGAACCCCCGTAGGAGGGACCCACGGATGGATGGCCGATCAGCGAGGCATATATGTAGGATGCTTCGCAAAGATGGATGGAAATGGGATTCACCTTAATTGCCGCTTCTGCGGGTGGCGAGCAACCAGTTCGCGAGAGCACGTTCGGAGTGCCCGTGCTCTGCGCCGATTTTAGGTGAAGCCGGGCGTGAAACGATATCAAACGGGAGATTTGCGTCGGACATCCTTCTATGGGATCGGACTCGGGCGACGGCGAGGTGGAGGCGGGCCACGCGGTCTGGCTCTCGCCGGAGGGTCGAGGACGCACGGCGGCTGGGGAGTCGTCCGGTCCCTCCTGCCTTCCGCGGCCTACGGGGCCTGCGGGCGAAGCGATGGTCGCCTCTGATGGCCGCCGAACGCCAGAATGGGGCGCAATTGCGGCGGAGGCCGAGGCTTGGCGGCGCGGCGCTGCGCGGGGGGAAACGCCGGCGCCCGCGGAGTGGCCGACAGGGGACGGCGGCGAGGCGACTCCCTCGGCACCGGCGACGCCCCTGGCCGCGCGGACCGCCGAGGACGGCGACGAGGAGGTTCCCTCCGCTTGGGACCCGCCCGCGCCGGATTTCCCGCCGCCGCCACGCGACCCCATGGGCGCGCCCCTCCCGGTGGCCGACCTGATGCTCGGCCTGGACTCCTTTTGGCAACGGCTGCACACCACTTTCCCCGTCGTGCACCGCGCATCCTTCGAGGCGGCCTTCACGCGCCCCGGCGGGCCGATGCCCGGGACACCTCTGTTTCCGCGAGGCGCCCCGCTGATGCTCCTGCACACGCTGGCCGGCTTCGGCGCCCTGTTCCTGGAAGAGGTGCCCAACGCAAAGCGCGCCGCCCTCGCCAAGGCGTGCTGCGAGCGCGCCAAGGTCCTGGCCCTGGCGACGTTCGACACCCTCCCGGCGCGCGACGACCTCGAGCTGGGCCTGGCGTGCTACTACCTTGTCGGGGTGGCGGTCGTGGCAGGGCAGCCCGCAGCCGCCGCTCCGCTCATACGCCGGACGGCCGAGACCGCTGAAGCCCTGTTCCGCGCACTCCCGCAAGGCCCGCCGCAGACGGCGGCGGCGTGGCTCTGGCGCGAGTGCGTGCTCCGCCTCCGGATCGGAACCGCGCACGCCGACATTGGCCAGGCACACCTCACGGGTCTGCCGGCGTTCGGGAACTACTTCTCCGGCGCCTGCCCGCTGCCCTCCCCGGAGCCGTACTTCGAGGCCCGCGACGGCGGGGCGGCCTTCTCGATGGCGCAACTGCTGTGGCTGGCGGGCGAGCCCGTCGTAGATTTCGGGCGCGACCCCTCCTCGGGTGAAGCCCTCGTCGGGTGCTCCGCCTCCCTGGCGCGCCATGCGCTCTCCACCTCTTCGTCAACTGCGCTGTACCAGCTCGCTCAGCTCCTCCGGCACGCCGCGTGCGAGGCGCAGCACCGCGCGCCCGCCTACGAGCTGTCCGCCCGCACGTGGGACGTTTCCTTGGCACTGGACGCCGCCATAGGTGCCATGCCGGCCGACGTCCGCGGCCCCCTCTCCAAGGGAGACCCTGGACCGTTCCTGGACCACTGCACCGCGCACCACGGCGACTTCCCCCACGCCTCCGCCGCCCTGCAGTGCGTGGTCCTCTGCTTCGGCCTCGTCGTCTTTGCCTTTTCCGAGGCCGGGATGCCCGTCCAGGCCGTGCGGCGCTCCCTCGTGCTCGCCGGGCTGCTCTCCGGCCTCGCGAAGCGCGACCCCACCTTCGCCACCGCCTCCTTCGCCATCGCCGTGCCCGCCTACGCCGCCGGCCGCGCCGTACTCCGCTGCATCCGCGAACCCCCGGCCAGCTCGCGGCCCGAGGCGCTGTACCCCGCCGCGCGCGAGCTCTGCGCGGCGCTGGAGCTGCTGGCCGCGAGGATGGGGCTGCAGGTGCGCAGGGTGGCGGCGGTGTTTGCCGCCGAGATGGACGAGGCAGGGGTGCCGCCCGATGCGGGGTTCTTTGGGGAGCTGCTGGGGATCGAGGCGGGGACGCTTGCGTCGAGAGGCTTCTCGGGGGGGCTGAGGAGCGCGACCCTTTCCGCCGAGGAGGAGGCCGCTGAGGTCGAGGGGCCGATGGACGAGGCGGATGCGCCCGAGGGGAGAGCTTACAGCTTCATGGATCGCGTGGCGATGGCCCTGCGGGCGAGGCGAGCCCCGGTTGCGGGGTAATGCAGCCCGTATCTGTGATGCAGCGATTGTTCCAGTATACCTGGCCACCTCTCACGTTGTCGTCTCTGGATGTCGTCGCATTGGACCCACCAGGCCCTGCTGAGCCTCACCCAACGCCCCCCCGATGCTCCCCTGACGCTCCCCCGATGCTCTGCGATGCTCCTTGGAGCTCCAAAAGGCCCCTCAAGCATTGCCCTTTCCTCCCCAGTGCAGAGCAGCTGTTCCTGTGCTTCAAACTGGGCGTCGTCCCCGTCGTCCCCGTCGTCCCTGCCCGTCGTCCCTGCCCGCCGTCCCTGCCCGTCGTCCCTGCCCCACTGCCGCACAGCATCGCCGAGTTCGCCTTCACGCACACGATGTCGTCAAACTATGCTGGGGGCGCGCCGGATTGTTCACCAATCCTCAGCCAACATCAGGAAATCCTTCGAGTCCATCCACAGACATCAGGAAGCAGCTCGAGGCTCCCAGATGCTCGAGATGCTACCAGAATCCGAGAAGACAAATCTGGTGACATACAGAGGTTAGGTTAGGTTAGGTTAGGTTAGTTTAGTTTAGTTAGGTTAGGTTAGGTTAGGTTAGGTTAGGTTAGGTTGGTTAGGTTAGGTTAGGTTAGGTTAGGTTAGGGTTAGTAGGGTAGGTTAGGTTAGGTTAGGTTGGTTAGGTTAGGTTAGGTTAGGTTAGGTTAGGTTAGGTTAGGTTAGGGGAGCGCGCGCTCTGCCTCCGAGCCGGTGGGGGGGGGAGAGAGGAAAACCGAACGAACCTAACCGAACCTAACCTAACCGAACCGAACCTAACCTAACCTAACCTAACCGACCTAACGAACCTAACCTAACCGAACCTAACACCCTAACCTAACCTACCTAACCTAACCTAACCTAACCTAACTAACCTAACTAAACTAAACTAACCTAACCTAACCTAACCTAACCTCTGTATGTCACCAGATTTGTCTTCTCGGATTCTGGTAGCATCTCGAGCATCTGGGGCCTCGAGCTGCTTCCTGATGTCTGTGGATGGACTCGAAGGATTTCCTGATGTTGGCTGAGGATGGTGAACAATCCGGCGCGCCCCCAGCATAGTTTGACGACATCGTGTGCGTGAAGGCGAACTCGGCGATGCTGTGCGGCAGTGGGGCAGGGACGACGGGCAGGGACGGCGGGCAGGGACGACGGGCAGGGACGAGGGACGACGGGGACGACGCCCAGTTTGAAGCACAGGAACAGCTGCTCTGCACGGGGAGGAAAGGGCAATGCTTGAGGGGCCTTTTGGAGCTCCAAGGAGCATCGCAGAGCAGGGGAGCGTCAGGGGAGCAGGGGGGGCGGGGTGAGGCTCAGCAGGGCCTGGTGGGTCCAATGCGACGACATCCAGAGACGACAACGTGAGAGGTGGCCAGGTATACTGGAACAATCGCTGCATCACAGATAGGGCTGCATTACCCCGCAACCGGGGCTCGCCTCGCCCGCAGGGCCATCGCCACGCGATCCATGAAGCTGTAGCTCTCCCCTCGGGCGCATCCGCCTCGTCCATGGCCCCTCGACCTCAGCGGCCTCCTCCTCGGCGGAAAGGGTCGCGCTCCTCAGCCCCCCCGAGAAGCCTCTCGACGCAAGCGTCCCCGCCTCGATCCCCAGCAGCTCCCCCAGAAACCCCGCATCGGGCGGCACCCCTGCCTCGTCCATCTCGGCGGCAAACACCGCCGACCCTGCGCACCTGCAGCCCCATCCTCGCGGCCAGCAGCTCCAGCGCCGCGCAGAGCTCGCGCGCGGGGGGTACAGCGCCTCGGGCCGCGAGCTGGCCGGGGGTTTCGCGGATGCAGCGGAGTACGGCGCGGCCGGCGGCGTAGGCGGGCACGGCGATGGCGAAGGAGGCGGTGGCGAAGGTGGGGTCGCGCTTCGCGAGGCCGGGAGAGCAGCCCGGCGAGCACGAGGGAGCGCCGCACGGCCGGACGGGCATCCCGGCCTCGGAAAAGGCAAAGACGACGAGGCCGAAGCAGAGGACCACGCACTGCAGGGCGGCGGAGCGTGGGGGAAGTCGCGTGGTGCGCGGTTTGCAGTGGTCCAGGAACGGTCAGGGTCTCCCTTGGAGAGGGGGCCGCGGACGTCGGCCGGCATGGCACCTATGGCGGCGTCCAGTGCCAAGGAAACGTCCCACGTGCGGGCGGACAGCTGTAGGCGGGGCGCGGTGCTGCGCCTCGCACGCGGCGTGCCGGAGGAGCTGAGCGAGCTGGTACAGCGCAGTTGACGAAGAGGTGGAGAGCGCATGGCGCGCCAGGGAGGCGGAGCACCCGCGGAGGCTTCACCCGAGGAGGGTCGCGCCCGAAATCTACGACGGGCTCGCCGCCAGCCACAGCAGTTGCGCCATCGAGAAGGCCGCCCCGCCGTCGCGGGCCTCGAAGTACGGCTCCGGGGAGGCAGCGGGCAGGCGCCGGAGAAGTAGTTCCCGAACGCCGCAGACCCGTGAGGTGTGCTGGCCAATTCGGCGTGCGCGGTTCCGATCCGGAGGCGGAGCACGCACTCGCGCCAGAGCCGACGCCGCCGTCTGCGGCGGGCCTTGAGGGAGTGCGCGGAGAACAGGGCTTCAAGCGGTCTCGGCGTCCGGCGTATGAGC